>OX420943.1:18198533-19431533 GCA_949091785.1 Polymixis lichenea | reverse complement strand
GTCTGCGAAACAAGGGGACACCTGATAGAACATTAGGCAGTAGGTACCGGCCTTACCAGTTGTCATTGCTACACTGCCCGTCTCTCAGTAAGGGGTAAAACGGTAAAATGAGCTTTCGACGCGACGGTACTACTGGGATTCGTTTTTTTTTTTTTTGTAACAAAATAATTATGGCCACTGAATCCATAGGTACTGTGTTTAAAAAAAAAACTTAACTCTAATGTCATCTACTATTCGATTAATAAACTTACGCCAGCAGACTTAGCATGACGATTTCTATTTCTACTCTACCGTAGAATAGAAATCGCTTGTCTACATTTCTCGGTACAAAACTGCCAACTCACGGAAACGTCATTTTTGTCTACTCTTCTAAATCAGTAGGCACTTACTTACAAAATAAGTGAATACCAAATAGCACTTATAAAGGCTACAAAGTAGTAGGTAGCTTGTATTTGGGTATAACTTGAAAGTCAGTTAGCCTCATTTACGATTGCTCTGCTTGATTGATAATCATAAGTTATTTCTAATTTCCAATGAATACACCAGACAGTCCCCCAAAATGCCCACCCTTCACCCCTTCCTAGTGCTTTAGCTGGGAAGAAGAAGTGGCGCAACAAACTCCTCAGCAGCACAGCTAAGTAATAACCACAGAACATTATATAACAGATATGCCGCGTTAGCTCCCTAACTGGGTGACCATTTTTGTTAGCTTTTGACACGCTTTTTATTAGCTTCATCTGTATGTTTGTATGTTTGTTTGTAACCGACTCCTTTGGGCTTGATTTTGACCCACTTCAAACGGTCAGATTTCATTACTTTGTAGACTTATTGAGGACCGATGAAAATTTATTATTAAAAAAAAACTGAAACATCACGCTTTTGTAGTTAGCAGAACAAAAAAATTGAAAATAAATAAAACAAAAAATGTAAAAGACACGCTTTAAAAACGCAACTAAAAAAGCAGACAATAATTTCAAAAAAGCGTGAAGTGCTTGAAATTAATTGATTATAAAAATACCTCAAAAAGCACCCCACGCTTTTTTGAAATTATTGTCTGCTTTTTTAGTTGTATTTTTAAAGCGTGTTTTTTAGATTTTTTTATCTATTATTTATTACTTACCAAGAACCCTCCGCGTCTGCGAAAACACATTAAGCCGTTGGTCCCGGCTGTCTTTCGTAGATCTTTGACAGTCGTTACGGGTCGTCAGAAGCCCGAAAGTCTGACAACCAGTCTTACCAAGGGGTATCGTATTACCCAGTTGTGGAGGTCAGATAGGTAGTCGCTCCATGTAAAATACTTATATGTACTCAGCTACTAGCCGGTTAGACTGGAACCTGACCCCAATATAGTTAGAAAAACGCGAGGCAGATGATGATGATTAAGGAAAGTATTTAACGTAACGAATCTTACTAATATTATGAATTTTGATTTTTTTTGAATTTTTTTTTTTTTTTTTTTGATTTTTTTTTTTTTTTTTTTTGTTTTTTTTTTTTTTTGAATTTTTTTTTATTTTATTATTGTGTACTCATGTTTCCACAAATAAAGAATCTTGTATCTTGTATCTTGTATCTTGTATCTTGTATGAATGTCAAAGTTTGTAAGTTTACATGTTTGTATGTTTGTTACTCAATCACGCAACAATGGCTGAACGGATTTGGATGAAATTTTCCAAACAGATAGTTTATAACACATTAGGATATTTTTATAGCCCAGTATCATGTTCCCTCGCGATCATTTCCGACCTCAACGCGGACAAAGCCGCTGGCAAAAGTTAGTACCTATATAAATAAAAAACCGGCCAAGTGCGAGTCGGACTCGCGCACGAAGGGTTCCATACCATTATCTATAAAAACGTCAAAAAAATCACGTTTGTTGTATGGGAGCCCTACATAAATATTTATTTTATTCTGTTTTTTAGTATCGTTGTTATAGCGGCAACAGAAATACATCATCTGTGAAAATTTCAAATGTCTAACTATCACGGTTCATGAGATACAGCCTGGTGACAGATGGACAGACAGACGGACGAACTGCGGAGTCTTAGTACTTTATACTTTGGGTACGGAACCCTAAAAATGACCACCTACCTACCGTATAATGACTTTTCCCGTAGCCTTTTCTTTTGGCCTAGCTGGATCTGTACATCAGCGAAATCTGGTTCCCACTTTGTGTCATTCACCAGGCCTGCCCGTATCCATTTAAGTCAATAAAACGCTCAATGTCGATAATCTGCAGATGATCGTAAGATAGTACGCTACCATGACTGCCAGTTACAATATCCACGTGAATTAGATCAAATTGAACGGCGGACACTTGGCTAATTGGCGGGACGGACGGCGAACTGGCGCCTGCGACGTTTAAATATGTGAAAACGCGACAAAAATGCTGTATTAAATAGTTCTTTACGAAGGCCAATAAGCATTAAACTAGAGCCTAGTTAGTTAGGTCAGGAGGTAATAGGTATGGGGATACTTCTTCGTTCTACTGCCTCGTTGGTGTAGTGGTCGCAAGGGCAACTGTTGAGCACGAGGTCCTGGTTTATATTCCCAGGGCGAGCAAAGTGTATTGTCTTGGATTTCTCAGTAGCATTTTGTGTGAAATCATCAAATAACTTCTGCCGCACTGGGTGGAGCGGGAGGGCGTGTCAGACTTTTACTGAATAAAACCCACCCGTTTTCCCTCAGTTGTCTGTGTGCCAGGGGCCACGGTATCTGTTTCGAACAACCTGCACCCCTGGCAGGCATCGGCCCTTGCGGACCCCACCAGTTGGTGCTGATATCTCTTTGAGGCACGCGTGGAACACAACGCGCCGTCGACCCGTGCTTGGTCCTTACCGGACAGCGAACTACCCATTACTCGCCGTCCGCGAAGCAGTCTGAAGTCTGTATTTATGGCCGGTTGATAGCAAAAGACTCGCCCCTCTTTTACATGGGAATTAAACATTGGCCAAATGTGGTCGTACTATAGGTACACCGCTGCCCAACCCTTCGGACAATAAAGGCGTGATGTTGTGTTATGTTACTTATTAAAATAAAATTAAAAAACCTACCAACACTAAACTCAGTTCACAAGTTTGGCTATTTACAGGACGTTGTAAGAATATATATGTAAGTAATACATAATTAAAGAACTGGGCCCTGAGACAAAACAGATTTCTGTTAGCGTTCACGCCAAACACTACGCCAAAATGTATGGGAATGACATTACCTGCGGGAAGGACACGACGTAATCTTTCCGCAGGTAATGCCATTCCCGTACATTTTGGCGTAGCGTTTGGCGTGAACGCTAACAGAAATGTGTTTTGTCTAGGCCTGTCGCAGGGGCTATAAGTTATATTAGCCGCAGGGGTCGATCGATCAGGTTAAGCAACGCTTGACGCGGTTGGTCCATGGATGGATGACCATCTTTACATACCAAGACCCTTCCGTGCCTCGGAAAGCACGTTAAGCCGTTGGTCCCGGCTGTCATATGTGGATCTTTGATAGTAAGTTACGGGTCGTCAGCTAAGCCCGAAAATCTGACAACCAGTCTTACCAAGGGGTATTACCCAGTAACTAGGTTGTGGAGGTTAGATTGAGAGGCAGTCGCTCCATGTAATTACTGGTATTCAGCTGCATCCGGTTAGTCTAGAAGCTGACCCCAAAGTAATTGGGAAAAGGCTAGGCAGATGATGATGATGATGAAGACATAACTAAAGAACACTTATTCCAAATCTACAGCGCAATATGTTTTTGACATGATTTAGAACCCAGAGATAAAATAAAACAAGAAATAATGAACTAATTTAGTCTGAGCGCAGACCGTGAAGAAATGCTTGATAACAAGATGAATAAAACATATTTTGCTTCAAATTATAATATTTCTTTTGTACTTATATTTTTTATTATAACCATGTGTTATCTTTATTTTGTGAATACGGTATTCTAAAAGCGATTCACTGGATGTGCGTGTATTATTTTTAGTTAAAATGTTGATTTGTTCGGACGAAATGTGTGCATTGTGCGTAGTTGGGGGTCTGTTTAATATTTCTAAGGGGTCTTCTGGCTGCCAGGGGTGCGGGTTGTTCGAAAGAGATACCGTGGCCCCTGGCACACAGGCAACTGAACACGGGTGGGTTTTAGTCAGTAAAAGTCTGACACACTCCTCCTGCTCCACCCAGAGCAGGAGACGTTAATTGATGATATCCCAGCCTCAAAAAGCAAAATAGGGGTTTTCTGTCACATATGATTAGTTCGAGGACCGACCGAACTTATGACAACAAGATTTGACAGTTCTCCTTACTCCCGATGTGTTTTTGCTTGTCCGGAAAAGTTAATAAATCGGGACGGTTCATTTCAAAGTATCGAACTACTTTCGGACGCCCGCCCGTATCGGCCGTATATTCGTTGACGGTCACAAAGACTTATTATAGTCGTGTCCTCAGATTCTTTAGGCTTAGTTTTGTTTTTGTTTTGATTAGTGTTAAATAAGTAGTTCATGTCTTGGGTAGACATGAACTACTTATTTAGATACAAGATAAATAAAATACTTAGATGTATTATGTATGACTTTGACGAGGACATTTTCCCCAACATTAATAAAATGTATGTATAATAATGTAAAATACTTAATTATCTCTTGCTGTCCAAACGGTTCAAAGTTTCCGAGTCTCATTTTAAGCTAAAGCCCGTAGATCAGCAGCTATCAATCAGCTAATTGGGCCAGTCAATCGCCCAGGACTTTCATCAATAAAGCTATAATTATTTAATTGAGATCAACTGCTGCAGCCGACGGTACATGGGAATCAGGACGGAAATATGAGGAATTACGGGATGTGGAATTAATAGACTGTGACACCATAAAGATTTATGTTTGTCTATGGATGAGTAGTACCTACCAACCTATTTTATACGTAGATAATTGGTCAAAGTAAAGTTGGTTGGGTTTAAAACTTTATAATTACAATGCAATGCATGGATGGTAAGGGAGAATCCTAATTCCAACTAATAATTTAATTAAGAAAGTTTGTATGTTTGGATGTTTGTTACTCAATCATGCTTTAAACGGTCGAACGGATTTGGATGAAATGGTGCACAGATAGTTTATAACCTGGATTAAGATAAAGGATACTTTTATCCCGGTATTACGTTCCCGTGGGATAATTTCCCACGGGAACTCCACGCGGGCGAGGCCGCAGGCAAAACCTATATCTGATAAATCAACTATCAAAATTGAGCCGAAACAACAAACAGTTTTAAATAACGATCATCCAAGATGAGCCGCGGTCTTCACGACCTTTTCAAAAGAGGAAGAGGTTTCAATTGTCTCTGCCTACCTCCATGGGAAGGCAATAAGTTTGAAAATAATGAGTATGTCGTACGATGGGTATGCATGTAATAGATAAAAGTGATTAATAAAGTAGGTATTACGTTTTTGTGTTGGCTAGGCCTTCTCTCCATTTTGTGTTGGATAGAGGCCTTTTCTCAATTTTGTGTTGGATAAAGCCTCCCTCAATTTTGTGTTGGATTAGGGCCTCCATACATTTTTGTAGGTTATGAATTTTTAAATACATAAGTAGGTACCTACATACTTACTTTTTAAAATTCAATTTCCATTAATGAGAAAATCTTTTTAATTAATTCCGTATTAGTTACACAAGTAGTACACAGTAGTGTACTCTTATTTATGTACATTGTACAGCCACTTACTATCTCGTCGTATCTAAGAAACTCGACGAACCTAGATATTAAATAGAATTCCAAAACACCTACAACACGAATAATATTAGACAAATACCGATCTACATGGTACCAACTTAGTTCTGGCTCTATCTATCAATTAGTGCTACCACGTTCGAAACTGCTAATGTCAACTCAGGAAATGAAAAACTAAACGTTATCTTGAATGCTGTCTAAGAATCTGTTGAAAAACTATATGAATCAAATATATCATTAAAACTTGAGAAAATATGATAAATTACCAATAAAGTATGCTATCGGTAGCTAGCGCTGTTTTTGCCGAGATTTTTTGAATTGTATCTATTTTTGCAAAGAAGACTGACGTTTACCGCGGCCATTTTGAGAATTTCCATTCAAAGTTGGACTTTATTTCTTGAGAGTTAGATGTTGTTAAAGGTTTTATTAGGTGTAATTATGTGTTACCCTTCCCTTGTCTGCCGTTCTAGTAATGACCAATTAGTGGAACCACTGGACTTAGATATCTTCAATGAAGAGAAATTCTGTAACAGTGTTTTTGTTCGGCGTACAAACTCATGAATGAAGCGACGTGGAACGCGTTTCGTAGACTTTTTCTAGTTGTTTTATTATTAGTTTATAACTATATCGCGATATGCTTCGATGCTGCATTATTTGGAGAATAAGTAGGCAATATTAAAAAATCTGACGATACGTTTGTGCTATCTTAAGACATCTTAATTTTTTTGCTTGCTCTTGAGACCGGGGAATGTAAAAACTTCTAGGTAGGTGCTCCCGGCCATAGACCTAGGGCCGACTATTCCATTAGGCACTCTGGGCAAGTGCCCAGGGCCCCACGAACGGTGGAGCCCTCTAGTTCCTGCTAGTGTCGTAGCTAGAGACTTTCAAAGGAAGACCTAAGTTATCCCGCTTTGCTAGCTCATGCCTACATCCGACACTTAGTTTTCAAACTTTTCTGCACAAGGCGACAAAGTTACTTCTATTTCTGTATGCATTGTCAAACCCATCCGAAGCGGTATGCTAAAATTATCTATACGATCCCCTTTATCCTAGTGCCCAAGGCCCCCAATAGATTAAATACTCCACTGCATAGACCACAAAAGCTACAATTCTGGTACCGACACCGTATTAAAACCCAATACCTGGGCCTTTAAGTGCTCAAACACTTATTTATTGTAACACCACTTTAAAAGGCACATTAATTGCTAACACACTATCAATCAGAATGTGAATCATTTTGGAGGATATTGCTAGTCCATTGCTTCATATGTACGAAATAAATAACGCAGTGAACGTTGTTGAACGGTCAAAATGAAATCCATTCCTCCTGTGCCTCAAGTCTGCTATTACAATAGTGTCAGAATGGTCTATCATTGATTTCAAAATTGTTGATTTTAACAAGTTTGGTAATCTACTAATATAATGGCGTCATTATGACTTTCCAATGGTCAGCCACTGCATACCAATAAATGTCATTCAATGGAGTGTTAGGGAGTGTTCCATTCAAAGAAATGGCATTTATTGGTAAGTTCGTACATAATGACAAATGAATGACTGACTTAGGCGGTACCTAATCTGCTAAAATTTAACACTAATAAACTAATAAATAATATGTAAAATGTATATAAATGAAATCGGGGATGAATAAATGTTCAAATTTAGTAGTAGTTTTTGGAAAATAATTTCTACTAACGGGTTTTATAATAATGGCAATACGACAATGCCATTATAACACAATTCTATTACGAGACCATTGACCGACCAATGATCGACCAATAAGAATTTAGCAGATTATGAACTTTTAGCAAAATGACAATCGTATTGGAATGACGAATTTATAAAAATAGCAGACTTGGGCCCCTGTTAGTGCGTCACGCAGTTACCCTTCAATTCAGTACCTACTTAGTAATCTTGAATGATGATTTGTTTTGTTTTTTTAAATAATTTGTTGAGACAGAATTTTCCCAACAATATTTCATTTCAAATACAAAAGTCATCTTTTGAAAGCTTTAACGGCTTCATAACTTTAATTTCAAGAAGTTCACCTAGGTAAGTACTTTATTTGAGAGTTTTCAAATTGTCTTTCGGCAGTTCGGCACAGAATACATGTCTACTAGTGCTCTCGGTTGCAGATCTGCATTCTAGACATTTCAGTACCGTTGTCCTAAGGTATGAAGGTGCGAATACTTAGTAATAATTGATTAACTATCATGTTATTAGTGCTATAGGTACCACACAATCAACAAGATATTGGCAATCAATTATCAAAGTATCGCCTTCGCGCAACATTTATATGTAATTGGATCCCATTCATTTGAATGAATGTGTACTTTACACTACGGCACCTGTCCAGACTTACAACTAACACTTTTGTTACTTTAAACATAAGAGTCAATATGTGTTGACAGCTCACTTCGGTCGTTAATTATAATGTAAACAGTCGCTTTCCTAAGGCTAGGTCCAGTGGAATTAGCCAGTTTAAATTTTCCGTCGCTATTAATTGTGTCAAACTATATCTTCTTGGATTAGAGTTGAGAATGGCCTGGCTTTGTGTACTTGAGTTTCCAGCTAAGATTGTAGATAATAGGTCGGTTCCATCCTTTATATGGGAAATCTGCATCATTCTTATGCGCATGCGACTCGATGAAGTTCGGATCTGAGTGTTAGGCACCTGGGTGAGTAATGATCAATGTTATGGCCTAATTGAAATGTTTATAGACTCTAAATCCTTGATTCAATGGAGTAGACTAAGTTAGTAAGTTATTCGTGGGTTGATCACGATTGTTTTAAATATCAGGTTACGATTTCTAATAACTAATGTCAATGGTTCTTGTGATGTAGCTGTAATACCTACTTACAAAATGTGGCTAGGTAAGTAGGTATATCATTTATAGTCGTCATTTTCGATTGATAGATATTGCCAGGTCTGATTTTGATGCCGATTTGCCAAATGGTATAGATGAAGTATCCCTACACAAATATCAAAACCGTATCGCTATTGGTCCATAGACATCTTCCGATACAAAATCGCCCAGTCTCCTTTGAGCACACTTCTGGTACTCCCAGTATAGTATTATAAATTCAAAAGTATTTGTCTGTCCGATACATCACGCCTAAAATACTAAACGAAACGCTATGAAATTTGGCAGATAGGTAGTCTGGGACCTGCAGAAGGACAATGGTTATACTTCTCGTAAAAATATACGCAGCGGAAGACAGTAGACACGGCACGGCACGGGCAACAGCTAAGTAGGTATTAGATATAGGAACCGGACGTTAGCCAAATGTCACTTTAATTTACCTTTTACTTCAATACCTTGGCATTTATTTTGATTTGATAAAAAAGCTTTATCCAACGCTAACACAGGATGTTACAAAACACTTACTGGTTTTTGCACTTTGATGACATCATAATGACTTTATGGTCAAAATTAATAAAGCATTTCCGTTGTAGACAAAACGTTGGTTTTGTTTCATTTAGGTAATGTCACATTCGTATTATAAATACCTACAATAAGTGGAATATTTCATCCAATTTATCAGTACTGAAGGATCCATGATTTTTGAATCACAGCAGAAATCGTTTTACTCTTTCATCTGTTCTTAATCTTGATCCTATTAAAGGTGACCAGTGAAATTAAAAATTTCATTCGATTTTTTCAGGTCAGTTTCAGGCGATATGTTCAACAAAATATGATTCGGGACTCCATTGAATTTCGCGGAAATTCAATGGAATCTTGAATCACACCACCATTGTAGAGCACTAAGTGAGTAAAATAAGTACTAGTTCCAAAATCCTTTTTATGGTTTTTCTATTTGTCTTCCAGATTTCTGAAAGATGCAATGCTGCTCACAGTAGGTAGTATAAAATAAACCAATTTATATTTCTAACTTGCTTGATAAAGTCAAATCAAATCCAAATCAAATCAAAATATTTTATTTCACATAAACCTGCAAGGGCACTTATGAAACGTCAGAAGCTAGGTGCACGGTTCCAATTTGTCGCTTCCTATGGAGGAGAGCCGGCAAGAAACTCCACGGTTACTCTTTTAAAAATAATTGGGTTTTACAATGTTTTCAAATTACAGTGATAATAGGTAGGTATGGGAGGACAGTGCAGGCCTGTCAATAAGTACCAAGTACTTAGAGGAATGAAAATAAAGAATAGAAACTGTAGGCCTACAACGTTCTCTCATTCACAATATGTAAAAGAATCTACATAAGTAAAATCAACCTATTTAAACCAAGTGATATGATTTCCATGAGAATCACTAATAAATACTCGATATTACAAGTGTTGTATAATGTCAAATAATGACGAGAATATGTCAGAAAGTGTAAAAAATAAAATAATTAAAATTAACATTGTAATTTGGACTAGTAGTAACATAGTAATTATTCTTTTGATCCAAAGTATCTTTCAAATGCTATCGGTACTTACCTACCTGCACCCTAACTTGTGTGTGAACACACTATTAATTAATACTACTACACTACTAATTAGAATCTGAATTATTTTGAAGGGTATTGGTAATCCATCGGGAATCCGTTGGATGTGGGAAACACAAGACAGGTCGAAGTGGAGGAGCTTGGGGTAGGCCTATGTCCAGCAGTGGACGTCTTTCGGCTGAAATGGTGATGATGATGGTAATCCATAGCTACACATGTTCGAAAAATTTGTCAACTCAACAACTTAAATGCCGCAATGAATGTTGTTGAGCTGCCAAAATAAAAGCCATTCCTAATTCCTACTCTTAATGTGTTACGAAATTACCACGCAGCTTCATGTAAACAAGATAATTATTACCTGTGTTAATATCGTTACATCTAATGAATCTATCATTACCTGTATCTACCATCTTTGTTGTTAATGATTCAATCTCAGTTTCCAGTTTATCATTACCATCGAAATCTTTACCACGACGACATTAGTATGGTTGTATTGCCTAATATGGAGCGGCGATCCCCCGACAGTCGTGACTCTAGTTGACTCATCGTTTTAGTGTTTAGTTTTCGATTTCATTTGTTTTACCTAGAAATTATTTATCTATTAGCGGGTAAATGAGTGGGTGAATGTGTGGGCAAGTTCAAGAATATGTTTTTCTGTTGTAACCAACCTATACAAGAGAGCAGTGGTGGCTCAGTTATTTATGTAAGTAGATCTTAAAAGACACTTTCACACGTCAATATTTTGTTGGTCAATATTTTACTCAATACTCAATACTCAAATTTTATTTGCATTCCACAATGTGTACTTAGGTGGTAAATTAAAAATAGTGATCATTATGGACCCTGTCGGGCACAGCAAAAAATAGTAGGAGAGAGGAAGCTTTAAATAAGTAGCTAAACTTACATCTAAACTAAATCCAATAATACTACAATTTGGGGTTCTGTATACCTACAAGCTATATGCTGTAGAAGCACCGTAATTTTACTGAGAAAATCATGAGCTCTTAATTTTGAATTTACATGTTAAATGATTTAAATTATAATTTTATTTTATTTTGTTAAATCTAATTTATCGATCTAATTATACATTATACATTATAACTATTATTTTTAAATAATTATATCAATCTAAAGCTAATTTTATTATTATATTGTTTTTATTTTTAGTTTTAAGGTATTAACCATGACTATATTGTTAGTTTAAGTTATTTGTCGAAATGCTATTGAGGGCAATGTAACTTACATGTAGTTTTTTTTATATTCTTGCATGTCATTTATAAAAATTCAATTGTAATTATTTTATAGTTTATACTGTTATTATATAATTTTATGTTTATAATTTATCGCTTAAAAATTCGTTTATACTATAACAGCATTTTTTTATTAAAAATTGCTTTAGTTTTTTTATAAATACGTTTATTTTATCTTCTTTTTTTATTATTTCAGGTATCTTGTTATAGATTTTTATGGACATTACATAGGGGCTTGTAGAATGTATTTTTAGCCGAGAATGTGGAATATTTAATCTCGATTTGTGTCGGAGTGTGTAACGTGATTGTATGTCCTCACGCTTTGTATAAAATTCCTGATACTTACGAACAAATTTGCAGGTTTCTAATATATATATACTGGGGAGTGTTAAAATATTATAATTTTGGAATTGAGGTTTATAGCTGTCAGTTTGATCGATGTTTACTAGGATTCTCACTAATTTCTTTTGGAGGGTAAATAATGTTGGTGCATCCGTGCTACTTCCCCAAAGGGTAACGCCGTAGCTTAGCCATGCATAAGCATACGCATAGTAGGTGGTGAGCGCTGTTTGAAGATTGGTGGTTTTTTTTATTTCACGGAGAGCATATGAAAAACTAGAAATCTTTGATCTAAGTTTTTGTATGTGGGATTTTTAAAAACTAGATGGCGCCGGCATTTCCTAGCTGACTGTTCCCTGAGAAGAAAAGCCGAAACAAACGGAGAGGTCATGGTCTCTTGTAAAGTCCAAACATTATGTAATTTGAATTTTATGTGAGTCTAACAATGCAGGGCAATGTCTGGAAGGGCCTTTTGAAGAAAGTGCTTAATGAATTGTATGTCGTAGGTTCACACACAGACCGGTGCTTATACTTAGTGTAAATTATCTCATCACAATGCTCTCAAAACGGTGGAGGAAAACCGGCATGTGCAGAACCAAAAATTCGAAGACATGTGTCATCCACCAACCTGCGTGTTGGATTACGGCCCACTCCATCAAACTCAAACTCAAAGCATTTATTTCAATTAAACCACTTACAGGCACTTTTGAACTGTCAAAAAGTCGATCAGTTGGAAGGTTGAAGCTAGTTGCCCATTCTAAAACGTAGATCTCCATGGAGAAGAACGAGCAAGAAACTCCACGGACACTCTTTTAAAATAAAGTTGAATATTACAAAATCTTGGGAACATTATTCTTGTTGCTTCTGTATGCGAGAACAATGTAATAAAAAATATAAACAATTCTAAATACAAGATAAAAATAAGCCCTGGAAGTTAGGAGATGACCAGTCTCAACCAACAGCTTCTCCCCCAATTTGTCAAATTTTTTTGATAGATTTTCAACTTTATTCCGAAAGCCACAAGGTTCATGTTCAATTGGGAAAATTTGACAATTTAGGATAGCGTGATGTGCTGGCGTCTGTACATCAAACCAAGTAGATAACTTTCTTTAAAAATAAGTATGATTCGAAATTAGCCGCTAGCAAAATAGGTCTCTTTAATTCTAAAGGTGCGATATCTGTGTATTATAAAGTTAATTTAGGTAAAACAGTTTAAAGTTAATTCTAGATTTCGTAAAATAAAAACTTCTGTACTTATCTCCATAACCAGAGGGTTTCCAGATAATAATGGTCCAGTACAAAAATAATTGTTTTTTCCTACTATACTACTAGTTCTACTAATATTGTAAATGTGTGAAAATTTAAAAAAAAAAAAAAAAAAAAAAAAAACAACATTTATTTCTAGCAGCACACTAACAACTTTAGGAATAATGGATTGCACATAATATTTATACAAGGTGTAACAGAATGGACGCAAGACTCGAAACCAGCCCGTTCCCAATCGACCACTGAGTCGAATTCAACAACTTTTAACATGGGTATTTTTCAAAAATTATATATTATGCCTCACCCACCACTGATAACCCAAAGAAAACCCAATCCCATTTCAAGGGGATTAAGGGTCAAGTTTCAATGCATAAAGGAAAGCTAATCGAAAACACGATTTTCGTAATACTAACAGCTAGCCGTAAAAATGAGAAAAAAAAAAGTGATTTGGTCATTGTATTAGGCTTTTACCTCAATACTCAATATTGGGGCGTGTGAGGTCCCGCGTTACTTACGTTACACGTTGTATAAAAAAAAAAACAAAACACAAAACAAAAAAAAAACAGATCTCAAGTCGAGCGTATATGGTTGTTAGAGAGAAATTCACACTGACCTCCGTACTAGTAAAAACTGTATCACGGTAGGTCAGTCTTCCTCGTTCTCCAATAATCACATGTACATAATCAGTGAACATATATTTTAAGATATTTAGCAGGTGGTTCGGCATTATTTAATACATTGCTATCATTTACAACCAAAAAGGTGGGTAAAATGAGAAAATATTATGTATATGCAAAATATTTAGACAATTTTTTTTATTTTTTAAGAAGCTGAAGTGTTGGTGTTTGTCTGATGCTGTGTGTTGATGTAATTGGTGTATGTGACTGAATGTGTATTTGTATTTATGATAGGCTTACTAATAGCTTTTCCGTGTTAACATAATCAATTTGAAGTAGAAATTCATTTAAAATCTTTTTGCAATTATAGATTGACAAATCACGTAACTTCAAACTTCTAGACAACTGATTGTATAAATGAGGCCCGATATGGTCAAAAAATTTGCTAGATGTTTGCATGTTTGTTACTCAATCACGCAGAAACGGCTGAACGGATTTGGATGAAATTTGGCACACAGATAGTTTGTAACCTGGTATAACACATTTTTTCCGATAGTACTTTCCCGTGGCATAATTATCGACTTCCACGCGGGCGAAGTCGCTGGTAAAAGCTAATTCGCTAAGGATATTTTTACATCCGTTATTCATTAAGTATTAGACTTTGAATTAAATCATGTGGCGTCTATTTATGATGGATGATTCGCTTAAGATGCGTCAGCTTGTGATTTTTAAACAAAAATGCTAAATAAGTGAACTGTTTTGTTTGTTTTTGTGGAGTCAGTTTTTTGATTAGGTCATTTCGATCAAAGGCTTTAATACATTTTGTTTGTCTTGAAATAATTTGTTGCATCTTTGACGGAATTAGGTAGTTCTTCTTCTTTTCGGTTTGACCTACCTACATCTATGTTAGATACCTAGGTACTGTTGGTGCCCAATTGCCAACTTTAATAAATTCAAATATGGGTGGTATTTTCGATGCCCTTGCCTGTAGAAATATAGTGGCTGGTGAAATAAATATTGTTTTCATTTTTCAGCAGTATTTTTCGTCGGAGAGTTTTATATATGTCCATATAATTTTCCTAACCCTTTTCATGATAAGTTCTGTATGCATGTGTCATTCCTAACAATCGTTAGTGTGTTGGAAGCATGTCTATTTTGACCACAGAATAGATAAAAGAGGTTAGAAAGGAAATAGTTCCTGATTTGTATTAGAATGAGTGTCGCCGCTTATTTCCCACTCTTTATCTCCACTACAAGCAAGAGACCAATACGTACGCGCATTACGCACACAAATAAACCACATGCGCTTAGATCGCGAGTTTGCTATTGGTTGTCACACTAACGCAAACTCTGCGCTTGACGTACACTCACACTCGTACAACACTATCCACACGCCACCATCCATCCATCTATACTATACGTATGGATTTCGCAGAATTTCAGATTTGGCTCGGCGCACGTGACGGTCGCAGTCAACGCAGTACATTGCGCGATCACTCATCTAGTACAAGATGGTACCCATGCTTTGCAAACAATGTATAATTTTGCATCTGTTTGCGATTGTATCGTTTTTGTCTACAAACTACATAATACAATTGTAAGAATTACAAATAGCACTTGTTTTAAGGTTTTTGGACTTACTGGTGAAAAGAAATCCCTTCCCGGGCTACACTACACACCTGGCTTCTTTTCCGACACGTTATAATAGCGCAAGACGGCATAATTATTTTTTTTGCGCGGAGCTTCGCACGTTGTCACAATATGAGCGCGACTGTTGGCCGGTGAACCAAATTTCGGTTGACTTATGAGCGTTTGCTCATAAGTGCGGCGCGTCTACCCCGTCCACAAGGCCCTTCTAACCTCTTTCATCTATTCTGTGATTTTGACACAAGAGCAGTCGTGATTAAGGGAATTCAGATAGTTGTGTACCTATCTTTAATTGGAATTCGGGTGAAGATTGCGTGTGGTTGTACTTAGTAAAACAGATGTACTTAGATTTGGAAGCATTAAGTGTGAGGACTTGAGGAGATTATGATTGAGCCAAGCTGCTATTGCTGACAGGCAGCTCTTGGGTAACCTCCCAACGCAGTCGTTCCGTGAGCAAATACTATTACGGCATCTTCCGCATATGAGAATATGAGTCCCCGTCCATTTTCATTTTGCAATGGTATTCTTGTAAATAAGGAATAGTGTCGGACCGAGGACAGTCCCCTGCGTGAGTTGGACCGTACCTATCAGTGTCTTCAAAATTGTAAAATAAATTACCATTTGAATCAAAAGTGAAACTCGTAACTGTTGATGGAGTTTCTTGCCCATTCTTCTCCATATAAAACTACATTTTGGAAGGAAATTTTGACGTTCATAAGTGCCTTTTACTGACGTACAATTATGATTTGACATTAAACTCGTTACATCACATTTTTGAAGTCCTCATTTGAATCGTAGAAAAATATAGTGCTCTATTTACATTTAGTATTTATGGGAAAGACCCACCCTTAAGCTCACTCGAAAAAGGTCCAATATCTTGTTTCAGTGCCATTCCAAATTCAAGTACCAGGTACTCTAGTTTCAACTAACTCAATCATAGAGTTTAGAAAAAAATTGAATTCGTTAGCATTGTACCATGGACTGCGGGCCTAGCCTCTTAAGCGCTCACCATTCCTAATACGATTATGTCAGGTGGACCGACCCTATATGACGACCGATATAACTTTACCATCGTCTTAATAATAGCCAAGGCATTATCAACCTTATGGCTTATGAAGTAAAGGTAGGACGGACTATTTTGGGCCGTAAACAATTTGTCATCAAAGACACGTCGTGTGCAAAAGATCACGATCAATAGTTCATATTGTATTTCTTTATAAACGTCAACAAAAATGAGCGCAAGACCATATATAAAATTTTACTAGAACATAATGGTGTGGCATGGCACACGTATTGAAACAGGTTTGGTAAACCTTGAGGGTTTCGTGGGAATGTTATGGTTTTCTGTGCTTCCATGGCTTTGCTAGCATTTGAGGTTTTCACGAATATCTAAGAGAAGACCATATTTATTATACCTTCCATGGGCGTTGCAGTTGCGTTGCGGAGCATGGTGCAAGGGTTGCAATTGCAATTCCTTAGCTTCAAAATAAAAGTAAGTGTAAAAACATTTTAAAAAATCCAAATACGCCCAATACACAACGGCGAGGTACAACCATTTTCGAGCTCGCTACGCTTGCTCTTGCATTTTGCGATCTCTCAATTCTAAAACTTTAGTGCATTAGTCGACAAAGTACCTACCGAACTTTTATTTCCGAAAATCTAATCGATCCTAGGCAGGGTGCTAACATTATCAAGTTTGCTTCACAGACATGGAGAACGAAGAGTTATAATTTCAAAAGCTTGATTTTTTCGATTAAGGGCTGATTTTACCAAAGTCTGATATCTTTTATCCGTAGAATAAAATTTTTGTCTGACAATTCTACTATGAAAAATCTGTCAAAAATTCAAAATTTATTCTCAGGATAAGACTTATTCTAGGTATAAAAGTTGAGCGCAACTCATGTCGCATTGGCATGTAAGCTGTTGATCCTTCGCCTCCACTCTCCGCGGCGGTGAGCGGGCGTGAAAATCGCCAGGGTTAGTGGCATCATTTTATGATGATTAGGTACTGCCAATTATTCGTTAAAAATTTACGGTTACTTTTTAAATCACAAGATTGAGTTGATTTGCCGATTATCATACCAGGTAACTGCGCTATTTACTTACTTACCCACAAAAGAGCCATATACATAGAGCTAGATTTATTTATTTACCAAAGTGGCGTCCTTTGCACCTATCCAATAATAGTTTCAGTGCGAAACACAATCAGGAATTTAAAATATTTTTTTATTCAAATTAAATAATTAGACATTATGAACAAGTACATAAAGCAAAAAGGGAAGAGCTCACTGGGCATCAAATATTTCGTCCGCATCGCTGTCAGTGGGAAAAGTGCCCAAAAGGCTGGCAGCATTGCCACGTTGGATGGCAATACTGATTCTTTGACCTAAGAATAGGCCAGCCCTTTGGTCATGTGAAGAGCCGACTAACCGCTTGGCGATGTCTCGAAATACTCGATGAGCACTCGGACACCACGGCCTTAGCGTTTCAACCCCAAACAGCTTAAACTACTCTACCGGAAGGTAGAGTCACCCAGCATCGTACCTTGCTAGGTGACGGTAGCGCCTGAAGCCATAGGCCCGACTCCCATTCTCCCACGGCAAGTAGGCCGGCGCGCTCAGCAGTATTGGTGGACGTATTCATGAGATTATTCCGTACCAACCTGCAGAGCAGCTCATCTCACTATCTCTGGGAAGATGGGTTCACGGGCTGAACCGTATTCGGACAAGCCATTTTCCAGGCGTTCATGGCATCGGTCAAACACGGCACTTCAGAGTCAACCTGTGAAGGGGCTAAGATTTTTGTGGTTAACTTTCGGTGCTGTGGAGCGAGGACAGGAACGACGCCGCCGGTAAGGTTAAACTAGAAGTTTTGCGGACGCTGAGCCCACCAAAACGGATGGATAAGTGTGGCTTACAGCCACGAGCAGTCGTCCAATCATATATCAGCCGAGAGACGTCCACTGCTGGAATGTAATATCTCACACACTTGTGTATCTGTAACCTATGTTTACAAATAAATCATCTGAATCTGAATCTGAATCTAAGCCTCCCCTAAAAGGGTGAGATTTTCCATAATCGCCGCGCTTGGCAGGCGGGTTGGCGATCGCAGTATGGTAGTCAAATGCATAAAGAACGCCGCTGCCCATTCTCTAGTAAGTCCCTTAGTCGCCTTCTACGACACCCACGGGAAGAAATGGGATGGTGATATTCTTTTACGTCCGGCACCACACGGAACTCAGGTCGTCCAATGCCACATTTAAAATAGATGTTGATGATGATGATGATGATGATTGGACTCCCTTTTCCGCACGTAGACTCCCACTCGGTCCGTTGTGCGTGGGGATTCTGGCTAACAGAGCCAGCCTAGCTCCGCCCAGAAGCTCAGAAGTTTCCTGGGGGCTTCGCAGGCTTCGCGGAGCGACCTCACTGTTCCGAGGATTTCTTCACGTTGAGTAGCCACAGCCTCGCAGTCCAGGATGACGTGGGTGGCTGATTCCTCGGCGTCCAGGCAGCCCCTGCAAAGCGGGCTGTCTGTGGCGCCTATGTTATAAAGATATTTGTTAAGGTGGTTGTGGCCCGTAATTGTTCCTATGATTATTCTAAGGTTATTTCTGCTCAGGCTAAGAAGTTTTTTGGTTAATCGCGGGTTTACAGTTGGTAAAGCCAATTTTGACTGTCTACAGTCTGTTGCCCGTGACCATCTGTTGTTATGAAGTTCGGTTGATCTTTGGCGAATCCACGCACGAAGTTGTGAGAAAGGCAGGGGGAGAAGTGGGTACGGGCCTAGCACTTTCATATCGGAGCCTCTCTTCGCAAGTTCATCGGCGGCATCATTACCTAAGGATTCACTATGCCCCTTGATCCACTGGAGTGTAATACGATTGGACGTCGATAAACTCTCCAGAGCTTGATGGCACTCAAAGATTAGTTTGTTATTGGTTTGTTTGTTTGCTAGAGCTTTGAGCACAGATAGGCTGTCGGATACGAATTTAACAATTTTAAAAATTTAAAAAAAAATAGATGTTAAAGTGCTTTGAATTATTTGATCGATTTTTTCTAAAAGATGTAGCTAAGGTAATCGAATTATCGAATTATTTAAATCTTTTTATATTTAGTTAATCGTTTCGATATTGTGAAATTTACTGGCAATGATCACCACTGTGTGTCGTGCAGAACAACCGATCTAATATGTTATTCATCATAGAATTTAAAAAAACAGATCCAAGGTACTAAAATACTCAGGCAACCACCATAAAAGTATGAACGAGTGGCTGCTTATAATCGGTGTCAAGCTGTCAAGAAATAACAACACTATATTGACTCGATAATTGCTACCGTGATCATTTTTCTCTCCATATTCGGAAATTCGCGCTAAAACATTGTCAACAGAAAAAGACATTAATGTCACTAAGGTTTTATTAGCCAGTTATTGTTAAGGTATGAAGAATTAAAATGGAGTCAATTCGTAGAACTTGATTGTGATTGAAAAA
Organism: Polymixis lichenea; assembly: GCA_949091785.1. Lineage (NCBI taxonomy): Eukaryota > Metazoa > Arthropoda > Insecta > Lepidoptera > Noctuidae > Polymixis > Polymixis lichenea. The sequence continues at coordinate 19,411,779 of OX420943.1, read as the reverse complement.
TAACCTACTGAACTGAACCAATTGAATATTTGATTTATGAGAAATAGTAGGACTCAAGATAATACCCTGGGGAAACCAACAACTAAAGCTTTTTTAACCACATATACTTTATCCTCTTGGAGATTTATTGCCTTTAATAATGTGCAGATTATATTTTTTCGTGGAGTAAGCAGGTATTCAATCAATCAACTCAGTCTATCACACTCCACTGTTGGACATACACCTCTCCCAGGCTGGCCACAACACTCTGTTCTCCGTCTTTCGCATCCAGCCTATTTGGCCTTACGCTTTGGGCTTACGCGGTCTCCGCTCCAGGAGTCGTCTGCTCCATACCGGCCATCGGTAGGAAGTGAAAGGTAAAGATAATTCTATTCTGGGTATGTTTCGTAAGCTAAGCTAACAAAAGCCGTATTCGCAGTGCGCTGTTTCGTCATGCAAAACGTTGATTGACACGCGATTAACTTCTGTTTGCACTCTCTGAACTAAGATAAACAGGATTAAGTTAGGGAGATAGGTACCTAGGTAGGTTCTGTAGATATTTATGATTATGACATCTTCAACTGCCTAGGACATCTAGCAAAGTCCACTATTCAAAATATTGTAACGTAGCTGTAGCTGATAACTGGTGGGTCCGCAATGAACAATTGAATGCACTTTATTGCATGTAGGTATGTAGATACTTGCTGTGACCTTTTCATACTTGTCTAATACCAATTTGAGGAGTTGTCAATTCGTCCATAAATAAATTAACTTTGTGCGAGTCGCCTATAGAATCGAATTACAATCCCTATTAGATGATGATGAAAACTAAAAAAAAATACACTAAAACTTAAGAATATTCTAATGAAACTACGGACGAGAAATCTAAATAAGGCAATAACCCATTTGTCTAAAGTCGTAATAACCTATTTAAATAAACGTCTGGTCCACTTTAGAACTACGTGGGACAAATGACGAATTTCCTAGACTAGTTGGTACCTTCCTAAATAGATAATAGAAACTAATGTGACAGCTTAGGTAATGCTGGTAAAAACAGCACAGCCCATTCGCTTCCGCGGAGTCTGGCAATAAAACCAATTAATTTCATTCATATTTATAAGTTCACACAAAAACTCACACTTCAAACGAATCAAATTGATTCTTACGTGAGAATTACTCGAATAAAATGGCAATAAGCAATGTTTTCTGCCATTAGGGAGCCGATAAATATCTTCTAGGTAGCGCATAAAGTATTCGTCACTCAGCAGGCGTTAAGAAGGTAGGCACAGTTTTTGTGTCCTGGAATCTTGTATGGCGATTACTATTAGCTATACTTAATGCTATTTGCGCTTTAAGCCTTCGAAATATTTGCTTATTTGTAAAGGGATGTTTTTTAGGAGGTTATTTGTAAAGAACAAGGGAACATTGAAGGGCTCACTCATTAACATTAAAGAAGACTTCCCACAAGAAGTTCTGCTGAAGCGTAAGGAACTACAAGAAGAAGTAGAAAAAGAACGTAAACTGGGGAAAAATGTTGTTCTACGCTACGACAAAATAATAACCTTACCAGGTAGCCCCAAAAATGAGAATTACGTAGGAGACACACGGAAACAAAAACGGAATTTGTCAGAATCCCCTGACCACCAAACCACCGTAGTCAACGAAGGCATTGTCAAACAAATGCCGAAGAAAAACAAATCAAACAATATTACCTCATACATGTACAACGCAACAAACAAAAAAGGGTCTGAGTCATGCTCGACTGAGATACACTCACCGCCAAAAAACGAGTAAAAGAAGCCCCTCTACATCTCCCAATACGGCTTGTCACCGCGGGAGATAACGACTACAACCCTCCACCTCCACTACAAAATCTCTACATCTGTACCTACAATGCAAGATCGCTACTATCACATGAAAGATTACTCGATTTTAAGAGAGCGATTTCAAAAATAAAATACGATATTATTGGCCTTGCGGAAATAAGAAGAACGGGATATAATATTATAGAAGAAAATGAACACATTTTCTGCTATTTCGGGGAAACAAAAGGACATTATGGAGTCGGATTCCTCATAAAAAAGGAATATAAGCTCAACATTGAGAGCTTTATTGGAATATCCGAACGCATTTGCATTTTAAATCTCAACTTTGACAACACAAAACTCACCATTATACAAGTACACGCGCCAACGGTTGATGCAACCAACCAAGAAATCAACAACTTCTACCACCAACTACAGGATGCACATTGTCAATATAAAAACCAGAAAATAATATTAGGCGATTTTAATGCCCGTGTTGGACAGCGAGTACCAGGCGAAGAAAGAATACTGGGCAAATACTGTTTCGGAAATAGAGACAAAAGAGGTGAAAATTTGCTCCAGTTCTGTTGGGAAAATAAACTATACATTACAAATAGCTTATTCAAAAAGAACAATAAAACTATGTGGACATGGCTCTCGCCAAAGAAAAGAAAAAGTCAAATCGATTATATACTAACCAATAGAAAGGAGAACATCTCAAACTTAGAAATCATATCAAAATTAACATTTCCCAGCGACCATCGACTGTTGAGAAGCACACTACAGCTTGCACCGATAAAGAAAAGTAGAGCAAACTTCAAGAATTATAAAACCAAACTCAATACTTCAGAAGAAAAAGAACAATTCATACAAACGTTAACCACTAACATAAACGAAATTGAACTAAAAGAAAATGAAAATATCGAATCCCTATACAACAAAATTAAAAATCCAATAATCACCAGTTTAAATTCAATTCGACAGAAATCATCACCAAAACGGGAGACCATCCCCGTTCACATAAAATGTCTTATTACCAGAAGAAGTGAATTGATTCAGAAGAAAAACCTAACAAAAGAAGAAAAAGACGAACGTACATACCTCTACAAAAATATCTACAAACTAATGAAACGAGAACTCACAGAACGCAGAATAAGAGAAATTAAAACACACCTCGAATCAACAGGTAGTTTAAAGAAAGGACTTAAAAATCTTAATACCACTAAACGATGGATACCCTATATAAAGGAGGATACTAATGACAAGAAAATATTATCAAGATCTGACATAATAGAAAAGGCAACAACATTTTATAAAAAATTATACTCAGTAAAAGATACTACTACGGAAATCGAATCGACCAACCAGGACTCTACTACTTTAGATAGATTCTCTACTTATGAAGTAATAAAGAAAATCGAATCTCTAAAATCCGGCAAAAGCAACGGGCCAGATGAAATCCCAAACGAAGCACTGAAATTGGGGAAAACTATACTAGCACCATACCTAACAACCTTATTTAATAAGATTCTAAATGACAGAGCGATACCGAAAGAATGGGCGCAATCGGACATAATTTTACTATACAAGAAAGGAGACCCTGCCGATATTGGAAACTACCGACCAATAAGCCTACAACCAAATATGTACAAACTATTTGCTTCATGTCTAGAGGATCGTTTAGCAGTGCTCATAGAGAAGTTTCAACCGCCGGAACAAGCAGGTTTCAGGAAAAACTTCTCAACAACAGATCACATCCACACTTTAAATTTGATCATAGAGAAATATTCAGAGCACAATAGACCACTCTACCTGGCATTTATTGACTACGCTAAAGCCTTCGACTCTATATCACATAAGAGCATGTGGAAAGCTCTACATGAGTGCGAAGTACCATCCGAGACTATAGATCTCATAAAGGACATCTACGACAAAAGCAAAAGCCGTGTAAAATTAGAGAGACAAGGCCCTGAAATAAACATTTGTAGAGGCGTTAGGCAGGGTGACCCCTTGTCACCTAGAATTTTTATTGCAGTGCTTCAAAGCATAATGAAAACTCTGAACTGGGAAAAGAAGGGAATTAATATAAATGGGCAACTCCTCAGTAATCTCCGATTTGCGGATGACATCATACTCTTCTCTGAAACAGCATCTCAATTACAGGAAATGATTAATGAGCTAAATGACGTAAGCAACAAGATCGGCCTAGAACTAAATGCTACCAAGACTAAAGTCATGACGAACCACCATATTATACCAATACGGGCCAATAATAATACATTAGAATACGTTCAAAGCTATGTTTACCTAGGACAACAAATATCTTTCTCTAAGACAAGACACGAAGATGAGGTTAAAAGACGAGTTAACATAACCTGGAATAAATTCTGGAGCAATAAAGAAACCCTAAAATCTAAACTCCCTATACATCTCAAGAAAAAGGTAATGGACTCATGCCTATTACCCTGTCTTACCTATGGCTGCCAAACGTGGATATACAATAACAATACTAAAAACAGAATACAAATATGCCAGAGAGCGATGGAAAGGAGCATACTAAATATACAAAGAAAACATAGGAAAAGAAACACAGAAATAAGAAAAATAACAAAAATAATAGATGCTTTGGAACATTCTCAAAAACTAAAATGGAATTGGGCGGGTCATATTGCACGTATGGACAACGTAAAATGGTCACAGAGAGTAACTACCTGGCAAGGACCAACAAACAAAAGGAAAAGAGGTAGACCGAAAGAAAAATGGGTTGATGAAATAATAAGAAAAGCCGGTGAAAATTGGATCACAAAGGCAAAGGACAGACAAACGTGGAGCAAAACGGAGGAGGCCTTCACCCGTCGAGGGGTCCATAATGAAATAGTAAATTGTTTTGAAAATTGAATTTATTTAATATTTTAGAAATCCTTATAAAAGGAAAGAAATGATTTTATTAATTTAGAAATTATTTGTTATGCTACTGTAACTCAATAATCATGATATAAACTGTAGTAATTTTGTTATTTTATGCATGCACATTTTATTGTAATAGTAATCTTATATTTATTTTATAAATTATTAATTATGGAAATAAAGAGGCTATAATAAAAAAAAAAAAAAAAGGGATGTTTATGATGTACTTTAGCATCCCTGACGCTGACGCTGATCTGCCTGTCCGCGGCATTACACGGCCTGCATCCTATCGTTACACACTATCAATTACAATCTGAATAATTTTGAATGATATTGCTAATCCTTTGCTTCTTGTGTTCCAAGAATTTGTAAACTCAATAATGTAAATAACGCAATGAATATAATGAAGTGTCGGAAATAGAAGCCATGCCCATTGATAGTGTCTTATGAACTTACCTAATAACCCATCAGCATATTTTGGTAGAGCCGTTACACCATGACGTTTTTTTTGTGTTAAGTGTATATCTTCACCGATATATAGTCTGCTTTATAAACTCTAAGTACCTACCTACCTTCCGAAAAAAAAACATAGGGCAGTGGGAGCAATACTGCCCTATTGCATTATTACTCCCACGGACTTATTTCACTTTACACACTAACCGTCTTATTACAAAACAAGGTTTACCTTCAGCCTCAGGTTGAACAGTATTTTGATCACGGTTAGGTGCGTTCTTAGTACAAAAACGGGCTCGATGGTTTAAACTTTAAACCTTGTCAAAAGAAAAAACTTTAGTAACACAGCGTGTAAGTACATGACTATCCTATACCTTCAGAAAATCCTTTTCAGAATTTCTAGTCTTCTAGTTTCGGTTTCGGTAGTTTTAGTTTCTTTTTCTAGGTGATAACTTTGAAATAATATTACAATGAAACAAGAAAAGGATCATAAAGCTTTTTTTATAAACAAAAGGGCAACTATCAAGGTAAAGGACCGATAAAAAAGCTTACAGTTTCGATCGATAATGAAGGCATCAACATTCGATTCACATCACTTCATATTTGTTCATAAAAACAGAAAAAAATGAAACCCAGATACGTTATGCTTTAGGCCTTACAAGCCAGCGGGCGGTAAGTTCATAGCGGGGCGCTCGCACTAGCAGCAGTGTGAGAAAAATGTCCTAACCCTCACCTAGATAGACCGGCGCAGGCGCCGTCAGCGCTTCGCCCGTCCTTTACGACACTATGTATTTATTGCCGACCGACCGTGAGATATGACGCCTGTTTTGCACACAGCCGGGGTAATGATGGCTTTTTGTTTCTCTTGATGATCACCAATTTGAGAGAGGGAAAAATTCACGATGTTGCTATTTGTAACTTTACAGGCGGCAAAAGAAAAACGTCAGAAAAAGCTTCGAATGAAACAATAGTTAACTTTTTCTGAAACAAATGGGGAAGCATAATATACCGCTTTTCTGAAAGCAGTAGGTATAACGGCACAGTAGTTACAACTTACAAGTGATTTTTACCCGACTAAGGCGAAGCAAAAAGGAGGGTTACTATTTTGACCGGAATTTATGTGTGTGGGTACGTAGCTATATATGTATGTATGTCCATCTGTTCTCTCATAATTTCTAAACAACTTATTATAATTTGACTTGAATATAGTATCGTTGGAAGCGTCTTGGATCGTCCGCTGGTTGTGACAATGAATATGGCGCTGTATATAGTTCATAAAGAAAATATACTTAACAGAAAGCTGTGGTCGTATGCCACCTACCCTAACAATACAGTACCTACGTTCTAACAGCAGTCAGCGATCATAAACTTTAGGGCAAGTGGCATACGATGATACGACCGTAGCTTTCAGCTGAGAATATTTTTTTGGCAAATTGTATTTTGAACATCGTCATCATTATTTTAAATCTGTATAGGTACCTAATCTGTACCAATATAGGTAGGTATTCCTTTGAAATTTCAAAGCCCCTACCTACTCAACGAGGCATTCACCTTAAAAGTTCAACAAAACGCAGAATCTCATTCAAAGGACCACCAGGAAAAGAATCAAAATTATTTATAAGCCACGAAATATACCAAAACGGGTGTATTGTATCGTTGAATAAATATTTTTGCGTGCCTTATTTTTCTTAAAAGCGCGTTTCGACGTCCCACGCTTCCCGCCAACAGAGCTTGACAAAAATGTCGTTTTACTGCATGTGTGATGTCAGGTGACCTTGCAAACCGCACGTGTGGCGACCTACACGATTTTAGGCTTATTAATCGGGCTCCCATCTCATGTTGGATAAAAAACTTTCTCTGAATGTGAGGTTATTTTTGCGGGCGCCTTGTCATCCCATCTCGAGCTTATAGAATGCATTTTTTATATTGCTGTGATTTGTTGAGATAAAATTACTGTGTCATTCTTTTAAATCTTTAATTTTGTTCTGGAGCCTGGAGCAGACAAGCTGTTTCCTGCGACTTCGCCTGCTTATGTAGCTGTATGCGGGATTAAAAGACCTTCTCCAGGTCACAGGCTACCGAACGTCAAAAAGAGGGGTGTTATAAGTTTCACCGCTATGTGTGTCTGCCTGTGTGTCTGTCTGTGGCACCGTAGCTCTTAAACGGGTGAACCGATTTAGGTGCGGTTTAAAAAAAAAGTCGGTGGTTCTTAGATATGTTTGATCAAAATCGGTTCTGCCGTTTGAAGATTATCAGATTTTTTCTGGTTGATGAAGGGATTTGACCATCTTTACCGGGTCTGATCGAGTCGAAATTTGGTATTCTATTACTTCAATGATATTAGACGAACAAAGTAACCTTGAACTGATGCTGGAGCATCACCTAGAATTTCCAGGATACCCAAATTACTCACCAACAAACAACAGAAGCATCGTGTTTGGGCTCTTGAAAAGGTCTCAATTAATAGGATAAAGATAAATGGTGTGGTCGAGGAATTAGGATAAATTAGTAATAAACTTCACTGTGGAAAACGTATGCAACGCTGCACAGGGGTAGTTTTAGAGGTTTTTGTTTGGGACGGGGGTTTTTTACATTTAACTTTTGTTTATCGATCGGATTACTGGTTTAGAGACATAGAAAAGAGCTATACCTTTCACATTTAGGTATAAGGGCCATGCTGAATTCCAAGAAGGTACATTATATTATAGTAAGTAGAACTTGCACGTCTTCCCTTTGCACTGGGTGACTAGGGTGCGATATGCAAGCCAAAGAAAATGTCGTTAATTAAGGATCTTTCACAACTAATACTTCTTCCCTCTGACTAATAAACACAGAATTAATAAAGTTATTCCAAGTTTAAATCTATGAAAATGTATGGTTATTCCTGGTATAACTTTAGCCATCAAAACTTAACCTGTAAAAAAAACAAGTCAAGAGTTTTTGTGTTTTCCACATTTGTTGATTTTTGAAGTTTTCGTAAGTTGTAGATGTCCGCCACAACCTACGTAATAACTTAAGACAGAAGGACTCGTATGTAGGGACTGAATAAATTAACCATCTTGGTATTACATGGAACTCACAACTTTTTATGGTAGAAGAACTGAGTTGCGAGACTTGGTTTTTTTTAAAGTTATGTTTTTGATGGCATCTCATTTCTTTTTGTAGATTTTATTATACATTTACAGGTACACTGATTCATTCTATGCAAATGTAACTTTGTAAACCTATATATTTATATGGGATTACAAAGTTATTTATGCAGTTGGTGTATCTAGAAAACTTAACCGAAATTGCAAAATATTTTAGTTTTTCCTTGATTTATACACTAAACACTAATAGTATTCTAAATTTGAAGCTTCTATGTCTGCTAGAACTGCCTTAGAGAGAGAGTTTTGATGATCGGTCAGTGACAAAATTAAGAAACTTTGACTACCTAGTTATAATTCATAAACTACTGGTTCAAATTGAATGAAATTTGAAATATACCGTGTTTATAAAAAGCCTGCTTGGTTACAAAAAAATCAGGCTTCTAGTTTTATCCACAACGAAGTTATATATATTATATATAGGGGGTCGAAAATGGCCTGAACTGCTTCGAGAAAAGGATGGTACGGCCGTGCCGCTTTTTTGCTCGACTTGGCGTGGGCACTGTTGTGCCCCCAGATTCCGTGTTTATTAGAGAGGGTATCAGTTTTCGACACATGTATAACATATGAATGATGTTGTAATAGCGCCTTGCCCGCCATAAACAATCGAAGATCGTTTTAGTAGGTTTGAATTTTCTCGAAATTCGATTGGGAATCCCGCGTGGCTAACCGCATAAACCGCGTATGAGCATTTGAAAAAATATAGACCAGTCATCAAGTTTGCAAGCTTCTGAAAGTTTTGAGTTTTGACTAGGGAAGTACTTTCGACCAACCAGGCTCCTGCAGACTGGCGCGATGCGATTCTGTTAGGTAGAACAATTTCCATGAAGTTTTCATAGATTGTTCTACTAAAGCCGCGTCGCGTTCCCGTGTTGCGTTCCCGCGTCGCGCCTGTTCGCGAGCCTATAAAATTTGAAATATTTGTAAGAAAACCAATAATGTAATTATGCTTATCAAATCAATTAAATCACCAATGGCCGTAGCTGTTATGGCCAACATCTATGATGGAGAAGACAGGACCCATAAACATAGTTTTTTAATAGCTTGAGGTGCAAAAATATTTTTATTACGGCCACACTAATGTATTTACTTTACCAATACGGCTGGTGTCATGCATTATGTGCTAAATCGAGCTTTAAATAATTTTCCTTTAAAAATGACTCACTGCTTTAATTACAGAGAACTGTTTTTATTTTACTCATTTAATTTTAATGGTTTTCCTTTAATTCTAAGTATAAATCGTGGTGTTTACGCCTCGTTACATTGGCCTACTGGAATGATTAACCCATTCAACTATGGCCTGGTTTTAACTCACTAATTGTTAATTATAAAGACACATTTAAGTGTTATATAAATGTTTTGCGTGTTTTGTTAGATCTGCCCTTTTAGCTAAAGGTGTTGTCAAACTTTTTTTTAAATCTTTTGGTGCCTAGCAGAGAACAGAGGTGGCCCATTAGTAACGGCCCCGCCTTACGAGTTGCACATAGTGGGTTTAATAAACCCAGTGATGCGGGTTACTTTGTGTTAATTTATTTCATCAGCGCTGCTTTCAAAACGGCGAAGGAAAGCATCGTGACCCAACGATGATGTTCTAGAACCAAAAATTTGAGGACGAGACTTCTATCAGCCCGCGCTGGGCCCGGGTGGTGGATTTAGGCCCACTCCCTCTCAAAAGGGAAGAGGCCGAACCGTTGGTTACCTTTTCTGTATGTTGACAGTCGAGTCATAATATTTTTCAGCACGAGATAAGCTTTTGATAAATAAAGTGCCTGTATTATTGTTTTACCTTTTTCCTTATGCCTGATAATACACGAGGTAAAAAACAGGTTTTAGCAGCCATCCTGTAAATACATAGGTACTTAGGTATGTCAGGGTTTTAGGCCATGAAATAAATTTAAAATTAGCCCTAATACTTATTAGCTACCTACGTTTAGATTTTGTTCGTGATTATAAAGAGACTTCTTGTATCTTATTTTACGCATTAAAGTTTAGTCTTCTTAATTTCGGTACCTGCATAGCTATTCACACCTATTCGACAGACAACACAAATCACAAATGCCACAAAAAAAAACACAAACAAAAAAAACACACACATACATTCACACACACTCACACACACACACACATTTCGATAACCTGATTTGTCTTGCCCCCGCTAGCAAATAGTTGTCAAAATTTTCCTATTTTGGATTTGTGAACAGCGTTTATAGGACTCCTATGATGACATTGATTGATGTTCGATTCGGTACGGAATAGTTACAAATAGCTATGCAGGGACACTTGAATGTCTGATTCTCTGAAGTCATGTGACATTCAAGACGGTCACAATGACCTTCAGCCAAATTCAGCAGTCAACTGCTGACTATGCTATAGAAACAGTTCAAAGCTACCAAGGAGTTTGTACTTTATAAACTCTATGTACCTACCTACAACAATAAACAAAATTAGTGTCAATTTAAGCTACACTTTTAAGCATTTCATTGTCCCGAAAAGGCACGAAAGCTCAATTTGGCAATGCCAATACTGTAATCAGTGTTCCTTCTACGTACAGATCATGTATAGCTGTCAACGTGAATACAAAATCATAATATTATGTGATCATGATTCGCAGTCGCAGCTTGCTTCGCCGCCGCCGTCACGTCAGATAATCGAACAATTCAGGGAACTGTCATGGCTGCCGTATTTGGCGGGAAAGCAATCCGCTTAAACCCAAATGGGCATGCGCTGGGATACTACTCTTTGGTTCTTTATTGCATGACATGGTGTTGCATAAGTCCTGCATTTTTACCTAACGCACCGGGGTATACATAAATAACTAAGTAGAAGTTACGTGTTTATGTATAAGTGCGTTTTTAGTTGACTTTAATTTGCTCTTACATAAACGGTGTAGGTTTTAAAAGCATGTTTTAAATTGTTGAGGTCAGAGGCGCGACGCATTATATCTATGGTGCATATTTGAAGCGCCAAGGTATCGCGTGTAATTCATGTTTTCTTACGATTTTTGCAATTTGCAGGTTGTCAGGTTGCATGGTGATTAAAATATGATTTGCGATCGTAACAAATATGGCTGGACAGAATTATAATAATTAAAATCATTGGTATAACCCTCTAAGCTCATTGGATCCCATTGAATGATTTTTCATGAAATAGTCATTCAATGGGTCATTATATAGGCCGTTCCGTGTGTTGCCGGACGTAAAAGAATAGCACTATCCCATTTCTTCCCGTGGGTGTCGTAGAAGGGACTTACTGGAGAATGGGCAGCAGCGTTCTCTATGCATTTGACTACCATACTGCGATCGCCAACCCGCCTGCCAAGCGTGGCGATTATGGTAAATCCCCCCTTTTAGGAGAGGCTTATGTCCAGCAGTGGACGTCGTTCGGCTGATATGATGATGAAATAGGCTGAGAAAATTTGAATTTCGCGGGTGGCCTAAACGCAACCCTCTAAATACCTACAGACTTATGGCCTATGAAAAACTGAAAACATACGGAAAGTCGAAAAAAAACAGTGGCACTCCGGGAGTGCTGGCAGAAGTGAAAACGACCAATTACGTGTGAATTTTTTGAATCGTCAGGAAATATTTTATTGTGCAAGAAATATTTTTAAATAAAGTGTTTTTTATTCATTACTAGCTTTTGCCAGCGGCTTCGCCCGCGTGGAGGTCGGTGTATTATAGATACATATAAACCTTCCTCTTGAATTACTCTATCTATTAAAAAAACCCGCATCAAAATCCGTTGCGTAGTTTTCATGATTTAAGCATACATAGGAATATAGGGACAGAGAAAGCGACTTTGTTTTATACTATGTAGTGATTATAAACTTATGCTACAAAAATAATATATTAAAATTTTCTCAACTAAAACTAACTATATACCTACAGAAGTGTCAAAACGGTACCGCGAGTTCAATTGTTTTTTCCCATCTCAAAAAATGTCCAACGCGCCAGAAGATTTCACTTTAAAAATAGTTTTGCGCATGTAGGTTCCGTAGCAGCTTCGTATTGTTTTGTGCTTACCTAATTAATTTATGGAGTTTTAAATAACTGACACGTTCAGTTTCAGTGAAAAAATAACGTTGCACCAATACCATAACGTACGTACCTAATAACTTAAACGACAGACAGATCAGTCGCCTGTCCTCAGTACACCGTACCTATAACTCAGCTTGCGTGAATACGTTCCTTCATGTTTCCTAAAAGGAATGATGGAAAATGATTGGCCCGAAGTTGCGACTCAATCCAGTTAATTTACGGGTTAACTTTTACTCTAGGATTGCCAACTAAACCCAAAAAGAACTCTACTCAAACACCGATACGAGGTAAACCTAAAAAAAAGGGTAACAGATTGTAGGTAAGCCCCTGTAAAAAAACTTGTAAGTAATAGTTTTCTGTCTGTGCAGATAATTATGTATGTCATGAACTCATGATGATGCGTTTATTTTTGGGGTACCTATGTGTCATATAATATCAGTTCGTTTGCATCTGGATTTCGGCGAAGTAATTGCGTAATAGGTACACGAACAGTAGACATGACTTTCATTTTGACAGTTCAACAACATCCATTGCGTTATTTACGTTGCTGTGCAGAGAAATTTTACGGACATATGAAGCAATGTAAAAGGACTTTTCTATTCCGACTTCTAATTTAAATGGTTAAAAATAATAATTCAATAATGTGAATATTAAATCAATTGACTTTTAAATGATACTATTTTACTGGATAATAATGAATATACTGGACATCATTTAATTTATTTTTATATCTTGACTTCAATTATTATTTATTTCTTGTGTATTTTGTAATTAAATTTAAAACGACTATCAAGTAAATGCAATTAAATGTAATTTTTATAACTACAAAATTTGTACGCCGTTAATGGCAAAACATGGACGCTCACAACATATTAATTAAATACCCTGCATGTCTGATTAGTCAGTTTATCTAAACGCATTTTTGACAAATAAATGATCTTTTATCTTTTTTTATCTTTTATCTTTGTATTAGCAATAGCAATATCCTTCAGAGAGATTCAGATTCTGATTGATTCATCAATTGCGTATTACGCAATTAGGGTGCTGATCGAAAACACACTAAGTATACGCCTCTGGAGAAGGACTGGCGGAATTTCTTATTATCCTGCCACTGTAATGTTTACTGTAGCCACACACAGTTATAGGATAATCTTCATCTTCTTGCCCTTCTCCCATGTAACAAACAAAATGTTTTCGGAGTTAGGTATAGGATATAGTAGATAATAACAATACGTTGCTAAACCCAACAAAGTAACTACGTTTCCCAAAATCATAAAACCTAATTAGTCACACACGGCTAAATCTTATGATCTTCTGATCTTCCACGCAAAATTAACGACGGCCAGTAGTAAAAAGTGATTACATTCGTCTTGGTACCTATACTCACCTACCTACTGGCAACTTGTATCGAAACAATGAGAGAGATCGATGCGCGTGGGCACTGGGCGGCGACATCACTTGTAAGGCGTAGCTACATTGTTGAAAATTAAAACTACATTCATGTAAACCTACAATGTTACGTACGGTCAACTGTTGCATCTTTACTTTCCGTAGCAACTTTACCCATGAGTACTGTACTTATTTTTTTTTAGATAACTAAAAATCTGTTGCCGCCATTTAATGTCGAAGCGATACAGAAGTGGAATAATCTACTATTTGTAAGAAATTGTTAGTAATCGAAACATATTTTAATACAGTTCTTATTGGTAAAGTTGCTCTTGGAAAGTAAAGATGCCACAGTTGACGGTACCTAATTAAAATTGTAGCCAGGGAGCTTTGAATGCCCGAAGATTGAGAGATCAGCTGGTCGAGCTGAGGGTACAATGATTATGTGTCTGCGTCAATTTCGTTTTTTATTTAGATTATCGTAAACACCACTGAGTAACGGTGAAGAACTACATAATGAGGGAACCTGGACTTGTATTGTTAATAATGGCTTGAAAGCATGCGATTGAGCCTAAAGAGTGGCAATTAAAGGATGATAATTTAGCTACTTTTTTGTAGGTAAAAGAGGATAAGAATATACTCAACGTTTCAATGAAAATACATGTGAAAGTAATTGAACTTGGCCGCTTATCAGAACTTGTTTCGATCTCACTCGAACTTGGCCTTTTTATAAACATGTTCTGGTTGGATCTTCTGCGAATTTTGTAGCTGAGGTATAATTACTGAATTCACACAACAGTACATAAACAATTCTCCTACCATATGGACACCTACGGCCGTATGATAGTTTTAAAACAAAAATTACAGTTTTCGGAGACATGGAAATGTCAATATTTGAATTTGGAAAACAGAAAAATCCCCGCGAAATTCTCAAGTTACCGCTGCGGAAACAATCCTAATCACTTCATGTGACAGAGTCTTTACGTCTTTAGTCACAAGGTTTTAAGACGTTTCTTTTTGTCGTACGACAATAAATCGGCCAAGCCCACGCTTCCGCAGCCTATTATTTACATAATCAAACGATCATTCCGCATCAGTTGGCAACTTGGACTCGGGAAACAAAACGGTACCTAATGAAAAAAAAAAACAATTGCTTTTTAAGTTTCGCTGGGTGGGTGTTGCTCGATCGTTAAATAATTAAGTTTTTAATGTGTTGTATTGATGTTAAATTAACTAATTTATTGGGTTATTCATTAATTGTGGAGGTGGTGAGCTAGACAGCAAAATAAATTGTGAGAATAAGTCACTAAATGATGGGCTGGGGTAAACCTATTTTTACCTTATAATATATCTGTCTGGAAATAATCGGTAGGCAACCTACATCCTTGCCGTACAACAACTCGATATCATCAGAAGACCCCAAAATATTCAGTGTCCCTTCCCAAACGAATCACTTCCAGTTTTATCCTCAAACGCTGAACACTGAACTAGGTTGACTGGAAGTTAATTCTTTGAAAAAATAGTGCAATATTAGATAAGGTTTATTAAAATAAATGTTGTCGAGCTGTCTATTGGTCTGATCTATTTTCCTTTAGGCGGGCTCTTTCTGCTAAATCGAGATTTAATAATAAGTATGATAAACAAAAATTGAATACCTACCTATTTTGCTTTGAAACCATCTATCTCAATAAGCACGGTGTAGAGCCGCAGATGCATAGACTCCCTAGCAAGGTTTTATCAGAGAACTCAATAGACAAGTGCAATTAGTTACGGATTTATAAACAAACACATGGAGTAATAACGATAACAATTAAAATTTATTAATAATAATAAATAAATCTCAAAATATATCTCATACAAAATAAAATATAGTTAATAATTAATAGTATGGCAAAAAGAGAATTAAATAGTAGGTACCTAATTGGAAATAGTCCGGTGTCACCACTCACAACAACACTATCACGCGAATGTTCGGTCGATGTAGTCGCAGTCGAACTCCGCGAAGAACGAGTCGAACGGAGACAGCGAGTCCTCGGCGAACTCGGAGGGAGTGTCCTGCTCCAGCTCCGTGGAGAACTCAGACAGCTCCGAGCACAGAGGCGAGGGCCAGCGCTCCGGCCGGGCTCCGTCGCCAGGGCCGGACTCCCGCAGCGCCGCCGACAGCGCGGTGATGTACCGCATTGCTAGCCTCAGCGTGGTGATCTTGGTGAGCTTCTCGCAGGGCACCGGCGTCCCAGTGATTGCTGATGCTGGGACGGCTTGTCGAAGAGTTTCAAATGCGCGGTTGATCTCTCGCATGCGACTTCTTTCGCGTGCGTTGGCTGTTTTCCTCCTGTACTTGCTGAGCGGCTGCGGCGTGCGGCGCGCGCGCGGCTCGCGGCTGCGCGCGGCGCGCGGTCGCAGCTGGTACTTGTCGTGATCGGGCATGGAGTGCGGAGTGACGCCGGCGGCCGCCCCACGCGACCACGCCGCCCGCGCAGCGACGCCGCAAGAAAAATACGCTCACTCCGCCCACTAGCCCCGCTCCGTTCATGTACAGTCGCGCAGGCAGCTTTTAACATTGCATTGTATTGAAATTAAACCTACACAGTTACGATAAACATAAATTATGGAATGTATGAGGTGTCAAATGAGACAAGCAATATTTACGCCACGAGATTTTTGCCCAATTTCATTGCTGCAGAAAAAGAAATACATACCTAATTATTCAACCGAAACAAATAAGGGCCACGGCAAAGAGTACTTTAGGAATGGGAGTTTTAGGAATAGGTACCTAAAGACAACCTAGTGGGGTGGCCATATCCAAAAGCAAAAGGCAAAAAAAAAGTATTATGAAGCACCTCAAAAATGTCGTAAACCAACGGCAAAAAATATAGATAGGGAAAAATAATTAGGTACTTGTTAACTTTATAATTTTCTATACAAATACCGTACATTTTATGAATTTCACTATACTTTCAGGATTAACTAACTGTTAATTAAAATAGAGAGTGGCAGGAACATCAATGCCAACCTGATCCCATGAATTAATTCAGCAGACATTATTCTGAACGATACAAAACTGCTTTCTAATAAGATTTATTAGATTTATTGAATTAGATTTATTTATTTTAATATATTGTATTTTTATTATTTGCGCCAACAACATCCCCATTTTATGTCCAAACCAATCACTGTCCATGCCAAGGTTGCCTGGAAGAGATCGCGGAAAGCGATAAGGCCGCCCATTGTATATTTTGTAGTGTACTTTGTTTTTTGTTGTGTATTTTTGTGGTGTACAATAAAGTATTTAAAAATAAATTTATTTTTTCCATACATTTTCACCGCGTAGGTATTGCACTTTTCTATGAAACAGGAAACAGCAGACTTTTTTTCAATAACTGACGAAAAAACAATCGCTAAGGGGGTGCAATCATGTGCTGAATTCATGGTTACAGTTTGCGCGTCAAAGTCCCTGATAAGAAGCTGAATCCTGGACGCAGCATCTCCCGCGAGCATGCGTAATTATAAAACTTGAGCGCTCCCCTGTACCTCGGTCATAATGAATGAACAGCATCGCAGCTACATAACTCATTGGGTAATGGGTAGTAATCCGATTGATATCATTTGCATATTCGATTCGGCATTTCCGTTCGAAGGCTCTGCGTGGACTAATTGTTTACCGACCTTGCCGAACGAAGTACTCGACAGTTCCTGCCTACCTACGTGGATTATGATCAAGTCATGTGTAGGCGATCATTGGTGACGCAAAGTCTCATTATGTAATGCTACTAGGTACCTGTATAGGTTGCAATTTGGCCCTTTGCACTTTTAGTTAGGCAATGTTAACGGCCAGGTTCTTTTTACCATTAATTACGCCCACCGACATCTTATTTTATTACGTGAAGGAATTTTTAGGCACTGTTAATATTTCTGTTAAGTAAACTTACAAATTTTGTAATTAAGTACCTGTAACTATGTGAGAATAAAAATAAAATTCCTATACGTTGGCTGCCAGGTAAAATACCTGAGCCATAGCAACAGCCAACAACAACCAATTAAAAATTAAAAGAAGAAAATTAGTAAGGCGGGAAAAGCATAATTTGAATTAACGGAAATACTTATCACGGCAGTTTTATCTTTACCGTTGTTTTATTCGTGCCAATAATTACTTCATCCATGACTTTAATGAAGTCTTCGCTTGCAATGGAGCTGCAGTGTAAATTACTGCTATACTTAGACAACAGGCGTTACTTAGATCACATGAAAGAAAACTGCGTGAATTTCCTAGCAAATTTAACTGAGGAAACATTGTGTAAATTCCCGCCATTACGATTTTTATTGGAGCTTGATGTCATGAATTTACTAGATGCATTTCCTGAGCTAGGGGAGGTTTTTATCAAAGAAACAACAGAATTTCAAAGAATGTGCAATAATGTTTTGTTTGCTTGCGTCCAGGCTACCGATATCGAGATGAAGAATAGTATAGCGTATGCTCAGGTGGCCGTTATACTACGTTTGAAGAGTGTACCTAAACTTTATAAGTCGAACCCTCATCATTATAACGGTTTAGTGCCAATTCACGGCTTGCTGTTATCTTTTTCGAAGCCAGAGAGCTATGTTTACCATTCCGTTTGGTCGTGTCCAGAAGAATGCGAGGGTAGCGAAGTTATTCTACACTATATACCAAAACATCCACCGAAGTGCTATGTGTGCAAAAGTATTCTCTTTGAAAATAGTGGGTGGAGACGATGCGGAGAACAAGTGGCTGCTACATTCAAAGTAGAAGAGCAGTTAATGCCAAAAAGATTAATTATTTTGGATGATTTATTCCCCAAATTAAGCCTTGGTACGAGTTACATTTTACACGTTCTTGTAACAAAAAAAGTTACAGCGGTATGGTCTCTAGAAAAAGTAAACCCTTTGGCTGTGCCATTAACGAGCCCCATCCCTAAAGACGTAGAAGAACTGTTCAATGCATGTAAAGGAATAACTTGGAAGTTCGTATACTGTCTGGCTTCAACTATAGGAGTCAATATTTGCCCTTTGAGCTGCTTTATGCATCTCAAGATAAACCTGTTATTAAGTCTTACAAGTATCAAGGCAAACGCGATAACAGGTGCAAGTATCATCCACGTCCTAGTAGGAGGTTTTGATACCAGGTTTGTCGGGGAAATAATGACAGAAGCAGCCAAGCTTGCAGGCAGATCTGTGATTTTAGGGGTGTCTAATTCAGTGGCGTCTACTGCTCTGATAGATAGCTCTGGCGGAGTTTGTGTTCTGCCTTTGCCCCTCCACATATACCACCACAAGCAAGTTTCAACTGTACTCACAGCCATTGAAACAGGAGATATAAATACTGGCACAGGGTTAACAAAGCTAAAGACAGCAGTTTGGGCGCAAGGTATGGATTTCAAGAAGATGATACTGTTCAATGTGGCGAGTGTATTCGGGAACGTTTGCCGCGGTGACTATGGCGAATACTACGATGAGATAGCTGATTTTGTTCTGCAACAGGCTGTAGACCCAGTTGGTGTAAGTAAGGAAGAAATACAAGCCCTCAAAGATGTGGCAAAGTATATCGATCTAGTAGCAGGAATCGAGGTTGATTTAGATGATGCAACGGAGAACTTGTTGCGTAGTTACTTTTTAGCAGCTCGCAAGGAGAATACCAAATGTGTTTCAGTTGGCAGCATGAGTGCTTTAGTAGACATTTGCCTCACCTCAGCCCGGTTGTGTCGTAGGAAGGTTGCTAATATTGACGACGCAGTATTTGCTATTTGGTTACACGTCAGCGGGAGTCCCGAGCCGCGGTTTGCACCCGAAGAATACCTACAAACCCCGGCAGACGTGAGGAAATTGCAAAAAGTAATAAACAGCTTCAAAGATTGGTTAGAACTATTTACCGGTAATTGTCTTTTGTGAGATTTTCCTGCTTTGTAAAGACAGGCTAGGCATTAACTATTTTTTTGTTAGGTAATTATTTTATTTGTTAACTTTAGTTAATGTGTTGAATGTTCACATTTATATCCTTTGATTCATTAAAACTTTTACATAAAATTACATGATCGTTTTTATTTATTTTTAACAGACAATAGTTCAGAATGTTTGAAGAAGTTACACATAATACCACACATCTTTAACAGATAAACATTTATTAAAATTTAAATAAAATATTCATATATTATGCTTTTGACTAGAACACAAAACAATGGTTAGTATTAAATTCTTGATACAATAAATTCTTTAAACTGTAAGCATTCTCACATGTTAGCAACACTGAAAGTACGAACATAAAAAAACAGGTAAAGATGACCTCGTAATTGATTCACCACTTTTGACAACATTCCCCCGTAAATTGAAACTTCCCTAAGATTTAAACTGTTAACGCCCGGTTTCTAAGCTTGCTGTGATTGGTTGAATGAATTATAAACAGCCAATCACTCAACTTGCGTCTAATTTTCGTTCCAGAACCCGTAACTGTCACATAGACTAATATCACCCTGAAGTTTTATGACGTGCAAGTCACATTCAACCCTATGGTGTTAAGGCAATTACGAGGTCGACTATACTAATATAATATCAATAAAATATATTAGGTAATCTATTTAGCACCGGATACATCATCATCTTAGTATCTACCTACGTTTTTTTTTATCTTATCATTTAGAAAATAAGGCACATTTTGCATTTTATAGATCACAATCTCAATTATTATATCTCAATCTAAGGTCAAGCATCATTCAAAAAGCTAAAATCTAAAGATGATTTGTTTAGCAGTTCCTTTTGAGAGTTAATTTTCATTGACAAATTAATTTGACTCTTCCTTAATTTTACACTGTCCTCGATGAGGGATTTCAGTGCCTCATCATCTTCTAACTTGTTGGCCACTTTGATGCAATGATTGGAGACAGGTTCTCCAATCTTGAAGTCTTTCTTCTCAAAAGAGACCACACTGTATGGTACATTTGAAAAACCTTCAGCATCTTTAACTACAAGACTAATAGTCGACCATGTACACTTTGTAAGTTCGTCTAGCACATTTGTTAAGTCTGCTGCCAATTTAGTGGTATTCTCAGCTGCATTCAATACAATATCATCAATTTTTGCGAATTCAGTGCTTACGTCCATAAGTTTCAGTACAAAGGCTTGCTGACGCACTTCTTTTAATATGTTGCTGCCGACTTTGAGACACTTATAACATACACTGCCTATGTCTTTACATGATCTCTCCCTTCCTCGGTTAGCAGATTCAGCTTTTTTGTAAGCTAGAAATTCTTTGTAAGCATTAGAATACACAGCTTGATAGTTGAATTTAGCAACAAACTGGTTGATATCGGCTGTGATTACTTCGTTGCTGCGTCTAGTTGCAGACTGAAGCCTCACAGTAAGTTGGCTCCATGCTAACTGCAATTTTTTTATTCTTTCAGTAATATCATCAGCATCTTTAAATATTTTGCCAAAGCCATCAAGTAAGTTGGAACAATTTTGAGTTTGTTTCAGTGTAGATATGTGCATTTTGCCAGAATCTGTCAACTTTTTGAGAGTTTCTTGTCGAGCAAGTAGATTACCAAGATTTTTATCAACTGAATTATGTTTCAGTAACAATTGCTTGCCTTCATACTTTAATGATTCAGCTCTAACAAACAATCCATTGATAAGCAAGTCATATAATTCCATTTGAGACAGGACAAGAAACATGGCATTCTTATATAAATTTTGGCTGTTTTTAAAGTTATATAAAGCGTTTGGGTTTTCCAAACACCTTTGTACAGCCATTGGTACTATCGGCTTTACATTTTCCATGACAATGGTAGTTTTATTGTACAGGAACAACATGATATTTTCATTCCAGTATTTAACAATGCATTCGTCATCTGCAGGCTCCATATAGTTCATCTGGGTTATTAAAATTTGTTCACTCATAGGAATTCTAGTATCATTGTAAATCTTAGATTTCAGCATTAGAATAGTAGTTGCATCATCTACTTCATAAGCGAGCTGGGACAATGTTGGTAGAGAAAAAATCTTGACAATTTTCTTAGCTAAAATCTTTTCAAGGACATCAAAAATAACGATCTTGCTAGCCGCTTCCCTTTGTTCACTTGGTATGTTGAATGTGACTCGAGAGGGGGTGTCTCTGCCTCTCAATTTGGGTTCCCACTCCAAAGCTATTCTCAGCCACAGTTCAATCAGGGCTTTGAATGGTTTAGATATATAATTCTCAGGGAACACTTCATTGGAGTATTCAATGTCACCGTGGTAAGACTCATACACACAAATGTTTTCATGAGCCTTCTTCTTAACATATGGCATCCATTGCACAGGAGCCATGAATGGCAGGAATGGTCGTCTACCACAGATAAGTTCAAACACAACCAAGCCAAATGACCAAAAGTCAACTGAGTTACTGTAGGTTTTGCTGTAGATAATTTCTGGAGCAAGATACTGTAATGTGCCCACCAGACTGGCACACACAGAGTTAGAATCTATTTCTTTAGCATAACCCAGGTCTATTAGTTTGTATATCACCTTTCTTTGGCCTTGGACAGCTACATTGCTTTGTACTGTGTCCAATAAATGCATGACTATGTTTTCGGGCTTCAGGTCTCGGTGTGTAATTTTGTTCTGATGCAGAAAATGCATAGCATTTCGGAGATCACTGAGTATTTGTCTGATTTGTTGTTCTTTGAGGCCTGAACAGGACTCTGGTTTGTTGAGCGCTTGCCGGAGGTCACCGCCGCTGCAATATTCCATACAGAGAATAGGTAGGCGCGAAGGGTTGGCTCGCTCCAGCCCAGGTATGAACTCTGGGGGCAAGTCTTTTGTACCCACGATATTTGGGTTTCTGCAACTCTGTAACATCTCTACTTCCTTCGCCCATCGTTCTCTATGTTTCTCAGTAAGCTCATTACCCCATTGGCAAGTCTTTATAGCCAACTTCTCATCAGTTTTTTTGTGTTTCCATAGCACAACTGTTCCAAAACTTCCTTTTCCGAGTTCTCTTTCTTTTATCCAGTCACCGATAAAGATTATGTCGTCCATTACTTACTTATTGAACTAGGCAATTAAAAGCAGAACAGGAAAACACAAGCCAAAGAATTAGGCTACAATATAAAAATAACTTCACGTTCAGTTTACACAGAGTTACGATCGCGAAGATCACGAAACTTTGTTTGATAACTAGGTTTTTCTAAGGTCAACTGGAAAACATTTACACAAAGTAATTTGTTTTATTTTATAAAGTAGAATACTCGCATCGGGACCCAGCCGTTTAAAGACACTGTAAAGTGTAAATTAATAAATATTATCTGAATGATATTTATAAGTTTAGTCATCAAACCCGAAAATCCTTTCTAGCCAATCAAACTTTTTGAAATGTACGAAAAAGCGTGATCTTAAAAACCTCTTCACTCCATTCCACGCAGTTTCAAATGGAACCATGGCAATAATAAAGCAGTTATTTATTTTTATTTTACTTCATTAGTTTGATTAAAAATATTACCAAAAATTTGATTATGAATTTAATAATGAATAGTAATATTAAAATTAATAATAGTAATAAGAAAATACTAACAAAAACTAAAAATAAAAAAACCAAACGTCAACGACCGAAGTTCGTCGCTCACGTCATAGATTATTAAAATATTAAAAACTAATCTCACGTCAAGAGTAATCAAAACCACAGAACATTTATAACCTGAATCAAAACTTAAATGTCAAATTAGCTGCCAGAACGTGCGATGTTTATTGTTAATTTTTAAATCTTTAATAAATATTAATTACAATTTTTAAGCTATAATGGTAGACATAGCTACGTCGTGTCGGACTTGTATGAAGGACAATGTGTATTTGGTGGACTTGTATCAAATAGTTGAAATTGAGGAAAATTGTCTCCAATTAGCCGAGGTACTTGTGCAGTGTACTCCAATTGAGGTATGTAAAATGGATAAAGAGTAATATTTACTTGAATACTATTTTATTGGTGTAGTAAGTTAAAAATAAGGTATTATTTTCATAGGTCTCCAAAGAAGATGGGTTACCACAGTACCTTTGTGATGGATGTATTAAGGTGCTGCAAATTGCGTACTCGTTCCGTAAGCAGGCGGCGAAGGCACAAGAGCAGTTTAAGAAACTCCTACAAACAAATGTAAAAACAGAACCTCAAGAAGCTGATCTCAAAATGGAGCATGATCATGATTATTTTGCAACTTATGAGGATTTCAGTTTCAACCCAGATTTTTCTAAAACTGAGATTGAAGACAAAGAATACACATGTACTAAATGTAATAAACAGTTTACAAAAGAGAAGAAATACTTGAAACATTTAGAAGCACATGAGGATTTATCACTACAATGTGACATTTGTAAAAAGTTACATTCAAACCGGACATCGTTAGATAAACATAGAGCCAAGCATGCAGTGAATATGTGTTTTGTTAGTGATCGAAGTTTTACAAGTGATACATATTTACTAGAAGATAATATGGTGGACCACACTGAGGAAGTGGAAGTCAAATCTGAAGATGGGACACCACCACTTGAATTACAATGTAGTCATTGTAGTCTCACATTTACAAAGCAGAGATCACTGTCAATGCACATGAGAAAACATAGAGATAAAAATCAGAAGAAAGAATTCATTTGTGATACTTGTGAGAAGATATTTCCCATGAAACATTTGTTGAAGCGGCATATGTTGATGCACAGTGAAGTGAAACCATACAAATGTGAGAAGTGTTCCAAGACATATGCCAGACGTGACCGCCTGGTGTCTCACATGTACACCCACAAAGAACACAAGCCTTATGTCTGTGAATATTGCAAGAAAAGTAAGCTTTTTTATTAGTCTTTATAATTTGAATGGATAGAGTAAGAAATGAGTACTAGAACTAAATGAGTAATGAATAAGAGGAACTTTGGAAGTGGCACCAGTCACAACTTTAGTTATGTGGAAATTGTTTGTACTTAATGGTATGGGCTTGTGATACCTAAAGAGGATTGACAAAAATGTTGTTAGCAAAGTTTTGAGTATGAATGTTGAGGGTTATTAGAGTAGGGGAAGACAAAAGAAATGATGCATGGACTGTGTAAATGATGGTATATATGGTTGGATAGGGGGTGAATACCGGGATGATAACTAATACTTAAGACGGGCTGGTGTCCACATCAGAACTCCACTACAGAGCTCATATTTTTTGTATACATGACAACTAAAAAAGAAATATGGAACAAAAAAGACATGTGGAACCGACTCCAAATGAATTGGGATAAGGCCAAAAAACTGATGAATGAAATTTATTCTTTATAATAAAGAGATTGAGTTGTTGTTGTCGATTTGTTTGTTGTTTTATGCAATGTGATATCTATAATAACTTTTAACTTGCAATTTTACTGAACCAAAATTGTGAATTTAGCTAAGCTTGCTTGCATGATTTTTTGCTTTAAGCTAATACTTCATTTAAACGCAGTTAACATAAAATAAAATAATATTGTTATACAGTAAGTATCCGAAAGATAGGCGTTTAAAAAAAAAATTAGGTTAAAAAAACAGTTGTTTCATAGAAAAGTGCAATATCTATATGGTCAAAATATCTGGAACCAATATTTTTTTAAATAACCTATGAATCATTTACTGAATCCATGGCACATGACATCCATGACACAGACAACGGACACAACAGGTTGTGCGTTGTCACTGTCACCCTGTATAAGATTCTTTCATATTAAAATATATTTGGCCTACCTTGTGGATACCTGGTTGTTTTGTATTTGTAAAATCTAGAGGAACTAGTGAGTGGTCTAAATCAAACCTTTTGTATTGGTTATTTCCCCAGGTTTTACCCAAATGTGCAGTCTAAAGGACCATCTCCGCACCCACACTGGCGAGACGCCATTCCTATGTTCAGAGTGTGGCAAGGGATTCTCCAACAATTCCAACCTGAGGCAGCACATGATGAGGCATACTGGAGTCAAGCCGTATGCTTGTCACTTGTGCCCTAAGACTTTCTGTACTAAAGGTAAGACTTTCTAACTGATTTAAAGATCAAGAGTGGCAATATTTACATCTGACGCATGCTGGGCAGTCAGGCATGCTACAAAGTAACTGAATGGCCTTTACTTTTTGTCATGGCGTGCATAAACAGACTTTAATGTTCCCACTGCTGGGACACAAACCCTCGCTTTCATTGGGAGAGAGTGGGTCATCATCCACCATGCGGGTTGGCAGATGTCACATGTCCTCAAATTTTTGGTTGTAGGAAATGCCGTTTTCCTCACGATGTTTTTTTTCTTCACCGTTTTGACAGGTAATGAAATTACTTACAAAAAGTAAAGTGTTTGTTTGGGTTCGCACCCATGACAACTTGTAAATCGGGGCCTTTTACCATTGTGCTACCACTGCTCCCTATGCCATGGTGTGAAGTATACTTAATAGTTATCAAAATTCTAAACAATACAAGAAAAATGAAATTAATCACCTAGAGCATGCCAGCAAGAAATGTATTCTCAGATTGTTAACAATTTGCGTAGTAGGTCCTTCTTCTTAGTGTCGATGGCACGACAGTTTATTAAATTTATCGGCACAAAACTTCTCCACTTCCTCGACGTCGACGTTGGCAGTAGGTGCTTTACTAATCCTAACTATATTAACATTATGAATGCGAAAGTAAGTTGTTGTTTGTTTGTTACGCTTTCTTTGTAAAACGGCTGAATGGATTTGGATGATATTTCGCACATGGGTAGATCGCGATCTGGGTCCTTAACTCCTTACCCATATCTCCTTACATAGGCTGCTTTTCAACCTGGATCGCAGGCGGATTCGGGGGCAACAGCCAGTATTTTATACATATAAACACACACATTTGAAGTGTTATCATCATTCAATCTTAATATTTAACCACTCCGTTCCGTGTGGTGCCGGACGTAAAGAATAGCACCATCCCATTTCTTCCCGTGGGTGTCGTAAAAGGCGACTAAGGACCTCACTAGAGAATGGGAAGCAGCGTTTTACCACCATACTGCGATCGCCAATCCGCCTGCCAAGCGTGGCGACTATAGCAAACCCCCCAAAAATGCTTGCGGGAGACCTATATCCAGCATTGAACGTCTTCGGCTGAAATGATGATGATGATGATTTACCCATTCAACACAGATCGTCGCAAGAAAACAGTATCGGAATACCTACAAGGTCTCACGTATGATGAGACTGAGCAACTTCTAACTGTACCAAGATAAACAGTAATCATGTATTTTCTTTTTTGAGTGGGAAATCTTCAGATACCTTCTCCCGCTCTGGGTGTAGCAGGAGGGCGTGTCAGACTTTTACTGACTAAAACCCACCCATGTTCCCTCAGTTGCCTGTGTGCCAGGAGCCACGGTATCTCTTTCGAACAACCCGCACCCCTGGCAGGCATCGGCCCTTGCGGACCCCACCAGTTGGTGCTGACATCTCTTTGAGGCGCGCGTGGAACAAAACGCGCCGTCGACCCGGGCTTGGTCCTTACCGGACAGCGAGCTACCCATTACTCGCCGTCCGCAAGCCCGCGTCTACGATGGCCAGGAATCAGCCTGGGATTCCCGAAGCCCCGGGCGTCTCCTGCGGAGGCTAAGGTTATGAGGGCGCATATACTGACTCTCCCTCACGTGCGCCGCCTCCCTCTTCGCGAGCATCACTGCTTCGCAGGAGGTGACGACTACCCATGCACTCTCGCTCCGTACCATGGCCTGGACCAGGGCCAGACGCGAGAGATCGCTGCCGCCACCACCTCCATGAGGACACGGCGGTGCTCCGCCCAAGCCGGGCAGACCTCCACCGTATGCTCCACCGGTTCCCCAGGACGATCTTCGCAGTGGAAACACCCGGGCGTTTCCTCCCGCCTTATCCAAAACAGGAACCTTTCGAAACACCCGTGTCCGGTGAGGACCTGCGCCAGGCGGTAGGT
This sequence comes from Polymixis lichenea, assembly GCA_949091785.1. Taxonomy (NCBI): domain Eukaryota; kingdom Metazoa; phylum Arthropoda; class Insecta; order Lepidoptera; family Noctuidae; genus Polymixis; species Polymixis lichenea. The sequence goes on along the minus strand of OX420943.1, from coordinate 19,384,144 downwards.
GAGGACGCCGTGCCGTCTCTCGAGCCGCAATCGTGGCGTGCCCAACAGTAATCATGTTTAATGTTAGCAAAAATTCACTATCCATAGACAAATATATATATATCAATATTATATACATATCCACTATATCAGCGTATCTCACAAATTCATGTGTTCACTCATTAATATCACAACACACTCACAAATTAATAGACACACACACTCACTCATTCGCCATAACACATAACACAGAGAGCTGCAGACCATTAATACAACCTTAGACTACTATTTATTCCTTTGTTTTGTAAAATGCATTGCATTTAAGAACTCTATCCTATTGTAACTCGAAGGGATTGGCGCTGTTAGCCGAAATTATAGGTTCCTCCTAGTTCAATTTCAGATTCTAAAACTTTTGTGTACTTTGTTTTACCACAGCACGTAACTGTAATGTAATGTAATCTAAGTACTGTTTTTATGAAATAAATTATATTAAGTATTATTATCAACAAAACCACTGATAATGAACGGTTTTGTCCCTACGTGTGAATGTGTCCTAGCCTAGCCTAAAGAATATTAAAGATATCATAATAATATTTAATATATTATCTAGAAGATAAGGAAAATATCACGAAATACTAAAAACACTTTAATTCCAGGTCAATTATCAAGTCATAGATAAAACAATTAATTTCCAGGTCAGATGAGGTCACACGTGTCTACCCATACAGGGGAACACCCTTACAAATGCGAGGAGTGTGGCGCCGCCTTCACCAAGCAGAACTCTTTGAAGAAACACTCCATGATACACCTCGCTATTCGGCCGTTTGCCTGCGAAACTTGTAATATGAGGTAGGACATGATTTATGACGTCATAATAAAAATATGTATAGTATTCCAAAAGATTTTATTAACAAAAAAATGCATGTATTTAATAGAATCTAAAATCATACCCATTGTGTGCTCCTAAAAATATATTTGAACACTAATACATATAATGATTACGCCTTTTTATGAACCCGCGGTTATTCTCAGTTCCAACCAAACCTTACCCATTTGGTTAGGGTGCCCTAACTTAGTTACTGCCACTAACCGTGATAAAAGGTCAGAAAGTTAATAATGTATAAAATTCAATACGTATCGCGCTCAAGACTGATAATGACTGCTGAAAAAGAAACATACATACCAATATTATTCTCTTACATTCATAGCGGCTAGTTCGGTGACTCAAAAAAAAGGATACCTGCAAGAATTTGGGATAGGCCGTGGTACAGTATCAGATAACAAAAAAAACTTTCTTAAGAGCATTCATTCCACGCGGACTGGCAACAACGCATTTATAGTAGTTTTTCGTGATTATTTCATGAAATACTAACAGAAGTAAACAATTTTTTACAGTTATTTTGGTATTTACTTATAAAAATCGACATACCGTCAATTATTTTCTATTTGCATTACTTAGTACGAATAAATGTTTTTATTAAAGAGTAAATGTTAAAAATAATTATAAATACCAACGATCTAGTGCTTCGCTGAAAAAAAAATAGTACTTTGGTTTGTATTTAATGAAATAATCACGAAAAACCACTATAAATGCGTTGTTGCCAGCCCGCGTGGAATGAATGCTCTTAATCTTGTTGATTATTATATCCTTCAAATAAGTTTCTTAGCTCATTCAGCTAGCTTTCATTCTCGCACCCATATGGCATAGCCTAAGTTGACCATAATCAGCCTATATGTTCCCACTGCAGGGCTCCTCTTTCCGGGAGGGAGTGGTTTGTTATCTACCACGTGGGCCAAGTGCGGGTTGATGAGAATTGAGATGTCGCGTGTATTCGAATTTGTTGGTTCTAGGACTTAAGACATACTATCTACTAACTGGACAATTTCACAATTATTTTCCAGATTCACCTGCAAAGATCACCTGAAGCGTCACATCAGAATCCACACTGGCGAGAAACCTTACAAGTGCAAGTATTGCGAGCGAGCGTTCTCTCAGAGTAACGACTTGGTAAAGCACACGCGCCAGCACATCGGACAGAACATATACCAGTGAGTTTAAAATGAAAAAGTTAACATAAATAATAAAAAATAAAAAAATCACATTCATCATCATCTGTAGTGCACCGACTAAACTTGATTTAGGCTATTGCTATCTTTTCCCTTCTAATGAAACAAGAAAGAGACGCAAATAAATAAGAGCTGTCAAGTTTAGTTGAACTAAGATTTTCTTCGATGCAAGTGCGACGAAACAAACTAAATTTATTATGCTTAAAATTCAAGGCAATCGAGAAGCAATTTACTTTGACAGTTCTAAGGCTTCACTTTTATTTTTCTTTCGTGGTCTGTCAGTAAGAGATAAGATAGTAATAGTCTTACACCCAGTTGCACAAAGACAAAATGAATGCCACATTACATAATAGATCGTCAACGCTAATGATTCCATTAATTTAATGATATTTTCACAAAACAACTATATGGCGCTAATGGTGCTTGCTTTGTGCAACAAATACTGTGACGGATTGCTTCGTTTGACACTTAGGACCATTAAAATCGAGTCTAATGTTGCTTTCTGCAACAATTTAATGGAAAAAAGTTGGTTTTTGCAACTGACTGATATTTTATAATTTATTTACTATTCTACAATTTTATTCCAGGTGCACAATATGCAGCTCCCGGTTCCGTCTACTATCAGAACTAAAGCAGCATTACCCAGTCCACTTCGCAAACGGCGAAGAAGCCAACGACCCACAAATCAGTACCAAAGACTCTACAGAACCAATCAACAACGAAGGTCCGAAACAACTGCCGATGTTAGAACTCAAACCGCCAGAATTTAATCTCAAACCGCAGGAATTTAATCTCAAACCGCAGGAATTTAACCTCAAACCGCAGGAATTTAACCTCAAACCGCAGGAATTTAACCTTATGACCTTCAAAAACGATAAAGATCTTCCTTCCCTTATCTTAAAACCGCCGGAGGTTGATAAGGATCTTCAGATGTTAACTTTAAAGCCTCCAGAAGATGTTGAGAGCGATCTCACGCGTTCCTGCGCAGATTCGAACAGAATCGTAATTACTATAAACAGTTGTGATACAAATGGCATTGTTAATGGCATTACCATTAAACTGCCGCCTAAAGAGAGCTAGGATTTAGTTATTGAGTTACATTTGCGTAAATAAATTGATTATGTTTAAAAATGTCCTACAAAACAGCGTCAAACTTTATTTGTTAGAGAAACTCGACAGATATTGCCACATTTAACCCGTCTGCCTTCAAAGCAAGAGTGAACAGGCATCTTCAGGGCACGCTCGTTCCATCATAGATCTCATCCATCGCTTTCCATCTGACGTCATTGAGGTCAAGAGCAGGCCCTTTTAGCAATAAAAATAAATGACATGATGGGTTTCGATACATAAACAGAAAAAAAAAACAAAAAGATTTGATGATTTTTGGGGGTCAACGACCGCTGATTGTGTCGTTCGTTAGTGTAATTGCTTGATGTATGACTTTAGGATTTTTTTTTTGTTTTATCATGTCTTAGGTTAGCAGCTAATTTCATTTGACCCTGTATGAAACATTTAAAACTCCCGCAGACATGTGCGACGCGACTTTGGTGGAACAATTTCGAAAACGCGGCTGCAAAACAGCTCTTTTTGATCTTCAAAAGTGACTAAAAGCATCTAATTAAACGCCTTGGTAACTCATATCTCTGTCGCGAAGGTAATTCAATGTTAGACCTCTCAAAGTATTTGGCTTATTGTACAAAATGTATAGAGGGATTGTATGAAAATCAAAGCTTTGCATCTTGTTAGCTAAATTCTGTACTTTTAAGAACAAAGTAATAAATTATCATTTTCAGTTGAGCCACGGCCCGAGTAAAAAAAACAATGTTACTCTAATCTCAAATTGAGGCTGTAAATTAAGATTAGGCTAAAATATTATTTCAATAGTTAATAATTTATTAGAAAACTTTTATTTTGCAGGCAACGAATCTAATGATTCTATGTTTATTGTCGACGATTCTTCTTAGAATTACATAACATGACATGACAACAATGGATATTGTTGAATGATCAAAATGAAAGCATTTCCAGTGTAAGCCCACGTTACCCAGGCCGTGACAAAATTGCAGCAAAAATTTTTCGAGCACTGTATTTTAAACTCTCGGTGTTGTACTAAGCATTGAGAATTCAATAGAGTGTAGCGCTTAAATAACAGTGTTCGATTTTCAACTCTCAGCGGTATGCAGTGTGTTGAAGATCCAGTGCGCGACAAAATTCGTGCCCGATAGGCTGTAATCGACATTCTAAGCACTGTACAAATTACTAGTTATTCGGTTGGAAGACACTGAACAACACATAATAAAAGTTCAAGTAGAAAATTATTAACCTTTTGACCGCCACCGTCGGGTATAGCCGACAAACGAAAACGTGCCCAACACGCCACCGTCGGCTAATGCCGACAAGAAAACAACATTTTAGGGTCAAATAAAATAAAATAATGATACGAGTAATATTTAATTTTAAAAAATACGGGACGAAAAGCAATGGTCGTTGATAAAATTTTGGAATCCCTATTCTTTTTAGTAGGTATTTTTGTGCCGAATTTGTGGGTTGGCGTGGGAGGGACGCCGCCGCCGATGCGTTTATGCTCTGGCGGTCAAAAGGTTAAATGATAAATTAATATTGTTAATAAATAATAAACAATTAAACATGTAGGAAGTTTATATTAAAATGCTGTTCGATTCTGTTAATAATTAACGCTCTCTATTCACGTATAAAGTAGTTCTAAGTTATAGTACGTCTGCCGATTAGTGCCTTCACGTTGTATAAGGCTTTTATGTAAATATATACATAGTTAAATTAAATAACTGTCTTTACTGCTTGTCCTGTACTGCAACGGCCTTAAATAATAGCTAATTATATATAATGTTTCAAGTTTTTCCTTTTCTGTGCAATTTATAAAGACATTGGTTCCGTTGTTGTATTTAAGCGACTACACTGCGTGTATGAACAGATTTGCGAATGTAAACGAAGCAAATGGATTTTGTAGGGATCGTAGCAGGTGGCGTTCGTTCATGAGTTTACGTATCTGTGTATACTTACCCTCTTACTAATAAACACAGAATAAAGGTATTCCAAGTTCTATGAAGTTTGGATCGGGCTGTAATTGTTATGCTATCAAATTTGGTATTGCTATGCATAAGTTTTAGCCCACATACTCTGGTGCTACTCAATATTTTAAGTATTAATTATTTTTTAATGGTAATTATGTAACTCTGCTTTTTTAACCGACTTCAAAAAGAAGGAGGTTATGAATTCGATTTTTTTTATGTATGTTCGGGCATAATTCCGTCATATACACTTAGCGGCACGCTATGTGGTTTATTATCATAATGAAACGCGAAACAGGGTTTTTTTGTTGTTAAACTTAAACGTTTATTCGGAAAAATATATATTTTTCTTTATTAAAATTCATTTTACAAAATTACAAAAAAGGCATTAAGCTAAATTTAAAAAAAAAATGTTTTACAATGAAATTTACAAAATACAGCTATGGTACTTAAAACTAATAGCGGATATTTCCCCCTCTGGCCCTAATGACCGCCTGCATGCGATCAGGCATGCTGTGGATTATGTTTTTAATGTCCACATGGGGTAATTCTTCCCAGGCGGCTACCAGAGCAGTTTTCAACCGACTGATAGTCTCTAGAGGGTTGGGACTGGATCGGATGCGTCTTTTAAGCATTTCCCAGACATGTTCTATGGGATTCATGTCTGGACTTCGTGCCGGCCACTCCAATTTGGTAATTCTCACTTCCGACAGGTCATCCACGCAACGTGCTGTATGAGGTCGGGCATTATCTGGCATTAAGATTAAATCTTCGGTCCCATGAATGGTAAAACGTCTTCTTGGAGAATCTCTTCAATGTATCGCACTGCCGTTAGACGATCAGCAACTACTGCCAACTCTGTGCGTCTGCTCACTTACGTTGACCCCTCTTGCCATTTGTAGCCGCTGCCGTATTTCGACCGCAGTAAGGAAACGATTTCTCAAAATTGCGAGAGCGATAAATCCGTCATCTCGGACTGACGTAGGTACACCTAACACCGGCACTTCCTGGTCTCCTTGTGTAAAGGCCGGTCTGGTCGTACCTCATTAAGGCGTACCTGACAGATGTACGGTGGTACATTTAAAGTTTCAGAAATCTCTCGCTGAGTTCGCCCCTGGCTCCGAAGCAACACAGCTTGAGCAACTTGTGCTGAAGTTAAAGGTATTGTGTTCCAATTCTAGAAGCATTAATGACTACAGATGAATTAAAAAATAAAACAATAAAGATTAATTACACGACCATTTGAATATCGAGTTTTAACTCGCCCGTGTCTTCTGCGTTTCAATAACGAACTAACGTTTTTTTGTGTTCACCCTCTTAAATTAACAAAAACAAATGTCCTGACAAACTGCCACTTGAAATTCTCATACGCGATGTCAAAATCGCCTGTTATCGGTTTGTTTAAGTCTAGGCCACATTCCGTGCCGCTCAGTGCATAGACGGATTTGCAAAATTCTTTTTTTATGCGAAAGGGGTTTATTCCGAAATGGTCCCATCGATCTGATGATGCGTTTCGGAGACAGACAACGGAACTCTTCAAAAAATTACAGTAAATCAACAATCAACCGCGATTGCTGATAACGCATAAATATGCATTGTTTTGACCCCGAGGATGATGAAATTTCGAATTGGTGTGGGGTCGGTAGGTAACTAAAAAGTGAAAAATAAAACTTTTCCAAAAAATAAAATAATTTCGGAAATCGGTGACTCCGGATATGTATTAAAAATTTTTGTCACCGTCTTCCGAAATTAAAGTTATTTTTCACTTTGTACTGTTTCTCCGGAAGTCGGTTGTTTTTTTTTTTGAAAATTTTTATGTTTATAACGAATACCGTGTTGTTCCCCTTCTATTTTACTTGATATTGAATTGTTGTCTTTGCATTAATTATATACTGCAAATTATTTTTGTTGTAGAAAAATGTATATGATTTTTAGTTATTGTAGGTAAGCAAGCAGCGGTCTCTTGAGAAAAACTTGAGGAAAATAGTACTGATTATTATGAAATGAGTAATTCATTTTAGTGTGATATTTTAATTCGAATATTTTATTATTAGACATATTATTTAAAGTTAATAGTTATCTTACTTTAATATATGTAAGTTTTAATTTGAAATAGGTACCTATATCTATTATTATTTAAGTTGTAGAAAAATGGCCCAAATTCATAGATATTTTAATGAAAAATAAATATCTTTATTTAACACAGTCACGGTGTTTTTATAATCTTTTTTTTGTTGCCTATAAATGGTGTCGTAGAGATTTCCCGAGATAAACGGCCTGTTTACCACCATCTTATAAGTATGAGTTAACTTATCTGACAACTATACATATATATATAGGATAAGTTTTTATCCAGTGCGCAAACTGTAACCTTGAATTCAGCATATCATTCTAGACCCTGGGGGGTCTAGAATGATATTTCATAGAAGAGTGCAATACCTACGCGGTCAAAATGTATGGAACAGCTGATTTTTTTTTGTACAATCGACGAAAATTTTCTGCGCTGGGTATTCTAGAATGATATGCTGAGTGCAGTTTGCGCACTGGATAAAATCTTATCCTGTGTAGTAACTGTATAGTGCGCATATTGCGAAATTGGCCCTTGGTATCCTAATGCGAATAATGAATAAAAGTCCTAGTCCTAGTCCAAGGGATGTACCTATTGATCATTTTAATGGTTATAATTCCGTGGCTAAGTAATAACATGGCTTATGGGTAAGTAATAACAACCGCACGGGTCGATCGATCAGATTAAGCTACGCTTGCCGCGGTTGGTCCGTGGATGGGTGACCATCTTTACATTCCAAGACCCCTCCGTGCCTCGAAAAGCACGTTAAGCCGTGGGTCCCGGCTGTCATTTGTGGATCTTTGGGATTCGTTACGGGTCGTCAGAAGCCCGAAAGTCGGACATCCAATCTTACCAAGAGGTATCGTATTACTCAGTAACTGAATTGTGTAGATCAGATAGTCGCTTCATGTAAAATACTGGTATTCAGCTGCATCCGGTTAGACTGGAAGCCGACCCCAACATAGTTGGAAAAGGGTAGGCAGATAATGAATGATTTCTGTAAAGCCATATTGTTACGGTGGCGAAAATATTTCAATCAAAATACAATCTCACACTGACCTGCAAATTCCAAAAAAACTTAAGAAAATTTTAATTTCGCATGCTACGTTAGCGCTTCCCGCCGTCTGATATTTGACAATAGTATTCAAATTGAGCATATGTCCCATATAGTAATTGAGCATCCCGGCCTCCGTAGGCGCGGGCTTGCAGACGGCGAGTAATGGGTACCTCGCTGTCCGGTAACGACCAAGCTTGGGTCGACGGCGCGTTGTGCTCCACGCGCGCCTCAAAGAAATTTCAGCACCGACTGGTGGGGTCCGCAAGGGCCGGTGCCTGCCAGGGTTGCGGGTTGTTCGAAAGAGATACCGTGGCCCTTGGCACACAGGCAACTGAAGGAACACGGGTGGGTTTTAGTCAGTAAAGTCTGACCCGCCCTCCTGCTCCACCCAGAGCGGGAGAAGTTATTAGATGACTTCCCAACCTCAAAAAACAAAAAAGCATAAGTTCCGCATGCTAAGTTCGAACTTTCCCACAATGCCTTTTCTTTTGTTTGACAAGATCATTTTTTTCAGCCAATTTACTTTTAACTTGACTTGATAGCTGCACACAAGAATATCGCTCGACAATATAAAATGAGCAGTGTTTCTGAAGAGTCATTGTTAGTTGCATCTAAGTAGTGCTTACTGAAGAGGGCTTGAGCCGAGGTGCGTCATCCTACGTGACCCATTATGGAGACGGGAGGCTTACGACAGCGACACACTAAGCCTGGCGCGCAATAAAGTTCATTCGTATCCTTGTTTCACATTGATGTTATTTCCCCTTCACCTTTATGTTAGTGTACTTAAATTAAGTTACTTTCAGAATGATTAGTTCCATGGAATAAGGCATTGGAAATGTTTGTAGCGTAGCACAAAGTGATCTTTATGGTTGTGTTTTAAAGTTGATTTTTCCAAAAACACATAATTGTTTACATGATTGGAAACGAAATTGCGGACGCAGTATAGAAACTCCATTCAGCCGATACTTTCGGTCGAGCAATGAGTAGAAATGAAGCTTGTTTGGATTGCATAGAGAGGTCAAACTGAACTTACGAATCAGTGGTTTCCTATCGTGCACATAATCCATCAGTTTGAAGTTTCGAACAATTAGATTCAAGCAGGTACGTGTTTTTGGCAGCCGAATGCTAGTAGACCGATTTTTAAAGAGACGTTACCGTCTCTTCTCTATGATTTGTGGTCCCTACTTAAACACTGGCCATAATCGGCGGTAGTTAAGGTAAAATCCATTATTAAAAAAATATATACCCATATTAAAACTTACTGAAATCGATTCAGTAGTCAATTAAGAACAAACTACTTTCAGGACTTGAGTTTATTCTGTAACACCTTGTACATATTGCATTGGTTGTTGCACAATGCTCAATAATAACGCCACGTAGTTTGTATTTTGCTCCTTCGATTTTACTTTACATATTTGCAATCACCATCATTTGCCTAGCTTTCCTATGTTGAGGTTGGATTCCAGTCTAACCGGATGAAGCTGAGTAGTTACCAATATTTTACATGGAGCGACTGTCTATCTGACCTCTACAGGGTAATACGATACACCTCGGTAAGACTGGTTCGATAGATGAACATCTGGTGTAAAAATAATGTAGTTAATATGTTATTTCATCATATCAGCCAAAAGACTGTTGGATATAAGCCTCCCCTAAAAGGATTGGATTTGCCATAATCGCCACGCTTGGCAGGCAGGTTGGCGATCGCAGTATGGTGGGAAAATGCATAGAGAACGCTGCTGCCCATTCTCTAGTAAGTCCCTTAGTCGCCTTCTACGACACCCACGGGAAGAAAAGGGATGGTGCTATTCTTTTACGTCCGGCACCACACGGAACACACGGTATGTTATTTAGAAAAGTAGAAATATTTTGAATTCACAGTAGATACATCTGAGAACATACCTATTCAGATATTATGTTTTCATTAGGTACTATGTTAGGTATAATGGAGAGATATATCAAGTCGGTTTTCACCATCTGAGAATACACTGCTCGTTGTTTCAAGTTATGTCTTTGAATAGTATGTTCCTTTTGTGTAGGTTCCTGAATACCTCATGTTACATACGCATACCAGTTTACGTATCATGTTAGCAACTTCATTTGTAGTCGGCTACTAAACTATTACTTAATTTTTTATTTAAAAAACACATTTTTTTAACCTTCTCATTCTGGATATCTAAGTACTGAAGTACCTAAAAAATGCAAAAGCTTTTGCGAAATGCATTCGATCCGAGACCAAATTCGAGATCCGATTTCAGTCTGAATGCGAAATGTAAAAAAAATCGGATAGATGGAAGGAATCCCTCCTCTAATTTTAATCTTTCCTCTTCATCATACTACGGCTACTTCAGACCAGCAAACACGTGCTACGTGCTACACCATCACGTAGCGGTGAAAACATCGCGCCAGCTACGGCGTAGCAAACGCATAGACATTGTAGACCGCACCTATATACCTACCTACTCTTTACCTACTGTTTATACCTTTTAGAAGTGTATTTTTTTTATAAAGACAATGAAGTAAATGACGTTAAATTAAAGTAGGTACCTACAATTTAATTTAGCCAGTTACTGCTAGACGTACCCAGCCCATGGTTTAGGTATTAATACTTATCTAGATTAACCAATTGAAGGTAAATAAGTAGAGGTTGTCATTTAAATTTATGAAACAAGTACAAATAAAAAAAAAAACAAAGTAAACAATTTACTCAATAATCTGATATTTGGTTGGGAGAGGAAAAACCGTATCCCGTCTCAGAGCTACGACCTTGACCTATCTAATTTTCACTTCCCCGCGACAAATCAGTCGGAAAACGTCTACCGAGCTAAACCGTTCCCCAAAGACTTTGATATTCAAAGATTGGTCAACCGTTTGCTACGCCCCATTTGCTACGAACTTTTACTACGCTTGCTTTGCCTCGCACACACATAATATAATATGTACGTAAGTTTGCAAACTATAATGTTAATAATAAATCAATAGTAAAAAATCCTCATATTAATTTAAGATCAAAAACTAAACGGCATTATACAGACAGGTACTTAATTACTACTATTTAATTCCGCTGCGTCTGGTTGGCCTGGAAGCCGACCCCAATAAGAGTTTGGAAAAAAGGCTAGTAAAGTAAGATTTTTTGACTTACTACTATAACAAATTCATAAGACAAAACGAATACGAGATAAGACCAATATTCGCCCAACAAATCCTTTAACATTACATTTCAATAGTCTATAAAAGAGCCCTACAATACGTCCATAACACCACTAAAATCAATTGTCGATATCTACAATCCGGCCTTGCTGGTCCACGCATAGTCTATGCACCGCTCAGTGGGGCAGGGCGCGCGACCCTTATCAGTGCGCAGCGGGAGCTTGACGCCTTCGCACGGTGAGTACAAAATCTTCGTCACCGCTTTTTTTTAGTTATTTTTTTACCTTTTTCATACTAAGCTGTATGTAGTACGTGCTTTTACCTCTTGTATGATTTTCTTTATTTGAATTTTGAAAAGATTTTGTCTTTTGTTTCGTTTGACGTTTACTTTTTTTAGAGTATGTTTTATTGTCCCGGCCAGTGATATTGAGGCTGTAACTTTTGTCTTAACTCTATCAAAGGGGAGTTTTAATTGATTTTTTAGGGGAGTTCGTTTCTTTATTGGAGTAATAGTAGGGTTTTTGTACGTGAATTATTGTACCTTCTTTAGTATAGTTTATTATGTTATTATTTATCTACAGCGCGCGGTGTGTTTATTTATTATGTTGACTTTATGTTATATTTTGATTAATGATTTACTACCAAGTGCTTTTAAATAATACCTAATATCAAACGTTGTAAAGATCCCACAGAATTCTTAGTTAAGCCCTTTGTAATTTTTTACGTATAATTTAAATATTATCTTCATATTTTCTATCATTTGTTTTGATTTAAGTAGTTATTCGATTTTAGTTGTGTTTACTTAACGCAAAATACAGATAACACCTGTTACTGACTGCGGAAGTCAATAAGCCTCATCGAGCTTCAGAAAGAGTGGTATATTCTTTCGAAAGCTTTACCTATGTGTCAGATATTATGAGTGATAGAGATGAGACCGATCTTTTATTTATAACTCGATTTTCTATATTTATAACTAGCTTCTATCCGCGACCTCGTCCGCGTGAATTTTCTGGTTCGACCCACACCTTCGTATCGCATCGCCCGCTAAAACCTACCCGTGTTCCTTCAATTGTCTGTGTTCCAGGGTCCACGGTAAGTACCTATTTCTTTCGAACAGCCCGCACCCATGGCAGTACCTCTTATAAGGCTCATAGCGTGATGCTAAATATGCCAATAACCTTCTTCAATGATTGGGCTACCAAATGCTAAAATATTTCTTCAAATCCGACGGTAGTTCCAGAGATAAGCGCGTTCAAATAAACTCTTTAGCTTTATTATATTATTTACTAGCTGGCTTCGCCCGCGTGAAGTTCGGAAATTATCCAACGGAAACGTACTACCGGGATAGAAACTATCCTATGTATTAATCCAATTTATAAACTATCTGTGTGCCAAATTTCATCCATATCCGTTCAGCCGTTTTTGCGTGATTCAGTAACAAACATCCAAATATACAAACTTTCATATTTATAAAGTGGGATAATATAGCAGGATTATTATATCTATCGAAATGTAAACAGATACTAATATTAAAGCTGAAGAGGCTGGTTTTTTTCGTCATTGGAGTCGAAGAGTTGGATTTGAAAAAATATTTTTAGATATGATAGCCCAATTATCGAGTTTTAGGCTATTTCACATCACATTAAGACCCTGGGAAGAGCAAGAAATGTCACGAGCTAATGCTAGTATTTAATAAGGTACAGCCTAGCACATAAAAAGGTAGTAAATACATAAAGTGACTACAGCGTATTACAACGGTATACGTGAAGGAATGATTGATATTGGAGGCTTCCTTTACGGCCCGTTTTAGTACCCCAATAGCGATCCCATATTGAAAGGTTTTGCGAGCTCGCAATTTCAATTAGGGTACCGGACTTACTAAACGGGAGCCTAACTTAAAACTAGACTTTTTTACTCTCGGAAAAGGGAATTTCTTTTTTTTTCGTACGTGCTTAGTACATATAATTGGTTTGTAAGCAATATAATAGTCACGATCTCCATATTTTTTTTTATTTGACTACTCCAGTAGAAGGAAAGTGTTTATCTTAAATTTAAGTTTTATCTAAACCAATGGAATGGAATATTACAATCCGTTAGATAAGATAAGATTGGTGAATTAGTTTCTTTAACGGATTTTTCTTAATGTTTGAAAATAACAAGATGCGTGCTACGGTGGTCAAAAGTCAGAAGTTCTTTTAAATGAAGTCATGTTAAATCAATATAAATCCTAACTCATATTTTTAAGTGCGAAAGTAAGTTTGTTTGTTACGCTTTCACGATAAACGGGCTGAACGGATTTGGACGAAAAACGATAGATCATAACCTGAGTAAGGTAAAGAAAGGTATGCCTATGTGACATACTTTTCATCCTGGATCGCAAAAGAAGTCGCGGGCAACAGCTAGTAAACAAGCAAGTTGGGTATTCAAAACAGTTATCACAACTAAAATGTTCCATTATTCTACAACGTACTTGACTATAGAGTGCCATAAAGAAGTGAAACCTCAGCTAAGATAGAAATCTTGATTTGAAGGAAGTCGTGAGTCCAAAAAATCGTTCGATCGAAAGGAGGGGAGGTAATGTTATCTTCAGCATTATCAATTTCCCACGGGCCATGTAATCCGGTTTTTGCACGGTCTACAGTTACTGATGCTTTGTGATAAACTGTCCTGAATTTTTTCAAGAAAAGTGAATGTTTTTCTACGTAATTGGAGCTGTTTTAGAATACTTTTTAATCAACTTGGTGGTTTTTATAATCATTAACGTGACGATATTATCGTTCACTTTCAAGGCCACATGGAAATAAATAAAGAAGCTTTTAAATTTCCGTCTATCGTCTGTCCATTATAACGTGCACGCTTTTTCGTATTGTATGTCACTTTAGAAATATTTTTTTCCTCAAAAGACCATTTCAGACACTAAACCGGTCTTCAAATGATCTGACCAAGATCATGTCTGGACTTTAAAAGAGACTGTGAACTAGGTTTGCTTCGGCTTTTCTTCTCAATAGCCAGATAGGAAACGCCGACCTCATCGAGTTTTTAAAGTATGATTGAAGTGAAAAACTGCTTGTACCATTACTTACAGAATTAAAATGATTTATTATTGTCGGAAGCCATACGCATTCTATTTCGATGTATCTAAATGGCGGTAATCGTTAGCTGTCTCTTAAATTAGGATCAAAAGTTGAATTATACCTGCTACCTGCCATCTCATTTCTTCACCACCCTTGGTTGACTGGTAGAGAATGCCTAAGGCATTAAGTCCACCTTTGTACCTTTTTGTGTGCGAGAAGTTTAAATAAATAAATTACACTGATTTTACAAAAGTCCTGAAATACCTACCTTCTTTCCAAGTATTTCGAGAGAATATCGTCAGTATTTTGTTTCATGATATTCATAGAACACGTGTCGCTCTGTAGGTATTAGGCCAACAATGTCAGTAGTTTCAGTTAAATTCCCAAACATAGACCCATAAAAGTTACGCATTTGTAACTAAGTCGACGTCCACACGGACGTAACAAAATCGAGGCGGGATTTTTTCACGTCCACATGGACGTAACAAAATCGAGGCGGGATTTTTTCACGTCCACATGGACGTAACAAAATCGAGGCGGGATTTTTTCGCGCACTGGATCTTGATCGCACTGCCTAAGCAGACTCGATCGATCTCGAGACAGATTTTAAATCGAACAGTAAAATACACTGTTCGATTTCGATGCGCTGATGTACGCACGGCTACATATCAAGCTATGAATTTCCAGTATAGGGTGATCTCGTATTGTATAGGATTTCCTTACAGTGCGAGATCAGCGTAAACTGGAAATGTATAGCTTGGTGTGTAGCCGTGTGTACACTCTGTCGGATTCTCAGTACTCGATTTAACACCGAGAGTTGAAAATCCAGTGCGCGAAAATATTCCACCGCGTTTTATTATGTCCGTGTGATCGTCGACTTAGTGCAATGGTTTAGAAAGTCGCAAAGGGTCACCTCCATTTAATACTCACTCCTAATTTATTATGCATACAAGACAATACTTTAGTAGATAACACTTAAGGACCCTCTCTTTTAGTGATTCTGTGGCTGTGACTCTGAAAAACCTTCCGAATTCTCAAGGCTTTTTTTTTTTTTGGGTGGAAAATCATCAAATAACTTCTCCCGCTCTGGGCGGAGCGGGAGGGCGTGTCAGGTACCTAACATTAAGAAATTTTTACGATAAATTTACCTGAAACACTGATTTAATTCTCAACGTTTTGATATTAAATCAGTGTTTCAGGTAAACTTATCGTAAAAATTTCTTAATGTTAAGTTCCTATACTCAGCCTAGCGTTTCCAATTATGTTGGCGTCGGCTTTTTGTTAACCGGATGTTACTGCCCTTCATAATTTTCAGCCGAAAGACGTCAACTAGGACATAGGCCTCCTCCAAGCTCCGCCACTCCTACCGGTTCTGTGCTTCCCGCACCCCTTCCGCATCCTTCGAATGCCCATAGTGTTATAATATTCTTATAAATTATATCCATCCATGATAGAAGTAAAAATATGCGATATTTTGATTTCCATCATGGATAAAAAAATAAAATGACAAAGTTCTTTAAAGTATTTGCTCCTCAAAACAGTCCATAGAATCATTAAACCATTAAGCCAATGAAATCTATCTCGATAAATATATAAAATAAATGAAAAACAAAATTAATAAAAATAATAATCATTTTATTGTTAGGCAACTAAGGCCCATAGATAAAATACACAAAATAATCTTTAAAATATAATAACAAACTAATGCATATTAAAAACCTTATTAAAACTATAACTATACACGTAAAGTTGTCAGCGTTGTGTTTCGCGGCGAGGTATCGCTTAACCGTCCTTGGAAACGTCGAAATACGACACCTTTCGGCCTAAAGTCTTCTTTGATGCAGTGCTATAGATGGGTTGGAAGTCGTTTATATCCGCATAACATCACGTATTGTTTCTACGAAGATTTGAGCACAGGTGTAACACCCACATTTCGTCAGTTATGTTTAAGTCGCATGTAATAGGGGCAAGCCTATTGCCATCAACTCGGCGCAAAATGAATATCCATCATATTCTCGCTATTGGCGGTTTTCGTATCCGTCTGTCTGCCGAATAGTTCTTCTAAACTCCGAAACAAATTTTGATGAGACGTTTACCATCTTTTGGGGAATATATTCTGGAAGGTTAAATGTATAATAAACATGAATATTTAACTTACTTATAGAGAAATGACGATGTTTTGTCAACTTTAAAACCCTGCGACGCAGAGGCGCGTCACTAGTAGGTATTGTTACAAACGATATTGTTGCATTTTGAATATTATGTCTGAAAACATATAACTACCTATTTTGAGAAATTCTTACAGGACTTTATCTCCTCAAAAATTTAATTTATTATTATAAATGTGAAAGTTTGTGTGTTTTGATGTTTGTTAGCGATGTACCCACTAGTCGCCGACTAGTCGGGACAGCCGATTGGTCGGCCATATTTGTAATCGGTGACTAGCTGTCTAGTTTTTACTCGTATTAATATGTTCAAAAAATTGAGAGACGGTGATTGAAATGAAATTGAAATCTTTTGTGTTATTATTTTTTATTATAGAATCAGTTTCACAGTTAAATTTAAGTGCAATCTAGAATATAATAGGAAATTAGGATAGGATGGAATAGTAACCCTTTGTTTGGTCCATTAATTAATTGGACTTAGATCTAGTAATTCAATAAAGTAAATTGAATTAATACTTCTAACAAAAGGGGAAACTATATAGCAGACGATTGGCAATAAGTAGGTTTGCCAATTTTAACAATGCCGATGTCACCCGAACTCAACCAAAACCAATGATCGGCTTGGCCGATTAATCGGCCATTTTGCAGCCGACTAGTCGGCTTGTTGGCCAAAGTCAAAGTCGGCCCCTCTCTAATGATTGTTACCCAATCACGCAAGAACGGTTGAACTTGTTAATTATAATTTGGATTAACATATAGGATCCTTTTATCCCGAAAGTACGTTCCCGTGGGATAATCTTTGATCCTCCTGCGAAGCCGCTGGCAAAAGCTAGCATTCCATTAAACTATCAAATCTATTATGTATATACGTGATAAACTGTAGTAAAGTTATTAAATACCTACCTACGAGTTATTTCTGCCTCTACCAGTTCACGACGGGAAGTTTTCAAAGGACATGTGCATCGGATGAAAGGCGATCGGCATGACGCCTCCCATTCTATAATATACGCCGTTCATCTTTTGTTAGAAACTACATTTTATAGACAATACTATTATGTCCGACCATCGTCTGTATGTACTTAGCTCGGAGATTAAATTCATTCTACATTTATACTAGTGACCCATCCTTGCTTAGCACAGCTTGACAAAACATGGAGAATGATGTATTTTTATGTTAAACTAACTTATGTCAGCGGCTTCGCCCTCGTGGAATTATCCCACGGGAACGTACTATCGGGATAAAAAAATCAATGTGTTAATCCAGGCTATAGAATATCTGTCTGCCAAATTTTATGCAAATCTGTTCAAACATCGAAATATCCAAATATACACCGTGACATTTAAGTCGTCTTACAAAGGTGGTCCACTCAATATATCCGCCATAAAATACCTGCAGCCGCGATTAAAACATTGTTACCATTAATTAAGATAATATGTACAAAGAAAAATAAATAATGCTTTAGAATTGTGAAACACCCTGTTAATAATGTTTACGTATCAAACGATAGAAAATATCTACATACCTATCATTACATTCGATTTCCTTATCATGGTGTTTCAAAGTACGTCATGCGTCTTAGTGAATGATATTTTCATTGTTTTTTATTATGCAAATGATCAAAAATATCATTTTTTTTTATATAAATGATTAGTAGTCATTGGATACGATATGGTTGTAAGACGACTAAAATGTCACGGTGTATAAAATTTCACATTTTTATTAGTAGGATACGTAGAATAGGATAAATGAATTAAGCTCTACTGGATGCGAGAATCACAGAATCGGTCGCTATTGGCGTTGTTTGGGGGAGGCGTATGTCCAGCACTGGAAATCTTTCGGCTGAAATGATGATGTGCACTTTACGGAATAAATTCTCTAAGTATTGGTGAAAACCGCATCAAAATCCGTTGTGTGTGTAGTTTCATCGACTTTAATCTGTTCAATAAATAAAATTGAGGTATCTTGGGTGGGAAATCATCAAATAACTTCTCCCGCTCTGGGTGGAGCGGGAGGGCGTGTCAGACTTCTACTGACTAAAACCCACCCGTGTTCCCTCAGTTGTCTGTATGCCAGGGGCCGCGGTATCTCTTTCGAACAACCCGCACCCCTGTCAGGCATCGGCCCTTGCGGGCCCCATCTGTAGCTGCTGACATCTCTTTGAGGCGCGCGTGGAACACAACGCGCCGTCGACCCGGACTTGGTCCTTACCGGACCGCGAGCTACCCATTACTCGCCGTCCGCAAGCCCGTGCCTACGGTGGCCAGGAATCAGCCTGGGATTCCCGACGCCCAGGGCGTCTCCTGCGAAGGCCACGGCTGTGAGGACGCATGTACTGCATCTCCCTCACATGCGCCGCCTCCCTCTTTGCGAGCATAACTGCTTCGCTGAAGGAGGCGACTGCTAGCCATGCACTCTCGCTCCGTACCATGGCCTGGACCAGGGTCGGACGCGAGAGATCGGTGCTCCGCCCTAGCCGGGCAGACCTCCACCGTATGCTCCACCGTGTCCTCTGGGCGATCTTCGCAATGGAAACACCCAGGCGTTTCCTCCCGCCCTATCCGATACAGGAACCTCCCGAAACAGCCATGTCCGGTGAGGACCTGTGTCAGGCGGAAGGTGAGGACGCCATGCCGCCTCTCAAGCCACTCCTCAAAGAGGGGACTTACCGCCGCAATCGTGGCGTGTAGAGGGCTTACCTCAACGCCATAAAAATGGCAGACATTTTTCGTTGTACACCGGATTACTTTGAATCCATTAGCATTCTTTTACGCTGTGGAAATACCCACTCATGAATATTAACAACTTTCACTAAGACGCCAGTTCTGAAATAACGAAAAATACATTTATTTCATCCATTTTGATTGGAGATTTATTGTATTTTTAAATTGAACTGTACCTGTTGTTTATATTTACTATACTTTCTCTACATAGTCTTCTGCCTAGCCTGTTTGCCTGTGAAGTTAGTAATTTTAATCAAAGAGTATAAAAACCTCCTCGTATCAAGCGTAATTGGCAGTTCTCCCAACATTTCATTAACGAGGCGCTCGACCGACGTATTTTGAGTTTAAAGAGGCTTTCCGAGGACTGGCTGACAGGCATTATTCGTTATAGAATGTGTACGTACAGTCACCAAAAGAGATCATTAACTAGGATCGTCAGAGAATGTTGAAGTTTAGTAAGAACCCGATTGATGTTTTCGAAAGAAATATAATTTGAAGAATGAGGTATATGTTTTCTATTAATGAAATTATCATTTTTTCTAAAATATCCCTCGGTTTCTTGCTAAACTTCTACTTTATCCGACGACCCTGGTTACTATCTCTTTTGGTGACTGTACATACATTAATATTCGTTGGTAGCTAAAAGATGACTAGTATAATATTGCTATTTAAGACAGTGTAGGCAGTAATAACTATTAAACGTACATTATCAACGCCTATTCCCTACTATGTTGTTGTCGGCTACCATTTAGCTGGATGCAGCTAAGTACCAGTATTTCACATGAAGCGGCTGCCTGACTTCCACAACCCAGTTACTGGTAAGACTGGTTGTCAGACTTTCGGGTTCATGACTACCCGACTGTTAAAGGTCTATCTATGAATGACAGCTGGGACCAACAGATTAACATGCTTTGGTATGTAAAGATGGTCACCCATCACCAAGCGTAGCTTAACCTGATCGATTGATCTGTTCGGCTGTTGTTACTTAGCCCCCTGCCCCTAACAACTATGAAACGTTCCTACGTTGATATTTAATGATCTGTGAACGATAAGTTTCATTACGTTACGCTTCCTCGTGGATAATGAAAGATCGATGTCGCAATAAGTTTTTGTTTTCGTAAAAGTATGCTATTAGTGTCTGTTATCCTGATATTGGATAAATCCATGCGGTGCGGGAAGCACAGGAAAGGCTCTTGAGGAAGGCCCTTATGTCCAGAAGTGGACGTCTTCCGGCTAAACGATCTAGCGGCAAGACGATTCCAACGATTTCCTATTTGTCAAATTATGATAAGTATAGTTTAGAGGTTATGAGGGAATAGTTGAACATACATACATGCATACTGGTCAAAATCACAACCCTCATTTTTTATTCGCCGTAGTCGAGTTAGTACAGTTTAGATTTTTCGTTTTCCTCCATCATTTTGAGAATTAATTTCGGAAGGTTTTATTTCGAATAGTTTCGAGATTTTGACATATATGTCGCTACGCAGTGCGAGGCAAAGACGGGTCACTAGAGATGAATAAATCCTTGAGACAACTTTTAAGATAGGTACATGAGTTTTTCTTCCACTCTGTTTCTAACACATTTGAAAATTACTCTTCATAGTTATATACCTAATGCCTTTATAGTCATTATTATCCAATTCAATTTGTCTCCGACATTCACCCAAGGTACCGACAATCGATAGGACTCACTTCGGTCATAAATTTATAAGTTGCCTATCTATTCTCTCCTCTGCCGTTGAACTTACAACTTTATTCAGTCGACATAAAGTTCTGTCTCCTTTGAAAAATGAAGAAAGTTTAGCGGATGAGGTATGTTATTATGAATGGCTTTCGAGAATTGATCATTGTGAATTGACTTTCAAGAAATTTATCAATGTTCTGTTCTTGGTTGATTTAATACCAAAGTTAATGTCGTCTCATTTTCACATACATGACGTATTTAAAAAAATAAAAATATGTACCTCATACTTATATAAAAAAAAAACATATTATTATTTTGACTTTTTTTAAGTTTAGTGTAGTTTTGAATTTAATTTAATTTAATAAAGCTATATTGCGTTCTCTATGCATTTGACCAGCATACTGCGATCGCCAACCCGCCTGCCAAGCGTGGCGATTATGGCAAATCCTCCGCTTTTGGGGGAGGCTTATGTCCAGCAGTGGACGTCTTTCGGCTGAAACGATGATGAAGATGATGAATAAAGCTATAAAAAAAATTGGTTTGGAAATCCGTAGTCAGGTTCTTTTGATAATTTATTTTTGTCCAAATCATTGTTTTTACCTATTATAATATATTTTAAAGGATTTATCCACAAAGCCTTAAAACCACGTTGTATTCTGTCCTTGTCAAAATTTCCCGACTAATGGTTAGCAATAACGTCTCGTGAGAGCCTGAGGGAGTGGGTGGAATTCCTCCCATCCCTCTGCAGCTCTCCCGACGACAAAGACTATTCAATAAGGACGGTGAACTGCGAAACTATAGACTCGGCTGTTTTACAGAACAAGAACTTTTCATTTAACCTCTTTGGAGTTTGATTGAACAGTTTTATAATTAGTTCCGTGGAGAATTTAAGCATTTACAGCCCGGTTAAGCCTTTTCGGAATGAGGGTTTTGAACGAAGATTCTATGTTACGAGTTTTATTTAAAAAAAACGGCGCGCTGCGGGTTCACTCAACTAAGTCTCGATCTCGTAGGAATATCGGGATAGAAAGTACCCAATACCCTAATCCAGGTGATGGTCTACTTTTGTGCTAAATTGTTCAGTCGTTTTAGCGTGAAAGCGTACATACAAAGAAAATCAAATCTCTTCATAATATTACTGTTTTAGATTAATTCCTTTTAATAAACCATAGCATGCGGCTATCAAACGTGGGGAAAAACTCCGTGTATGAAAAATCATATTTAAATTAACTGCTATTAAGCAATCAAGTAGCAGAACAAGTTTCTTAAAAGTTTTGATACTGATACAGGTTTCTAATCAATATTGAATTTGACAGTTTAATTTTTTATATAAAAAAATTACACACACATTTTTTTAATAAGTATATTAAGTACTCAAAATACAAATTAGTGACAGATTCCTTTAAGAAAAATCAAGCCCCAATTATCAATCAGACTAGACTAGAATCAGAGATAATTCTCGTAGCGCGAAGCACGTACGTAGCGCGTAGCTTGTAGCTCGTAGCACGTTCGTAGCGCCGCCCCTGCGAGTGACAGGGCTTGCGGGGCTTGCTAAATGATTAATTATCAAACTCAGGGAGGCTGCCGGTCGCTTGTTGTCGCCGACTAGACGTTTGTTTATCACAATAGGACTTCTCGCTTCGTTAGTTATGGGGTGAATAACACTATATTCGCAAACATGTGTTCCAAGCCATACGGTTCTGTGCCAAATTAACATTTTTTTCTTTCATACGATAGACCCTCATCCATGCGTCCCTACTTAATGAAGTGTGAACGGAAGATAACAGCAGCCGTCAATTTATTGTGATAACAAACACGCTGAGTCAGTGACATTGGCTCATGGTTTTATCATCGTTTACACGAGGAGTATAATAATGACCACGTTAATGAAGTGTGAAGTTGTTGAATGTTTATGTAACGTGTATTGATTTTGCCTTTTCAAGGATAACGTCATGACATCCGAAGTGCGTAAATAATGCATGATTTTTATTTATGTAAGCGCATTTAAACACACGTCAAAAATAATTTTAAACTAGATGAGATCGGCGGCATACTGCAAAATTAGTTAGTGAGATGAATGCTAAAAGACGTACAAATGTAAAAAAAAATGCGTTGTCACTATGATGACATGTTTTTTTTGAGAATCACGTTATTTCACGTATTCTATAAACATGTTATAGTTTTCTAGCTTTCGACTTCATTAATATTAAAATAACGTGGCCAGTATAATTTATACAGGGTGTACACAGGTACTTACCAAGTTTTATTGATTAAGAAGGGACTGGCAGAATTAATAAAGGGTCCATAAGTATCAAGTTATAATGACTTTGTAGGCCTTCATCATTTACCTTCCCTTTGTAACCAAGATCTGAAGTAGTAAAATAAAATGTTTAGGCAGAGAAATATCAATATGTATGCGATAGCTACTTCGTAGTGTTACATTATTCATTTGATTTACTTCATTCTGTTCAGGGTTATTGGCTCCAAAGTACATACATATAAAATAGTTACGAAGATGTTTTGTCGGTTAGTTTGGATGTATGTTGCGGTGCAAGGGCGGATTTGGATGAAGTTTGGCATAGAGATGAATTGTAACCTGGATTAACACATAACGTACTGTTCATCCTGGTACTACGTTCCCGTGAGACAATTTTCGACCTCCACGTGGGAGAACAGTAAATAAATAAAGAAATCCTTATTTCCAGTTTAACATTTTAGAGTTAACACTTAGTATAACGTTCCGTGTGGTGCCGGACGTAAAAGAATAGCACCATCCCATTTCTTCCTGTGGGTGTCGTAGAAGGCGACTAAGGGACTTACTAGAGAATGGGCAGCAGCGTTCTCTATGCATTTTACAACCATACTGCGATCGCCAACCCACCTGCCAAGCGTGGCGATTATGGCAAAACCTCCCCAGAAATGATAATTGGGGGAGGCCTATGTCCAGCAGTGGACGTCTTTCGGCTGAAGCGAGTGTACTTTTCATCCTGGTAGTACGTTCCCGTGAGACAATTTTCGACGTCCACGTGGGAGAACAGTAAATAAATAAATAAATCTTTATTTCCATTTTTACATTTTAGAGTTCACATTTAGTATAAAATTATGAATTTTGTCTTAATAAAAAGCAGGATCATATAGAATTACAAACTTCTGAAACCCAAACTAAGATTAAACTTGTGTTATGGGTGACAGGGCTCTCAAGTTAACACCAGTTAGACAAGTTTGGAACATCACAGTATAGGTACCTCCACTGTGATGTTCCGAACTTTTACGTTCAAATTTTACGTAAAATCTTTATTTTTTATAACTTCTGTCTACAGTAGGTACTATAAACAGAAATGATAGAAAATAAAGATTTTATTCAGAAATTAAAACAAATGAATTAAAGAGAAAACCATTTGTATAGTGTGTTTCTATGTTTGTCTGTGTGTGTCATTTTGTGTAGAGTTGTGTTGTGTAGTGTAAAAAGTCCAGCATCACGCCTGTAGTCCCTGACAGCTTGGACAGAGGTTCTGTATGTTTAAGGTCCATGTTATAGGATCGAGCCTTTCACCATCAATCGGGTTACAGACGAATACACCAGTATTAACAGGCCCTCTTTTTAAGTTTAGTAAATCAAAATGAAGTCGTATAATCATTAAAGTCGCAGAACCATTTAAAGTCGCTGTATAAAATAGCGTTCAAAGATAGCCAGGACGGTCAGGGCAGAATAATTAGGTACATCGTAGCATCGTTCGATAAAGCTCGGGCGAGCTCGGAGCGCGGCCGATCGAGAACGTTCAAAGGCACACCCACCACCCGCTAAATGTATTGAGAGTATATTGCTACTTTATGTTGCAAATGTAGAATGGACCGATGGATGGACTGTGTGAATGATGCTATGGTTAAAAAGGGGGTGACTACCGAGATGACGACTAATAGAGAAGCAGTGGCGAAAGCACCATGTAACACGATTCCTACCGGCTTGTCTTCGGTGGTTCGCATCTCTACCGCTTTAAAAAAAATGGCGCGTCAATAGTGTCGTCAATAGTCGATTTTTAGAAACCGGCTTCGCTTCGGCTTCTCTCTTAGAAAAATTGACACCTCGCCGCTGCAAGTGTGGAAGAAAAATACATGTTGCGCCGTATGCATGCACTTTTCAAGTAGATAGCTAGAATTCTATTATGTACACTGTATACATAACACTTGTAATATGAATACTCAGTCTTGAAATATTTTTTCTTCTAGTTTCAACATTTGTGTTCTCCATGTTTATTTTTATCCTGTTTACACATACTACCAGTGGCGTGCAGTCCATATAGACAGGAAGACACTGCCTACCCTACCTAAATCAGATAAATATGTAAAACTAATATTATTTTATCAAGAAACAAAAAATCTTTATTCATAAATCAGCGCCACCTGTCGAGCTTCGGTCGTATCATTAGTGTCATCGATACAATATCCCGTTTGTTCGTACAATATGACGCAACTTCGTATTGCGATGCACTAGCGCCGCTTAGTGCCTCGGGAGAGACACGAACTATTCGTGTCTCAATGTTTGTATGTGTGCTCTTGTGGTCATGCAGATTTATTCTGTGTGCGTTCCTATACATACATGACAAGCAATGTAACAAATAACGCACACAACCGTACAGGGTAGTCACTGGCTTTTTACGATTTTTAACAACGAGTCGAATTACGAAACTTACCGAAGTTTTCCGAACAAAGTTCGTTCTGCGACTATTTTAAAAAGTATCATTGTTTCATTGAATTGTGACTACATAAACAACTATGATTTCTTTGTCGTATTATTTTCATATACCGAATAATTCCGACGCCATTGTTTATTTTGATTTATTTGTTTTGGTTGTGAGATATGATGGCATGTATTTAATTAATTTTATTAATTATTAAGATTTTAACATTGATAAATAGTGTGAAAAGATAGATAAAATATAAATGGTGGTGTGTGTAAAGAGAAAAGAAAAATGATGCATTTTCAAAACTATCTAGCGGTGAAAAAAAATCAAGTTTCGTGAAAAGTAGTTGTACACCGGATTTGCAATTAATAGGTACAAACTAAAGGTAAAGTCAATCGCAAATTCAATACAAAACAAAACAATACGATTCATTTAATTGCCTCACAGGTTGCATGCTGTGTAGGTAGGTACAGCAATCGGTTGTTCTGTGTTTTTTGCCTTTTTTAATTTTTGCCTACCCTGTCTAAAAACTCGCACGCCACTGCATACAGTTATAATACGTATGTGCACCGGTTTCCTGTAACTGAAGGAAAACACACGTAAAATAACTTTTTGTATATCGTGATTTATCTTGTCATTTCCATATTATATAAACATGTGTATAACAATAATCATGAAACATTTACATTATACCTTCGAAAGTAGACGGTATCAAGATAAGTTGTGTTATACAACCTTGCTTGTTGAAATTCTTTGATCGATTCAAGTCAATTTGACATCGTTATCTATAGAAGTTTCTACATTTATACTTCTTCCACTCGTGCATAATTTACTGAAATAGTCGTTCACGACACGAGTGCTATGAAATTTTATCAATTATGTTAGCCTAGGGCTTCGATTATTCTAGACATCGGTTTTATCATTTCTAGCCGTCTATGAAATGTGTACCTATGTTTATTCATCTTCCTTGCAGCAACAGAACAAAGGATTGACTTGATTATTTGCAGGAAGATTTGCATAGACCGGAGAGTGACACAGAATTTTGTCACTTTTGACTCCACCCACTTTTCATCGAACTCATACGCCATGCCACCACACATATTGCAAATAGACCCTCCATCCTCATGAGGGTTACCGGCATTCTATATGCGACTTGAGTGAACCCTCCAGGAGGGCTTCCGGCACCCCATATACGACTTAAGTCAGCTCTCTAGGAGGGCAAACAGGTTCAGTGGCGGGACCATTGAACGTGTTAATACTGGCATAATTCAAGGTTCCTGTGTGTATACTTTACGTGTTAAGTTATAGTTTTAAGCTGGTTTTTAATATGTATTAGTTTGTCATTATTGTTTAAGACTATTTTGTATTTTTTTGTATGGGCCTTAGTTGCCTGATAATAAAATGATTATTATTATTATTATAGACCAGGGGAGTGCAAACCCGGGTAAAAGCTAGTTTTTTTAATACCTTTTTAATTTCTCGTCAGATGGCGCGCTTCGTGACCATAACCCCGGATATGAGCGAGGCTGTCATACTGCATCTGCGGAACAACTTCTTCGCTGACGAGCCTCTGAACAAGGCAGTGTCGTTGTGTCAACGAGGCGAGCCTCACGCGGCATTGGAGAGGCTCTGCGCCGTCACCATCGCTGATGGACTGTCGGTCGCCGCTATTGAAGGAGATACGGTCTGTATCCACGACTATCCCTTTAAACAAGGCAGTGTGAGTGCAAAAATATCTGATCCAATCTTGGATCTCACGCGGCATCATCGCCATTGCTGGTGATCTGTCACAAGCCCATATGATATAGTTACTTACGCTAGGAAACCTCAAAACAATGCAGTCTTTCTGTGTCAACGTGGGCAGTTTCCTAAGATTAAGTAATCTCTGGAAACCTCATGTTCGCCAAGACGAGTCGTGCGTAATATTGACATTCACCATTCAAATCAAAATAAACCATTTTAAATCTTGACGTCGAATGACGTCGTCGAAAATGAACTTAATTAATTACCACGTGGAAATTATTTACCGCAGAATCAGACTAACTTCTTGCCGGAACGATAAACCTAGTAGAAGTATTGAATATGTTTCCAGGTGCTGGGAGTGGGTCTAAACGGCATCTTATGACCCGGCGACATCGAGCAGTCGATCGAGAAGATCCAGCAGTCCTCGGACGAGAAGTACAACAAGATATTCACCATCTTGTACTCCGTTAGCCAGGAGCTGGATCTGTTCAACACGTTTCAAGTGAGTTGGACCGATTGAAACTCAGTTTTAGGTGTATTATATACTTGACACCAAATTCGATACATTATTTGGAGAGAGCTGACTTAGAAACTAGGTGATGCTTCACTGAACTGAACTACTTATTTCCATTCCATTTCGTTAAAAAAAAACAGTAGTTTTATGGTAACATTACAGTACATTCTAATATCAGTAAGCGATCATTAGCTTTAGGGCAAAGTGGCATACGATCACGGCTCTTAACCCCACGGAATCTGCTTCATACCTCGATATAAATGAAATGCTTTTATTTAAACATTTCCAGGTGGACAAAATTCTGGAATGCAGGATAATTTCCGTGGATCAGAATGCAAGGGGACGCGGACTCGCTAAGGAACTAATGTCTAGGAGCATAGACATTGCCAAAGAGAATGGATTCAAGGTAATATTTTAATCAGCCTATACGCCCGCACAGTACCGGCCTCCTCTCAGTGACATGGGAGTGGGCTGTAATGTGGGCTCACGATGTTTTCTTTGACCGTTTGAGAGCATTGGTGAATAAATCATTTACACAAAGTAAGGCGCCTGATTGGATAATATAGGTAATACGTATAGTTCGAAGATATCATGATTATAGTAGTGATGTGGACCTTTTTGTTGGAACTCCCCTTCCTATTGTCCTACTGACCTATTTCACTACTTAATGAGTTAGAAGTCACGCAACAGTCTTATGGGTTTTATCAACAAAGGGGGCCGTAGCTTAGGGTATATTGGAACGAGTCCCTTGGTTCCCGAATCACTTTGGAGTATGGGGTTTGTTCACCTACAACTCTACATAAACGTAGGAACACAGACCAATATCGCTGAGTTTGGGACCTAAGGTCAGAAATCAATAGAAAATACCAATTTGGGTATCGAAGTGGCATTGTGAGTTATAGATAGCGCTATGCACGCTACGTGCCATAAGTAGGACAGGATTTCTGCTGGAGTCTCAGAACGCTGCTGGTACACAGGCCTCCTCTTTGTGATATGCAGTGCGTAGTCCACCAGGCATTCGTAGGGCGGGTTAGTGGATGTCATATATCTTCGAATTTTTGATTTTAGGAAGTGCCAGTTGGCTCTCGATGTGTTCCTTCACCGTTAGGACAGCAGTAGTAAATTTGTGATGGTTGATGAAATCCTTTCTCTCTGGGTTCGCCTAGCTACGCGACAAGTGAGTCGCAGCCGTTTCCAGTAGGCCATCATTGCAATGTTTCCAGTAGGCCATCATTGCAATGTTTCCAGTAGGCCATCACTGCAATGTTTCCATCGCTTACAAGCATTTGCTTTGTGTCTTTTGTGATTGAGGTTAGCTCATTTCGTTTCGTTTTTAAAGGATGTTGACACACTCTAGCAAGGTTTTTCATAATCCTACTTCCTAAATGTGAAAGTTTGTGAGTATAGATGTATGGATGTTTGTTACTCTTTCACGCAAAAACGGCTCAACGGATTTGGACGAAATTTGGCAAACAGGTAGTTTGTAACCTGGAATAACATATAGGATACTGTTTATCCCCGTACTACGATCCCGTGGGATGGTTTTCAACCTCCACGCGGGCGAAGCCGCTGGCAAAAGCTAGAACAATTATAAATGTGAGTACTGGTAGCTCAGTGGTAACGGCCACCACTTACACTTAGTTGTATGTCGTATCGTATGATTATGTCATTTAATAAAGAATGGTTTCTTATTTTCATTCATTCCTTTTCCAGTTGTTCAAAGCAGATGCGACAGGCGCCTACTCGCAGCGTATATGCAGCTCTCTAGGCATGGAAATTATTCGCACAGTTCGTTATGTGGACTACAAGGACTCCTCCGGCACTCCCATCTTTGATGTACCGCCTCCGCATGACGCCCTAGCCATCATGGTGCGGAAGATAACCTGAACATGAAATCTGGAGCTCAAGCAATGAGTTATGCGCTTATGTATAGAGGTTTTTTTGCAGTTCGAAAATATCTCTTTTGCGATATTTCTGATTTCAGGGATACTGTATTAGCAATTTTGTTATTTGTAAGATAGCAATAACAACTTGGTTTGGGGTTCCTTTCGGGTCGTTGTTTCTGAACCCCTTTTGCGCCTAAGATACCCTCAAAATGAAGGACGCTGCAACTGCAAGACAGATATTATAAAGAACTCCTTATGTTCAAAGTCACATGACACATCAGAATGTGACATTTTTATCTCAGTATGTACTTAACTGTGGTGTAAGTTTATCGACCGCTTTTAAAATGCTGGTAATGGGTTTATACTTAGGCATGATACACTGTCATTTCTAGCTTTGATTGGACACATAATATACAGGCGTTGCTTGAATATGCAGACCGTATTCTTAATTTTTGCTTTCCAATTGTCGTCCAATTCTTGCAGAGGATCGTTCTGACAGCAGCTATTACCGCGCTTTGAGAGCATAATAACATTATATATACACCGTGAAATTTTAATGGTTGTTTTCCCGCGGCAGAATAACTTGCCATAAGGAGTACTTTCGAAGCATAGAGTATAAGTAAAAAAATTAAGTTTTTTTTTGTTTTAAAATAATAAAAAATATATTCATCAATTCGGTAAAACACTACTCAATAGTAACTCTAGAGGTAACTTTTAGGTACTTCTTGAATCGCACGCACCGCCAACAAAGGGAACAGCGATGCATAAATGTTCAAAGCAAAATAAACTCTCGCACGTGGCGATTTTTGCCATTTTTTGTTTGTAATATTTTATTTGGTTATAAAACGATTGTATTACCAAGACAAAACTATTTCGCTGCGGGAAAACAACCATTAAAATTTCACGGTGTATATATATATATGTATATAATAATTTGACAACGGACAGAGAAAGGTGATTTCAGTTCTCACCAACAATTTTATTTAGAGAGAGAGAAGATGGCCTAAGCTTGTTTTTAAACCTACCACTGAATTTTAGGCATCTTTTTCTACTTCAGTAGTTACTCGAATGGCTTAGTGCCACTTAGGAACACTGAGGTACAGGCCCTTTAAGAAACCAATAATCTGACTTAACCAGATGCAGCTGAATACTAGTATTTTACATGGAGCGACTGCCTATCTGACCTCCGCCTACGCCTTGGTGAGGCTAGTTGTCAGTCTTTCGGGCTTCTGACTACCCGTCAGCCGTCAAAAATCTTTAAATAACAGCCTGCATCGACGGATAAAAGTGCTTTCAGAGTTTTGAAGGGTCCCAGTAAGGTCATCCACGGTTCAACCTCGGCAAGCGTAGCTTAACCTGCGATCAACCCGTTCGGCTACTATTAATTAGCCACGAGCTCTTTTAAGGTTGTCGCTATTAAAAACAGATGAAAAAGGCATCGAGCTTTGATAGAAGATCTAACAGTTATAAGAAGCGGGTTCACATTGCTTCTTAAGGTATGCTGGCGTTCTAAAATGAATAAAGGTATTACATACATAACAAATGTACTAATAGCTACCAAGCATAGCCGGTTGAAGTTCTCACCGCGGCGGGATTTTTTCGCGCCATGAGGCCTTAGTGTGAGTTTCATTTAACCATCTCGATCAAACGCTTCGAGCGCGTTTGGCGCTCCGATTGGCCCTGGTTTGGTGACGGACCAATCGGAGCGCCGAACGCTTCGAGCGCGTTTGGCGCTCCGATTTTCCCTGGATTGGTGACGGACCAATCGGAGCGCCGACCGCGCTCGAGGCATTTGATCGAGATGTTTATTTGAAATTCACACTAAGGCCACTGGATCTACAACGCCCTGCATAGCGCCGAGAGCTGTAAATCGAATAGTGTGTTTTTTCGACGCGCTGAGATGCAATCCGTTGGATTCTCAACACCCACAGTTGAAAATCCAGTGCGTGATAAAACCCCGCCTCGATATTTTTAGGTTCGTGTGAACGTCGATTAAGTTTTATTTAATATAGTAACGGCCCAAAAATCGACGTATACGTAGACAAAACAAAGGTGTTTTAGCACAAATAAAAAACTGTAACGCTTAAAAAATTTGTAAATGTATAAAAGTAATGCATAAGTTGTATAAGATTTGTTATCGTAGAGTGTAGATTTATCTGCTCCATATAACTCTATATTCTATACATTGTTTATGGTTGATGTATACATATTTATGTACGTTGAATGTGGCCGATTTGACCCGAAGTTTAATATAAACATGTAATTTTACCCCAAGCATATTTTTCCGAATTTTTTTAATGTAAATTTTTTATATTTTTTGAAGATTTCATGATTCTTATATGTAACTTTTATTATAAAGATATTTTAAAACTGTATAACATTTTAGTATTGACACGATTTTATCTGAAAACAATTTGCTTATATATTTAAAACACCGAAGATTTTACTAATAAATACAAGTCGCTCTTCAAAACCTTAATTTTAACTGAATAATTATTATTTTAAGTTTACAAAAAAAACTTTATAATAATTTTATAGTTTAATCACTTTACTTTTGGTACCTACCTACATTTTACAAAAAATAACTATTAGCTTTTACGCTCAATATAAAACAGGGTGACAGAGACATCGATGACCTTAGATTCAGCACATGATTCTTCTTTCGTCAGTCATCAGAAAAGAAATGTGCTGTTGCATAGAAACAAAATGTATGGCTGAGGATTTTCTTTTAACATAAAAAAATAACACCCATTGCGCATTTTTTTTAAATTATACATTTAAAAAAAATGCGCAATGGGTGTTATTTTTTACATATATATATCAATACTGATACAGTCTATCAGTATTGAAATAAATACCTATATTATGTATTTACTATTACATGTAGTAAAACACTCCTGTAAC
Organism: Polymixis lichenea; assembly: GCA_949091785.1. Classification (NCBI taxonomy): domain Eukaryota; kingdom Metazoa; phylum Arthropoda; class Insecta; order Lepidoptera; family Noctuidae; genus Polymixis; species Polymixis lichenea. The sequence continues at coordinate 19,351,400 of OX420943.1, read as the reverse complement.
TAGCTGTAGTAACTATACTACAGGGTTATTTTAAAATGGTAGCTAAATTACACAGACACAATGGGTATCAATATTTTATCTAAACGTGATCTAAACACGATTAAACAAAAATAAAAAAGATCAAGAAAAACAAAAAAATGTGATATCATCTTACACAGTTATTGTAGTAACTTGAAATATCAGTACAAAAAACACGACAAGTCTTATCAATAGAATCTAAACTATGCTACGCGCAGAATAGAGTTTTTTACAACTAAATTCAACTCATACTTAAAGTACTCGTACAACATTAACAGCGGTCATTCTGTCTGCGGGGCTTAGCTAGCTAATTTAAAATAACGCTGTATTTATACAAACTGTATTGAATATTATAATGAGTGTTTAAATCACGTAAAATGTTGAAAAATGTCGCTAAATGTATTATTATCTGTATTAGTTGACGTAGTTCACTTGTTAAAGTTGTATTCAATATAACGGATTATATTAAAATATTAAAGTAGTTTTAAGAATACTGGTATTTAATTTAATTGTTATCTTCATCATCATTTTAACCGAAAAACGTCCATTGCTGGACATTGGAGAAGCACAGAACCGGTCGAACTGGCGGTCCCCGCAGCACCGCCAGTTCGACCGGTTCTGTGCTTCTCGCACCCGGTTCATCTTGTGGGAGGCCTTCCAACGGTACGTCTTCCAGTACGCAATAGCCATACCAGAACCTTTCGACCTTTTCGGCATTCTGTTCTGCGAGCAATGTGCGATGTCGGTTACCTTGGTTCTCCTACGGATCTCTTCATTTCTGATTAGATCGCGTCGGGAAACTACAAGCACGGGCATCTCCATTGCACTTTGGGTGACGTTTAGCCTTCTGATAAGGCCCATTGTGAGCGACCATGTTTCAGTACCATATGTCATCACTAGCGACACGCAATGGTTAAAGACTTTCGTCTTATGACACTGCGGGATGTGTGACGAGGAGATATTGCGTAGCTTCCCGAACTCTGCCCAGCCGAGTCGTATTCGACGAGTGACCTCTTTCTCGATCTTGGACGTACCTAACTGGACAGTTTGCCCTAGGTAAACATAATCGTCTACAACTTCGAGTGTAGAGTCTCCGATGTTCATGAGAGTGGGTGTTACATGGGCATTTGACCACACCTGCTTACTTTCATAAATAATGTTTCAGTGACGTCATTCGACGGTAAATTACGGTCGCTATCTGGCGGCCACCGCAGTGTTAGGAAACCATAGCTATGCCATAAGCTCAAGATTACCAACTCTCGATCATTGAGGTAATATGTACTATACCTCAATGCTCTCGATACAGAGCCAAGCATCGAGAGTCCAACAGAGCGCATCCCAGCGCGTTAAGGAAATACTCTGTTCGATTTTCAATCTCGGCGCTAAGCAGAGTTTTGAAAATCGAGTGCTCGAAAAAATATCGCCTACCTGTACGTATCTAGCGGCCTGGGCTAATCCGCCTACTGCGCCCCCTGTCGGGGACGTAGCGACTGGTTAGTCTCGGTGGGTACAGGTGACATTTGTACAGTATTAATCGGAATTCTGAAGATGATATCAGATAGGCCGGAGTCTGCAGTGCTGGGGAGGCTTATTCGGCTTCACGTGATGAAATGAAATGATGTAATGTTTGTATTTTTGTTATAATTTTGATTTTTGTGAGAATTTATTCTTCAATGCTACAATACTAAAATAGTTTTAAACATCTTTTACTAACATTATATGGACAATTTTAATTAAGTATGTCTATACTAATATTATAAAGAGGAAAGATTTGATTGTTTGTTTGCATTGAATAGGCTCCGAAACTACTGAAACGATTTGAAAAATTTATCCACTGTTGGGAAGCTACACTATTCCCGGGTGACATAGGCTATATTTTATTCCCGTATTCTCACGGGAACGGGAACTACGCGGGTCAAACCGCGGAATCTGAAATAAACGTATTTAATTTAATTTAAAAAATTAAGTAGTGTGCATAATGTAAAGACAGGAATTGAAAAGGGTAGTAGGCACTAGATTCGTCCCTAGATTAAAGAACGCCTGTTTTCTGTTTTAGTTTAATGTTAAACCAATAGATGGCGTTTTACATTCACAGCCAATTCCTGTGTTAAGATTGTCCGCGACTGAGTTAGGCTACCCCATTTTAGGTTTTTCGGCTTAGATCAAACTCTAGACTCTAGATAAGTAATAAGTGTAGTAATCTGAAAGTTCCCTCACAGTGAGGGAAGTTTCAGAGGGTCCCTCACTGAGGGACCAGTTGAATAGTCGATACTTTAAACTGAATTTTGTAAGCTGACGGGATTGCAGAGTCGATGACGCCGAGATCGGCTCACATCATACCTATGTATATTTTAAAATATTATTACGAACCTCCCGGCTACGGAGACTTGGATTCCTGTCTGGAATCAGATTCCAAGTCACCTGAGGACCACCTATAAATCTAATCACTAAAACAATATACATGATTTATTATGTGTATTGTGTATAGTGAGAAGAAAATGAAAAAAATAAACTTGAGAGGTGTCAAGGGACACCCGGATGGAACGAAGTTCCTTTCGATTAATTAGTGAAGAAATTTTAATAAAATTTTAAAAATTGTACATATGCATACACACACATACACATATATATATATATATGCACTCTGTCTGTGTCTCTGTCTGCAGAGAAACACGCGCACGCCGCACGGCTTACAACAATGTAGCAAAAAGTGTCGTTACAACTTTTGGTCTTAACCATAGATTTGCCCTCACAAGGACATTTGATTTTTTTAATAAGTACTTGTGTTTTCAGTCTTATGAAACATGTTGACAGTAATTATGTGTATCAGTGGTAAACTAACTCGCTTTGTAGTACAATAACACTCATTACAAAACACTTAAAAATATCATTAATCAATCGACCCGCAGTTTTTGAAAGCCTGATCATACGCAGGCACGGTTGGCGGTTGGATGATAAATGATTTTATTTCTGTAACTAGTTAGGTTTGTACGAAAACTTTTACACGTCAATATTTAAAAAAATAAGTGTTGTCGGTGTTTCCTATCTGACCACTCTGATAAGAAAGGCCGAAACTAACTCAGAGGTGAGTCTCTTTTAAAGTACGGACATAACCTTGCTTAGATATACCACGGCCCCTGGCACACAGGCAACTGAGGGAACACGGGTGGGTTTTAGTCAGTAAAAGTCGGACACCTCCTGCTCCACCCAGAGCGGGAGAAGTTATTTGATGCTTTCCCACCCAAAAAAAAAAACCTTGCTCAGATTTTTTATTTATTTATTTATTTATTTATTTGGTTCACCAACAATTGTATACACTGGTGTAAGTAAATGAAACAAGAGCAACAAATCAGAATAAAGTGTAACAATCACTTATAGGTAAACTCTGCATGCACACAAAACGTTGTTGTAACTTACAAAAAAAAAATTCAATTAAGAACTATATTACAATGTTGCACTGAACAGGACTTAATAGATTAATTAAACTAAATAAAAATAAATATAAATATAAAACAAAATCAAAACAAACTAAAGTTAACAAAACTGGGTAATACAAAAAATAAGCAAGTAATATGTGGCCCAAAATGAGAGAGTGAGATAAGAGATAACACAGGGCCAAGAAACTCAATGTTCAAGATAGTGTGAAGAACATGTAGATTGGTGTCTGAAATGGTCTTTTGAGGAAAGAACCACACAGATTGAGTGGACCCGTCCAGTCAGAGCACGTAGTTGTCAGTAATCGTGCAACTCACCTCAGAAATATAAGGTGTGAGTAATGTATGTGTCCCATTTTCGGTTCCTGACCGAAACAAATAAATGTGCATGGCGTTAATAATAGAAACATGTGAGATTTGTTTATTTTTTTTATTTTATTTTTTTTTACAAATGACAGCCGGGACCAACGGCTTAACGTGCTTTCCGAGGCACAGAGAGGTCTTGGTATGTTAAGATGGTCACCCATCCACGGACCAACCGCGGCAAGCGTAGCTTAACCTGATCGATCGATCCGTGCGGCTAATATTACTTAGCCACAAGCCCCCCTACCAACCCACCCACCCGCTACCTTAGTCCAAGTTTAGGCTACGTCTGAACAGTTAATTTTCTGTCTAAAACACTCAAATCAAATCAATCAAATCAAAAGTCATTTATCCAAATTAGGCTGAGCATCAGCACTTTTCGAACGTCAAAATACATAAGATAGTCCCCCAAAACGCCCGCCCTTCACCAGTTTCTAGTGCTTTAGCTGGGAAGAAGAAGTGGCGCAACAAACTCCGCAGCAGCACAGCTGTCTGTTTAGTCGGATAGACTTCATTCTATACATACATAGGCAAAATAATAAACATTACGAGACACAGAACATTAATTAAATAATTAGTCTTGTGTCAGCTAGCCATGCCATTATACTGACAAATAAAATGAAAACTTAACTCAAACACAAAGAAGAATTTTTTTAATAAATTAAAATACCAAAATAAAAGCCTCCTGGTATAAAGGGCGTGATAGCTTACATTTGCAAAGCTGGATTATGTTCACATAGCTGTTACGACCCGAGTAACAACTCGAGGCCACAAATGATAACCTAGGACCATCGACGTAAAATAAATAAACAGGTAGGTAATTATTAGAAAAATAACAAAATCATGGTCAGCAAGACGACCAGTCACCACAAGCAGCACCCGTTCACAAGCATAACGCAAAGATCACTACCACAATACAATCATCATCATCTGCCTGCAGCAACCGGATGCAGTTGAGTAGGTACCTCCACAACCCAGATACTGGGTAATCGATACCCGAGGTAAGACTGGCTGTCATACTTTCGGGCTTAACGTAACTGCTGTCATAAATCTACGAATGACGGCCAGGACCAACGGCTTAACGTGCTAACGGAGGAGACTTGGTATGTAAAGATACATCCCATACAAAGAGCAACCGCGACAAGCGTAGCTTAATCCGATCTATTAGCAGAAATAAACATTAAATAGTTTAAATAGATACCTGTAGGTGGCAGCAATGACGTAGGTAGAGGTACTGGTAGCAAAACGACGAAGCAAAACAGCACCCTAATTACGTAACGCACGATCCATCATAATGAAACAGATTGCTAATCCATTGCTTCATATGTTCGAAAAATGTGTCAGCTCTACAACGTAAATAACGTTTTTTTTTGCTCGTGGGTAGTGGTGAAGGCAATACGTGCTTTTGTTTGTGTTACGAATTCTTTCGATTTTAGTGAATTCTTCAAGTGTGAACTTCAATTGAAACTATTCTTTGTGTTTGTGTTTTAGCATAAGGTTTGTTTTAACACCTACTATATCAATTTTAAAGATTTTACCCCGCATCCACCATGGATACCAAAAAACCCCCTGACCCTCCTGATCCCTTTGACTACACTCCGGTATTAACAGTTTCTCTCCCCGATGACAATTTGTCAAATAATTCAATGGATTTTGAATCTGCAAGCCGGAAAAGAATGGCCACTTCTTCCCCGACTACTTTAATAAACCCTCCAAAAATCTCCAAAAAAGAAATTGGCCGGCAGGCTTATACAATTAGGGATAATCCGCCATATGTTGTTCACGTATCTTTAAAAGACGGCGACACACCTGGTACTGTTCTGCACCCAATTAAATTTGGAATATTCTTGACTCAAAATAATTACAGTAACATCCTCCTAGGTAGTGTTAAACGACTAGGACGGAACCGGATTTCAGTTGAGTTTAAGTCACACCAAGATGCAAACAGCTTCTTGATAAGTCGCTCATTAGCCCAAAATAACTTCATAGCTACAATTCCACAGTTCAATATTACTCGCTTGGGTCTCGTTAGGGATGTACCAACCGAGTGGACAGAGGATGAGGTTATAGAAAATATCAAGGTTCCTGTTGGATGCGGCCCCGTTATTAAAGCAAGGAGAATGAGTCGAAAGGTCTCTTCTCAGGGTGTGACAGAGTGGAAACCCACTCAAACAGTTGTTCTAACTTTTGATGGGCAAGTCTTACCTAAACGTGTCTATTGTTTTTACTCTGCCCTGTCAGTCGAGAGATACATGTACCCAACCATTCAGTGTTTCAACTGTTGCCGTTTCGGTCACACACGTACAGTATGCCGCTCACAACCCCGCTGCTATAAATGTGGTCAAGACCACCCAGGTGATGGATGCCAAATTCATACTGATTGTGCTATCTGTGTATCTTGTTCTGGCAATCACTATGCGAATGATAAAGCTTGTCCTGAATTGGGTCGGCAGAAGGGCATAAAAGCCCTTATGGCCGAAAAATCTGTCTCTTATGCGGAAGCAAGTCAGGTTTTCCCTCCAGTTTCCAAATCGTATGCTGAAGTGTCTAGACTATCCCAAAAATCTAAAACAAGACCTAGTTCGACCCAGTACCCCGCCTCCCAAACACCAAAATCATACCGTAAGACGGTCTTTCTAAAACCCAAAACTCACGCCCCCCTTTCACCTAGTTATGACAAGCAGGCTCATCAAGCCCTTATTCAGGATTACTCCTTCTCTCCTTCCCAAAATGGCTGTGCCATCCCCAGGGAAGGTACAAGCACTCCCGATAAGTCCGAAAATATCCTTAATATTATAGCCAATATGCTGATAACTGTATTAGCTAACCCATCACAATCCTTACCTGACCACGTTGCCAACAAACTTGCATCAATTGTTAATTATATTAATAATGTTCCATCCCCAGACATTCCTTCAATGGAACGTGAGGAGTATTACTCCCAGGAAACCTGACCTGCTTTTTCTAATTAATAAATTCAAACCATCAGTCTGTAGCATTGCTGAGACATGGCTTCGCTCTGATAGTAATTTCAAGATCCCATGCTTCAGTAGTGTTCGCTATGACAGATTAGATGGTTATGGAGGATGTGCTTTGTTCATTCATAACAAGGTACCATTCTCCCCAATTCCTCTACCCTTTGTTGGTGACAACATTAATGTTGTCGCTGTTAAGGTTGAGGATATAAATATCTTTAGTTTTTATATTGCACACCCTCAAATTGAAGATCTTATCACAATTAAAAGTCTGCTGAGCAAAATTCAGGGTCCATTACTTATAATGGGTGATTTTAATGGCCATCATTGTAGATGGGGATCAGAAATATGCGACAATTTTGGTATGGGCCTAGTGGATATATTAGATGAACTCAACCTATGTGTGATCAATGACGGCAGATCCACACGTAGGTCTGCTCCAGGACAGAATAACAGCTGTGTTGATTTGACATTCTGCTCAGCTAATATAGCTAGCCTTTTTAATTGGAGTCGCTTGAACCTGACCTATGGGAGTGATCACTATCCCATTGTGGTTGAAAACCCTTCCCGGTCTATTCCTGAAAAATCATCCCCGCCTTTGTTAAAACACCAGCTGAACTCGGTGGATTGGGACCTTTACTCAAAGATCTTAGACTTACGCGTCTCTTCCCTTCCACCTATTAATCCTGAGTCTGCCCATGAATGCTTTTCCTCATTTTCCAATATTATATCCTCCACAGCAGATGATTGCTTCCCTCCAAAAAAACCGCCAACGTGCAAAATTCCATCCCCGCCATGGTGGGATAGGGACTGTTCTGCCGTGATCAGGGCTAGGAATGAGGCTGAAATGAATTTTAACTCCGACATGAACCTGGAAAACATTATTGCTTTTCAACATATCTTGGCTAAGTCCAGGAAATTACTCAAAAATAAGAAGAGAGAAGGATGGCAGAAATACTGTAGCTCACTGAGTCCATCCACTCCAGCTTCAGTTGTGTGGCGTAAATTGAAATCCTTCAGAAATAGTTTAAAGCCCCCCTCTGGGAGCACATTATCTGCGGATCTGGGTAACCAATTTTTTTCTAAGCTTGCTCCAGTTTATGTGCCCCATATTGATGAGTGTGCCGCTTCGAACTCTCAGATGATTTCAGATGATCCTCTAGACGGGCCATTTACTCTTAGTGAACTCAAATCTGTCCTCGCCCATGTGAGGGATTCTGCTCCTGGAGTGGATGGATTCCCTTACTCATTCATTTCTAAAGGTGGTGATAAGACCCATAAATATTACCTGGACTTAGTCAACTACTGTTTTACTTCCGGTTATATTCCTCCTGATTGGAAGGCTCAAATCATAATCCCCATACTAAAACCTGGTAAAGATCCTAGTGATCATTGTTCATACAGACCAATTGCTCTATCGTCCATTCTTATTAAACTTTTAGAACATTTGATTAAAAACCGCCTAGAATGGTTTGTAGAAAACAGGAAGCTGCTGCCAACGACTCAATTCGGCTTTAGGAAAGGTCTGGGTACAGCTGATAGTGTGGGTACCCTCACATCAGGGATCCGGCTGGCCCTTAGTAGAAGTGATTCTGTGGTAGCCGTTTTCTTAGACATCTCAGCTGCCTATGATTCTGTCCTCCTTCCAGTTCTCAGGCAGAAAATGCAAGAGCTGAGAATCCCGGCTAGGATTAGTAGAATTATTTGTAGTATTTTTTCAGATCGCAGTGTTCAACTCAGGATTCCCGGGGAAAGCTTTGAGCCAAGGTCGGTTTGGAGAGGTCTTCCTCAGGGATCCGTGCTCAGTCCCCCTTTATATAATATTTATACCTCGGATCTTCCTTCTTGCCTAAATTTTAATTGTAAAGTACTTCAATATGCTGACGATATTGCATTATTGGTCTGTGACAGTTCTATCGAGGACGCTGCTCATTCCATGAATATTTCTTTGTCCTCATTAAACCAATGGCTCTTAGGTCACGGGTTGTCGTTAAGTGCTCCAAAGAGTACCGCACTTATTTTTACACGTAGACGCCTTATCCCCCAGGTTAACATTAATATTGACGGTCAACCTATCCCAATTGAGCAGAAGGCCAGGTTTCTGGGGGTTACCCTGGATTACAAATTGTCGGGAGTGGACCATATAAATAATACAGTTAAAAAATGTGAACGCTCGGTTTCGGTCCTCAAGGCTTTGGCAGGTGTCTGGTGGGGTGCTCACCCATACACCTTAAAAATAGTCTACAATGCGTTGGTAAGAAGCGTAATGGATTACTGCAGTTACTTAATTGAGCCATGTAACAAAGAAGCCTTACGTAGACTGGACTCTGTCCAGTCCAAGTGTCTTAGGATCGTTATTGGCGCTATGAAATCCTCCCCGATAAATGCTCTCCAGGTGGAAAGTGCAGAACCTCCACTCAACCTTCGTAGACAATACTTGGCGGATCGTTTCTTGTCAAAAGTTTTTTCTCTTTCGTCCCATCCCTTACTCCCCATTTTGGAACAAATTTACCTCTCTCTTAATGCGTCTTCCTACTGGAATAATAAATCTCTTCCATTGATGAATAGGTACAGAGAACTTAAAAACCTCTCCTCTCCTGTTTGTCAATACCCGTCTCTTCCGGTCTTTTCTTCCGCATATGAGGTGGTCCATTTCAGGCCAAAGGTCGTTTTGGGACTTGGAATCTCCAAAAACTCCCAGGACGTAAAAGGCGAATTCGAACGGGCCATTTCAAGATACTGGGAGGGTTGGAATTTGTTTTATACGGACGCATCCAAATTGTCTTCAACAGGATGTACAGGTGTTTCAACATATTTTCAAAATTCCAAAATAGCTCTTTTATTTCAATGTCCCCCAGAATCCTCAGTATTTACTGGGGAATGCATCGGTATCCTAGAAGCCATCAATTTTATTTTAAACCATAACATTAAAAATTCAGTCATTTTCTCAGATTCTCGCAGTAGCATTCAAGCTTTGGCTCAAAACCAACTTAAATCTAAAATTCACAGCAAAATAATATTTGATATTCTTATTCTATTATTCACTTGTTCGAAAAACGGTTTAAACATTGAAATAGCTTGGGTTCCCAGTCACTCGGGTATAGGTGGCAACGAGTGCGCCGACTCACTAGCTAAATTTGCTACATCTAACCCGGTGGATCGAAAACACTACATGGTGCATAGTTATGACTTACGGACTGACACCAAACATAAGCTGTACAAATCATGGTCAGCAGTGTGGCAGGTAAGTTCGAAACTCAAGGGGGCGTACTACGCCAGTATTCAACCCTGCATCCAGAGGAAACCTTGGTTTTTTAAATGTCCCAAACTGTCCAGAAGAACGATTGCAACCCTGTGTAGACTGAGACTTGGTCACTGCTGTAGTCCAGTGTTTCTAAATAAGATCCGTGTTCGTGACAGTTCCCTGTGCGAATGCGGTCTTGATGATGGAACTCTTGACCATATATTTTTCTCTTGTCCATTAAATTCTCAACCTTTTGATTTATATCGTAAGCTTTCCGAACTTAAAATGCTCCTCCCTACTAACTTCCATTCCGTCTTGATTAACTTTTCCCCTAAACTCATTCAAATCTTATCTATTTTTTTAAAAGCTAATGAAATCAAAATGTAGTTTGGTGTGTATTCATAGAAACTTTGTAAATATTTTATGTAGATTTGTGGTGTTGTATTTTGTATTAACGAAAAAAAAAAAAAAAAAAAACTTTGTCTACTAACAAAAATTGTCTTGTCGTTTCAGCTGCTAACATATTAATAGACTACCTACCACGAAGTGCAAAGTTCGACGGCTCACCTTACTGCGTTGCCGTCACCACTTGACACTGGCAGAATAGTCGGCATCGGCTCTGTTGCCAAACAAGGAAAAAAAAAAAAAACGTAAATAACGCAATGGATATTGTTGAACTGTCAAAATGAAACAGATTATGATTAATCGTGAGTTACGCAATTAGGGTGTTGATGTTTTAAAGAAAACCTTTTCATCAGCAAATGTATACTGAAATATTTTTGTATGAATTTAAAGTTATATTCTAAGTTGAGAAGAACTTGAAGATAGTTCTAATTAGGTTACCATTCAAGATGCTGAATGCTGTCGTCATTTTAAAGGGTAAATTTAAGTGGCTATGACAACGCACTGAGAAGTTTGACTGCCGCAGTTTGTATTCTAGATCGATACTCGTGTTTTATAAATTTTTGGTTCCAGGATTGGGACCACCAATTTATTACAACACAGTTAATCACATTTTACGCTAAGCGACGAAAAATAACGTTAAAGGAGCCGTGAGCAGTGGTAGCCCAATGAGCCCTGGTGGCCCATAGACAGCCGTGGTGGCCCATAGACAGCCGTGGTGGCGCATAGACAGCCGTGTTGGCTCGTAGACAGCCATGGTGCCCCATAGGCAGCCGTGGTGGCCCATAGATAGCCGTGGTGGCTCATAAACAGCCGTGGTGGCCCTGTGAGCAGTGCTAGCCCAGCAATCAGAGCGCAGTGGTGATAAAATTATTTACACAAAGTAACATTGTTCAATTTATTTTAATTTATCTTCATAGTTCACTACCCTTCATTGCGTATTCTGTACTTTCAGACATCCTCAATAAAAATAAAGATAACGCAACTCAGGCCCCCAAGATACATTCACAACATTTATTCACATACATTATAATGTAAGTATGCTTACATGGTTATGATAGATAATTATCATAACTTTTTAATTTCTTTTCTAAAAACTATTTCGCACATGAAAATATGTGATTTTGAATTATTTTGGTTGCAAGGCTGTTTTAACTGTGTTTGCTTAGCTACTACAGCGAAACTGCCTAGTGCGTAACTTAGTCTTTAAAATAACTGTTTCTATGAACTCTTTGGGTACCATCAATTGAACTCTTAAGTGGTTTGAATTTTACCTAAGTATGATTTAGAACCAGAGCCACTTTTCAAGTTCTCAAACTACCCTTTAAATTGCTGGGTAAAATAATAATACAATTTATTTCTCAAGTTTAGTATTCAACCTCAAAGAGTATTTACTTACATTCGATACAAATTATCAAAAACTTATTTCTATGCTTTAGGAAACTTTTAAAGGATAAAAGATTCGAAAAATTCAAGATGAATCTGTTCGTTAAACGAGTAATGGTCCAATCAATTATTGTCATCATAAATATCACACATAAGCTCACATTTTTTCTCCATGGGCGCCTATATTAACAAACATCTTTTTAACATAATCGTCACAGACACCCCGCTTTGCAGGGGCTGCCTTGACGCCAAGGAATCAGCCGCCCACGTCATTCTGGAATGCGAGGCCTTGGCTTCTCAACGTGAAGAAATCCTCGGAACAGTGAGGTCGCTCCGCGAAGCCTGTGATGCTCCCAGGAAGCTTCTATGCTTTTGGGTGGAGCTAGACTGGCTCTGTAGAACGTTCTTAAAATTACGGTAATTGTCTCTCTGGTCTTACCTCTTTTGTCCACCCTTATTGCGTAACAATCTATTAATCAGAATCTGAATAATTTTGGAGGTTATTTCTAATACATTTTATCATAAACGTTCGAAAGATTTGTCTGCTACGCAACGTAAACAGCGAATGTTGTGTTTGAAAACTGTCAAAATGAAAGCGATAGTGAAACTGATGGTATATTACGAACTTTACGGGCTGGTAATAACTGGGTAAGTATAATATGGTGCCACTAGAAAAGAAAGAAAGAAAAAAAAAAGATTTATTTGTCACAGAAACACGTGCATAAAAAAGATGACATACTTAACATAAAAAAAACATGATGACAACACAGATATTTAGATATTTAAAAGCATAAAGAACATAAATAGTCGGCAACTGCACGCCGTGACTGTGACAAGAAGGCTACCACGCAGCATGATGCTGTGCTATTGGACCCACAGCACAGCGCTGATTTTCAGTGGTCACCCGAAAACAACGTACGAAAATCAAGCCAGGATTTTTACAATTACCTAGACAAAACAAGTAACAAAGTAAAAGAATTATATTAGACAGTACATAAAATTCAAAAGTACTCTACAACCAATTATATAAAATGCTATAAAGTATGGAAATGCGTAGCTACCCAGCACTACTCATATACACCTTGTAAATACCTTCTGTTAGTCGCCTATATTATTCATCGTCTTAACTAAACCATTTAATCATACTCTTAAAATCATACCATCGATCATTTATTCCTTAATCTCAATAAACAACTCCCCTACAAATATGATCGGCACAATATTTATTTGCAGTGCGTCATCTAAGACAAAGCTAATAAAATCAGCCGGCGCCGCTCTGCCGGGCCGGCGTCGGATCCCTGGGAGAATGCCAAGCATTGATTGAAACGAGTGCCGAATGCGAACCGAACGCGGTGCTCGGGACATGGCTAGACGACTGCGGCTTTTATAGTTTTATGGGGCAGTTCAGGATAAGTAGGGGTTACGTAAACATTTAGCATGCAGTTACATTTTATTTAGGTATTTCTTTAAGAACATCATCTATCTGGCTTCCGAGTGATATTTAGGGTACTCTAGTTTAGGAGCTAAGGCTTTATGTAATTGGTAGGTTAAATAAATTGTAATAAGTGTTAACAGAATTCTTCAAGGCGATGCTACTTAATACTACCTGAACGTTACCTTTTCTCAACTATGTCGGGCTCAACCCCAACCAATAGCATTTGAGTTCTGCTGTGTTAGATCTGAACTTGATGTTAATATAATTACACTTTTTAGAAAGCATTATATACCTAAGTACAATAGTCATCAATTATCCTTAACTTTATAAGTGTTATGTTAGTGTTTACCTATTTTGCTAAAACCTACCCCTAGCGGCGTTAAGACAAACCCAAGTCCCAAACGACAATCCTGGATCCGCAACTGTTAGGGTCGGCTTCCAGTCTAACCCAGGTTAATTACTAAAAGAGGACCACAGACCTAATTACTAAAACTACCTAAAAATAAAACTAATAATTAATTTTCAACATAATATTTGGGCTCACCAGTGGTTTCCAATGTGCTGTCTAGTGAGATGTCTTACGTATTTCAAGCTCATTTCCTTAAGAAAACATTGAGAAACTTAACCAAAGCTGAAAATAAAATAAATACAAATGTTCCCTTCTACTCAAAAAAAGCTTAATTAATTACCAAGCCACGACTAATGAGACACGATTACTTATCTATTGTTGCTGGCATCTTGAGTGTCAGCGTGATTCAAAAGGTTACCTTAAATATTATAAAAGGCACTGGACTGAGACGCAAGTACTGCCTTCAAACCGTGCCTTGAAATAATGTTGTTTATTGAATTAAAGTACTATACTAGGATGGCATGGACATCGATACTCAAATTGTAACTATGTAAACAGTAGGTACATGATTCTGAACACAGTTGAAATTTTTCGTCGGTTATAAAAAAAAAAATTGTGAGTACAGGCACATGCGTGGGAGAACCAATATGTTTATTATTGGACAACTGGACTTAATAATTATTTTATTTTATGATAAAACAGGAGTACAATTAAATGTTATACATAATATCTTCATTATCATCATTTCAGCCGAAAGACGTTCATTGCTGGACATAGGCCTCCCCCAATTGTCATTTCTGGGGGGGTTTTGCCATAATCGCTACGCTTGGCAGGCGGGTTGGCGTTCGCCGTATGGTGGTAAAATGCTTAGAGAACGCTGCTGCCCATTCTCTAGTAAGTCCCTTAGATCCCTTATGTCCCTTACATCCACGGGAAGAGATGGGATGGTGCTATTGTTTTTACGTCCGGCACCACACGGTACATAATATCTTACTAAAACAAAACACTTATTTTACTACTAGCACCACTCACTCCACTTATTATTAATTTGTTGATTGTAAATGCTACGTGAGATAAAAACAAACAGAATACATGAGTTTATAAGGAGTGAGAGAATAAATGTTTGATTGATCGAACGAATGATTTGGGTTGACATGGACTGATTATGAGGCTGCCCACTCGTCTAGCACAATCTCCTTTCTTATTTTTTCAGGAGTGGTTGGAGTAGTCCATCAGACTCTTATATACCTACTAACTCAACCCACACGGTGTTATTTCAACTTCCGGCCAGAAGGCCGTGGTGCTTGCGCAAGCGCATACATCTCAGCTCAGTCTCATCCCCAGCACTGCAGTAGGTGGCAGGCCAATGTCCACCAGGATCACGAAGGTAATAATTTAGAAGCATTTTTTCAATATTTAAATGTGAGTACCGGAGCCGTTTATTATGTTACTAGCTTTTGCCAGCGGCTTCGCCCGCGTGGAGGTCGGTGTATTATACATATAAACCTTCCTCTTGAATCACTCTATCTATTAAAAAAACTCGCATCAAAATCCGTTGCGTAGTTTTAAAGATTTAAGCATACATAGGGATATAGGGACAGAGAAAGCGACTTTGTTTTATACTATGTAGTGATTATGATGTGATATGAAATACCATGGCACTTGAGAGTATGTCATTTTTACTTGAATGTCTCACTCATGGTGACGCTTGTGTTGGATCTTTAAGTTCATCCCTTTAGTTGAGTCTGTGGTTGAGCTGGATGGTGCTTATCCAAGCGACACACTTGGATGCAGAAATGAATTGCTGTGTCCCGACTCAAACACGGACGTGTAACGCAAATAAATGAATTTTGAAAATGGGGGTCACTAATGGTTGGCAAATAAGAAAATTAATAAAAAAACGTTTTGCAAACTTGCATCGTGTGACATATCAAATAAGTAGAAGGGTTTACTTCGTTTTTAAATTTGAAAATGTATAGTTGTAAAGTTGTATAAGAGAATTAGCTTTTGCCCGCGGCTTCGCCTGCGTGAATGTCGGAAAATATCCCACCGGAACGTACTACCGGGATTAAAAGTACCATATGTGTTAATCCAGGTAAACAATGTCTTCTCACACTGCTTATTATAGTATCCGAGGTGCGGCGCGCGGATTGATATATGATTGCTGGAGGATAACAAATCCTAAAATCTAACAATAGTAACGGAATACATAACGGAACGGAAAATTACCAACTTGCATGCCAAATTTAAAGGCAACTTTAAAGTGAAAATATTAAATCCTCTTTATTCTATATCCTGTGAGAATTAGAAAAAAAGAATAACGTAAATAATTACAGGTACGGAAATAAGGAAAATTTAAATATTTACTCATTGGAATCCCTTAGTAAAGTTATTGTTCTCAGAATTACTAAGGTGTCTTTGGCGATGGCAAAAAGTTGGGCTGAGCGATGATGAGTTAGTAAGGATTTTTAACCATCTAGGGGGTTAACTTTAAAATTTACGGGTTTCCTATACAAATTTTTCATACCCTATTTTACCCTCTTCTAGGATGATTAATTACCAACCAAAAGGCTAAATACAAATTTCCATGGTTTGAACTACAAAACTAACGGGTTTCCCATCCATACTTTCCGACTAACTGACCGACTCCTTGACAGTTCAGCCTGCCAAGTGCCTTTAAATGGTTTAATTGTAAAAAAACCCGAACTCGAGTTTCAGTTGTTTTGTTTACGTGTACCTGCCGCTATTACCAAGTTTAAAAAAGAGATGACCTATTGTTAATAAGCTATCTCTAAAACAATCAAGCCAACACAAACCTATTTCTGAGCTTCAAAATAAACAGTATTCCTAGATATTAATCTAGATAAACAAAACTCATCTCAGATTATCGAAATACGAATCTCTCTAATGTACATAGTTCATCTGAAATAGAATTATGTACTTTAAACAAAATTTTAGCACAGACTACAATATGTAACAGAGATTAGTAATAGAATAGTAGTGTGTATGTATATAAGTATCTATTATACAGCACATATATAAATATATCTCTGTTGTCACTTTGTTTAAATAGGTTGATCTTACTAATGTAGATTCTTTTACATATTGTGAATGGGAAAACATTGTAGGCCTGACAGACTAGATTTATAGACGAGTTTCTATTGTTTATTTTCATTCCTCTAGGTACTTATTGACAGGCCTGCACTGTCCTCCCATACCTATTATCACTGTAATTTGAAAACATTGTAAAACCCAATTATTTTTAAAAGAGTAACCGTGGAGTTTCTTGCCGGCTCTTCTCCATAGGAAGCGACAAATTGGAACCGTGCACCTAGCTTCTGACGTTTCATAAGTGCCCTTGCAGGTTTATGTGAAATAAAATATTTTGATTTGATTTGATTTGATTATCTATGTATATAATAGCATAGTGTATCTATATTTTGCACCAATGACAACCCCATTTTTATGTCCACGCAATCACTGTCCATTCCAAGGTTGCCTGGAACAGATCGCAGAAAGCGATAAGGCCGCCCATTGTATGTTTTTAGTGCTATTTTTGTTATTTTTGTCACGTATTTTCTGGTGTAAAATAAAGCATATATAAATAAATAAATAAATTAGACTCCATTTAAGGCAGGCTGGTGAATCGCTAGTCTCGATCCACCAACCAGCACTAAGCCCACGTGATAGAGGACGACCGCCTATGTCCCAGCTGTGGAATTATTATTGGCTAATTAAGCTAGTCTTGATAGCAGACAAAGCAAGTCTCGATAGCAAGGTAGACGTGTGTATAGCATAAAGCATAGCATAATCAGCATATAACGCTCTCACTGCTGGAATACAGGCTTTCTTTTTTTGAGAGAGAATAGGCCAAAATCCACCACGCGGGCCGTGCGCAAATCTGGTGGATGTCACATGTCTTCGAACGTTTTCCATGAATCTTTAGAAATAAACAACATTAAGTGAGTGCTTAGATTTGAACCCACTACCTACACGAAGCATTAATAGAAGGCCACCACTTCTGAAAGATGCACGGTTAAGGGGGAAACGCCAGGGTGACCCGCGAAATTAAAATTTTCTTACGTTTTTTGCAATTTACAGGTCATATTGTATTGATAATTTTTAATGATCATAATTCTGTAAAGCCATATTTGTTATGGTCGCGAATTATATTTTAATCAACATACAACCTGACACTGACCTGCAAATTGCAAAAAAAACGTAATAAAATTAGAAGTTCTTGAGCAACCTTTGTGCATCCTCTTTAAAGTAATTTGAAGTTCGCGAGCAACCTTTGTGCATCCTCTTTAAAGTAATTTGAAGTTCGCGAGCAACCTTCGTGCATCCTCTTTAAAGTAATTTGAAGTTCGCGAGCAACCTTTGTGCATCCTCTTTAAAGTAATTTGAAGTTCGTGAGCAACCTTTGTGCATCCTCTTTAAAGTAATTTGAAGTTCGCGAGCAACCTTCCTGCATCCTCTTTAAAGTAATTTGAAGTTCGCAAGCAACCTTTGTGCATCCTCTTTAAAGTAATTTGAAGTTCGCGAGCAACCTTCGTGCATCCTCTTTAAAGTCATTTGAAGTTCGCGAGCAACCTTGTGCATCGTCTTTAAAGTAATTTGAAGTTCGCGAGCAACCTTTGTGCATCCTCTTTAAAGTAATTTGAAGTTCGCGAGCAACCTTGTGCATCGTCTTTAAAGTAATTTGAAGTTCGCGAGCAACCTTAGTGCAGCCTCTTTAAAGTCATTTGTTTTCGAATGTATATGAACATTCACAATTTTGTAGTGTTTACCGCACTGAACCTGTACTTGGCCTATTGTGGCCGTGAAAATATTATTAAATATATTAAAATACTAGCTTTTACCACCGACTTCGCCCGCGTGGAGGTCGCAAATTATCCCACGGGAACATACTACCGGGATAAAAAAGTATTTTATGTGTTAATCCAGGTTATAAACTATCTTTGTGCCAAATTACATCCGAATCCGTTCAGCCGTTTTTGCGTGTTTGAGTAACAAACACCTAAACATACAAAGTTTTACATTTATAATATTAGTAGAATGTAGGATAGGATTAGGAAAATAACTAGTTCTAGTTGATTCAATCAGAGAACGATCTGGAATTCTAGAATAATCTCTCACTTTTGCGCTTGTCGGTACGAAGGTTGCTCTGTTAGTCTCATATTCTGTGCTACCAAAATTTATTAAGTACATCTATCTTAGGTCAACCAAGTCAAAGTTCAAGGCATTTGCTTTAAAGATGAAAATCTTTCTCTGTATTCTTGTTAATAACTGAGCGTATTACTTACTTTGTTTGCTTAATGGCGATGAAGATTTTAGAGTTCCGTAGCAGTAGAATATTCGTGAATATACTAAATATGAATGAATCAAGTTTAAAGAAAAATAATGCTTATAGCTAAGTCTCGAAGACTCAATTTATTAGATGAACAAGAGTATCGAACATTTACCGATTTAAAAAAAAAATGTAAAGTTATAAAGGTAATTGATTTATCATAATCAGCCTTTAATGTTCCCTCTGCTGGGAGACAGGCCTCCTCTCTGTGAGAGGAAGTGGGCCGTATACACCACGCGGGCCCAGTGTGGGTTGGTACATGTTTTCGAATTTCTGGTTCTAGGACATATGCCACTTTCCTCACGATGTTTTCCTTCACCGTTTTGGGAGCAGTGGTGCTAAAATAATTTACATAAAGTCGAATCCTCGACCTACAAAGTTGGGCTAATTACAACTAGGCCACCACAGCTCTCTCAAAGTTATAAAAGTAAGAATTTTTTTATAAGAGGAACTGTCGATATTAACATGATATTAAAAAAATAGAACCAATAGTTTAGAAAAACCAGTAGTAGATTTTAACTTTGACTAATTCTAAAAACGACTTTTAAATGAGGCATAATAAGAAAATCATAACCAGAGAACCCATTTTTTCTGTAATAAATAAATCAAACAAGCTAGCCCACTTTTATGCGACTGTCAACATTTCAGCACCGCGTAGCTAGCTACGACGCTACGCGCCTACGCGTCTGTGGCTACGAGCTACGAACGGGTGACATTTGAAAGTACGGGACAGGACATTCAAATGTCCTTTATTTATCAATGGGCTACCATTGATAAAGGACACCTCGTAATTTTGTACTTTATGAAGGCACTTTGAACGTGATTATTTGTCGTAATGTAGAGAGCTTTTTCGTGTTTGTAAATGCCAATAGAATTGAGGTTTTTTGGTCGTTTTGGCACTCTTTTTGTGAGAATACTTCTCGTTTATTATTTTATAGCAATGGCACTATCTTTCTTCACAATGACTTCAAAGATTAACAGCAAATTGAATCATACATACGTGTACAGTAAATTAGCCATTTGGCAAATTCCATATTAAATTTCAATCTGCATTCGGAAACGTTTACCCGTACTTAAATTAGATTGTGTTTCATTTAACACAAAATGCAGTCATCATCACCATCATTTCAGCCGAAAGACGTCCACTGCCGGACATAGGCCTCCCCCAAGCTCCTCCCATTTTTGGGGGGTTTTGCCATAATCGCCACGTTTGGCAGGCGGGTCGGCGATCGCAGTATGGTGGTAAAAATGCATATATAACGCTACTGCCCATTCTCTGGTAAGTCCCTAAGTCGTCCACGGGAAGAAATGGGATGGTGCTCTTCTTTTTACGTCCGGCACCACACGGAACGGCACCAAAATGGAGTATCAAAGCTTTAACCAGTGCAAGCAATCCACGCTTTCATAAACCCACTCACTGATTTTTAGATAAAACCAGTGAAAAAATCCAGAAAACCAGTAAAAATTTTTAGAACAAATAAGTAAATTCTAAAATTAAACATCCATTCAACAAGGCTGAATGTGAACAGTCAAAGAAAGCCGACAATTCCCGAGTTTTCCAGTGAATCACCCTGCGTGTGGCTATATAAGGCAGGGGTTTCCCGACGCTCGGCAGTACCATGGCGTCGTTGGCAGGGGGAGGACGCGCCCTCGCCGCTCCCACAAACTTTTTACGTATCACGAAACATGGAAACTTTCCAATTTGACAAGGTATGGAATTTACTTTTAAATATCAGTTTTAGTGCTTCGTTGTCATTAGTCGGTAATGGCGGGAAATTAAGTCTACTGGGATTGAGTGCGGAACATTTAAATCGATTTCGAGTTTCTGAGTTAAAAATAGTTTAGTGTTCGGCCATGTTAGTTTCTTTAAAATTCTGTAATGCACATTGCATTTTTTCAAATCACGTGGGTAGTTTTCTCTCGCTTAAGAGCAATAAATAAAGGGCTTACTTGTTTCGTGATAATAAAATCTGTTGTAAGCTGAACATCGGAAAATTCTTATTACTCAAATTAAAGTTATTTAGAAACATACAACTACAGTGCGTTAATACTTTATTAGTAGAAATTATTATTAGACTTGCCTCGCCTTACAACAAAAGTTTTAAGACAACGAGACTCAATAGTAGTTCATTTTCAAATAATAAAGAAAATGTAAGATGAGGTAAGAAAATTAAGTAAGCAGGTAGGTTATTGTCTCAGAACGATTGAAAGTGTTTTAACTAACTCAATTTTTTTAAAGAGAATGTGTACTAGGCTAGATTTGAAGCCCGAAAGTCTGACAACCAGTCTTACCAAGGTGTATAGTGTTACCCAGTAACTGGGTTGTGGAGGTTAGATATCCAATCACTCCACGTAAAATATTGATATTCAGCTGCAACCGGTCAGACTGGGAGCCAACCTCAAAAATAGTTGAGACAAGGCTAAGCAGATTGATGATGATATGGACTAAGCTAGGTTTGTTTCATTTTACGTAGAAAAGTTAAACGCTATTTTCGATTCAAACTTCCAACAAATGATAAATTAGTACAGTTCTAATAACTGCCTAGGTACCCAAGTAATTATACACTTCCAGGGTGACACGTTCGATTTCCGTATGCGGTAAAATAAACAAGCAGAGCTGAAGCTATTGTACGTCCTTGACCAACCCTCGCCGTACCAAGTCTTGTGGAGCTTTTAAGCCTAAATAACTGGTATTTTCTTTGAAAAAAATATGCTACTTTTCGCCTAGAATGGTATAGTAGTTTTTAGTTAATTCAGCGAGGTTTCAAAGAAAAGTTACTGATAAATATTGCAATGTCTCAACTACTGAATTTCTGATGATTTTGATTACGGATGTATCATGTACCATTTAAGACACACTCTTTAATAGTCAAACATAGATGCTTGTAAGAAAGATGTAAAAAAAATAGCTTACTAATTCAATTAATCGAGGCCCTACAAAATCATGCCTGGAAGGATTTGGCGGAGGCTTTTTTGCTCAGCAGTCGGACGGTGCAAACTAATTTAAAATAAAAAACAAAGTACAGGATAAAGTACCTATACATGTACAAATAATTTTATATACGACGATATTTTTCTCTTTGTATTCCGTCTAAGTCTGTGTTTTATGTCCAGCTGTAGACTACATTCGATTAAAAATGTAAATAATGGAAGTTCAAATATAAAAAAGAACAATAATAGTGGCCAACGTCAATCAATACTAAATCCTAATTGTATTTTAACTGTACTAAGTATTGGAGAATTGGATTGATATCGATATGTTTTTATAATTATGATCATTGCCCTAATCGTCGCATCACGGTCAGCGATAACGGTGTCCTATTGTATATCAACAATTTGTGTCAAAACCTTAATATTTATTTTAATGTACTACGTATGTATGTATTGTATTATGTTTAATTTTGTATTGTAAAAGGCTCAGAAGCCAGTTCTAAAATTGTACGGCAAAAATGTTGCTAGAAACGGAAAACTTTTTACCGAAGGTTCTCGTTTTAATTTATCAACCAGTACAATATTTCTTTGACTTAATAGGTGGTTTTTTCAAGTCTGTGTGATAATTAGAGATCGGATATTCGGATGCATATTCACCTAAAGTTGAGAGGTTGGCTAAAATGGAATGCGCTTTTGTACCGAGTTTTTAAAATTTAATGTAAAAAAAAATGTTTTTACTAACACACCACCCCTACTCTTACAGACTTATACCCTAGGTACATAGGTATAGGTACCAAATTTCCATTGGGGTTAATTTTTGCGTCTGAATAATTATGCAATCCTAATCATTTAGAAGTCGCTTCCATATACAACTGACAAGTTATGCATTCCTGGTGTTGCTGGCATCCTAGGATTTTTGTACAAAAAAATATTTTAAGAAGCCGCTTCCATATTTTCGTAACTAAAAATTAACTTTA
The DNA here is from genome assembly GCA_949091785.1 of Polymixis lichenea. Lineage (NCBI taxonomy): Eukaryota > Metazoa > Arthropoda > Insecta > Lepidoptera > Noctuidae > Polymixis > Polymixis lichenea. The sequence goes on along the minus strand of OX420943.1, from coordinate 19,328,536 downwards.
GGTAAATATGCATCCGATTATCCGATCCCTAGTCATAATGCATGTTAGATTATGCATGCTAGAGATGGGCTTAAACGTTAAAAAGAAATAACACTGCTAAATGCTAATGCTAACAATAATGAACACTTGAAATTAGCAGTTATTTTTACCAACTGTTAAATTTAATCACAGACAGATTGTTACCTTCATACTTTTCACAGGCTTAGCACTGTCAACTTTTTCTGTTGGCGTATTTACAATGAGAATCAATTTATTTAAAAAGATTTCTTTTTATTTCATCGTTTTTTTAAGTATTTTTTTCTTATAACTACTTATGTACAAAATTACATAGATAACAAACAAGTAAATATTATACTTCGTAACGAAGATCAGTCTTTTTTTAACACTAGTTAAATGTAACATTTCCGAATTCAGCAGTTAGCAGTTAATTAAATGTTGTGGGTGCATGTTTGTGGGTTGACTGTTAAATTTAACCACTATCTCAGAATTTATTTAACAGGTGTTGACACTAAAAAAATCTAGCAGTGTTAATTTAGCAGCTTATTAATTTTAGACCCATCTCTAATGCATGCGTTTCGTGGGCTAAGATATAATAAAACCTAGGCAGATAACATGGCTTTGAATATGAATTTCGTTTTCCTTTTGTGATATGTACGGATTGTCAACAATTCCTTTAAAAAGACCATGAAAATCAATTGCTGCCCTACGTAACGTAATCTTGGCAGCACTGCCACGTTGAATGGCAACGCTAATTCCTTTGCCAAAGAACGGCGCACATTCTGGTCACGCGAAGTGTTGACCAACCGTTTAGCGAAGGCTAGAAAACTAGTTAAAATTAAAAGTTTAAATAAAAGTAGGAATAGGGTTTTTATATTACTTAATAAAAAATTATAGGTATTTTCTTGTTATTTAGCAGGCTACTCATAAAAGTCAAAACAGGCTTAACTACTTTTTCGACTAAGTGAAACTTATCATTTTAGTAAGTTTAATATAGATAGGCTTACTACACTGATTACTTAAACTTGTTAATATTCTTGGAAAATCGTATTTACTTTCAAAAAGTTTGTAAATATGTGAGCACCATGATTGTATCATATAATTAAATTATCTGTCGTTGCTTCATTTTTCATTCTTTTTACATATTGTGGTATGGTAATTTTATTTCAGGTTCATCGTTTTCACTTGCCTGTAATTATATAATTAATGTATGGAAAATATTATAAAACATTTTAAAAGAGAAACGGTGAAATTTTTTGCCCATTCTTCACCATACGAAACTACCTTTTCGAAGGGGCGACTACAAAAAGAAACTATTTTAATATAAATGTTGACGTTCAAAAATGGCCTTTTATGTGCCTATTTGTTTGAAACCATTGTTTTCCACGAAATTGCAATTGAATAACTCAAGCGTTCTTAGAAACATAACGTTTCATAAGGAAACGGCAACACTAACTCCAATCGTATTCAATATAGAACAATAGGCTCTTCTAGGCTCTGTGGCCGCGAAGCGAAGTAGCCAATGTTTTATAGTTTTTACTGCTGACGTACAATTACGTGATTTTGTAGTACCTTTTAAAAGTAATTTCTTAGGACATGTAGAGGACTACAAAGGGATGGCTACACAGTCATAACTGTATTGGATACTTTATCATAAAAACAAATACGCAATCGAGTTTCAAATAAAAGACTAATGCCCGTTTTCTAAGATTTTTTTTTTCTCTTAGATTCCAATTGAAGCATTTGGTTGCTTCCAAACTAGAAGCTTTTCTCGAATTGAAGTGTATTTAAAAGGTCAACGACTACTTTTAACTTTGTAAAGATACTCGTAAGTTACGAGCCTTACTTAGCTTTACTAGTAATTAACAATCCGTTAGATAAAAATATTTTTATTTTTTATTAAAATGTGTGTGTGTAGGTCGGGGATATTTTCCCCGACTGTGCCTACGCACATACACGACTAATTCCGTAATTTCCCAGTTTTCATCTAAGGGATTGTTATTACTGATTAGCTTTTGCTTGCGGCTTTGCCCACCGGGATGAATGTATCTTATGTGTAATCCAGGTTATAAACTACCTGTGTGCCAAATTTCATCCGAATCCGTTCAGCCATTTTTGCGTGATTAAGTAACAAACATCTAAACATAAAAACTTACACATTTAAAAAAAATTGTTGGATAAAGCTATCTGAAGCTCTTAACTTACGGCTAGTAATGGGTAGCTCGCTGTCCGGTAAGGACCAAGCCAGGGTCGACGGCGCGTTGTGGTCCACGCGCGCCTCAAAGAGTTGTCAGCAGCAACTGATGGGGTCCGCAAAGACCGATGCCCTGCCAGGGGTGCGGGTTGTTCGAAAAAGATACCACGGCCCCTGGCACACAGGCAATGGAAGGAACACGGGTGGGTTTCAGTCAGTAAAAGCCTGACACGCCCTCCCGCTCCGCCTAGAGCGAGAGAAGTTATTTGATGATTTCGCATCCTCCAAAAAAAACGCTCTTTACTTATGAGTATCTTTACACAGATGAGAGTAATCGTCGACTTTATATACACTTCAAAAGCGTCTAGTTTTCGACTATCTACAACTTAGATTTGTGTATCTAAAAAAAAGTATCAGAAAATGGTCATTAATCTTTTATTTTATTGCATGCAGGCAATCAAATAAAACACCACTAGACAAATTTCGTATATGGCCTACGCAAAGGTCCTGCAGATCGGGTAGCGTCTGGTAACGGGTCGTTGAGCTCCCGAAAATAGGGTTGTCCCGTGATGGCATGCATGTTGGGACCACTCAGCTCAAAGGCTGTAACGGATCTTTCTTCAAAAGGCCCTTGCAAAGATGGCCCTGCATTGTAAGTCACATAAAAACCTAATAATATTTGGACTATACAAGAGACCATGAACTCTGATTTTCAGCTAGGAAATGCCGGCGCCATCTAGTTTTAAAATATTGACCAACTAAATATTGACATGTAAAACCTACATAAACGTTTCACTTCATTTCATTTCTTTTACAACTTGAATAAAGTAACCGCACGGTTACGGTTACTTTATTCGAGTTGTATATGTCACCGTAAAATTGTAAATACCGTTAGATTATAATTTATCTCGCGAGATTGTAAACTGTCAAAAGATTGTGAACTGTAACATACTGCCTACAATTTAACGCATTATTTTTCGGTACATTATAATCTATCGCAGTGAAACCGTCAAATTGTGAACTGGTATCAAAACGGATAGTACCTTGCGCTATTACTAAATAGTCAAGTAACATGGAAGTAACGCTCGTCGGCCGCTGCCGCGGCACCGTTCGCATCGCTCGCTCGGCTCGCGCGTTGTTGCTCGCAATTCTAACCTAACCTAACCTATTTGGTCGGTCTAATGTAACGGTATTTACAATTTTACGGTGATATATACATGTCTATTTTTTTTAAATTTTAATCCTTTAAAAGGGTCATTGCACTCATCATGAAATAAATATGAAATAAAAATAACATACATGAGCTATAAAAATGAGCTGATCCATACATTTATGTTCGCATATCGTGACGTGATGTATGGATCAGCTCATTTTTATTTCACGATTTCATGGTTGATCCCATTGTAAAAGTTGTTCATAATGATGAGTACAATGTCTCTTTTAAAGGATTAAAACGATCATAAAATAGCTATGTATATTCGAACTGTATGTTATGAGTTTGTAGCCCGCCCTCCTCTGCCCTCTACATGTCCTAAGAAATTACTTTTAAAAGGGTACCCCTACATTCTTAATTCAAAGTAAAGGAGTCATTAACCTTAGATACACTTCAATCCGTGAAAACGTGAATCATGAAAAACATTACATTATCTTAAAACTAGATAACTTTTTTAAGGTTAAAAAATTTAGATTGGGAAAGCAGTGGTCATGGTCTCGACTAACGCGTTGTTGAACGTGGGTTCAAAGCCAGGTAGGCGCTTTAATTTGTGTCAATAATTTTATCACCACTGCTCTCAAAACGGTGAAGGAAAACATCGTTAGGAAAGTGGCATCTCCTAGAACCAAAAAAATCGAAACATGTGACATCTAGGTACCACCCCTCACTGGGCCTGCGTAGATTACAGCCCACTTCCTCTCAAAGAGAGGAGAGCCACAGGTGTCCTCTGACACACCTCTCAGCTGTGGAAATATGGAGATTGGTAAAGCTACACGTGTCGCACGCGATCCTTTACAAATCGCTGCTTCAAGCACGTGTGAAAAGATGCATTGTAATGTTTTGTATGTCAAATGTCAGACGATATATTAGGAACTTAATTACTGCCTTTAAGATCAAATCTGTACCTTTATCCATACTAATATTATAAACTAGCTTTTGCCAGCCGCCTCGCCCGCGTGGCGGTCGAAAATTATTCCACGGTAACGAAATACCGGGTTAAAATGATAAATCTTATGTGTTAATCCAGGTTATTATTTAAACTATCTGTGTGCTAAATTTCATCTCAATCCATTCAATCGTTATAGCGTAAAAGCGTAACAAACGAACATACAAAAAAAATAATTTCTCTTTATGAAATTAGCTTAGACGAAGCAAATTTCTTAGAAATTCGGTCTTAATTCATATACACTTCAAGGCATGTAAATTCCTTTTTCGTAACGTCATGTACCATATTAATGAGGTGAAATATGTGGAACATTAGCATTTAGTTTTTCATGCCTGTAAGACTTGGCCTAGAATGAGCATTGCGTGTGTAACGTTGTTGCTTTTACACTTTCTAACAACTCGTATCAATTAGTTTATAAAGTTTTTCACTTAGCTTGTACCTATACTTCGTGTTTCATATTTCCACAAGACTATAATTTCAATTATTTAAAACAAGCTGCACCTCGCGGTTTCATGAATTTCAGTCTCGATACCGTGGGAATATTGGGATGCAAACAATCCTATGTCAAAAAAAAAATTGGCGAATGGGTAGACCATTACCTAACGGTAATGGTCTACCCATTCGCCAATTTTTTTTTTTGAGCATTAATTACTTTTATTTTAATCCTAGTTTAAAAAATACTAGTCAATACAACACACTAAGTGAAAAATGCAAAAGATGGCGTTCTGTAGTTTCTGCCTTCCCGGCCCAAAAATGCTGATGAAGTTAAACGTTTTGTAGCTTTCTGCAACTATTACCGTAAAGTAAGACATTTTTCGATCAATTGGGATTCGACAATCTGGGACCATAGATTCAGTAATCAGCTGCTTCATGGAAAAGTGCTATAAGTACCTACGCGGTCAAAAGTACGTGTGACAGAGCGTTTTTTTTTTCAATATCCGACTAAATTGTTTAACTCAAAATGCGTCCATAATCCTGTACTGAATCAGGGTGTGCGTCGATGTTCCTGCCACCCTGTATATTATAAGAATAGGTGTACCATTTGCGCGAACATTACACGAAGGTACTCAAGTTTATACTCGCCTTATGATGTATCTACGTCAGTTCAGAAAGATCGACATTTAGGTACGTCATCTTCTAAACAAAATGTCACATGGCCCACCTATTTGAGGAAATTGAGCAATTGATTGGCCTTAAGGTGCTCTTACACGGGCAATTTTTTGAGCAATTGTTGCTCGGCAACACCAATGGATCAAACTGGATCAATTAAGTGGAGCAATCTGGAGCAACAACAATAAATTGCCGATGTGTTTCGGCAATATTGCTTCTGATTGCTCCATATATTTCATGAGTTGCCGAATATCCAATCGGTTTGGAAATTTTTAGTCAATTTTCTTTCCATTTCGTTTGTACGTATAACTTCGTCTTGTTTTTGCGAGAGGAACCGGCCGGCGGCGGGGCAGGCGTATTGCCTAGTTTTTTAAATTGCTCCATATTGCTCCATATTGTGTGGCCGTATCTCTGGCAACATGTGGTTACATGTTGCCATTGCCCTAAATTTCTGGATGTAGTCGTGACGTCCTAGTTAACGAGAATTGCCCAAGATGGAGCAATGTTAGTTGCTCGTGTACGCGCACCTTAAGATAACAATGACCCGGCCCATCTGTTCCACTGTCTTATATAAATAGAATAAAAAAAGAAACCTAATAGATTTCAATTGAGTTGTCTGTTGTCCTGCCCACGCATGCGTTCGATATAATAATGAATCCCATTGAGAGACGTTCCATTGATATCTTTTCCTCCTAAAGCAAATAGATGCCCTGTGTCAGGAACAATGTTCTCTTCCAATACACTTTATTCATCTCCTTCATTTTCTATCTCACTAACCTACATTAGAAAAATCACGAGGTCAGTTAATATTTAATTATTCAATTACCTACAGATAGGTCTGATGCATATTGAGCGAAGCAGATGGCCCTTGGACGCTCGAAAAGATATAGCACTGGATGGTAATGGTGGCCCGGTGGTGGTCGAGTGGTAACGGACCCGACGCATGTGTCGTAAGTCGTGGATTCGAAACTAGGCAGGCACATCAATTTGTGTAATTTACATCCAACAACTCGTACTGGGCCCGAGTTGTGGATTTAGCCCTCTGCCTCTCACAGAGAGAAGGCCTGTGTCCTAACAGTAGGAACGTTAAAATACGCTGATTATGCTCCAAAGGATATCCAAAAAAAGCAGATCGATCTATCTGCCCAGCCTTTTCCCAACTACATTGGAGTCAGCTTCCAGTCTAACTGGACGCAGCTGATTACCAGTATTTATCTGACCTCCACAGCCCAGTTACTGGGTAATACGATACTCTTTAGCAAGACTGGTTGTCAGACTTTCGTGCTTCTGACGAACCGTAACGACTTAACGTGGTTTCTAAGGCACGGAAGAGTCGGTGCCTATCCCTGGACCAACCCCGGCAAACGTAGCTTAACCTACTGGATCGACCCGTTGTTATTACATAGCCACGAGCCCCTCAAATAGAAGAATAAACAATGCTTTCAACAAGCCATCCTCGTAAAATAATACTATAAAAACAAGTGAACAGAATACAAAACATACCTTGCCTCGAAATTGAGATTTTATGCATTTTTTGCCGAAAATTTTGGACAAAAGACAGATTTTTCAGGGACAGGCCTTTGCTGAAATCCATGTTATTACATACAAATTGTATTAGTCAGCCATAAAAAGGCGCGCCAAACGGAAATAGTGAAGAAATTCATCAGTTACGTCACAATTCTATAGAACACCTGAAGTAAGACTTTTCTTAGACGGAACGGGGTCAGGTCAGCCGTTCGCCATGCTTTAGTACCAGAACTTTGGTTAAAATCACCATTACTGTGTTACATAGATGAACGTACTGCGTACTGCGTTATATTTTATTGTTACAAGTTCTTTATCGTAACATTTTATGCCTGGAGTTTTTGTTTCCGTACCTACAATAGGTTTGTGAATTGAGCTTTTTTATATCCATCCTAATGTGGTAATTCGTGGGTTGTGTTCGTGGAAATACTTAAACTTTTGCTTTTAGGTTATTTTTGTTGGAATTTTCTATGGTAATATGAAGACATTGATTTGTGGGGCGGCTGTTACTTAGTTTCATTATAAGTACTGTGTCTGTCAGCAAAATACACTGATAGTTAAACAAGATACCTAAACTTATTTTAAAGGGATCTTCAGTTTCTTTGATAATAATATTGGTATCACCACGATTTGTAATCAGTACAGTTAGCTTGCTAAAATAAGCTTTGCAGTGCTTTTTCCCTGCTTTTGAGACAATGGTCAATGGACAAAGCTAGTCTACAGGGTGGCAGGGACATCAACGCGCAATCTGTTACAATGGATTCAGTTCAGGATTCTGGACAAAATAGTTACCCGTTCCTTAAATTTTGACCGCGTAGGTATTGCACTTTTCTAGAAAACGGCTGATTTATTTTTTGATAACCAACGAACAATTTCTTTGCTAAAGTGTTTAGAATCATGTCCCTAATTCATGGTTACAGTTTGCGCGTCGATGTCCCCGCCAGCCTGTATTAGCTACCCCACTTCAGGGATCGAACCTATGCTCCCGGCTCAAAACTCACGCTTTCAACCACTAGAACCATGAAGTACAAGTAGGTAGTAAAATCCTATGTTTTACAGTAAAACTCAAACGCATAAAACAACATATGGATCTTATGAAAACGCGTACACGACCAGTTCTCCGTAACCTGTTAAATAATCTACACACTAAATTATTCATTAAGTATATCTAGAAATTCACCACAATCGATACAATGGTAGAACGTGTTGCATAACTCGTTGCAAGGTGGGCTCATGGCGATACGGCCGATCTTATGCAGTCAATATTTTACCCCATAATGTTGTGGCTAATTTTATACCTTAATAGCTCACTTTGATTGCCCCTTTTTATGGTTTCCTAAGCCTGGTTTATGTGGTTGGAAAATTCAGATCGAATATTCACTGACCTTGAGCTATTTGTGGTGCATTAAAGATGCATTATGTGGCCCTGAAACATGTCGCTTTATCAATACCTTATGATTGCTGACGACCACGTTTTCTTTTTACAAAGATTGTTAGAACAAAATATTGATATCGGTTTTTTTTTCTGTATAAGTTTATATATCTACATATTCAATTCAATTAAATTCAATTATCTGAATTGCAATCCATAATGTACACATACAGGTGGTAAGTAATAAAAGGATATAGAAACATTTATGGACCCTGTCAAGCCCAGCAATATTACTACATATTATGAAACAAAGTCCCCCGCCGCGTCTGTCTTTCTGTCTGTTCGAACTGAACTCAAAAATACAGAAAGGATTTACGTGCGGTTTTCACCAATTGACAGAGGGATTCATGAGGAAGGTTTAAGTATTTTTTTAAAAGGTTTTGTGTAAATAGGTTAAAGCGGCGAAGCCACTGGCAACAGATAGTCTTTAATACAGTGGAGAGGTAGAAAGAGTGCTTTTTATGAGTTTCCTCCAAACAAATTATTTAAATTATTTCCTATCTATCATCGGTTTTTTACAACAGTATTATTTTATTTTTTTTTATTTTGGCTTCACACGGTTTGTGCATTTAGCCAGTGTCAAGTAATTTTTCTTTTAGATCAAGTAAATGGCCCGATATCGGGCACGAAGTTACAAAACAGTCATAGTCGTCTTTAGTCAGTCAAGTCAGAGTTATTGTAAAGCGGTAGTAACTTTACAACAACCTAATAGGAGTTTTTGGGGGGAACACGAAAAGTCCACGTTAGTCACTTATTTTCACCTTCACTACACTTGTGCACTCACACGTAACTAAATTGAATAATTCACTATCAAAATTATACAATTTAATTCGCTATTTCACTAAATTCCATGAAAATGAAAATTCGTGCGACATGTTCCAACGCGATCCCGCCAAAAACTCCTACAACAGTATTACTTAATAGATATTATCAGTTATTTATTTTGTTTTTTATGTTTCTGACATCTGTCAGATAGCCTTTCACATTTTCAACGAGAATTTATAACAAAAATATACCAGTTTTATCTTAGCTTTTATTTATAACAACGTTTTATCTACCAGTTTTCATCCTCACCTGCATTCCACATTGCAAGCACGCTTGTGAGACTTGAGTAGCCCCAATAACTCCCAACCATCACAAGGTCTATAAAAGTTATCTAGCGCGTATTTGGGCACGCCACGATTGCGGCGGCAAGTCCCACACCAGTCACACACCTTCCGCCTGAAGCAGGTCCTCATCGGACACGGTTGTTACAGGCTAACAAAGAAGAATTGATGTCTGTGTGATTATTAAAAGTATTAACAAGGTCTCTGCTCTGAGTGGACTTGTGGCTAAGTAACAATAGCTGCACGGGTCGATCGATCAGGTTAAGCTACGCTTGCCGCGGTTGGTCCGTGGATGGGTGACCATCTTTACATACCAAGACCCCTCCGTGCCTCGGAAAGCACGTTAAGCCGTTGGTCCCGGCTGTCATTTGTGGATCTTTGGCAGTCGTTACGGGTCGTCAGAAGCCCGAAAGTCTGACAACCAGTCTTACCAAGGGGTATCGTATTACCCCAGTTACTGGGTTGTGGAGGTCAGATAGGCAGTCGCTCCATGTAAAATACTGGTATCCAGCTGCATCCGGTTAGACTGGAAGCCGACCCCAACGTAGTTGGGAAAAGGCTAGGCAGATGATGAACAAGGTCTCTGCAAACGAGCTCCTCTCGCTCGGGAAATACCACCATTGACTAAACCTACTTAGAGTTATTGCGTTTCAATTTGAAGGGTAAAGCCAGGTCTTCAAGCACATGCGACATATTTTTAGCTCTGTCACATTGTACGTGCACAAATTATGTTTGCAAAACACACTACAAACTTTATTTCGGGAAGTGTCTTTGGTTTTGTATTTTTGTTTTTTTTCCGACTTCCAAAATTAAAGTTCAATTTGTTTTTTTGGAAGGGCTTGTGGCTATGTAATAACAGCTGAAAAGTCGATCGTGGTTGGTCCGGTTGGTTGGTTGGGTGACCATCTTTACATACCCAAACCCGTGCCTCGGAAAACACGCTAAGCCGTTGGTCCCGGCTGTCATTCGTAAATCTTTGACAGTCGCTACGGGTCGTCAGAAGCCCGAAAGTCTGAAAACCAGTGTTACCAAGGGGCATCGTATTACCCAGTAACTGGGTTGTGGAGATCAGATTATTACCCAGTAACTGGGTTGTGGATTTCAGATAGGCAGTCGCTCCATGTAATATACTGGTAGTCAGCTGCATCCGGTTAGACTGGAAGCCGACCGCAACGTAGTTAGGAAAAGGCTGGGCGGTTTTTTTAATCAATCTTTTTTTTTTCAAATTGTGGATTGGTACTTGTGGTACCTACCCCACCCACACAAATTCGTATACCTTAACGTGCTAAATAAACAACACTGACAGGAAGTTATTTATCAACATAAACTATGTGGGTATAAAATGAACTCAAACACCACTGATCAGAACTTAACCAAATTTATATGGTAACACACTATAACTATACCTTTCAAACAATAATGTTTCAAATCAGCTTAGTTCCGAGGTAAAAAAAAAACAGACAAGTGCGAGTCGGACTCGCCCACCGAGGGTTCCGCCTACAAATTTGAATTTTTTGTTGATTTTGTGAATGGTGGGGGATATTTTTTTTGTTTTAATTACAAAATTATAGTTTTCAGATTTTCCCTGTACTAGTAGTATAAGACGATATTACTTGCCAAATTTCAGAGTTCGTTCAACGGAAAGTATAAATTTTGATTCCCTTGAGAGGGTCGAAATATACGTCTTTTGCGCATAAACGGCCGTATCTTTTTTTACGTTAACTTAGAAGTTTGATATTTACACAGCTTCAAGAGACTGTAGACTTGAGTATATCGTTTTCATTTCAACTCGATACCTCCACGCGTCCCTGAGATAAAGGGTCTTGACAAACAGACAGACGGACGGACGGACAAACAAAGTGATTCCATAGGGGTTCCGTTTTTTTCCTTTTAAGGTACGAAACCCTAAAAACAGTACCGAAATAAGAACCTCCTCCTTTTAAAACAAACTATCGTACACAAGTTCTTTATTTATTAATTCTATTTACTTAGGTACATTAGATTTGGCAGCATTTACTGCTAAGGTTTCCAGGCCACCACATAACCAAAGTGACATGTGTTTGTGTAGAAGACACGTGTCGAGCATACTGCGAGCCATGACCGTGCATGTCTGGACCTCTAAAGACAGTCCTAAAATGCTAATTATTAGCGGCGACCCTTATGCCCATAGGAGTTTGACCTTTCCCACAATATAATCTCGCTTTGCTAAACTTGACACCGTGACACCTACGCAGCATCTGTTTCTCAACGTTTCACAACCTCTCTCGAAGGATACTTGTTCTAATAATAGAGTACCTACTTCTATTTAAACGAAGATTTCAATGTAACTGACGGTAAGCTTGCCCCTGTGTTATCTTATTACTAAATGTATTTATTCCAACGACCTTATTATGTAGTACTTAAAGATTTGGCACGCCGCCATCGCGCATACAATTATTTCGGTTTAGTGGAGCTTTGTGTACGGTAATTTTGTTTCATTCATAAAAACTACGGCCGTTTAGTATGCGGTGGGATGTGAAACGTCGCACCGCTCGCGCTGATACGAGTGTCCGCTTTGATCGTAGTCAATCAATCGGATCATTTGTCGGTTAGACGCCGCTTCCTAGTTGTCCACGTGTGCTCTTTACATGCATACGTCCATCGCGTCTATTTGTCACGTATTCACTTAGTAATGAGGACTTTTGTTCGCAGGACCGACTCGGCAACTCCAACATGAGGTGAACTTCAATCTTCTCAAGCGCGCGGCGTAGCACCGATGGACGCTGGAGTAGTTTAAACACATTTATTTTTAAACGAGTTTAGTAGTGCTTGTGGCTGCGACGACTTTGATAACACTTTATTATAAATCTCTTAGTTTCCGAATCCTAACTTTGTCTAATATGATCCGGATGTGCGCGCGGCTAGCGCGAGCTCGACTCGGCTTGGACCTCCGACTGCTGAAAGGCGGGTGTTCACGACGACCGGGCACGTGCAGCTCTAGCCGGGGCGACCACCGCACGCACCCTGGCCCCCGCACCCCATCCCACTCCCGTCGCGACCACTGCGCTGAAGATGGGCCATTTCGATATAGGCAGGGACCGTAGGAATAATTAAGGTTTTGCGACAGAGTGTCAGAGATTATGAAATGTGTCCGTGAATCTTTGTCGCTAATATTGAATACAGTCTCTACACGAGAGCGTGCTTCGTATGTGCAGGTGAGACCCTGAACGGTCAGCGACTGATCGAATTCCGGCTGGGCGCCGAGGCCGAGTCGGAGCAGGGCGAGGGGCTGGCGGTGGCGTCGGCCGAGCTGCTGGTGCGCGCGGAGACGTCGCCGCGCGCGCGCCGCCTGCGCTACACGCTGTGGGCCTTCACCGTCAGCGGCAACGACTCGGCCGCCATCAGCGCGCTGGCGGGCGCGGCGCGGCGCGACCCGGCGCGCGGCTGGCAGCGCCTGGACGTGACGCAGGCGGCGCGGCGCTGGGCGGCGCAGGGCGCGCGCGCGCCGCTGCGCCTGCTGCTGGACTGCAGCGGCTGCGGCGGCCGCGTGCGCCTGCGCCTGGGCGGCGGCCAGGCGGCGCGCCCGCTGCTGCGCCTGCGCCTCAAGCCGCCGCCCGCGCGCCGCCGCCGCGCGCTCGACTGCGACGCGGCCGAGCATGGCCGCTGCTGCCGCCAGACCTACTACGTGAGCTTCCGCGCTCTGGGCTGGGACGACTGGATAGTGGCGCCGGAGGGCTACTACGCCAACTACTGCCGCGGCGCGTGCGCGCCCTTCCTCAACTACCACTCGCAGGTGGTGGAGGCGGCGCGGCTGGAACGCGCCGAGTGCTGCGCGCCCGTGCGCTTCTCCGCGCTGTCGCTCATCTACTTCGGCGCCGACTCCAACATCATCAAGCGCGACCTGCCCGAGATGGTGGTGGAGGAGTGCGACTGCCCGTAGCGCCGCTCGTGTACATAGCCCGCGCCCGCTCGTCGCCCGCCGCTGTCCGCCGCCCCTGCCGCCCCCGCCGCGGCTCGCTTTCGCCGCTCTCGAATCCGATTTAATCCGAATCGATTATAAATAATATTCTCGACTTGTGTAATATTTTGTTCCTCGCGTTCGAAAGACTATATCCTAAAATCGAATAAATAAATAAATCTCCGTCTACGTAGGGCTGGGTCGCGCCAGCGCAGCGCGCTCCGCGCGTGCCGGAGTGTAGTGTAGGTAGTTATATTGTAAGAGATGGTCGCGCGACGCGGCGCCGGACGGAGCACGCGCGGCGCGACCTGCGCGCTCGCGACGCCGTGTGTAGACGCCCTAAATAATTTAATACTACGCCGTTTTCTTTCACCCCGTTTGGTGATCGCTTGTAATTATTGTAAACTGTATTATAATAATTATTATAATTATAATTATAATAAATCAACTTTTTCATAATTATTACCACATTTTTTATTTACCTACCTACATGATTAGTCTACAGCATATAATATACTTTATCAGAATTTTGTACTAACGCTTCCGACCCTCGCCCTAACATCAAACCAGTGAACACTTAATGGGAAGTCTTCAATGTCTCATTACAAAACGAGATCTAACTTTAGCGAGCTTAAACCTTTTTTTTTTTTGGGTGGGAAATAGAAAGAAAAAAAGTAAATTTATTAACAAGGCCGTATTTAATAAATTAACTGATGCCGCGCTGTGTAGGTAAAGCGAAACTTGAAAAACTCAACAATAAACATTCCACCAATCGAATCGACGATCTATCTTTAAAAGCTCCTGCAGACCGGCGCAACGCGCCCGCGCCTCTACTAGATCAATTTCCATGAAGTTTTTATTCAAGTTGTTCTATTTCTTTTTTCATTTTAGCCCTGTCGCGCCTGTCTGTGGGAGCCTTAAAGATCGTACCCTTGACTATCAAATTGTTAATGCTATACAAAACAAAACGGAAAAATATATTAATAAACAACCCCATTGTGTATGGAGGTAATAAATTCCATGGAAAATAATAAAGCAAATGTGTTACAGCTTTCGGCTCGCAGGACAAAAAATATGAGTGTCGTTGATATACTTAACAGTTTATATTCTGCTTAGCCTTTTTCAACCAAAGAAATGTATACGTATACGCAGAACATTAAGAATGCGTTGCACCAAGTTACAATGATAACCAATGCAAATTACTAGTTGTAACCATAACTATCACCATAACCAGACCGAAGATAAACGGATATACCGGTTAGTGTTACGTCTAACGTCATTCTGATCACTTTTTAAATGGTGTCACTTGTAGGGAAGAATGGTAGGACTGCGTGTAATCTGGATGTCGCATTTAGACTTCGCGAACATTCGTACAAATGCTCTCAAAGGATAGATTTTGACAGAAATAAGAAAAAACGTAATCCCAGCATATTTATTTAATATCGAGTTTCGGTAGAGAAAGGTCAAAAGAGCAGGGCTGGCTCCATACCGACCTGACAGCAATCCAACCAAAGAATATATTAACACACAGTTAACAGTACCTATGTGCTTTTCAAAGATGGCGGAAATGGATAAATCGTTCTTCTATTGGTAACTGGAGGAAAAAGTGACACTATTAGCTGGTTTTGTATATAAATCCCTCTACACATTAGACATCTAGAATAGCGTCATGTCCTATCGTGCCCCATGCTGCGTGCGCTTCTATGAAATGTTTTTCAAGAAACACGTAAGTAATTATGGCTGGTTGTTACCAGCCATAATTACTTTCGTGTTTCTTGCTGATTGACAAAATGTTACATATAAAGAAGGTCATATCAAAGAAAACAAAACGACTTTGGATGAAGAAAAACAAAATTCCATGTCGCTTTTTTAGTTTTACACAACATAACACCTCTGGCTATTCCTTCTAGGAATTGGCGTGGTGTTATGTTATGTAAAACCAAAAATGCGACTTAGAAATACAATACATATAAACACGATCTCTGCACGATGGTTTGTTGCTTTGTAACTGCAAACCAACGCGCTTTTCGTCGGGCATCGTACACAGCCCACCAGACTTCGACATTCACATTATTTTAAAATATTACAAATTAATAATATTATTTTATAAAAATATTTAAAAACATCCTTAAATATGTATGAAAATAAATAAATGAGATAATAATATTTTATTAAATAAGTATGGTACAAAAGAGAATGCAGGATTTAAGATCTCTGAAGGTATTCAGGCTGAGAAAGCCTCCCGGGCTGGGAGGCCTTCTCGGCATGAATCATGTTGTCTTATTATCTTGGCCGGCTTATTCCTTCTGTCTATGGAATAAGAAAAAATCAAACATTTACTTGGTAGTTGTATAAACCATTTTATTTATCATACGATGATCATGAGCATCATCATACATACTACCAGCGAATGTAACCTATGGCAATGCTGTAGAACCGAAAATCTCTGCTCACCCTGGATTGAGTACAATCTTACGTGGATTGTTCTAAACTTCACCACGATCCAGACCAATGAGACCAATCCATTTACTTTCTTATCTTTCTAACCAATTCACAACTATTCACAATGACACAGCAAGACAGAGTAGTGACATTAAAATATGACAATCAAAGCGGTATCAACTCTGTGATGATAATTTCATATTTCTGATTTGAAGGAAGACATCAATAGATTTTAATGTTGCAAAAAACGTATAAATAGTGGTTTCATTTACAATAAACTACGTACATTGAGGCTACATAATAAATATTTATTATACATAGGTAGGTACATGAAACATGTTTTTTTTCTTTATTTTTTTTAGGGGCTTTTACGCATAGCGTACGTCAGTCCCATCGTATCCTAAACAATTGTACTATCACAAGACGTGGGCCATGAATTTGAAAAAACCCTTCACATCGTCGCCATTTTGTTGGGATAGAATTGTATGGAACATGCCTACATCGGTTCTGTTCAAATTCAGGGACTTCACTAAAATATTTCTACTGAACTCATATCGAGCACAATCCATCAATAAATGTTGTAGGTCCTCGACAACTCCACATTCGTCACAATTGAGTGAAGCAAAACATGTTACAAATACCTAGAAATCATACCTAGAAAAGCACTGGCTCCAAAGCTAAGAATAATACTCTTGTTTATTTAAGGATTGGAGTCCAATCCTAAAATGACTTTCGGTGCCGAGTCTTGCATAATGCAGCAAAGCTATCAACAGCCCCTGCGATTCTTAAAAAGTAGACCAGAATTTGCTCCCTGTGATTTCTACGCCCCACACCGAACGGTCCGACTTTCGACTCTCCGCGTTCTGGTTATCCCACTTTGGCAATTAGTATTCTGAAATTTAACGACACCAAAACTGCCATTCTTCTTTAACGACCCATACAGTTTTGGCTGTTATTACAGTAACTTATTAGGTGAAACGCATCCTAAGAGAAAATTTACTTAGGTAAGTGTGTCAATTACAATTTACTTACGTAAATAAAAAACTAAAGGTGAAATGAACTTGAAGGGACCGGTCATTCCACACAGTGGGCAGGTCACTTTTGGCTCACTTCATCTAACCTTTCACAGTGCTAGGGAGTCTACTTATCAACCACGATATCCGTGTCTTCGGGCGAAGTTACGGGCGTTTCCTACTCCCTCACCTTCGGACGTAAGATTAGTTCGAGCACCGAACTAAGAATGAATGACAACTCGATTTAACAGTTGTCCTTACTCAGGAGTACGTTTCATTCCGAAGACTTGAACTACTTACGGACGGGCACGTATCTTTGTTAACAGACTTACAGAGTAGACTCGCCATAGATCCCATAATCCCAAATCCCAAATTTGCCATAGATCACATGCAATATGAGGCAATCTCTGAGAGATTTATTATCTCGGTATATGATATGGGGATGCTTACGCAAAACGAAGAAGTCTCAGTCACCTATGTCAAATATGTTACCAAAATTCTGAGCCAACTCAAAAACTTCAATGGCACATAAAAAAGTATTTATTTATTATGTTTATCGATAATATCACCATCGCTAATAGCTAATGTAATAACACAATATCTGCATCCAATCACGATACAGTTGAAAATGATATAAAATAATGCCAAAATATGATCACAAACCAAAATAAATACTAAAAGAGCGAAACAAATAATTTAAAAAAGTTTTCACTCAGAGATTTTTACAGAACACATTGGATAAGGAGGACCTTGCGTCCACTCTATGAACATATTTCTGCCGTATCTCTTATAAAAGACTGGACCTAATACTTTTTACCTTACACCCACATTATTACTAACAAAAAGGCTGCTACACAGTCATGATAAAAGTCTCCATTCATCTTTTATCTCAAATACCTTGAAAGAATTGTAATTACGGAAGGGAAAAGTTCTAAAAATACAGTCCTAAGGGAAATATGTTGCCAACTACCTATAATACGAACTGCGAACACGTGGACGTACAGTCAATAAAAGAGGTACTTAGAGGTACGGGCATCGTAACAAAATAGTGACCTATTTTGTTTTAGTTTAGCGTAGAAATTAAATGATTCGTCATTGAAACTTTGGGTTAAACAGGAAAAATCAAGCTAATAAGTTATTTTGACATCATATTATGTTTTTGTCGACATTAAATTAAAAACAAGCTCAAAGTTATCATATTTTGCTACTTGGTCAAGATGTAATGTATGCAAAATAAATAGTTATCATTTAAAATAATTACTTGGTCAGCAAGATTCTACAATTGAAAAGCACCTGGATAGTAGGGCACCGACTAAATGCCGAAAATGGTCGCGATAAGCACAGTTGCCTAATATGTCATTATTTGCTGACCAATTTTGTACTTCTTACTGGCCACTATCTTAGTGTCTTAATATTTCGATGCTGACCAAAACCTCAATATATAGCTGACCATTTAACTAAAAAATATAATCATCTTTGTGCGCTGACACAACTTCTGATGGCACATCAAGTTGTAAAAAGTTCGGTTGCCCTTCTTGTCTATGTCAGTCTTCCCTGTGTGACATCTCTTTCTAAAGTATACTGTATAAGTCAGCTGTAAGTTGCCTGAATATAATGATATTAAATGTAACTTTAGGTATGCATGTATCATTTCAACAGCAGGTTTCTCTGGTTTTTAAACTCAAGACACTTCAGCCGATTTTTTTTTAACTTGACCACTACATACGCAGGGTTATAGAACTGTTGAGTTATGCGACCTGGATCTTATCTAAGTCGCTGACTGTACCTCATAAATAAATGATTTATTATCGTGGTACCAGGTATATCGTACTACAGACCTGGTTCTAGTATTTATATTATAGGTATTAAAAACACAGTACCTAAGTTAATATTGTATTCCCTGAAGAAATAACAGTACGGTATCTACAACGCCACATGCAAATTACGCAACAACGTCCCGACGTCAATTTGTGGGCAATTGCCCGCCAGATACGACACCCGTCTTGTTGGAGGATCTTCCCTTTTCTATGGAGGATGAGTCAACTTTACATCCTGTTCCTCATGCTTTTAAATAACTTTAACAATATTTAATTGTCTAACCTCAGGTCTCTTCTCCACACAACCATTATTAGCTCGGCGGCGGCTCCTTCTGCAAAGCAGTTATGCTCACGAAGAGAGAGGTGGCACACGTGAGGGAGAGGCAGTATATGCGCCCTCACGGTCCTAATCGTGGCAGGAGGCGCGGAGGGGGTTGCGGGTTGTTAGAAAGAGATACCGTAACACACAGGCAACTGCAGGAACACGGGTGGGTTTTAGTCAGTAAAATGCTGACACGCCTTCCCGCTCCGCTCAGAGCGGGAGAAGTTATTTGATGATTTCCCATCCTCAAAAAAAAAACACTATTAGCTTATTAGGTAGTCGGATTCATACTTTCGTCTCACTGTTAGCCTTCTCCTCCAATCAGTTGTTGACAGAGTCGTACACCTGTCTCTGCCCTTCGGGAAATACAGACCTGTTCAATGTAAAACATAATAAACTCTTCATCTAAAAAGGTTTCAATTGACTTTGATATTCTAACAAACTGTCCTTGTATGAAAAGCTCTTAAAACCAACGCTGAGTTACTTTGATTTCAATGGGAATTTTACTCATACAAACTTTAGACGTAAGCAGGAGTGAGAAACATCGTATTTTTCTTTAATTCAGTGTACACACAGCTCCATTAAGAGGTTACCCCCCAAAAGAATGTGCGTTCAAATTCGCGATAGGTCCAATGGTTTTTGTATTTTGCAAAAACATTTTATTATAATTAATGTATTGTTTTATTGAAAGTTAGTATTTATTTTTTTAAGATAAGATATTTTTATTTGCATAAAACATGGTATAGAAGGTGTTATTGGAAAATATAGATCAAACATATTTTATTTTAAACTAAAGCATGCAAACTTACTTACTAAAAAAGAAAAAATACATTGACATTGAAATAAATTACATTATTATATTAAAAAATCATTGATACTGCAGAAATTATTAAATAAAAAAATATTAGAAATTATTAAATTTTGTTCTTAAAATTGTTTTTTTTTAAAGTGAATACTTTTAAAGTTGCGTATCGACAAGCAATAATAGGGTTACTATTTACGAAGTTATTCAAGACCGAAGGATTGGAAGTTCAAATGTGACGTGCCTAGGGGCACGAAGTGATTATGCTTTTTGTCATGCATTTTTTATAGAAAGTAGTTTTCTATTTGGTTTTAGTAATATTTATAAAGAAGAATAATCATTTAATTATATTTATTAGTGTTATTATTTAAGAAAACTTTGATCATATTTTTCTACAAAGATTTATATTTTACAATTTGATTTGATAATAAAAATGTAGTTATCATAACATACATTTATTTTGCCAACTGACAAAAGGAAATCATTTTTAAAAATAATGGGTAAATCGCAGTCATTTACTCTTCGTCGTTTTATGTGAACGTATACATTAAACGTAAGTATTTATAACTTGAGGGTATAGATTAATTATATAAGAAAACGTAAGTAAGCAAAATTAATGGATACCCTCAAATTATAACATTATCGATTAGACAGAGACCTTACGATAAAGTGACTCGGCCGATAGTAGATAATAATTTAATTGCAATCCATATGTGCTCGCTGGCTAGTTCGTTAAGCTGCCGCTATGAGTATGACGACGTTCGGTGATGCGATGATCGATGGTCAAGTTGAAACATTAAACTCTTTCTGAAGTATTCTTTAGATTATTTGTAAAGAATTCAATGTTGTAACAGTGTAATATTTGAAAACTTGACGGGTTAGCACATACTGACGCTGTGTGTACTCACGCTAAATGCCACTAAGACGAAATATATTACATTTGCTTTGAGAAAAAATCTTCTACCCCTACGGCTCTATCTATCACAGCGCATTCACCACCTGATGCTGACTGGCTGCGACTGTCCAACACTCCAAAAAACGGATTCCCTTAAATACTTAGGTGTCACTATAGACCAATCGCTATCATTCAAATTCCACCTGCGGGTTCTTGTTACCAGACTTCGCAAGGTAATTTACATATTTAAGACACTACGACATATTGCTGACCGTTAAACCATCAAAATGGTATATGATGCCCTTTGCCAGTCTCAAGTTTGGAGCTGGACTTCTTTTTCGATTTCCTACCTCCCAACTTTACAAAAAATGGCATGTCCTGACAGTCAGACAGTCGTTTTTATTAAAACACATAACACTACAAACGCTACACCTCACTTATACTTACTTACACACGCACACAACACACATCATCATCATTTCAGCTGAAAGACGTCCACTGCTGGACATAGGCGTCCCCCAAGCTCCTCCACTTCGACCGGTCTTGTGCTTCCCACATCCAGTGGATTCCCGCGGCCTTAATTTAATCGTAGTAGTCCGTACTACTGCGATAAAAAGTACGGGACCGTTCCCGTGGGACAATGTCCGGCCACCACGCGAGCCAAGCCGCAGGCAAAAGCTAGTACCTATTTTTAACCGACTTCAAAAAGGAGGAGGTTCTCAATTCGACGATTGAATCGCAATTTTATATTACTTCGTATTAATTAGAGAAGATGAGACACGTTTCCTTGTATTATACGAACGATACAGATAAACATAATAGCTGAAATCACGCCACATTCCTTACCAATACTTACTACATGAGGTGACAACCATTTAAAGTCAGTAGCAACATGCAACCGACTCCTATTTCATAGTCAATGGACGTCGAAGTAACACCTGCATCAGTGACGTAGCGTAGTTGCTACTGAGGTAGTCTTGTAGAATATACCTAGTGACGCAAGGGTTCAAGGCATGTCCGGCGCACCCTGGACAGTCAGTCAAGATACCATCTTGCATGACAAGTTAATCTTTTTTAATATGAGCTGGCAAACGCATAGATTGGTAGATATCCATGGCCAGTCAATAGATTGAATATGGTTATTAATACATCAATAAACGAATACAGTTGCTAAGTGATGAAACCACAAAATCTGATATAGGATCGTTTGTTTTTTTTTTATGTATGTTCCCCGATCACTCGAAGATGGCTGGACCGATTTGGATTATTATTTTTAATTTTTCTGTCTTACCTCATTTTAAATGTTCGCAGAATACTACGTATACTAATGAGAATATTTTTGAATGAGAATGATCCATTTTAATATTTAGTGTTGCGAGCCAAAATTGGCAAACAGAAAAAAAAAACATAATATCGCAAATAATGCGTCACAGTACCTATGTGTCTGTCTGCCACAGCAGATTTTCGCTGAAACGATTAAATACAAGTGAAGTAGATACTTAGAAAGGATAACGAGAAAACGAGAAACCCAATTTCGCCAAAAGGAAAAGGTTATCGTGTGGGGTGTAAAATAAAAGTTACGTAAGAATAATACGTTACATTAATATAAATATTTTTAGCACTAAGGATAGGTTTCCTCCCACGCTGCTCCATTTAATTCGGTCAAAGCATTCACAATATAGAAAAAAAAAAACATTAAGACAACTACGAACACAACTACGAAAAATAAATATATACGCTGACTGACGCTTTACTTTGTGTAAATTATATGATCACCACTGCTCACAAAACGGTGAAGGAAACCGGAAATGTCCTGGAACCATCGATCACTTTTATTACTGATCGATGCCTGGAACCAAATATTCGAAGACATCTACCAACCCGCGCTGGAACCGCGTGGTGGAACGGCCCACTCCCTCTCACGGAGTGGAGGCCTGTGTCCCAGCAGTGGGAACGTTATAGACAGATTATGTATGTTATGTAAGATTATTTTAGGGCCTTGTGGGTAATAATAGTTGCTCGGGTCGATTGATCAGGTTAAGCTACGCTTGCTGCAATTGGTCCGTGGATGGGTGACCATCTTTACATACCAAAACCCCTCCGTGCGTGCCTCGGAAAGCATGTGTGTGACAACCAGTCTTACCAAGGGGCATCGTGTTACCCAGTTATTGGGTTGTGGAGGTCAGATAGGCAGTTGGACCGCTGCATCCAGTTAGACTGGAAGTCGACCACAACAAAGTTGTAAAAAGGCTACGCTAATTGATTGATTTGATTAATTTAATTGGTTGGGATACTAGAGCATGGGCAGCAGCGTTCTCTATGCATTTGACCACCATACTGCGGTCGCCAACCCGCCTGCCAAGCGCGGCAATTACAGCAAATCCCCCCTTTCGGGGGAGGGGACGTCTTTCGGCTGCCATGATGATGATGAATTTATTGGTAGTAGGTACTTCTCCCGGGTAGGAGGAGAGTTCATTGTGAACGTTTTTCTGGTTAATATCTTCATCTTTTTCTTAACAAGAACTGTCCTGTGGTTCAGATGATGGCTGACATGTCAGTAAACATACAAGGTAGGACGTAAACGCGAAACTGAAACTATAAATTCAGCCCCTTAGAGTAGATTTTTTTCTACTCTAGGGAAAAAAACCAATATTTCATAGAAAAGTTCACTAAGTACCTACCTACGAGGTCAAAATGTATGGATCAGCAATTTTTTGTTGTAATAACCGATGTAAAGTTTCAACACATGGGGTTCAGAATAATGTTATTGTACTGAATCCATGATGTACCTGCCACCTGTATATTCCCGCTTTTTGAAACTTAAACTCAAGTACTTCTTCATGTACTTATTTTATGAAGTCTTACATTATATTCGAGGGGTCCAGCACCTGAAATTAAGGGTTCAAGTATCACAAGGGTGAGTTTTTTCTTTATTAATGAAAAAGGAAAAAAAAGTTTACCAAACTTATGAAACTAAAAATTAAAAAAAACAACTATGTAGAAAACTAAAGCAAAATCTACAAAATCTGTTTTTTTTTGGGTTTTGGCTTCGCTCGGTTTGTGCAAAACCTGTTTTTTAATCGTGAAACATTCAAAATTCGTTTATTTATTTTTTTGTGTGCTTTCCAAATTCAAAAATAACCTATACAGTATTTATGAACCGTCTACGTTACATTACATATAATTATAGGAGGAATTCATACAGGTGGAAGATTTCCACTGGAATTTCCCCGCGAAAGTATTAAATAAAAAACATACGTGAATGAAAGAAAAGGCGTCAGAACATCCCACACAAGTTTCAAGTAGGTAATTCAAAGAACTAGGATTATTTGACCGACACGTGTGGATTTGCTACACAGGTATAACATGTATTATGTATTTGTGTCTTCAAAATTACCATGGAGATAAAATGGACTTGCCTGACTTCCGTGGGCGTATGAAAGACCAGGAAATGTACAACAGTGTCAACAAATCCTATCATTTTACTTCACATAACATCACGAGTGTATTCCTCGAAAATATAGGTAGAAATGTATGGTACACGCACATATCTGAAGTCATGTTCAAAAGTTATGTGAAGGCGATATTGCCATTAACCTGGGACAATTCCAAACATCGGGCTGCTATTGAAAACCAAACTTTTATTTTGTTTTTTGGGTTCCGTACCTCAAAAGGAAAAAACGGAAACCTTATAGGATCACTTTGTTGTCCGTCCATCCGGTCTGTCTGTCTGTCAAGACCCTTTATCTCGGGAACGCGTGGAGGTATCAAGTTGAAATTAAAACGATATACTCAGGTTTACAGTCTCTTGGAGCTGTGAAAAAATCATTCTTCTAAGTTAACTTTAAAAAAAAAATAGGCCGTTTATGCCGCAAAAAACGTATATTTCGACACTCTCAAGGGAATCAAAATTTATAGGGTACTTTCCGTTGACCTAGAACCATGAAATTTAGCAAGTAATATCGTCTTATACTACTAGTACAGGGAAAAATCTGAAAAATTTAAATTTGTAATTAAATCAAAAAAAATATCTCCCGCAATTCACAACATCAATAAAAATTTAAAATTTATACGGAACCAAGTGCGAGTCGAACTTGTCCGGTTTTTATTTTTTTTATTTTAGACTTAGTCATGGTACTTTACAACAATTCGTATACCACTACTTCTTATGTAAACAATAGTGTCAGGCAGCATTAGAACATCATCAAGATACACAAAGTGGATTAAGTACGTACTATCGACGCTAACGCAAAAACTACCCAAACAAAGATAATATAATTTATATCGGACCAACCCTGAGGCATACCCTATCCACTAAAAACGACTTTTTTATCCAAATCGATCCACAATTTCCGGATGTATCGCGAAACATACCTGCAAAAAAATACAGACGAATTGAGAACCTCCTCGTTTTCGAAATCGTCATAATATTTTGTCCGATTCAAGGATGGGACCCGGGACCCCACGCTCAACAATGGTTTTGCATAATATATAAATAACGTAGCATGGATAGCATAGCATAATAATGTTCCCACCGCTGGGACTCAGGCCTCCTCTCGGTGAGAGGGAGAGGGCCGTAATACACCACGCGGGCCCAGTGCGGGTTGGTAGATGTCACATGTCTTCGAATTTTTGGTTCTAGAACATGCCGGTTTCCTCACGATGTTTTCCTTCACCGTTTTGAGAGCAATGGTGGTGAAATAATTTACACAAAGTAAAGCGCATGGCTGAGGTCGTACCTACGACTACAACTCGTCAGTCGCGGCCGTTACGATTGGAACACCACCGCCTTTTTCTCAGTTGTGTAGAGCATTTATTTATAAACCGATTTCATACGGTCGTATTCCGAAAATCAGCGTATGGCAGCTGCTGTCGTTGGCTAATTTAACCTGTTGACAAATCAAACATTTTCTCAATAGCGCCAAGTCACGCCGCGTCGCGTCAGTGTGACTGCAGACTCATAAGATCTAGTTGTGGTTCCTAGGCCCGGCAGACAAAGTGTCCACACAATGGCAGGCGCCGAGAAGTCGCACCTCGCTTTCAGCTAGGGCTGGTGCACTGCACTTGAGAGTGTGTTGATTTGTAGGTTGGGTTCATAGGTTAGGTACATGTAACTAAGTGGGCCTTAGGACATGTCCTAAGGCCCACTTGTACCACAAATAACTAAATGCATTTAACGCTAAACGTTATTGTCTCTGTCGTCTTCAAATTATTGACAGGAATAGAACGATGTCTAAAATTTGTCGTGCAATTGGTCCTAAGATCCAGACGCTGACCCTTTGAGACCTCAAGTCCTGTGTTTTATGTATGGAACGAATGCACCCTCACTTTGTGCCATTTCCTTGCAGTTCTTTTTAACCGTACCTACATACAGGCAAAAATGACAGGAAGTTTTTTTTTCGTCTGGTTGACAAGCCCAGGTTTGCTCGCGCAGGTCAATAAAATAAAGGCGTAAAACAATAACTTTTAGCAGGTTGTGCTACCTTCTGCTCCTTCAAACTACCATCTTGCCCTGCAAATAATCAATCCAGTAACAACAATGGTTCTATTTAGGGACACATCTTTCAAATGTAAGGATAGGGATCCATTGTGGATCCCTATCTTCTACCAAAAAGTATGGGCCGTCCGTAGCGTAAAGGTACGTCACAAACAGTCCTACCTGTTTTTCATTTTTTCAGCGAAACCTTAAGAGCTACGATTGTCTAGGTATAGAACAAATTAGATAGTATGAACCTAGTATACGAATTTCAACAAAATCAGTGACTAGTGCCATCTGTGGCGTGTGAGTGTGACGCCTTTGGGTAAGGGCACAAGTAGGCAGGAGTAGCAAGTAGGCAACCCTACTGCGCGTCTGGCTGGCGGTGTGGGACTGTGGACGATTGGGCGACGCGAGTGCGTGCGATCGATGGGCCTCGCAGACGACGCGGCGCCGCCGCCACGATTCAGCGGACCCGTGTGGTAAGTAGCTATGTGGATATTTTATGCTGGGTGAAAAGATTTGATGGGTTAATAAAAATATTTTTTGTAAAAAAACATAGATCATCATTTGACTAGCCTTTCCCAAGCGTGGCGATTATAGCAAATCCCCCCTTTTGGGGCAGACTTATGTCCAGCAGTGGACGTCTTTCGGCTGATATGATGACGATACCCCTTGGTAAGACTGATTGTCAGATCTTCGGGCTTCTGACGACCCATAACGACTGTCAAAGATCCACAAATGACAGCCGGGACCAACGGCTTAACGCGCTTTCCGAGACACGGACGGGTGTTCGTATGTAAAGATAGTCACCCATCCACGAATCAACCACGTCAAGCGTAGCTTAACCTGATCGATCGATCCGTGCAGCTGTTTATTACATAGCCACAAGCCCCTAAAAACATAGATACGCGTGAAAAATATAAACCTGTGTTTGCTGTCGCGCAGTCTGATAAAAGAATAATCTCTTTGTGATCTTGATTAATACTATCTTTTATCCATCAACTTTCTGACAATTGAAAACTACAAAAAAAAATAAGGACTTTTTGTTAGTTGTAACGTTTTTTTCTTTCAGAAGTAGACAAGATATAATGACACCATCTACGTAGCTCCTAGTAAATGGTCTAAGACCTAGTTAAGTCGTAGGTAACTTGACTTGTAAAAATCCTCTTTGCACTGGTTGGCTGGTGACCGCGGTTGCTGATAGCCCGCGCTGAGGTCAGGCAACCCGCTTCTTTAGCAAGATGTACCTAATGGGTTTAGACTATTAAAAAGGCGATACAATTCGGCGATTGTGTACAATTCGGCTGCTGGTCGAAGATGATATTCCCTTTCACGACAACACACTTTCAGTTACAATATAAATGTTTTTGAAGGATATATTTTGCTAATCCATTATTTTCGTTTTTACACGCTTCACATGTCCGAAATATTCGTTTGCTGGATAACGTAAATAAATGAATGTTGTTGCAATGTCGAAATGAAAGCCATTCCTACTTTAAATGTGTTTAAGCAATTACCGCAGTTGTTATTTATCAAAATGGCCAAAACTTAGCGTTTATATACTAATACTACTTAGATGACGATGCTTGCTGATTGCACTTCCTTCACTGTTTACACGAGTCACGGGGTCATGGTCTCTTTTTGGCTATGGGACAGTCGCATGCTGGTAGGTATAGTCAGAAACGTGGTCGCTCACAATGGGCCTTATCAGAAGGCTTAAAGTCACCCAAAGAGCAATGGAGAGGGCTATGCTCGGAGTTTCCCTACGTGATCGAATCAGGAATGAAGAGATCCGCAGAAGAACCAAGGTAACTGACATAGCCCGAAGAATTGCCAAACTTAAGTGGTAGTGGGCAGGGCATATTGCTCGCAGAACAGATGGTCGATGGGGCCGAAAGGTTCTGGAGTGGCGACCGTGTACCGGAAGATGTTAAGCGGGAAGGCCTCCCACAAGGTGGACCGATGACCTTGTGAAGGCCGTGGGAATCAGCTGGATGTGGGAAGTACAAGACCGGTTGAAGTGGAGGAGCATGGGGTAGGCCTATGTCCAGCAGTGGACGTCTTTCGGCTGAAATGAATGAATGATGATCAGGTATAGTCAGTTCCAAAAGAATATGATGAAAATGTAACCAAATGGATCAGTAAACGTGCCCGTGGATTCCTGAGGCAGCCGTGGATGCTTGAATTGGGTGCATTGATTTGATCGTCTTAATTCTTACATCCAAGATTCTAATTTTAAATCACTCTAAAGATGTTTTTTTTGACAAATGAGGTTATTTTCACCGATTATTTTTCAACTACAATTTAATAATGTTATATTCATTTTAAAAAATGGTGAGATATAAAGTTGAAACCTTCTAAAAACAGATGAATGTGTTCCTAACTCTCAGAAGCGAGTGATTGCGTAAGAATTTAACCTGAACAGGGTTTGTTTCTGTTTTGGAATAAACCATAGTCATTTTGTGCTAAACAAAAATATTAAAATCTCTTTGGTGCTATAAGCTATTTGTATTACAAGCCAGCTACCTACCTCTGCGCGTTTATCTCGGTCCGGCGCCCGCCAGTCTGTCTGCGTCGACAGTAAACAGGCAGAGTTTGGAAGATAAGTATAATGCACCGCACAAACATCCGCGCCTCCCTTCCCTCTGTAGAAACTTGGAACCGGCAGAGTGACAGCCCTAGCTGAATAAATTGCAGTCTATTGCACACGAACAGTCTGTCTGTGACTATATTCCGTAAAAGTCTCACCATGAAAACTTAGGTGAAATGAGTTTGAAGAGAGGTGTTAGTCCCTAGTATCATATGGAATGACAGAACACTACAAACTATTAAGTACTTATGCGGCGAGCTACACGGTGACTGATGCATACATGCTGTCTGTTGGGACAGGTCAGCTCAAAGCTGCAAACTCTTTCTTCAAAAGGCCCTTCCAGACATTGCCCTGCATTGTTAGACTCACATAAAATTCAAATTATATAATGTTTGGACTTTTAAAGAGGCCATTGACCTCTGAGTTTGTTTCGGCTTTTCTTCTCAGGGAATAGTCAGCTAGGAAATGCCAGCGCCATCTAGTTTTTAAAACATTGACGTGTAAATGTCTTATAAGATCTACTTAGGTACATAAATAAACATTTAATTTCATTTCATTTATAGATATATTCTCTATTGCACATTGAAAGGACGTAGGTACTGAAAACTAGTGAAAAAATAACATGTACGCGGTAGTTACAGTACGTTGCCCTTTTATCGCTAAAACAATTATTATTCCAATTACACAGTTTAACACTGATTTTAATTAGTTTTTTCTTCACTCTACTCTCTTTGTTCGATATGGTTTTAATCGGTGTGCAATGCCGGGTTAAAATTGATGATAAAATAATTCGACTTAGTAAGCCAGTGTGCTGTAAATAAATATAAAAAATAAACTATTGAGATTTGAAGCGGAAATAGCAGTGTGTCGCCAAGTAAACGATCCTGAGTTCGATCTTCATTCCATACCGATGATTGAATACACAACTTTTAATTATTTAATTAAAACTAAGTGATGCTAGCGAACAGTGAAGTAAGTGTTTACATCCTCAATGCAAAAATCGTAAAACAAGACTATGCAGAATGCCCGCCAGAAGGGTAACTCTCAGTAGGAATCGCTTTCGTCAACCGTCTTCAAAAAAGGAGGAGGTTATATGTTCTTTTGACAGTTCCACACATTCATGGCGTTAATTACGTTGCTACGCAGATAATTTTTTCGAACATATGAAAGAATGGATTAGCAATAACTTTCAAAATGATTCTAATTACTAGTGTGTTACGCAATGAGGGTACTGTTAGTCCTCGAAACTTTTTTTTTTTTTATGTATGTTCGGGCATAACTGTGCCATATACAGGATGTAACAGAAACCCTATTGTTATCCTTAAGCACTAAAGATAACAACTGGTATAGAATCACTATACATAGTTTCAGCTCAAAATAAAATACTCTAAGAATTGCTACCAAATTTTCGGTTTCATATGTTTCTTAAATTCAAATCATAGCAAACGTATCACCGCACTACGTAGGTCAATAACGTTCCATGTTACTTGCCAATATCACGATAAATCTCTTCCGAGTGATGTGTTTATTTCAATTTGAAAAGTTTCGGTTCTGTTATCAATGTATTAAAAATTCTCATAACTTCCGAACATGTAGAGATAGGATTAAAAACCCTTCCAATATCGTTTGATATCATCCAAAGAAGTCGTGCCCTTGGTACATACCAAGGGCACGACTATACCCTTCTAGTCGTATATACCCTTTCCGTAACACGTTGTATAGACAGATTTGCAAAATTCTGTTTTCGTTCGAAAAGGGTTTATTCCGAAATGGTCCCATATAGATTTCAGATAGATTTCCATATTTATCTTATGATGAGTTTCGGAGACAAACACGGAACTCTTCAAAAAATGACAGCAAATCAACAGCGATTGCTGCTATCGTATAAATATGCATTGTTTTGACCCTAAAATAAAAACAAAAAAAAACGGCCGACTTCCGGAAAAACACTACAAAGTGAAAAATAATTTTAATTTCGGAAGGCGGTAGAAAAAAAATTGAATAAATATCGTAAGTCACCAACTTGTGAAATTAAAGTTATTTTTCACTTTATAGTGTTTTTCCGGAGGTCGGTTGTTTTTTTTTAATAAAAAATAAAAATAAAAATAAAATAAAAACTTTTTATTTCGGACTGACAATAATCCATAGATGTTAGTAGAGTAAAACTTATGAAAACTAGTGTTAGTATATTATAATTACTTATATCCTAATGTGGTCCTTATGACCGCAAATTGATCTTCTACGAAATGCAATTGACGCGATTGACAATTTTACTACAGTTACAATTGATTGCAGTTCTTCGTTTTGGGGATGTTTAACATTTTAATTCTATTTTCTTCTATTATTATTCTTTATTTAATTCTATCTAATCTAATCGTCACACTTTCACTCTTTGAACATCAGTTTAAATAAATTCAAGTATCGGCCGATCACTGTCTCTTAAGATACAGGTCTCCTAGTTTAAGAGGCAGGGTTCATTGTTGTTTTGTATGCATAGACTGTAGATTTAAATGCTGTTGTATTTCTAGCACATTATTTTTGAACTGTGTCTGTGTGTATTATTTGGATAAATAAACAATTTTATTATTATTTTTATTATTATCTTCTTCTATTCTATCTTCTATTTAATTCTATCTTCTTCTATGTATAACTATGATGCTATACGTCAGTAAATATTAGACTTCATTAGATATACTTTAATTTATAATGTGATCAAATACAGATGTCTTCTGAACGACAGTTATTTACTTAGTGCCGAAGTTATTACTAAAGTCTAGACTTCTAGATCAATAAAAGTACATTACATATTCCTGTTACCCTACTTTATTAATGGAAGTTTTCAATTGGCCTGTTTTTCTTCAATTGTTGTTACATTTTCTTTATTTAGTTTTTTATTCCTTTTGTCATCTTTATGAAGGAATATTTATGTACTCAGTACCTACTGTGTGTCTATTGTATGTAAGTTAGGTTCAAAGATGATAAAAAGATAAAAAGTAACTCCATATGAGGACAATGTCTGTAAGGTAAATTTTAAATTTAAAGCTCGTCACAATCGTCACTACATCAATTGTTTACATCCACCCAATTCATTTATATCATATCTTCCTGAAGGTAGGGGTGACGAATGGAAAGGATTTTCATGCCCTCTTTAATGTTCCCGCAAACAGACGCGACGCGACGGTGCGCCGCGTTTCTTTGTAGAATGGTCCATGAAGTTTTTATAAAAATTGTTCTACTAGAGTCGTGTCATGGTATTGCGCTGCGCCTGTCTGCGGGAGCGTTTTTATACCAATTTCACCACAGCGCCTCCACCAAATGTGCAGTATATCCTACGTATGTACCTACTTCGTAGATCTTTGATACGGGTCGTCAGAAGTTCGAAAGTCTGACCACCACGTGTGGAGGTCAGATAGGCAATTGGTCCATGTTAAATACTGGTATTCAGCTGCACCCGGTTAGACACATCATCTACATAAATTCACTCCATTCCCCAAGGGGAAAAAAAAGTTGTCTCTTCCATATGGAGACAACAAGGTTATTGGTTATTTATATGTGGTGTTTGTGTGTAAGTACAGTTAGCCTCATGAAACATAAATTGTAAATAATCAAATAAATTCTTGTCGACGTATCTCACGTTTTTGAGGTTGACTGTACCTACTAGCCGTACGCACAGTTTGTAGATAAACCAGAGACATGACAATACATGTTCCGCATAGCTTGGGCGGTGTGCGGTCGAGTGCGAGTATGTAGCATGCATGGCATTCCCATGACCCGCCGTTGACATACTCGAATACCTCTGCCTACCCCAGCCTACGCATACCCCTTGAAGCTAATATACGCACAGACAACAAAAGAGATAAGTATGCTGGTATGCAACTGGCTAGCAACAAGTTTTGCGATTTGAACACATTAAAACATTCAACAACATCACAGATTACATACCTACTAACAAACAGCAGATGCATACGAAAAATCATATGGTCCTGGGAGTAATAAAATTGTTTATCATGAACAAATATGTAAATTAATTTATCAAATTCAAATCATTTATTTTCTCTTCACTAACAAGGGTATAAAAGCTTAAAAACTAAGTGACACTAGTTTGTGAGAGACTGGTGTCTCCACTAGGAATACCTGTATATTAGATCACCAGGGACCCAAAACACGGTATGTAAACATTATTAGTTATTTAGTAACTGTGAATAACCGTCCTCGACAGCCGGTGGAACTTCGCGGAGCACTTCCGACGTTCCCAGACTGGAGCGGGCCGGGGCTGCCTTAAAGCGGCTCGTGCCCAATCTATGGGGGCCAAACGCCTCCGACCAGCCAGAACGGTCGTGCGGGCCATGGCCCTATACGGGGCACCGGTGTGGGGGCCTACATTGAGGCGCCAACCAGCACGCCGGTTGAAGGTGGCCCATAGGGTCATGGCCATCCGGATGGTACGGGGATACCGCACGAACTCCGGTGAGGCGGCGGGCCTCCTTACCGGATTGTCGCCCTGGGATCTGGAGGCAAAGGTCCTCGAGCACACTTGGGAGTGGCGCGAGGAGGCCAAACGCGGGCGTAACTCCGCTGCCGCGGGAAATCACGGCACGGCGGACAGAACTCCGGCAGGATCTCATGGCGACGTGGAGAGTGCGATTGTCGCAACCCAGTGCTGGGCACGCCACGATTGTGGCAGTAAGTCCCCTCTTTGAGGAGTCGCTTGAGAGGCGGTATGGCGTCCTCAGTTCCTCACCTTCCGCCTGACACAGAGAGAGATTTCAGCACCAACTGATGGAGCCCGCAAGGGCCGATGCCTGCCAGGGGTGCGGGTTGTTCGAAAGAGATACCGCGGCCCCTGGCACACAGGCAACTGAGGGAACACGGGTGGGTATTAGTCAGTAAAAGTCTAACACGCCCTCCCGCTCCACCCAGAGCGGTAGAAGTTATTTGATGATTTCCCACCCAAAAAAAAAAACCTGTGAAGGAATAGGGCATAACATAAACATCAGTAATTAAAAACCAATAAAAACAACAATGATAAAAATCAATTCACAGATTAAAAACAAAAAGATAGGTAAGTGGTAAAAAGGGTGTTAAGTATGCGTTTGGAAACTAGCGGTACGGACTATTTTGGATGACTTAGTAATTGCTCAGTTGCATTATAATCTAGATTAAGGAGCCATTCAACTAGAACACTTTTACAAGCCTTTGTTGTAAGGTGATAGATCTTTGTTATGTTGATTTATTTTAATATATAAGTGGGAACCTAAGAAGGTATAGAATCTTTGAGAGAATCACGTTCTTAGACCTTAGTAGTGCTACATACAGAGTCATTTCTGCGTTTTCCTGATAATGTAATGTGTAATGCATGCCGAAAAGTACTTGGAATGTATGGAAATACATAGGTTCCTTCTAAGTAGGGGATTACATCAACAACTAACATCTCACCTCCTAATACGTAAATTATGTGCAAAAGTTGTACCTAAGTTCTTACTATTTATACATTTGGCTCGCAGCTGGGACACAGACCCCGAATCCGTCTTTGAGAGGGAGTGGGCCATAGCACGAATCCACCACGCGGGCCCAGGTTAGGTACTATTATTGCCAAAATAAAGCCATCACTTTCTTATCATCACAAAACTAAGCATAACTTCAAGTCAAGTCACATAAGTACCGGTAAATGCATACAATATGCTGATGTGACCTTAAAAGGACGCCATAGTACTGGTTCGCCATGTTTTAGAAAGTTGTGTCGATCTCCCTCGCACGCCACCATAAGATCATCTCCCGTCTCGCTCTACACATATGAGAACAGCTTCATTCACTTATTCTAGGCTTAGACGTCGTACGCAAGGTGCGTTTGCGCAAAAAATTAAGAAAAACAAACAAAATAAATACGTGAAACAGTGCGAAAAATATAACATGGAAAACGAAACTGTAAGTTATATTTATTCTTTACTACTTTATATTATAAGATATTGTTTACCCTTACATCATCTGATAGAGCTTAATTGAACTTATATAACTTGGTAAACATTATCTAGGGTACTTAACCTATCTAAGTACTATAAGCTAGAACAACTTGGATACAGGATAGGTACCTTAAGATGTTGGCATGTTTATTTTAATTATGTAATTTGTAACTAATATGTATTCAAATTGAACGTTCTGTCAATATAATTTACATCAACAACAATATCTACTATCACAAAGTATGTATTCTTAAACATAATGTAAATTGTAGGTAACTATTTACTTATCGTAACTGTATGAAAAGTTCACACCTAGATTCCTACTCTTTTGAATAAAGTAGGCACCTACAAACATGCGTAGGTAATTAATTACTTATTCAAAATCACTTTCAGCTCTATAATAAAAATGTTCAAAATTACCCTACCATTAGTGATACTTACAACTTCACCCCGAAACTAGTTAGTCTGAATCACATGATGTACTACTTGAAAGGAATTCGAGCTTTACCTAGGTTACCCGTGTCAGCCTACCCTGAATTAATGATTTTGGGCTAGAGTTTCAGGGATAGGTACCTACCTACAGTACAGTTATTTTAAAACTTAGTTTTTACTAGCTTCCGCCCGCAGCGTCGCCCGCGTGGAATTCGGAAATTATCCCGCGGGAACGTAGGTACTACCGGGATAAAAAGTGTCTTATGTGTTGATCTAGGTTATAAAAAAAAGAAAGAGAAACAAACATCCATACATCCATAATTACAAAGTTTCGCGTTTATAATATTAGTAAGGATTTGTGAACCAGCTAACAAATAAGTCCACTAACCTAATTTAGAGCCTTCTGCGAAGCAGTAATGCTCGCGAAGAGGGAGGCGGCGCACGTGAGGGAGAGGCAGTATATGCGCCCTCACGGCTGTAGCCTCCGCAGGAGACGCCCTGGGCGTCGGGAATTCCAGGCTGATTCCCGGCTACCGTAGGCGCGGGTTTGCGGACGGCGAGTAATGGGTAGCTCGCTGTCCGGTAAAGACCAAGCCCGGGTCGACGGCGCGTTGTGTTCCATGCGCGCCTCAAAGAGATGTCAGCACAAACTAATGGGGCCCGCTAGGGCCAATGCCTGCCAGGGTTGCGGGTTGTTCGAAAGAGATACCGCGGCCCCTAGCACACAGGCAACTGAGGGAACACGGGTGGGTTTTAGTCAGTAAAAGTCTGACACGCCCTCCTGCTCCTCCCAGAGCGGGAGAAGATATTTGATGATTACCCACCCAAAAAATAAAAACCTAAGTGTAGAGGGACAACACTATTCTTTAAAGTTTTGTTAGTTAGTGTCTTAGCATATAGCATAATCAGCCTATAATATTCCCACGTCAATAATATTTCCCCTCACGATGTTTTCCTTCACCGTTTTGAGAGCAGTGGTGATAAAATTATTTACACAAAGTAAAGCACCTGCTTGGGTTCGAACACTCGACCTACAACTCGTAAGTCAAGGCCCCCACTGGGCTCCCACTGGGCCCCCACTGGGCCACCACTGGGTCACCACTGCTCGTGTTTCTGCTCTAGTGTCTTAGTGGACAAATAATATAATTATCAAAATAAGCAGGTTAAATAAAAGCGATCAATTACTGTTTTCCATAAATTTTCATTCCAGGTCCTTCCAAAATGTGAGGAAAAGGAAACTGAAGCTCTAAATAATAACGTAGAAGAGAAAGGAAATAAATATTCCAACAATAATATCGTTAAGGAAGATGCGAACATAGACCCTAATAAAGAAACTAAGCCAGAAAAATCATTTACTAATATATTTTTCTTCGTTTGCATAGTTGGGATATCGCTAGGAATTCTTTTAGAGGTAGTTAATGGTGTCAACCGAAGTCAGAAGTTACACCCAGAAAAACCAAAATATTGGGTTTATTCCAACAAAACAGATGTAAATAACAGAAGTGGTGTTCTAAGACATGTGCACTTAGTACTAGAAAGGTTAGGATACGAGAAAACTACAAATGAAACTCCATGGAACTTGTTATGGTCATATCCCACCCCTTTTACTCATATGAACCTTCGAAATCTCTCTGCTAA
This sequence comes from Polymixis lichenea, assembly GCA_949091785.1. Taxonomy (NCBI): domain Eukaryota; kingdom Metazoa; phylum Arthropoda; class Insecta; order Lepidoptera; family Noctuidae; genus Polymixis; species Polymixis lichenea. The sequence continues at coordinate 19,291,687 of OX420943.1, read as the reverse complement.
TCAAAAGGTGAACCACTTTCCCGGAACAGGATACATAACTTCTAAAGTCGTGTTGGCGACTTCAAATTCAAAATACATACCAAAAGCCTTTAAATTACCAAAAGATAAAGACCAATTCTTGAAGTACGCAGCTGAGAACCCGAATGCGTGGTTTGTACAAAAGTATAACACACATAGAAACGTGTATATAAAGAACGTGAGCGACATAGATATGACCAGCGGGAAAACTTTCGCACAGGAGTACGTGCAAAAGCCATTCTTAGTGGATGGGCACAAGTTTGATATTGGCGTGTATGTGGTACTTAAGTCAGTGAACCCCCTACGGGTTTATTGGTACAAAGGCGATGTGCTCTTCAGGTAATTGTTTACTTGATTATTTTAATTGACAAAGAATATTACACTGTTAACCGATCGGAGAAAGGAACGATTAGTAACGAGGGTGTAGTTTGAAACCTTAGGCTCAGCTGGAGGCCTTAATACACACGACTTGGGACTCGTACTTTCTTCCGAGTGATAGGTACATAGTGCTTTACACTATACCTACGAGGAAAACTTTCGATCGGAGTATGTGGCCAGTATAATTTTGCGCTTGGTGATAAAAACTTCTTTTTTAACCGACTTCAAAAAAGGAGGAGAAAATTTCAAATTATGTGGGTGGGTTAGACTTTAACTAAAAAGTGAAAAATAAAAAACTTAAAAAAAAACAACCGACTTCCAAAAAAACACTAAAAAGTGAAAAATAACTTTAATTTCGGAAGGCGGTGACAAAAAATTAAATAAAATACATAGCCAAAGTCATTGGTTCGGCATCGGTTGTTTTTTTTTTTAAGTGTTCGGTTTTAGAATATCAAAGTTCTGAAAAATTCTCAAAGTGGGTAAACACATAATTATGTGCACTGCCGTCTAAATGCCTATAGGCTATACTGCAACTTGAAATATAGGTAACACACATTGAATCAAATTCGTCCAGTTGTTGTGTTACCTTTAGAATATGCCAGAACTTTCAAACCAATCATAAGAAAGATTTTAATAATTAACAATGTGATGCATTAAGGTCCTTCTGCACTTTCCATTACAGATATTGCCTGGAGAAATATTATCCGTTTGATCCAACTAATTTGGACAAGTACATCGTGGGTGACGACTACTTGCCAACTTGGCAGGTACCCTCTCTGAAACACTCCTATACTACTCTGGGCAACACCATGAAGGAAGCCTTCGACATCTACGTCAGATCTAAGGTAAGGGCATGTAGTACTTAATGCGGAATCTTCTTTCTTCTTTCATTAATTAATAATTATTGTAACCTTCGTCTGAATAAGACGGAACGACTATGTTGGACTTCTTATGCACAAGAGGGCCATCTTATATGCTTTAAAAACAATAGATAGATAGCTCAATACTGATACACCTTTAAGAACCGAAGGAAAACAAAATCATAGTAAAAGAAACCAATTGTGTAAACCGCATGGCATAGCGTTCGGCCAGTAGAAACACAAAAGTGTGTATTCCAGCATCCAACCAAGAAGGTTTGAGTCCTTGAGTCAAATCTGCAAAGCAGCACGCGGCCACTACGTGTTACTGTTCTCTCTTTGGTTGCTAAACAGATACATCGAAACTTGATTATTAATGTCCGCGACCCAGTACATCTCAAGCAGTCAATAAAAAGTGACACAAAATAAAACAAATAAAAATGTGTAAAGTGCGATGTAAGGAATTAACAGGAACGCCTGCCTCGCGGCACAGTTCAGTAAAAATGCCAGACGACTTGTGCCTGGTACTGGGTTTCAACTGGACCTGCAGTGTAAATCAGAAATCAGATATAATTTGGTTTTTGCAATGAATGTGGGTAAATTCGGAATAAGATGTAAAAATTGTAAAAACAGTTCCAACACACTCTACCATGCAAAAGTTAAAAAAATAAGGTGTAAGGTCATGAATGTAAATCAGTGTTAGACCGCAACGCGATGTGTATACAATATGTACAATTAATTGTTTCTACAACTGCTTACTGTTGTACTAAAACATACACCTATGTATATTATTTCATTGCAGGGCAAAGATCCTACCAATATGTGGAAGGAAGTGCAGATGGCTATTGCGGAAGTATTTTTCGCAAAAGAGCAAATCATCATTGACAAGGTGAGTCCCTTCTCGCCAATCATTGACCATTGAACTCAGCATAGGCCAACGTTCAAAACATAGGTACCTTTATATTAGCGACCCGACTGCCTCGTTGGTCCTAGTCATCTAGTGACTGCAGGCGCGACTGCCGAACATGGTGTCCTGCTGTACTAGTCTCTAAGAGGCCCTTCAGAGAGCCTTGTGATCGACCGAGCGCGTAGCACTGATCCAAACGGTATTCACTAACGCAGTCGTGATCGTCGACAAACTCTATTCCCGTCGCTGCTTCGTAGACGAATTGGAGTTGCAACATTTTTTCAAACCATAATTGATCAATCTCAACTGAGAGTTCTATGGGTTTATTTGAGTTGAGTAGTTCTAATTCACGGCCGTCGCAGCCTTAAGCGCTATTGTAGCTACTCGCAGCTTAGTGCATACCACACTGTTGTTTCGCCGCTACGGAAGCACTGCGCGCAAGGCTGCATTCTCAGAGTATAGCGTTGCTGTAATGGGTTCGATGCCCACGTTATTGGGTCTTTCCTTGGGCAATTTTTCAGTAGGTACCTTAGCCAGTTTATGGCAATGGGCTTACCCCCTCTTAGAGGGCTCTCTTACATGGGGTTAAAACATAACTGGTAAAATGTTACGTATTATGATGATATGTTATGTCAACGACTATTATATTTTTAGGTGAAGCAGTATCAGTCGCCCGACAGTTTCTTTGAAATGATGCGGTTTGACTTAATCCTCGACGAAGATTTGAAAGTATACCTGCTAGAAGCTAACATGGGACCTAACTTAAGTTCAAATCACTATCCGCCGAACCAGCTGTTGTATGAACAAGTCATATACAATTTGTTTTCACTGGTCGGTGTTGCACAAGCAGGTGTTACGGCAGCCGATGAAGGGTAAGTAAGACTTGAGTTATAACAATTAATAATAATAACCCCACCGCCGTATCTCTACGATGACGTCATGGCGGAGCTTGCGCACTCCTGGACTCTAAGTCTGTACCGGTAGAGTTTACATACTTTGCCGAAACAGGTCTAGGGTGAGAGGCGAGACCAAGAGAGGTGCAAGAACCCGAGACTAGAAAGCAAGAGCAAACGTGCTCGGAGGAAGGAAATAAGTATTCCAGTAAGATGTTGGTAGGGATCTTGACCGTAACTCTGGGATGGTCCTGATAGCCGTGGAATACCTCCTCAAGCACCTAAGGCCTGTTGCCCTCTTTTCGCTACGTCACTATGTGCTAGCGACAGTTTCCGGGCGCCCGTTATTGAGTGTGCAAAACAACCCCTGCCAGGCGCCATGGCGTCCTCACCTTCCGCCTAACGCTGGTCCTCACCAGACACGGTTGTTTCGAGAGGTTCCGGTTTCGTATAAGGCGAGAGGTAACGCGCGGGTGTTTCCACTGCGTAGATCGCCCTAAGGACACGTTGGAGCATACGGTGGAGGTCTGCTCGGCTTAGGCGGAGCACCGCCGTATCCTTGTGGAGGCGATCGGCGGCGGCGATCTCTTGCGTCCGGCCCTGATCCAGGCCATGGTTCGGAGCGAGAGTGCATGGATAGCCGTCGTCTCCCTCTGCGAAGCAGTAATACTCACGAAGAGGGAGGCGGCACACGTGGAGAGGCAGTAAGCCCGGGCTGACGGCGCGTTGTGTTCCACGCGCGCTTCAAAGAGATGTCAGCATCAACTGATGGGGTCCGCAAGGTCCGATTCCAGCCAGGGGTGCGGGTTGTTCGAAAGAGATACCGTGGCCCCTGGCACATAGGCAACTGAAGGAACACGGGTGGGTTTTAGTCAGTAAAAGTCTGACACGCCCTCGTGCTCTGCTCCACCCTGAGCGGGAGAAGATATTTGACGATTTCCCACGTAAAAAAAACCTCTGCCACATTACCCGTGTATAGTAAAACATTGAACAGGCAGGGGTCATAGTCCTTGCATAGTTCTAGAGAAAACCAGCCCATCTTAGCTATCCAAACACATATTCTAATGTCTTTGTTTCCATATCCTGCAATAGTCTACGACATCCGGGGGTTGTCCCCAAGTGACCCGGGGTCCCGAGAAATGTCAAGACACATAATATTACAGTAACGTTTATTAATCAAAAAGTAAGACTACAGTATGTGACATGTTCGGTGAACCACAATCCAAGCATCGCTTGTATCTTGTGGCCACAATATTATAGATTTGCTGCAGCTACAGCGTTTGGAATGTATATTCGAGGAAGTACTTATACCACATTAGTACTAATAGGTACAGTCAGTAACAAAAGTCGATTAACACCTTTTTTCTAAATATTATTTATTGAAAAAACTATTTAGTTGAAAATCGAAACAGCAACTAAATTGAAGGAATAAACTCTTAGGTTATATGAAATGCTGAAAAATAATATAACGAATCATTGTCTGTCAATTTAGATGATGTGTCAAAGCAGCCGTATTAATCGACTTCCGTTGCTGACACTGCACCTTTCAAAAATATGCTTGGCAGCACTCTTTGAATCTTGTGTAGGCACAGCGTTGTGGCGTCGTAAACTTTTTATTTTACAACTTTCGCATGTGGCTTAGTAATAAGAACTGCACGGGTCGATCGAACAGGTTAAGTTACGCTTGCCGCTGTTGGTCCTCGGATGGGTCACCATCTTCGCATACCCAGATCCCTTCGTGCCTCGGAAAGCACGTCAAGCCATTGTTTCCGGCCCTCATTCATGGATTATTGATCGTCGTTACGGGTTGTCAGAAGCCCAAAAGTCTGACAACCATTCTTACCAAGAGGTATCGTATTACCCAGTAACTGGGTTGTGGAGGTGAGATAGGCAGTCGCTCCATGTAAAATTCTGGTATTCAGCTGCATTCGGCTAGACTGGAAGCCTACCCCAACATAGAAGGGAAAAGGGCTAGGAAGATCCTATACAAACAATAATATTTAGTCTATCGTAACCTATTTAACTTCATAATATGATACTTAATTATAATATAAACTACCTGAAAAGGATGACTTAAATATTGCTGAATAATTGTATTAAATTCATTATTATTTACATTAATTTGGACTGAACTATAATTTTTAATTTAATAGAAAATAATTACAAAATAATAATCTTTAATGTATGCTAATTTAGGATGATAAGGGCAGGCGAATGATAAAATTGCAATGCTTGTAAAAGGCTGCTGTCATAAGTACTAACATCAGATAACACCAACACTGTACACTTATAAACGTTTTGACTTTGACTTAGAGATTATACGGTGAGCGACATGCTACAAGTCTACAACAAAACGTAAGTCGCTAGAATAAAATAGAACAATCAGTTATGATTATCTTCCCGATATTTATTCTTATCTATCACTAAATTCCCTTGCCCTTCGATCCCTTCCCCTTCGATCAATAAACTAAAGCCCAAAGAAAGTAAGTTTTTATTTTTGTTAGTCAGATTCAGAACATAACATGGGTAAATTTTTCACAAACTCAAAAGTTAATTACAAAAGCTGTAGCTAGCACTAGTTTGTAAGTAATTGTGACGTTTTTTTTTTTTCTGGGTGGGAAATCATCAAATAACTTCTCCCGCTCTGGGTGGAGCGGGAGGGCGTGTCAGACTTTTACTGACTAAAACCCACCCGTGTTCCCTCAGTTGCCTGTGTGCCAGGGGCGGCGGTATCTCTTTCGAACAACCCGCACCCCTGGCAGGCATCGGCCCTTGCGGGCCCCTCTGTTGCTGCTGACATCTCTTTGAGGCGCGCGTGGAACACAACGCGCCGTCGACCCGGGCTTGGTCCTTACCGGACAGCGAGCTACCCATTACTCGCCGTCCGCAAGCCCGTGCCTACGGTGGCCGGGAATCAGCCTGGGATTCCCGACGCCCAGGGCGTCTCCTGCGAAGGCCACGGCTGTGAGGGCGCATGTACTGCATCTCCCTCACGTGCGCCGCCTCCCTCTTTGCGAGCATAACTGCTTCGCTGAAGGAGGCGACTGCCAGCCATGCCCTCTCGCTCCGTACCATGGCCTGGACCAGGGTCGGACGCGAGAGATCGCCGCCGCCGATCACCTCCACGAGGACACGGCGGTGCTCCGCCCAAGCCGGGCAGACCTCCACCATATGCTCCACCGTGTCCTCTGGGCGATCTTCGCAATGGAAACACCCGGGCGTTTCCTCCCGCCCTATCCGAAACAGGAACCTCCCGAAACAGCCATGTCCGGTGAGGACCTGTGTCAGGCGGAAGGTGAGGACGCCATGCCGCCTCTCAAACCACTCCTCAAAGAGGGGACTTACCGCCGCAATCGTGGCGTGCCCAGCACTGGGTTGCGACAATCGCACTTTCCACGTCGCCATGAGATCCTGCCGGAGCTCTGTCCGCCGTGCCGCGATTTCCCGCGGCAGCGGAGTTACGCCCCGGCGTTTGGCCTCCTCGCGCCACTCCCAAGTGAGCGCGAGGACGTTTGCCTCCAGATCCCATGGCGGTAATCCGGCAAGGAGGCCCGCCGCCTCACTGGAGATCGTGCGGTATCCCCGGATCATCCGGATGGCCATGACCCTATGGGCCGCCTTCAACCGGCGTGCTGGTTGGCGCCTCAATGTAGGCGCCCACACCGGCGCCCCGTATAGGGCCATGGCCCGCACGACCCCCGCGTAGAGCCTCCGGCAGGAGGCGTTTGGCCCCCCTAGATTGGGCAGGAGCCGCTTCAAGGCAGCCCCGGCCCGCTCCAGTCTGGGAGCCAAACGTCGGAAACGTTCCCCGAAGTTCCACCGGCTGTCGAGGACGAGTCCTAGGTACTTCATCGTCGACTCTACGCCGATGTGAACCCCTCCCACCGTTATCTGGGAACCCGTCAGTGGCGCATTCCGAAGACCATGAAACCACATGGCCTCGGATTTGTGCAAGGCCACCTCGAGTCCCAGTTGCCGGATCCTATCGACGATTGTCGCAACTCCGTGTGTCGCTAAGTCGGCCGCCGCCTGATACGACCTCCCTTGCGCCAGGACCAGCGTGTCGTCAGCGTAGCAAACTACGCTGACGCCACTAGGGAGGTCGGCGCGCAGCACCCAGTCGTATCCGATGTCCCACAGATGCGGCCCCAGGACCGATCCCTGTGGGACACCGCACGACATCTCTCGCCGGTTCCACTCTCCTAGGTGACCGGGGTAGATGACGGCCCTGTCCGTCAAGTAGGCCTCGACCACACGACAGAGGTAGGTCGCCCCTGCTTCTTGATGAGGACCAGTTTCCCCGTCTTCCAGTGACGTGGGAACTGGCCCTCCTCCAAGCATGCGCTTAGGAAAGTAATCGTGACGTCACGTATCGTTTTTGTATGTTACGTTTACTTAGGGATTTAAAATGGAAAAACAAAACAGGAAGCGCCAGTGGCCAGGGTAGACCGCGAAATTCAAATTTTCTTAGGTTTTTGTTGAACAAAAAAGAATATGTTTAATTCGCGGCTGTAACAGGTAGGTAAGTATGTATTTACAGAATTTGAAATCAGATGATATATATTTTATATTTATAAATATATTATAATATACAAACCCTCTAAGTTCATTTAATCCCAATTAATGTTTTTTTCGTGAAATAATCATTTAACTGGATAAAATGAACTTTAATAAGATTAATTTTTGTATGTATCGCCGCAGTACCTAATTGAGTATAAAATCTTTTTGTCTTTCAGGTCGAGAGGGTTATGTTGATGATTTTAATGCTGTAAAGCCAGATTAGTTACCGTTATGAATCATAATTTGTTCAACATACTTACAACCTGACACTAAAAAAAAACCAGCAAAAAAAAACGGAAGAATATTTGAATTTTGCGCATAGTAATACTTTTTCAAAATTCATTTAGGTACACTGCCGGAAATCCCATTTATTCACTTCAGTCCTTCTGAAGCAATGACTATATAGCTCAGCTATAATTATTCTTTGTTCTGAACATTAACTCGTCAGCCTACGGCCGCAGATTGCTACGCCGTAGCACGTGCTACGAGTAGGAACAACCGTATGGTCTAGTCTCCAAAGCAACTGAATAAACATTTGATTAAACTAAACTGGACAACTTACTTCTTTCAGAGATGTTCAAGCCGCCAAAAACATGGTGTCATCCCAGAAGAATATAGCTGTATTTGGCGACCAATGTAAAACGGCTTGCTTAGTAAACTGCGACGCTTCAGATTTGTGCGGCCTGTGCAAGCCGTGCATCACAGCTAAGCTGGAGCGGAACTTGTTGGAAGCCCACACTGAATTCTTGCATAAGGGAGACTACAGACGACTCATTCCGCCACCAATGACACCTACTATGGTAACACCTTTTTGTGACGTGAAGTTCGTTATAAATTTCATTAAATACTAGTGTACTTCTAGCTGTTGGCCGCGACTTCGTCGGCGAACATTTGGACTACTCTAAATTTTTTAATACAAATGTTCAGGATGAAAAGTAGCCTATATCCAAGAAGCTTAAGTTAAAAGTGGAGGCAACACTAAATACTTAAGTGAAGAAGACTGGGTTAAAGCTCTTTCTAAATACACACATAAGAACGAGACAATGATTTATGTGTTTTCTCTCTCATAAGTATGTATTCAGAAAGAGAATGTTAGCCCACAGTCATCTTCACTATTTTATTTAGAATTTTGAACTTTACTTATGATATTTTATAAGCTGCTACAACACACATAAATAATGTATTTTTTTGTTGCAGGACATAACTGCATTGTTAGAAAAAGTTAAGGATTTATCAGAAAATAACCAACTTCTACATTTATGGTACCAGGGAAAATGTAACCAAGACATAACATGGTGCACATAACAAAAACAACATTTAATAAAATATAACTAATTTATTAAAAATATACATAAAAACAACCTTCTTAACCTTATTGGACCATTGATTGAAGTAAACCTAATATGTAACTACCTAAGTCCTCATCCTGGTTAGTCCAAGAGACATAGATGTTTTTAGTGCTATCCTCATCACCCTCAACTTTGATAAGTACTGATTCAACAGATATGTTAGCCTCTGAAATTGTGATCGTCCACCCTTCCAACTTCTCCGATAGTAATGTTTTCAACTTCTCTGCAGTTTTGACAGCTGGACCAGGATCTTCAAAGCGAACTGTACTTGTGAACCTTATTATATGTCTGTTGATACCAATTTCATCACACATCTCGTCAATATCAAGAAGAGATAGCCTGTTATCTCGCACACATAATATTCCATTAACGACCCGCCGCCGTTTGGGATCTGGGGGCTGCGCATTGTACCGCACAGCCTCAGCCTTCAATAACCTTAAGGACACATCAATAGGAATCTTTGTAGGTGTGTTTATAGTACAAGTTTCCCCATTAGCAGGCATGTAACAATTGACCTTGAACTCTTTCTCAATTTTATCTTTCAAGAACTCCATTTTCTGTGCCTCGCCATGCACCAATAACACATTCTTGGGCTCACAGTACTGAATCAACTGCATGATTCCTTTAGCATCGGCATGGGCCGAAAATGACATGTATTCTACAGCCATTTTTACTTCAACCACCTGGCGGTTCTCAAATTCAACCTTTTTAGCACCATTTAGGATTTTATGACCAACTGTACCTTGGACACAGAAGCCTGGCATGATGACCATATTCTGTTCATAAGGCGCCCATTTCTTAAATATGTTTAGTGACAAGCCTGCATGCAACATTCCTGGAGTAGCAAACACAACCATGGCTCCAGGGTTATCAATGTAAGACTTATCAAAAGGTTTAATATGTTTAAAATCAAACATGTTTCTTTGCACAAAAGTCTTTCTTATCTTCTGGTTAGTCCATGTTATGAACATCTTGTAGTAGTTGTTTGCTTTCTCTGTCAGTCCTAGTGCAAAGTATACTGGATATTTCAAGTTCATCCTCTCCCAGTATGTTTCCAATAAAATACAAAGTTCTTGAGCTCGTCCCAATGCAAATACAGGTATAAGTACTTTGCCACCTTTTTCCACACATTCATGGACTTTTTTGAGGAAGTCTCTCTCACGGCAACGCTTGGAATCTCTGATTGTGGTTGCATAGGTAGATTCTGTTATAAGCAGGTCTGGTCTACATTTATCTATCCAGGCAGCCCCTAGATGCCTGTCAGGAGTCATATTGTAGTCACCAGTATAGACAACAGACTGGGAACCAACTCGGATCCAAAACATAGCAGCTCCTAGTACATGGCCTGCATAATATGCCTTAATCTCTAACTCATTATCTACCATCACAGACTGATGCAGGGTCACTGCGGTTACCTTCTTTATACAATCTTTGATCATTTGTGAAGTGAAGAAGTTGGATTCCCCTTTTCTCTCTACTGCTACTTTTCTCATGTCTTCAAGCAGGATAGGTGCAATAGCTTTGGTAGGATGTGTCATGTAGATAGGTCCTGTGTAACCAACCATCTCGGACATGTATGGCAGGGCTCCGCAGTGGTCGAGATGGAAATGCGAGATGATGACACAGTCTATCTGACTGGTAATCGGTCCTTCGGGTACAATGTACGAGAAGTCAGGAAAGCGCCTCTCGTCGTTGTAGCCCATATGCATGCCACAATCCAACATAATGTTTTTACCTCCCATCGACAGCAAGATACAGCTGCGACCGACATCTTGGCCAGCTCCAAGCGGAGTTATCTTTATATCAGGCATGATGAAATTTTTTGTCAATGTTTTACATCAACAAGACGTAATTGGATTGATAATTGGAATGTTAGGATCTCAGCTTACTATGTAACTATTGTATGTTCATTATACACTTTCTTTAGGATAGTCGCACTATTTATTTTACAAATTCTAACAAGATAATCTAACCACGGTAAGACCGTCGCAATACATACAGAAACAGATAATAAATATTTTTAAATGTCATTATTGTCAAATATCAGTCGATATCATAGACATACAACATTCTATGGTTGGACCACAATTTTTTTATGAAAAAACGCTAGCAAATTAGCTATCCCAAACTGTCTTTTCCCAATTAAACATGAACTTTAAGACTTTGCAATAAAGTTGAAAATCTATCAAAGTAATTTGACAGCTTGGGTAGCTTGGTGTGCTGGCGCCTGTACAGAATTTCGGGTCTTCCCACCATTTATTTTATTTATTTATCATTTTTCTATTATGTTAGAGAACTGAATGAACAGAATCCTACAAAAGCGATCTCGATAATTTTAGCACTCCGCGACGAATACGTTATATTTTTCTTGACAATTCAGAAAGAAATAGCAGCTATTTCGTTGGCATACTAGAAACTTTTCAACATCCACTAAGGTACCCCAATCTGTCAAATTTCGTTGATAAATTTTCAACTTTATCACGTACGCATAAAGTTCATGTTCAATTGGAAAAATTTGACAGTTTGGGGTAGCTTGATGTGCTGGCGTCTGTACCCACATAAAAAAAGGTGAGATCACATAAAAAACATGAAAACATTAAAAGTGTAGGGGTATGGGTACACTAAAGAACAAAATTCATAATGGTTGATTGTTTTTTTTTATGATTAGGTACAATTCTTGTTACGGTCGCAAATCATATTTTTATCAACATACCAGCGGCGAGGTGTCATTTTTTCTAAGAGAGAAGCCGAAGCGAAGTCGGCTTTAACTTACTGACTTATCAATAAAGAATACTAACCATCATTTTAAAATTAATATAGAAATGTAAAGAATTAAATACAATAAAATTGATCAGCACATAACCAAACAAAATGTGCAATATTCCTCCATCTCGTTCTCGCTGACGCATTTTTCCATATCTGTCTCTATCCTAACCCGTTGTACATCGGCTTGCTCTCATCCATATCAAGCGGTGCCACGTGAACTAAAGTGACATCATTACGAGATCGCTGTTGTATGAATTTTTAATTCCCGATTATGACGTTTTGGCACCGGGTTAATTAAAAAGAAAATTATTGTAATAAAAAGCTAAAAATAACCGCTTTTGGTGTTTGAACGTTATGGTGAATTAAATACCCGTAGTATAACTATATTTTTTGACATATAGTAGCCACTATTGACGTGCCATTAGTTGCCGATGCGAATCCCCGAAGGGAAGCCGGTAGGAAGCGTGTTATATGGTGCTTTCGCCACTGCAACATTCAATCTGGCATTGACCTGCGAATTGCAAAAAACTTAAGATTTGCATTTCAGGGGCTACCCTGGAGCAACTACCGTAGATGCGCTAAGGTAGCCCGCGAAATTCAAATGTTCTCACGTTTTTTTGCAATTTTCAGATCAGTGTCAGGTTGTAAGTTGGTTATCATATGATTCGCACGACCATGCGTGGCCGTAACAAATATGGATTTACAGGATTATAATCATTAAAATGATTCATAAAACCATTCAAGTTTATTTGATCCCATTGAATGTCTTTTTCACGAAATAGCCGTAATATAATTAAGGGAAGGGGAAGATTGTTTACAAAAGACAGTGTAGACAGCTCAGGGCAACTTGACATTCAATTTCATAACAAAAGCCACAGTTACGTTTTGTTCACTTCTGCAGAAATGGTTAACATAATTTTTTATCAATGATATCAAATTATTTATTTCTCAAAATAAGATCAATTTTGGGAATCGAACCCAACACACGACCTTGCACGTGAACTGCACGCGCAGGCGTCGTGATTAACACGTCATCATCGGCACGCCGAGATGCGGCACGGTGGCAACATGGCTCGGTTCAACGAGCACTCGCTTTTACGGACTCCACCGCGACGAACAAATCTCATCTATACCTCTTTTTATTATTTGTTTGTCCGGGAAAGTTTACAATGTTAATAAGCACGGCAATAAACCATTGCTTATTTACAGTCCACTTTTATTTGCTCCCCGCGCTAAAAAAATTCACATACCAGCTTATTAAATCAATAATAACCAATAATTAAAATAAGCTCATTGGCATTCATTGTAATTCAAAAAAGCATTTTTGTTACAACGAAACGCAATGAGTGCCGGTCATTCGTTCATTCGACGCCCATCGCTAGCTTCAGTCAGTCAGTCAGCAGCAGTGATGCCAACTTAGGGTAATTTACCCTAGATTTAGGGTGAAACTAATATGGCAAGGTAAGCATTAGGGTAAGGTTTGTTTCAATTAAGAGACCACTATAATATTAAACTACTTAGTAGAAATACGTCGCGTTGCGTTTAGTTTTGGGCCAGGGTTCAGTGGAGTTTAGATGCTGGTGATAATAAACGATTCCATAACATTTCTAAGGTAGCATTATCTTTTTATCAGCACCTATACATAATGTGCAGCCGTAGAGAGAGCCTTATTCTGTATTCAGTCGTCAAGACCGAGCTTTGTAGGTATTATGCTATCTTTGGCCATGATATACTTAGAGTATAATTTGCAGTCACACAACAGTGATCTTGCGTTAACTTCACACCGTCAAAAACAATCATAGATAATTTTAACAATAATTTTACATCAACAAAGTATTCAGTCGATGCAGAGGACATATTTGTGATGTAAGAGTAAAGAAAAAAATATCTCGTTGTTTTATTTGTAAAGTAAGAAAAACTGAGTGAATTAATTTAGGGTATTTTTTCAAATCAATTTTTTAGTGAATCTGGGGTAAACTGCGACTAAGCCTGAGGTAAACTGAAAACCAGGCCTGGCAACACTGGCCAGCGGGTAATCAACATCTGTTTTTTGCAGGTAGAATACGAAAAAACTTTTGGGAGCGTTTTATTCGTGACTCAAAACGATTGGTTACTGACGAACATAAACCACAGAGTACATTACATTATCGAATCGTTGGTTCTACGAACCGGGCCTAAATATTTCGTTCGTCACTTCGTCAGGTGGAAAAAACATTAAACTGTTTTTGCGTACGAACGTCAACTTGTTTTTTTGTTTTCTTGTTATGATAAGCTTATCACGGTCTTCCACTGTTTCACAGCATAGCGACCTGCTTCGTGGAGTGCAGACGTGTTCTTCGTCTAAATATTAATACGGAAAATCAAAGCAATTGCGGAAATGTCAGGCGAAGGTTCCAGTTTAGTAAATGCAATAAATAGAAAAGTGGCGTTGATAACCGGCATAACAGGCCAGGTATGTATGTTTACTATGTTTACCGTTAATTCACGGCATGTAATGTTTTCGAGGATTTCCTAGTAGGACACGTTGGTCATAAATGAGTTATTTTATGGTTCATTTCATGCTTCATGCCCTGAATTGGCAGGTTTAGGCATTGTGTTTTACGTGTTAGGTTCATACTTTTACTGTAAATATAGGTAGGTTTAAAGTTTTGCAATGGGATTATTTATTGTAGTGTTTGTAAGATATTACAAGATTATGAGTATAGGTGGGAAAGTATCTACTTACATATTTAAATATTTATTTAGTATTTTACCTACCATGGACTAAAGCTATAACTAACTAAATATTGTTTTATAAGATTACGATTATGCTGACCACAGTGTACTCATACATACTTTTTATGAAAAAATGTTTTCGGATTTAAAATGCATAGTTTAGCGTAGGTAGTATAGCAAAAAAAGTTTTCTCATCTACATAATACTAAGTAAGTACATAGTACTATGTAGATCAGAAAACTATTTAGAACTTAGCCTAGGTTTATTTGAAACATCATTTGTTCATAACTGGTAATAAGATATTTAGATTTTTTTTTTTTTAAAGAAGGCAACCTAACATAGAAGAGGCAACTTCTAGGTGATCATACCTCTTGGCAATTAGCCCTGTACAACCTGAATTGCACTTTAAAGTGTTGTAGCAAGAGTCGCTATTTATTTAAATGATTTTGTGGGGTGAGTCTTCTGTTCTCGTACTATACTATTATATTAGCAGAGGATATATTTTAAACAAACAAATTAATTAAACTCTATTCAGCATTCTCAGTAGCTGGAAAAGACCTGTAACACATTTACAGGTCGAACCCAGAAGTCATCTGAATAACTGGTAAAAAAATAACAAATTTCGGATCTTCTAATTCAAGTCCTTATTGCATGACACATGTGTTGTGTAGCAAGGTCTTAATAATAATCATAAATTCTTGCTACACATAAGTACACTCAATAATAGGGTTGTTGATCTTTAACTATGACAATTTCATTATCTTAAAAATATTTATGTATCTTAAAAGCTAACATAATTGTAGATATATTCAAATATTATTATGTAGGTACAATAAAAAAAAAGAATGATGGGGGCATGAAAGTCTGCATCTATGTAAATTGAAAAAGTGCCCATGCAGATTTTTTGCATGCTGGCAATGCAGATTTTTGGCCAAAAAACTAGACCAATCGACCAATGGCTTGGTAATGCCTCGAAAAACTAAGTTGGCACTCGGACCCCACGGCCCTCGAATTTCACCCCCAAATGGCTTGGACATATAAATTCTAATATGATGGTGCGGAACGCCTAAAATGGCGCAAATATTACATTTTTGCGCCGTTTAAGGCTTTCCGCACCTGCAGCAGCTGCCCCAGCACAGCACGTCATGCTAGGAGAGTAATATCACCAGAATTACATCATCATCTAATTTTCCGTTAATTTTTTGAAAATAGTCTTTAAACAATCTAGTTACAAACACAGATAGTTCCTTTTTCCAACTGACCTCATTTTACTTTGTTTAATCATTCAAGTGATAACACCTTGACTTGTTAAGGCCATTTTTTGTTAATACTAATGTTACTACACTATTTTGGTATGATCAATTCATAAATATTTAAAAAAAAAATTTGGTCAACATATCAGTCATCCATCGGTTTTTTATTTAACTTTAACTATATCCGACAACCCTGGTTACTTATAGTTTTGGTGATTGTATACAATAATTTAAAATATTAATATTTAAATGTAAAAACCCTGGTTACTTATCGTTTTGGTGATTGTACGCAATAATTTAAAGTATTAATATCTAAATGCAAAAAAGTGTACCTACATTTTTGTGCTAATATTGCCAAAAAAGTATGGCTGTCTGGGAACAAAAATTTGTAGTCTACTTACTATACTTAACTAATTTTACGTTCGTTTCTTTTATTCCTTACTAATATTATGAATACGAAAGTGAGTTAGTTTACACCTTAAGGGGAAAGCGTCGGAGCTGTAATGCTCGCGAAGAGGGAGGCGGCGCACGTGAGGGAGAGACAATATATGCGCCCTCACGGCCCTAGCCACCGCAGGAGAAGCCCTGGGCGTCGGGAATCCCAAGCTGTTTCCCGGCCACCGTAGGCGCGGTCTTGCGGACTTCCCAACCAAAAAAAAAAATTACGCAACTACCTTATCAATTCAACTGATCATCATTAAATTTTGCATTCACGTTGTCAGGGGTACAGAAAAGGACATAGGGTACTTATCAACGGGAACGAAGTCGCGGCCAAGAGCTGTATTGAATAAATACTTAGGTGTTCAACCAGTGCGCCTTGCCAACTAGTGGTGAAGTGGTAAAACATTCTGGGCTCACAGGTACTTGTTAACTGGTGATGGTAACGGTTTTTTATGCCTACCAGAAAAGTACCTATTTTACTACCAAAAAATTCGAAGTCCCTGCCAGAATGGATACTTAGATGCTTACAAAATTGTGTTGCATAAAGTATTGTAGAAATTAACCTATTTTCCTTTTTATTCTATGCCATAAAGATTTATAAACGCCTTTAAAATTAATTTTTGACCAAATATTTTAAATGATCTCTAAATAGACGTTACCAATATTTTATTTCAAGTGAAGGGCGGGCCTTTTGGGGGACTATCTTATGTAATTTTGACATTCGAAAAGTGCTGATTCTCAGCCTAATTTGAATAAATGAATTTTGATTTCACGTCTTTCAATTTAGTCAGTTTTACTGAGGCAAAAAAGCTAACGGTCGATGCAACGGACATGCAACATGCATTGTTTCTGTCACGGCTTCGGCGCTACGGGGTTTGGGCGGCCCCACGCTAGCTTATCGTCGCAGACGGTTTTTACCACAGAATAGATAAAAAGTTTAGAAGGGCCTTGTGGGCGGGGCACGCGCGTCGCACTTATGAGCAAACGTTCATAAGTCAACCGAAATTTGGTTCACCGGCCAACAGTCGCGTTCATATTGTGACAACGTGCGAAGCTCCGCGAACAAAAATGAATTATGCCGTCTTGGGCTATTAAGAATGAATTATGCCACGTGTCGGAAAAGAAGCCAGTTGTGTAGTGTAGCCCGGGAAGGGATTTCTTTTCACCGGAAGTCCAAAAACCAAGTGATATTAGTAATGATTAAAATTGTATTATGTAGTTTGTGGACGAAAGCGATACATTCGCAAACAGATGCAAAATTATTCATTGCTTGCAATGTATGGGTACCATCTTGTAATAGATGAGTGATTGCGCAATGTATTGCGTTCACTGCGATCGTCGCGGGCGCCGCGCCAAATCTGAAATCCATGCGTATCGATAGTGTTGTACGAGTGTGAGTGTACGTCAAGCGCAGAGTTTGCGTTAGTGTGACAACCAATAGCAAACTCGCGATCTAAGTGCGTGTGGTTTATTTGTGTGCGTAATGCGCGTACGTCAAGGTCTCTTGCTCGCTTGTAGTGGAGTTAAAGAGTGGGAAATAAGCGGCGACACTCTTTCTAATACAAATCAGGAACTATTTCCTTTCAAACCTCTTTTATCTATTCTGTGGTTTTACGCTCACCACCTGCTCCTCAGATCGTAGGCGCCCCACTCCTCCGCGCCTACGCGGGCTTTAATTACACTCTAGAGGTAGGGCAGACAAGACTGCGTGAAGTCGGTTTTGCAGCGATTCGTTTCTCACAAAATTTTGTAGCACAACATATTGATTCAGGTTGGATAATTTGATTACACTAAAGCTATTTAGAACTGTCATTTTGGGTATTAATGTTACTATTTCAGGGAAACAAGATTTGCTGAGCATTTATCCATTTTGGTAGGCAAAAAGAATATAAATACAACACTACTGTTTTACTTGGTACTTAGTCTTAGGGTCTAAAAATTATTTTGGTGAGCATTTAAATTGTACCCATAATATAATAATGTATCAAATCTAATACCTTTAAACGAGCAATTCTTGTGTATATGTATATATTACCGGCCAAACCCGATTTCACGCCAAACTAGTTTGTCCTAGGCCAAACTGGTTTATTAAGCCGGGGCACCCAGATTAAATGGGTTAGGTTAGGTTAGAACTGTGACGATCGCGGAAGTCACTCTAGTTCCCGTGATCCCCGGTGCAAGTGAGAGACGGAACACCGGGGTGGTTTTAGTCAGTAAGAGTCTGACAGACCCCTCCGCCCTCCCCGGGGCGGAGGACATCCATGAGGATTTCCCCCCGCAATAAAAAAAAAAAAAAGGTTAGAACTGTGACCAAAAGCGCCCGAGCTGAGCGAGCGGTGCCGCGGGAGCGGCCGGCGAGCGCTACTTCCAAAAGCTCTTAACTAAACGGCTAATTAAGCCAGTTGGCTGCGACATAAATTATCACGCGTAGAATAAGTCTGTTTGGCCTGAAATTGGGTTTGGCCGGTAATATATTATAAATAATCTGAATCTCGGCAACGGCTCCAACGATTTTCATGAAATTTAGTATGCAGGGGATTTCGAGGGCGATACATCGATCTAACTAGGTTTCAAAACGTCAAACCAACAAAAAAAAAAAAACGAGCAAAGCTCGGTCATCCAGATATTTTTATGGTCGAATTTCGACCACTAGTTTAAACAAATGGTTTGTTGAAAACGCACATTTGTGTAATGTTTTTGTCATATTCCTTCTCACACAGTGCTTTTTCATACTTTTCTCAGACTTAAAATAATATTAATAGGTACATGTATAAAAAAGTAGGAAAAGAATCACAGGGCAACAAAAATTTTTCAACAAATATTATAACTTGTCCTTTGCTACCTTACCTTATTTAAAGATTATTATCAAGTAACAGTATTGTAAAAAAAATATCATAGCGATAAAATAAATTAGATTTAATCTAGCCAGGAAAGACTTTTTACGATCGTGTTACTTGATAATCTTTAAATTAGGTAATGGAAATCCATTAACATAAAAATGTAAACATGTGTATTCTATTAATCGATTATAATTGTAAGTACAAAATAAAAGTACTTTTGAAAAAGTCCCCTGTCCCAGCTTTACTAAAAGTGATATCAACGCTTGGGACCACAATATCAAATATTCAAAACTTATCTAGTAGTTTTAGATTATAACAAACTCATACTACCCCACTGCTGTGCAAAACCGGCCCCCCGCCCATATTCTTCCACATAATATGTTTCTCTTTGAGTTTCCAAATATTTTTTAACTCATTCAGTCACCAGTGTTCCTTAGGCCTGTCTCAACGATTGCGTCCTTCTGCACACTTGGTGACGACCACAGAAATCTTAATAATAAGACAATAGAAGTCGCAAAGACGCGTGACCTTGTCGCCGCGCATGAGTCTCGTAGAACACAAATGCGCGTGTAGCGTTTGTTACGGTAACTTGTGTTGTTTGGGACGCGGAGAGGTAAGCATGGTGGTTTGCAGCATATCTAACTACGGAAATTCTTCCAAAATTTGTAACTTTACAAATAAAGAGATAACATTTCATATGTAAGTGCTTAATTTTTTAAATAATGCCGTTTTTAATAAATATAGGCAAATCAAATGTTTTCACCACCAGTACTACGATTATCGCAGAAAAACGATTGTTTTCTCAATTCAATAACCATTAATACTTAAGCTTGTTTATGTCTACTATTACAATTGGTAAAAGCAGCAATGAAATTAAAGTCATTCGCAATAAACAATATCGCCGCGTACGTACATTCCAGGAACACGCCGCATGAGTTGGCCGTGAATTAGTGACGTGCCACTACTATTTTGTATCGATAATTTATTGTTTCGTAATACCTAGTTTTACCGAAATGGGAATGAAATATGATTTTTCGTTAAATATTTAATTATTGCATCTCATTTGTGTTTTCTTCGTATTTAAATAGTTTATAAAAAGTCGTTTATCAACGATTATCTGTTAATCCGTACTTTTAAACTACTTCTTCATTCAGAAAATTTATATGAGGTAGGCTTATTATTGTTATGTATGTGGGTAAGTTTAAAAATAGTCCGCGTGAGTGTCCTTGTATCATTGACGTGTTCCGTGTTTATTTAGATATTTATGTCAGAATAATTATGCATATTATTATATTGTAAGGATAGTTGAGTAAATTCGATCGGTGAAAAGCCGGAAATGAAAAAGATAAAGAAAAAAGATACACTATTCATATTGTTTATGCATCTGTTTACTTTATCCAATGCTATTATTACAGGTTTCCAAAAGATCCGGATAGTAAAGATAATTAGATTTCGATATAGGAATGAAACACTTTCCATAAATTAGTTATCTATTATTACGAGACTCCTTGGCGATTAACGTTCAACGGAAAATTTTCGATATGAGCATTACAAGCTTTGCACTGCACTATTCCTGCAGTGAGAGTGAGCGCGCGATATCATTCTCTGCTTTTCGCACACAGTTATTATTGGTTGCAGGAGCCGCGTCTCCTGAGATTATGCGTTGTTAGAAAATATGGTAAAATTTCATCGCTAAAAGTTTAATTTTTCTTGCAACAATGCAAAATGCATATGTAGGCGAAAGTGTGTATTGTTTGTCTATGTGTTGGTAGCTGCGACTAGCGTTGCAAAACTCCGGAATAATTCGCAATAATACGGAAACATTCCAAAGTAAATTTCGATTGGAAGGAATACTACCGCAGCAAGAATACAGAATAAAATAAATATTGTATGGATGAAGTAGGTAACCTACATTTTATTACGAAATAAGAATTAAATGATTCCCAGTAATTACGAATATATTTATGCGTAGGTAGCTTGAGGAGACTCCCCATATATCAGATATTGTGGCGTGCCGTTTTTGAATTAACGCCATCTAGCAGACAACTTCGTGAACCGCCGAGCTCCACGGCCGTTCATTCATAAAATCAACGAAGTATTTTTCGATGCCTACGTACCTACTATGCGGGAATATGTCCCTATAAGTAGATAACTACTTGTGAATACTTATTATTTTTGTATGGTTTAATTTCGAATGGGCCCGGTTTCGGGCTGATGTTATGTATGTGTTATGTACAAGTTTAGTTAACTTCGTAAAAGTATTTTTGCTTTACAATGTACGCAACTAATGTATTTTTTTAAAATAAATAAGTAGGTAGGGTTACTTGCGTAATTTTTTACGACGATTTTTTAGCAAAAAGTTTATTTCCTTTATAGAATAGGCAGTATTCAACTAGAACAAAAAATTAGAACCTATAGAACCAATTGAAATAATATAATACCTAGTTACCGTTTTACTATGTACCTCGATACATAATATTAAATATGTATCTAATATAAACTCATCTTAGTACCTACCAACGTATTTATCTTTATATGTATTTTTAGGAATTTAAATTGATTTTATTAAAAAAAGAACAATGAACACGATCAACAGTACTTTTTAATCATTTACAAATATAACAAACAATTTTTAATTAAATTAAGCAACACGATATCCTAAACCAATGTTCACGAGCGCACGTCTGTCGACCAAAAGAGGATGCGTGCCGGTTTGCGATGGCTTTTATAGGGCTGGTGACTCGTAACTCCATCTAGTCTGAAGTTGCAGCTAACACGGCTTCTCCTGACTGAGCAGCGTCCTCGATGCTCTCAGTTGGTGGTCTTTCTCTGGCTCTGAAGCTGTCTCAACAACCGAATCTTCATAACCTGGGAGGCAAACATACATGTTAGGTACACATACGTCATGTTCATCAATAATTTTACACTTGAATGGGCGAAGATGTTATATATCTTTCCACACGTTACGTTTCTTGTAAAAGTCAATGCGCGATGCCACACAAGGCCTTATACGCTGCAAATACGATAATCTCGATGCCACACAAGGCCTTACACGAGATAAACGGGATACACTCTCGATGCCACACAAGGCCTTACACGAGGTAAACGGGATGCACTCTCGATGCCACACAAGGCCTTACACGAGGTAAACGGGATGCACTCTCGATGCCACACAAGGCCTTACACGAGGTAAACGGGATGCACTCTCGATGCCACACAAGGCCTTACACGAGGTAAACGGGATGCACTCTCGATGCCACACAAGGCCTTACACGAGGTAAACGGGATGCACTCTCGATGCCACACAAGGCCTTACACGAGGTAGACGGTGCGCTATTTCGATGCCACACGAGGCCTTATACGAAAACAACACAACACAATGCCTTATGCCGAAGCCATCCAGGCCTTACATGTACAAACTCAACGCCACACAAGGCCTTATAAGAGTTTGGTCCAGATCACCCTGCTATCCACATTACATATGTAGGTTTGTCGGCTAGATAGAAATTAAGTACCATAGTAAACATCTTCCAAGCATATACATATGGAAGCTGAAACATTATGATAAACAAATAATAACAAGAAATCTTACATTCAAAAAAGGCTGCACATGTCTCGGGAATCGGAGATATGGTTAGTGCTTCTATTTTATTTACGCTCGGTCGGACCTGACCTTTATTGATCGTACTCCCAAGAGAAGGTAATTTTCTTAAATTAATAGAAAAACCCGCCTGCGTTAAAATCTCCAGAACAATCGAGCAAGGACATGCCGTCCCCTACGGTGTCGCTCATTAGCATGACGTCATCGATATACACTAAGAGCTGACCTGCATCAATGAGAGATCTCAATGTATCAGATATAATTCGCTGATAGACCACAGGAGCGTTAGCGAGACCGTAGAGAATCGAGATATTCAAAGTGCCCTTCGGGTGTTACAAACGCGGTGGAAGCTTGTCACCAAATCCAGTACAGTGAAATAATTGCAGTTTCCGAGCCTATCTATTTATGATCATCGATCAAAGGAAGAGGGTACCATTCCTTTACCGTTATGTTGTTTAGAACTCGGTAATCAACAACCATTCTATCCGATCCGTGTTTCTTTTTACCAACAAAATCGGACTCGCGTACGAAGACTCGGACTCACAGATTATACCTTTTTCCTTTAAATCATTAACAATTTCACGAACACGCAGTTTTTCGTCATATGAAAGTTTGTATGGTCGATAATTGACAGGTTCCTCACTAGTAAGCCGAATGTGCATTTCTCCGGTATTTACGGTAGTTGTGGCTGTTCCACTGAGAAAATATTTTGAATATCGGTTCAACACGTGAAGTAATCGCGCTTTCTCATCACCACACAGTTGTGTGTTGATCGAAATAAGTTGCATAGTCGGTTCACTATGTGTCAAGTTATTTAATAGCGAGCTATTCCTAATTATTCGCTGCGAATCGCTAGTTCGAATGTATGCGAGGCCTTTCCTATTTAGTACGTCTGTACCGATAAGCACTGGCGCACTGCACGGGGCACAACATGAAGATCTACCTCTAAGGTGACGTCGCTAAATTCTATAGACAGAGTTACGAAACAATTTGAACGCATTTCTATTCCACCTAAACCACGCAGTATCTGAGCACTCGGCTTTGTGCGACATGAGAAATGTTTAACAAGATCATTCGATATTAAAGAAATACTCGAGCCACTATCAATTAGAACATCGGTGGGTACTCCGCTGATCACGGCTGTTATGACATCTCTTTTAATACGGTCGCACGTTATTTCACGACAAAAGTTAATATTCGATTTATTTCGCGTTTCAGAACGTTCCTTCGTAAAACAAGTATCCTCAGTGTGACCTACTTTCTTACAGAATGAACACACAACTTTAGGAACGGATTTGTTGGTAGATTCGGGGGTAGTCGCGGACTTATTTGTATTAAAGTTACCGTCATCGATCTTACTACGTTTTGTACAATATTTGCTTTTATGCCCGATTTGTTTACAATTATAGCGACGTGAACGTGCATCTGTATTTGTGGTTGGATGTTTGCGAAATCGTTCGGTGGAGGAATCAGTGGTGGATCGGCTATTGCGTGTCTTATCATTATGAGGTACATTTACGCTTGAACGATTTGATTTCACATAAATAGATAAGAACTCCACGATCGTTTCTGGTGTTAATTTAGCGTTTATGGCGGCTGCACGTATTTGTGCATCTTTTATGCCACGAACAATGATGGCACACAATAATTCGTCACTTAAACCGTTCACAATACGTAGTCGCAATAATGATTTTCGTGCATAGTCTGCATACGTGGAGTACTTATCGGAATCTTTACACATGACATCAAAAAGAATATTTGCGACGTCAATGCGTCGCGGACAAAGTGATTTGAGCTCTAGTTTGAAATTTGACCAAGTACGATTGTTACTGGTCCACTCGCGCAGCCAGGAACGTGCATCGCCCTTTAGAGATAGTCCCACGCGGGCTAGGCACTCTTTTTCATCCCACTGGTTTTGCGATTGAGCTCGGTCTACCTCATCGCACCACGCACTAGCGTCATGAATGCTAGGGTCGAAATCTGACACATAATAATGGGTGGATCTCACCGGGTTAATGGATTTAAGCGCGTCAATGAGACGCTCCGTGATGTCCGTTGAAGCGGTTGTAGATATAGCTGAGAATCTGGCGTCGCTCGGAGTACTGGTCACGCTCTCGCCACGTGGCACGCTCGTTACGCGGGCTGGCGCTGGCTCGGCGAGAACAGGCAACGGCGGCGGTGGTGGCGTGTTTGCACGTGTTGCGGCGCGCTGCTCCAGCGTTGTCAGGCGGTTGAGGATTGCTTCCATCGTCGCTGCTGCGTTACCTAAATTAGGCGAAGACGCGCGCTCTCGCGGTGTTGTACGTTTTCTGCTAGACATTATGATGGAACCAGAAATGAATTCGAAGCGGCTATAATAGCATTCAATCCCACTTCTGATTTTAGGAATTTAAATTGATTTTATTAAAAAAAGAACAATGAACACGATCAACAGTACTTTTTAATCATTTACAAATATAACAAACAATTTTTAATTAAATTAAGCAACACGATATCCTAAACCAATGTTCACGAGCGCACGTCTGTCGACCAAAAGAGGATGCGCGCCGGTTTGCGATGGCTTTTATAGGGCTGGTGACTCGTAACTCCATCTAGTCTGAAGTTGCAGCTAACAGTATATATTATTCTCGCAAAATAACATTTGTACAACTAAACCGCATACAAAAACTTATTACGTAAGTACATATCTAAGTAGATGCAAGAAACATTCGGAAGTTTACTAATCGTATTTTACTCTTAAATCATGAATGAACGCGTCAGAACATAAAAACAGGAAATATGTCAATCGTCGCATAATAGAAAATAAACCACAGTCGAATGACTATAGAGTTGTTTATTGTGTACTCTTTTTACGTATTTATTACTTTTTCCGTTTAAAGCGCACACGGAATAGTTTAATGAGCAAGTTCCGCTACCCGCCGCTAGATGTCACTATAATTCATCAAAGCTGTATTTCGTTAAGGTTAAGATTTATATTTGCGTAACGAGGTCATTATTATTTCTCCTCCTATAGGGATGTACCACTATCGTTTACTTATTTATCGACATTCCGTTTTATTTTTAAGCAAAATACAGCAACAGCTAGAGTCAATAAATATTACTATGTTTGAAATCAAGTGTTTATATAAATATATTCTAATACATACTTACGATTTATAGAAAGTATATTTAAGATTTGTTATGTTAAACTAATGATCCGATTTTGGAAACTATTCTATTCATAAAAAAATACAGTTGTGGAGTTTCTTTCTATCTTATGCGATAGATATTAAACTACGGGATTAATTACTACGGGTAAACTAAAACCGCACACAGGGTTAAATTTTTCCTGATATAGCATAGAACAAAGAGAACATTGTAAGTTAAAAAATATCGGTAATCTCTAATTGAGTAGCTGAGTGTAACATATTGTGCATTGTTGGAATCTTCGAGAACAATATGTTTGAGTTTAAAAGAAAGTAGGACTTTAAAATGAGTAGGATAAAGTCAACTTTTACTTGTCTTGTTTAATAACGCGTTGTTGCGTCGCCAACTAGCGGTCAATAGCCGAACTCTAGCTATATTTTCCTTGTAGTAATAATTATTCTCGGGGAATATTACGGAATTTTACTCAAACATCCCGAATGATTCGCGAATATTACGACGGGAATAATACGGAATATTTCCCTCCAGCAACTCTAGCTGCGACCCGGCGACATGCGTCCCAGTATTAAAAGATAGTAGATAGCATTTATATTGCCCTATTATTAAGATTTCTGTGGTGACCCTGAGTGGCCCGTTATGTCAGTCCCTATGCTTTCGACTGATATGAAAAAAGATTGAAAAAAATGACATACAATTAGGTACCTACCACGTAGTTTTAGTTTAGTTTACGCTCGGTCCCACGTCAGCTGACCAGACTCGCAGTTTTACCGCGTAGCGCGATAGTTTAAACAAATAGATTATCTATCGTCCACATGAAGTAATTTCTAATTCTAGACCGAATTCCTATCTACCTACTTACTGCGCCAATGAAAAATGTGGATGTTTAACATTCTGAACGTTGGTTTGTTCCAGGATGCTATCACATCGTTCAAATTTGTACATTTTCCTGGTAATAACAATAACAAAGTTATTATTACTTAGTTTATAAGTAACATTTGAATATTAATTAATCTTATCAAGTTAACTATATCCTATTTAGAGGGAAATCCGGTTTTCGTAAAAATACATTAGTTTAGTGATAGTGGAGTACAGTCACCCCATGGTAACAGTTTGACAACGCCTTTGTGTCTTAGCGATAAGGGCGGTTTTCGTAATTCAACTATTACTAGGGACGCTCGTTTGACGATGATGTTCTTGTGTAAAATGCATTTTTACACACATACGGCGAAGCAAAAAGGAGGGTTATGATTTTGACCAGTATGTTTGTATGTGGGTATGTATGTATGTCGCCCCCGCCCGGTCAAAATTATAACCCTCCTTTTTGCATCGCCGTAGTCGTAGTCGGGTAAAAATAAAACACTGCACAAGTTCTAATCGTAACGTTTTGTTACAGGATGGCTCATACCTCGCGGAGTTCCTCATCGACAAGGGCTACGAGGTGCACGGCGTGTTGCGGCGCTCGTCTTCCTTCAACACGGGCCGCATCCAGCACCTGTACGGCCAGCCGGCCTGCCACACCGGCGGCCGCATGCATCTGCACTACGGAGACCTCACTGACACGACCTGTTTGATCCGTATCATCACTAAGGTAAACTATAACTTCGACCATTTAGCAGAAATTCAGATGCCCGCCAGCAGGCTTAGCACGACGCTTTCTATTTCTACGAAGAATAGACAGTGCTTTTCTATACAAAGTCACATTTCGTTTCTCCATTTTTGACATCGCACCGTAGATATCCTTCTACAATCTGTCATTTTGTCTTTCGTTTGTAACAATCTTTGTTTAGGTCCTTTTTAAGTAGACTGTTTCAGACATCAAATTTTCTACTCGAAGGCCACAAAGTATACGATTATCTACAAAAACATGATTTGTTTGGAACGCATAACTGTGATAATTAATAGAAAAACATAGCTATCTTCTCCTATTGTACATCATTTAGTTAATAGTCATGTCTATTCTTCCGTCGACAAATTGGTGCTCGCCTGCAGGTCACATGTCGATAACATTTGCGGGACAGTATAAGTAATGAAATGATGTTTCCTTCTATTAGTAGATCTCAGAAAAAAATCTGTAAAAGTGTCTTAAAGTAGATCTACACGTCATTTTGTCGGTCAGTATTTTAAAACAAGATTTCGCCGGGTTTTTCTAGCTGACATCAAATACTGAAACAACCTCAGAGGTCATGGTCTCTTTTAAAGTGCAATTCAGTTTTTGTGAGAGATTATAGCCCACTCCCTTTCGAAGTGAGGAGGCGAGTGTCCCAGCAGTGTGAACATTATAGGCTGATTATGCTTATGCTATGCAGTTTTTGTCAAATATTGACCTGCTATAATAGTAACGCCTTTGAAGGTACGTAATCACCTCCGCGAATGGACTATTATTATAAACCTCAATAGCAGGTACCCTGTGATGTAGTAAGTTCAGGGTTTTTAGTGGCAGTCTCTTCTTAATCTCTTCTGTCTCTTTTTTTCGAAAGGTCTCTAAAACTCCCTTTTTTAAGAATTTGGTATCTTATTCCCTTTTTTTCAGGAATGCTACTGCTAGAACAAGCAAGTGTCTTTTTTTTTGAGGGTTGGAAATCGTCAAATAACTTCTTGCGCTCTGGGTGGAGCTTACTTAAAACCCACCCGTGTTCCCACAGTTGCCTGTGTGCCAGATGCCAC
The DNA here is from genome assembly GCA_949091785.1 of Polymixis lichenea. Classification (NCBI taxonomy): domain Eukaryota; kingdom Metazoa; phylum Arthropoda; class Insecta; order Lepidoptera; family Noctuidae; genus Polymixis; species Polymixis lichenea. The sequence goes on along the minus strand of OX420943.1, from coordinate 19,263,301 downwards.
GGTATCTCTTTCGAACAACCCGCACCCCTAGCAGGCATTGCTCCTTGCGGACCCCACCAGTTGGTGCTAACATTTCTTTGAGGTGCGCGTAGAACAGAACGCGCCGTCGACCCGGGGTTGGCCTTTACCGAACAGCGAGTTGGTTACCTATTACTCACCGTCCACAAGCCCGCGCCTACGATGGCCGTGAATCAGCCTGTGATTCCTGACGCCCAGGGCGTCTCCTGCGGCGACTAGGGCCGTGAGGGCGCAAATACGGCCTCTCCCTCACGTGCGCCGCCTCGCGAGCATTACTGCTTTGCAGAAGGAGGTGACGGCTACCCATGCACTCTCACTCCGTACCATGGCCTGGACCAGAGCCGGACGCGTGAGATCGCCGCCGTCGATCGCCTCCACAAGGACACGGCGGTGCTCCGCCCAAGCCGATCAGACCTCCACCGTATGCTCCACCGTGTCCTCAGGGCGATCATCGCAGTGGAAACATCCGGGCGTTTCCTCCCGCCTTATCCGAAACTGGAACCTTCCGAAATAACCGTATCCGGTGAGGACCTACGTCAGGCGACAGGTGAGGACGCCGTGCCGTTTCCCAAGCCACTCCTCAAAGGGACAAGCATGTCTTGCTGCCCCAGTGATGAATTATTGAGAACAAAAATATTGTCATTTCTGAGGATCGCTTTATTTTTCTTTATCAAGAGTAATTGTCGTAATTCGCGCCAAGCAAACGTCACAATATTTTTCTCTTCTTTTCCAATTCTCCTTCACCGAAACGCCAATCTCTACGTGCTACGGCTCGAAATATATATAGATATTGCCTTAACTGTTCTTGGCAAATTTATGCGATTTCAAATATTTTTCATCCCCTTATAAAAATGGTCGTTCTCTTTTCCCTTTTTTGTAAAGGCGACTCTGCTAAAAGCCCTGAATTTTTGAGCAATTTTAAATATAATGGTATATTACATACAACTTGCTAACCAAGGCCGCAACGTAATGGCGATTGTTACTCACTACCATACACGCCTGTATAAGTACTAAGTACGATTATAGCATGCATGCACAAATGGTACGATTGGATGACGTCAGTCCCAAAAATGAAGCGTATTTTTTACATAAAACAGTATTACCTAACAGGAATTTCTTTTCGTGTATTAACAACCGTTTTTGCTGTACCTACTCGGGTTATCAACTGACTTCTCGACTCTCGTTGTACAAAAAGCCTATAATACAATGCGAGGTCAGCTAAAACTGGAAATGTGTAGCTTGATATATCGCCGTGTGTACACACACGTAACATTGAAATTGGTGGACCCGAAGTAGTATTGTTATGCTGTTTCTTGCGTTTGTAAGTTTGAATGAAAGCATTTATTATTTAAAAATATTAGCCTTCTGCACTTTTTCTCCATATAAACTATAACTGTGCCAAATTTCATACTCCGTCCGCGTAATTTTCGTAAAAAGCGGTACAACGTTTTTGCTTTTATTAATACATAGATATATAACTCATTGTTCGTGCCCGGTTAGTGGCAATATGCTGGCCCCCGGCTTATGTTTGTCCCATCTAATAATATGCGACTTAAACTGGCGAAATGTGGGTGTACTATAGGTACACCGCTGCCCAACCCTTCAGGCAATCAAGGCGTGATGTTATGTTATATGTATGTTACCTCAGGAAGTTGTTACTGGGTCTGTTACACTAGAATTCCCACCCGCGGTCGGATTTTAACTAGGAATACAATATCAGCATGTTCACACATCGGATTAGCATCCTTTCTTTAATTAGGTATGCATTATTAAGGTTACTTTTATCATCAAATAACTGCTCCCGCTCTGGGCGGAGCGGAAGGGCGTGTCAGACTTTTACTGACTAAAATCCACCCGTGTTCCTTTAGTTGCCTGTGTGCCAGGGGCCACGGTATCTCTTTCGAACGTACCGCACCCCTGGCAGGCATCGGCCCTTGCGGACCCCCACCAGTAGGTACTTACTTAAGGTCGAGAGGGATCTCGTTATATTACTGTGATCTAACTACAGCAACTTTGTCCAGCACACTAATTCCGTAACACACTATCAATCACAATCTCAATTATTTAGGAGGAAATTGCTAATTCATGTTAGAAAAATATGTCTGCTTAGCAACGTAAATAACGCAATAAACGACGCTTAACGGTGGTTCACAATTTGTCAATGTCAAAATTATAACTTTCAAATAAAATAACGTAATTTATAAAATAACCCTATATCCTAACTTAACTAAAACGAATGAAGTAAAATAAAGCGTCGATGGTAATGTACCCAACAGACTGGCGGCATTGCCACGTTGTATAGCAATGTTCAGCCTCTGGCCAAAGTAAAACGTCAGCCCTTGGGTCACGGGGGGTGTAAACCACCCGTTTCGAGATTTCGTTAAAGAGAGCATGAGCACTCGGACCCCACAACGGCTCGAAAATATAATTACCAATAAGGTTATTATACTTTCGCTGCTTGAGGTTTTCCGCAGCCGCAGCGCCAGCGCCAGCACAGCATACCGAGCCAAGAAAGTGGGATGGCGCAAGAGTATCGACACACGTTGCATCTCATACTAAAGGCCTACCCATCTTCCATGCAAAAAACGACATGCCGTCCGGTCTCTTGCCATCGTCGCGTGCCAAGCCATTGCGTTCTAATACAGCTGGAACGCCTACGGTGACATGAACTCGTCGGATGATGTCGTTAAAGTTCGCGTGCCGCGCTAAGCGACCCGCACTTGGGCTGCAAGACAGGCCGTGGTGTCCTAGACTGTTGACAACTTCAGCGCTGAGGAGAACAACACGGAGCTTCTAGTCGTAGGGACGCAGCGAGGCGAAGGTGCCAAGCCATTAGTTTTAATACAGCTGGAACGCCGACGGTGATAAGTGCTCGTCGGATGATGTCGTTAATGTTCGCGTGCCGCGCTAAGCGAAGTGCACGTCGGCTACAAGACAGGCCGTGGTGACCGAGACTGTTGACGCAGTGACAGGGATGAAGAGAACAACACGGAGCTCCTAGTCGTAGGGAAGCAGCGAGGTGGAAAGTAGTGTCGTCGAACAAAGTGCCAATGTTCGACAACGGTAATGCATGAAGCCACAGCCCTGACTCCCATTTACCCACAGCCAAAAGTCGCGCACGCTCTGCACTAGTAGTAGAAGTGTTGTCGATTATAAACCTTATAAACTATCAAAGACGGAGGCACCTAGATATCACGTCTTGGCAGACACACATCTCAATGCCCTCATAAATAATTCTGAGACGCAGACACCCAGTTAGCCCGTCTCGGCAGAGCCATTGCTCAAAACCCTTATAAACAATCTAAGACAGAGGCACCCAGTTACCGCGTCTTGGCAGAGACACATCTCAATGCCCTCATAAACAAATCTGAGACGGAGGCACCCAGTTAGCACGTCTCGGCAGAGCCAATGCTCAAAGCCCTTATAAACAATCTAAGACGGAGGCACCCAGTTAGCACTTCTTGGCAGAGACACATCGCAATGCCCTTGTAAACAAATCTGAGACGGATGCACCCAATTAGCACGTCTCGGCAGAGCCATTGCTCAAAGCCCTTATAAACAATCTAAGACGGAGGCACCCAGTTAGCACCTCTTGTCAGAGACACATCGCAATGCCTTTATAAACAAATCTGAGACGGATGCACCCAATTAGCACGTCTTGGTAGAGACATCTCTCAATGCCCTTATAAACGTGTGCGTTACCCAGGCAAAATGTTTTGCTTTAGAGAGATGAGACTTAAACAAATAATTAGTGTATCATGAGGAGCAATTTGTTTACTAATAGCAAAATTTGTTTGAATTGTAGTTTTTAAGTTATTTGAGAAAAACAAATTTTGCTGGAGTAACGTTTGAAACGTTACCCAGGCAAAATAGTCTTTCAAAAATTAGTTTCAGCACGGAACCAAATACATGAATAGATAGCTTTTGTTGCGTAGCAAATGTTTATAAATAGCAAAATTTGTGTGTGGTATAGTTCTTTAGTTATTTAAGATTTTGCTGCGGTAACGTTTTGGGATTTCCCAGATCTCGAAAACGGCTCAACGCAGAAGTTTGAAAAAAATACCAATAAAAGACCTCAATTTGTTTAAATTTGTTTAATCATTAGTTTTTGATTTGGTTGACGTAAACCAATGTAATTAAATGGTTTCAAAAATCAGAAGAAACGGGTTTGCAAGTAAACCAATACACTTATAACCAAATAAACAGCTGTAAAAAATACCCGTGGTTCGACGCTTGTTTACATCAGAAATATTAGATTTCATACTTTACACGTTAAGAAGATAAAAACAAATTTGATTTATTTTAGACTGGTCGTACTTTAGCGATCAAATACGCAGTTCCCATAACATTAAGAAACATGGCATACTTTAAACAAATTAAAATGATTCCTGAAAATTCCTTCCTGTTAATTGCAGCTTTGAATTACGGCTCTAATGAAAGTTATCTCAAAAACAAGATTATGTCAGCAATTCTCTAATGAGCCGACCAAATTGAAAAGGTCACATAAAAGCGACCGCACCATACATAAGCGCAACCATCTGAAATGAACAGGATAATATAGATGTTTTGTTAGTACAGTTGAATACAAAAGTTTTCTGGTCAGGTTAGTTAAAATAATAAAATGGTTAAGATTCATTATTTTTATTTAAAAAATCAGTCTCATACAAATTATATGTATTGCTTTGCCTTAGCATCAACATTTTTAGAGAAAAATCACAGATAAGTTATAACCTACTTACTTAATTTTAATATTTGGATACATTAATAGTTTGTACAATTTTCCTTAGGAGGTACTAATAACGTAGGTTGATAGGTGGACTCCATTTCACCTCGACTCACAGTATGGCATTTTAATATGAGTTTTGTTACGTGTTACTTAGAGTGAATATTTTAACATTACATGTGACTGCCACAGGTGGATAACCCGTGAACCAATCATTGTCAAAGCGTCGTAACCTTCTTTTAACTTAATGTTGAAATATCCACTCTAAGTAACACGACATAAAGCTCATATTTCAATACCACAGTGTGACTTGTTGATTGAGTCGGCGTTGTGTGTGTAATGTGCAAAGCACATTTAATGTTTTTTTTTACAAAATATGTATTATCGGCTTGCCTATATTTCTTGCCCTTATGAGGGACGGTTTCGAGCATATTCTATAAAAAATTTATATAATCATAAAACTTTTAAATGAGAAAACAACAATATAATAAAAATCTTCCAACAATTATATAAAAAATAAACAACTTTTACACTTATGTACCTATTTAAAAATATAGGAAACAGTACAGTTTTTATCATTAATAACTACTAATATCACTCATAATCACAGATTCGTACCTAATTCAATAAAATTTGTGTGGTCATTGGGACCGTATAAAATTATGTGTTTTATGCTTCCAGTCTCTAACGTTTTAATTACCTACACTAATGAATATATAATCAAATGTGGCATTATGGAGTTTTTGCATTTCTGTAGTTTACAGTACAGATCATCGTAACATTCATATTGTTGAGTTTTCGTTCTGTAACAGTATGCTCTGTAATGTCCAATCAATGTGGAACTTGATGGTGGGTCAAAATCAATTACTGCCAAAATCATATACTGTTGGCCATTTAACTCTATATTAATGGGTATATCATTCAGGTTAACAGACATGTCATGTAGTTCGAAGAAAAGTAATGGTTTTAATTCATATGTAAAATATACATTTCCTGTCTCGCATACAGGACACAGTGAAACATTATCATTATTAATACACGATGTGGCAGATTCTTCCAAGAAGTCAATACCCTTTTGTGTTATAATATTTATATTTAAAGATATATATTTACAATCAATTTTCTTTGGTTGTAATGCATTTGAGCATGTGTCATTTGAGCAACACCTCTGTCTGGTGGCAGAAAAGTATATGTTGCTCATGAATACCTGTTCTAAAATCATTGTTATATTACATTCACAACTGATAATATTTTGCTGTGACTTTGTTTTATCAAAAAGGTCAATCAATAGTTTGTCACGAAGTTCATATAATCTTTTGCAAGTTTTTCTCGTATTAGATAATACTTTTAAGAATGTTGTTAAACCATCGCTAGCACTATTTAACTTTTCTCTGAAAGCAGGCCTGTCTTGATAAGCTACACCGAATGCTTGCGCGAGGGAATCAAAAGCACAAGTGTTTGTTATAAGTACCCTGTTTTGGTGTACATAAGAATATGCGACGTTACCATTCTGTAATATGTATATGGAGGTAGCTTTTTTTGATTTAGGAGTGGGTATGGTAAGTCCCCGCCAGTTTTCAACTTCTATAGGTTTATTTTGAAAAATTGATTGAATATCAAAATCTGACGTATCAGTTAGGTTCTCTTCTTCTTCTTCTTTTTCAACTGACTTCGGTGCAGAATCAGATATAATTAACTCTGCTGAGAATGAATCTCGTTTTTGTTCGTGTTTGTCTCTAATTTTTACTATTTTTCGTGAGAAATACTCATAATTTGTTTTGCGTTTTTCCTTTTTGTTTCTTAGTTTTAAGGCCTGTTCTTCTTTGTTCTTAGTATTCTCGTGTAAAATTTGACTAGAGCTTAATTTTATGGTTCCGTTAATAAAACTATAATGTTGTATAAGAAATTCGTCTAACCGGACGCGTTCAACTTTGGTCTCAAAATATATAGTTTTGATGTCCTTAAAATGATTTTCTACATTTGAGCTGCTGGCATAGTCTTTGGCTCCAGGAAAATAATCAGTCATAATATTGCCCCACAAAGGTAATTTTTTCAAAAGTCTTTTAAGAGTGTTGTTAATTTCCGGCAAAAAAAAAGCATTTTTCATTGGTGTAGATTCAATTAACTGTAAATATAATAGTTCTGTATTCATAATGTCATCATAATATTTTATCAAAGGCATAGGGCCACCGTGTTGCTCACTCTCTTCATCTTCTGTTACAAAATATATTTCTTCGGAACTGTCCTCTCTTTCATTCTTTTCAATTTCGTCTGTGTGTCTTAGATATGTTTTTATTTGGTCGCTCAATCGTTTCAATGCTTGTTCACATTTCGATGCCGTATAATCAAGATCGGTACTTATATATTCATGAAGAGAAAGTGTGATTACATCTTTAATAATTAGTTTTACTTCGTCATAGCTTCGTGATTGTAGTATCAATTTGATGCAATTGATATAAAAATATTTGCATGTTTCAGAAGTCTTGTCAAAACAACTTTGTGTATACAGTTTTTTTAAAAAATGAGACTTATCAAGTCTGATGTAACAAGCAGGTATCTTGCCTTTTTTTTCCTCAACTATTGCAAAACATTGTCTTAAATAGTTATTCAAGTCCGTTTTCAAAAAAGTTTTCGTTATGGCCGCTATTAAAGCAGAAGAATCATCACAAATTATTTCATTTGGACGGACTCTTCTGTTTAACCATGTGCTTAGCCATGTGGCTATTGTTTCTGTTGTGTGTGAGTCAGAGCACATATAACAAATTGGAACACTAGCACCCAAGGTATATGCTACGATGGCATATAAGAAAACATGTTTGGGATTTTTATATTTTAAAAAATCGTTTGCTTCGGGTGGCTTTATTGGTTTAAATAAAGATCCAGTGGCATCAATAGACAGGATTTTATATTTGTCTTCCAAGATGTCATCGTAATATATACTTTGCTCAGTAGTCCAAAAATACAATATAAATGGAACAAGAGACATTTTTTTTATGAAACTGTCATACGGTGGGCTACAGGTCATGGCATACAGTGATAAAATAATATTTTTATCAAACTGAAGAGCGCTTCTAGCTTCATGCCGGTATTTCCTCAAATTTAATAATTTAGGCAAAGTTGGCGGTTCTTTTGGATTATCCATGCTCATAACTTCATCGGCCGTTGAATTTCGTACCCTTAAAGCCTTAATGTTTTTAAGTTTTTCTTTGTGCAGATTAACCCGGTGTGAAGTTAATTTATTTTTAATTCGAGGGTCATGCCGAAAGCCTTTTTTCAAATTTGTAAGAATAAGCGTTACTTTATAAGAATTATCAGCTGTTTCGGGGGATATTGTCAAGAACAGACTAGCTTTGCATTGCGTACAACTTCCTGCACATGTGATGTCGTTATTTTTGAGATCAGTAGGCACGTAATTGTTTTTAAACGAGAATGTGCATTCTAAATCGGTTTAAAAAAATATATGATCTTGCATTTCGTTGGTCCACTTATTTTGTGCGAGATGGTGGGATTCAATAGGCGCAATTTTATAGTAGTCATATTTACTCATTTCAAAAGAAACTGTTAAATCAGAAGGAGCTTCTACAACTGCATGCAATTGTGTTCGATTATCTTCACAATCTCCGCGAGAATTAAAAAATAAAACTTTATTTCTCTTCGCAGATATTTGCAGGGCTGCTTTGCTGACTTCGTGATTAAACTGAATACGCAGTTCTTGTTGTATGTGGTCATAAACTTCATTTGAGATTGGGGGAATAGAAACATTAAATATATCTTTATATTTGGAGAACACAACTCTTAGGTCGTCAAGGGGCACTTTTACTTTTCGGCCTGCCATTTTATTGTACCTGCTGGTACTTCACTGGTATGTGTGATTTTCCGAATATAAAATGAACTGACATGAACAACGGTGTGAGTTGAGGCTTGCACATTCTGCTCCCGAAGCCATGAAGTGCAACTACCTGAAAAAAAAGCAAGGCACACATCACATTTACATTAATATTTTCATTACCTATCATTTTAAAAATCTAGTACACTTGTCTCGCCATTTGCGCAGAAAGACATTCGCACGAATGGATACTTGCGCATAAAGACATTTGCGAATGCACACTTCAGTAAAAAGACTGTAGGTGTACAGTACCTTCAGTCTTCTCAAGATATTGCGCGAAAGGACATTTTAGCAGATTAAAAAGGGTGTCGTTTTTAAGGTTGGGATCGCCAATTACCAATATGCGATAAATGCCGTAAAAAATCCAAGATGGCTAAAGATAAACCGCTTAAGCGCTTGCGCAGTGATGAGCTGGGTTTTGTTAGGCGTGGCGCCATTCCTACGCTTTGTTGTACGTATACTGAATTTCGTGTGATCTGATTGCAATTAATGTGTATATAAAGTACCGTGTATGAAACAGCACATATCTAACTAGGTATTGTAACACTCGTGTATAATACCCCTCATTATACAAGTTTCATAAACTATCATTACCGAATACTCACCGGACTTGTCAAACACACTTCAATATAATTGAGAATAATACTAGATTCGTTAAAGCGCTTGAAACTTTATGACAGTATAGCTTAAACGTATAAAAACTGTATCCTTTTTGTTTTGTTTACGTTAAGTCTAAGAGCAATATCACAACGCGATTGCCTAGCATGGCGTAGGTATAGAATAATTAAAAGTTAAAGCCTACCACTGAGACCGCCACGTTGTTATTTTAGCCAATAATCACACACACAGTTTTAAGCAATAAAGAGATGAGTCTGTCGTAAAACAATAATATTTCATATTTTGCGCGATATTCTGGTTCAATATTTCCATGATAGCCATTGAAATGATAAAAAAACTATATACTATATTTTCCTAATTGTAATGAAGAAAATGGCAAAGTTTTTTTTTGTGCCGGGGCTAATTGTGTTTTGGGTCACATTTGACGAGTTTTCTTTATTCTGATTCACACCAAAAAGCGTACATTAATATACGCTGAATGACTATTTTATACTGAAACACAACTGTACTGTAAAATAAAAACATTTAATACTCACATCGTTCAAAGACGTCGTCGTACACACACACATAAACCACAAGCACTTCTCTCCAAAACACTTGGTTCACGACTGATTGTTTCATTGGTTCGGTCGGAGCTAGCGTACCCATAGATAGAGCGTACTCAACTACTCACAGCTAAAGAGTAAGTAAGACAAGGCATATAGCTGTTGCGTTGCATTGCACACAGCGATGCGCGCTGCTCTGACTAGCATCAAGAACGTTAAAACGTTTTTAGCGTGGCTTTGCGTTGTGGTATCAAAATAAAACATTTGGTTTAACAGAAACAACAAATTAAGTACTAAAAATATAGCTACATGTATATATGTTTGTATTGTTTTAAATCACACTATAAATTATACACTATGATATTACACTTTTATTAACTAGTAAAAATTGTGTAATATGGTACTGCACTTAAAAAATATTAAAAAATCGGCTTCACGAATAACGTTTTTCTGCTTAACTGTACAAAACATCGGTTACCAAGCTGCTAATTTGCGAAGATTACCCGTACGTACGGTGCAGTCGCTTTTACGTGACCTTTTCAATTTGGTCGGCTTATTAGAGAATTGCTGACATATTCTTGTTTTTGAGATAACTTTCATTAGAGCCGTAATTCAAGGCTGAAATTAACAGGAAAGAATTTTCATGAATCATTTTAATTTGTTTAAAGTATGCCATGTTTCTTAATGTTATGGGAACTGCGTATTCGATCGCTAAAGTACGACCAGTCTAAAATAAATCAAATTTGTTTTTATCTTCTTAACGTGTAAAGTATGAAATCTAAAATGTCTGCTGTAAACAAGCGTCGAACCACGGGTATTTTTTACAGCTGTTTATTTGGTTATAAGTGTATTGGTTTACATGTAAACCCGCTTCTTCTGATTTTTGAAACCATTTAATTACATTGGTTTACGTCAACCAAATCAAAAACTAATGATTAAACAAATTTAAACAAATTAAGGTCTTTTATTGGTATTTTTTTCAAACTTCTGCGTTGAGCCGTTTTCGAGATCTGGGAAATCCCAAAACGTTACCGCAGCAAAATCTTAAATAACTAAAGAACTATACCACACACAAATTTTGCTATTTATAAACATTTACTACTCAACAAAAGCTATCTATTCATGTATTTGGTTCCGTGCTGAAACTAATTTTTGAAAGACGATTTTGCCTGGGTAACGTTTCAAACGTTACTCCAGCAAAATTTGTTTTTCTTAAATAACTTAAAAACTACAATTCAAACAAATTTTGCTATTAGTAAACAAATTGCTCCTCATGATACACTAATTATTTGTTTAAGTCTCATCTCTCTAAAGCAAAACATTTTGCCTGGGTAACGCACACCTTATAAACAACCTGAGACGGAGGATCACTCCTAGGTATTTGGCTTGCTTTTTCCAAGGGATCAGCTTGCCAAACATGGAGATGGGCTGCGGGGGGGTCAGGTCTAAGTCGCGGTTTCGAAAAGAGAACCGCTTGACTTTTATCCGGATTTACTTCAATCCTCCACTTTCTAAACCACGCGCCAAGAACGTTGACTGCTGTTTGGAGAGTGGCATCCTGACTAATCCCAGAGTAGTAGATGGCTGTGTCGTCTGCGAACAGTGCCAACTGTGTCTTTCTACTTTTGGGAATATCGCTAGTGAATAGCGTGAATACGAGAGGGGACAGCACGGCGCCCTGAGGGACGCCGGTACGAATGGGATGGGGAGACGAGAGCGCCCCTTCGATGCTATAGTGAAAGGTGCGGTTCGACAGAAAGTCTCGTAAGATGAGCACGAGACGATCGGGCACACCACTTCCTAGTGCTTTAGCTGTGAAGAAGAAGTGGCGCAACAAACTCCCCAACAGCACAGCTGTCTGTCTAGTTAGATAGACTTGATTCTATACATAGGTAGGCAGAGTAATCAACATTACGAGACACAGAACTAAAAAATTTGTTATATGTCAGCTAGCCATGCCAATATACCAACAAATAAAATGAAAACTTAACTCAAGCACTAAAAATAAAAAGTTAACAAAGCATATACCAAAATAAAAGCCTGCTGGTATCAATGGCGTGATAGCTTACATATGCAATGCTGGATTATGCTTAGAAATGATAACCTAGGACCATCAGGTCAGATAGGCAGTCGCTCCATGTCATCATCATTTCAGCCGATAGACGTCCACTGCTGGACATAGGCCTCGCCCCAAAAAAAAAAAATGGCGGGGTTTGCCATAATCGCCACGCTTGGCAGGCGGGTTGGCGATCGCAGTATGTTGGTAAAATGTATAGAGAACGCTGCTGCCCATTCCCTAGTAAGTCCCTTAGTCCCCTTCTACGCCACCCACGGGAAGAGATGGGATGCCCCATGTAAAATACTGTTATTCAGCTGCATTCGGTTAGACTGGGCACTGACCCCAACAAAGTTGGGAAAACGCTATACAGACGATGATTATGACCCGGCAGTTGCAAATAACTTTACTCTAACTTTCCTGTTACAGATTCGTCCAAAAGAAATCTACAACTTAGGAGCCCAGTCGCATGTCAAAGTTTCCTTCGAGCTCAGCGAGTACACGGCCCAAGTGGATGCCCTAGGGACCCTGAGGCTTCTGGAGGCAGTGAGAGCAGCTGGACTTGAAAAGGAAGCTAAGATATACCAGGCGTCTACCTCAGAACTGTACGGGAAAGTTGTGGAAGTGCCCCAGACAGAGAAGACTCCGTTCTACCCCAGGTCGCCATATGGTAAGTGTTTGTGATTGACAAAGATAATGTGGCGATAAATCTTTGAACTAATCAAAGATGCATCGCCACATTATCTTTATAAAAAAGTATGTAAAATTTGAAGTAAATGTTAATTCATTTCCTTGTAGTAAGTACTAACTCAAACATTACACTCAAAATAAACCCCAGATTTAATTAAAAGATACGAGATTAAATGATAGCTGTAAACATGCAAATCAAATAAAAATATATTAATTTCGATGTTGTACACATTTAGATGTTTCTGATAATGTAAAAAGAGTAATTATTAGTAATTAATTATCTTACTACTTAATGAATAAAATCTAAACACTTTAATATAGCCGATTAGCATCTATTCCGTATGTGCTTGGCAGAAAATTTAGCTGAGATAATACTAGTACATGTCGACGGCCCCTACGTACAATCCCCTAAGTGGTAGATACGTGATTTGCATGTTTTGTTTTCGTTGCCAGCCTATACTATCCGTTTAGTTTAACGAAAGTAAGTCCAAGATGGCAAAATGCACTTTAAATCCATCATGACATTACATTAACTAGAACATGATATACACATGTTTGAAACTTTGTAGCGCTGTCCTGTAAAATTTCTCATTTGTAGTTAGGGGATTTTACGTAGGGACAGTCGATATTAAGATAATTAGAAAAAAATGTGTCATCACCCCTGTTTGGGGATGATGAATGGACTCCCTTCTCCGCACGTAGACTCCCACTCGGTCCGTTGTGCGTCCCCTGTTTGGGGAATACAGGGGTGATAAGCACATAAATTCAGTAGGTGTAGGACACACACATTCTGCTAGATCTGACCATGTTTGACTATCTCCTGACGGCTCTCCCCTACAAGTCTCCAATAGAAGTTTTCGCCTCTCGAAAGCTAAGAAACTGTGCTCGTTTAATTAATTGCGCTAGGAATGCTCCACCTAAATGCTTACTTGTTATGTAACTGTAGTATTGCTGATGTCTATAGGTAAAGGTAGCGCCGACCACTTACCACCCACTCCACCTCAAATGAAAAAAAAAACAGAACTCGACTTCGTAAAAATGGAACTTTAAAGAGATGGAAACAATTTTTTTTTTCAGGACCTTGACATTTAAACTTAATACTATGAAGTATCTCATGCAGTCGGTGGCAATACAGGTCTTAATTGTTAAATTTAAAAAGATGTTTGCCTCCTTTGCATTGCGTAGTTGGGTAAAAAGAAAACCTTTTTTATAGCTTGTGCGAAGCTCTACGGCTACTGGATCATGGTGAACTACAGAGAAGCATACGGCATGTTCGCATGCAACGGCCTCCTCTTCAACCATGAGAGTCCCCGGCGCGGGGAGAGCTTCGTCACACGGAAGATCACGCGCGGTGTCGCCAAGATATGCCTCGGGTTGATGGAGTACCTCGAGCTCGGCAACCTGGACAGTAAACGAGATTGGGGTCACGCTAAGGATTATATTGAGGTACTTACATGTAAGATTAGTCGAAATCTAACGCTTTACTTTGCGTTCATTTTTGCTTTTCATTCCGCGTCTTATATCCAAAGAAGCTTCACCAGATATCTTTGTTTTAGAAGCTTTAGCTGTCCACGAGATTCTTCTTATGAGCAATGGCTCAGTCATTTAAAAAATATGTTCATTTGAACACCGAAGAGACGTAACAGATAAAATCCGTCTTTATAAAATCGTAAACGGTTTACAAAATGTTCCCGATCTTTTGGCAGAATTAAGTACAGCTGTACCTCAACAGAAAACCATTCGATCTAATCGCCTCTACCCTCTCTCTACCTTTTTCTGAAATAAAATGAAATGAAAATGTAATTGACAAAAAAAAAATGTTAATTGTACCCAGTAAAGTCTTAACTGATTAATAGTAGCGAATATACAGAAAATGTAAGTAATAATATCACGACTTTAACGTGGCAATATATTTGTCGTTTTTGGAAACAAACTATAAGGACTAATTCAATGTTGTAAGCCTTTTCAAAGTTGTATCCTGTGGGTAGCGTCTGAGCACCCCTTTTTTTGTGTACTGACTTAAACAATTTCTCTATCGCAGGCAATGTGGCTGATGCTTCAACAAGAGGAACCAGAAGACTTCGTAGTAGCCACAGGGGAAGCTCACAGCGTGCGCGAGTTCGTAGAGCTAGCGTTCTCGTACGTCGGCCGCAAGGTGGCGTGGCGGGGCGCGGGGGAGGCCGAGACAGGACACGATGCTGAAACAGATCAACTCCTGGTCAAGATTAATCCAAAGTATTTCAGGCCTACTGAAGTGGTGAGTCACATTTCCATAGTTACATAAGCTCACTTTATCATATGGGGGGTAGGCAGGAACTACAGGCGATCTGTAGTTCGTAGCGCTATCGCGTTTTCGCGCGTCGGCCGCGAGGTGGCAGGCTAAGGCGCGGGAGAGAGTGAGACAGGACGTCATGCTGAAACTGACTAACTGGTGGTCAAGATTAATCCCAAGTAGGCCTGCGGAAGTGGTGGGAAACATTTATCCTTCGTTTAATTTTTTTTTTTTCTAAAGTTTTTTTGGTCAAAATAAATTACTTACAAAAATTTAATTCGCGCACATATTTTTTGAAGGCTTTTCCAATGAGGCTAATCATTCTGAAATAAGTAACACAAGTATGAAGTTGATACATATTTGTTACGGTAGTAACATCAATGAATTGAATATGAAATACATACATAAATAACATCACGCCTTTTCCCCACGAGAGAACCACCTGCATAGCTAGAGAGAGTTGCGTAGTGTGAGATTTTGACAAAATTCATACACTTATATGTGTATAAAAAAATGCCAAATCAATAAAAATTACTTAGGTACTATCAATATAAATTAATATACGAATAGGTACAAAGAATCGAATACAATAAAATTGAACAGCTGAAAACCAAATAAAATGTGCAATATTCTTCCATTTCGTTTTCGCTGACGCATTTTTCTGTATCTATCTCTGTCATAACCCGTTGTACAGCGGCTTGCTATCGTCCATATCTAGCGGTGCCACAGCACCTAAAGTCACATCTCGACGGGATGTCTATTGTATGAATTTGACATTTTGGCGCCGGGTTAATGTGAATCACCGAAGGGAAGCCGGTAGGAATCGTGTTATATAATGCTTTCGCCACTGCAGTCTACGCACAGTATCTCTAGGCCTAGAAGGATAGGAAACCTGAATATTAGTTTCTTCAGACAATGTAACTGAATCGATTCCAATAATTTTTAGACCATGTTATATTTTTTCCCAAAAAATGGAATGGATGGAAAATTTTATCACCAGTTAATTACAATACAATCGCTGTACGGTTAGGTACCTACTGCCTAATTATTATCAATGAGCACAATACGACGCTGGACGCGTTGGGGGCGCGGGGCGTGCGTGGTGACCATGTTTGTGTAGACAACTAGGTAACATAACAAGCTTATATCTTTGTGATTTTTTATGATACAGTTTTGTAATGTTGTACATAGAATCTTTACATATAAATACTAGACACGAGTTTCAAGTTGTGCATGTACTAAAACTAGGGTTGTATAACAAAGGTGTCAGACCGAATTAAAGATGTGGCACTGTCAGACTTTCAAATCAGATCATATTTATTTTATATTTCATAAAATGATCAGGCCTTTAAAACGGTTTTAGATTAATGTCAACTCGATATTGGTCAAAACTTTTTGCTAGTTTGATATTTTTGATCAAGTTATTAACTACTAGCTTTTGCGAGCGGCTTCGCCCGCGTGGAGTTCGAAAAATAATCCCGCGGGAACGTACTATCAGGATAAAGAGTACCCTATGTGTTAATCCAGGTTATATACTATCTGTCTGCCAAATTTCATCCAAATCCGTTCAGCCTTTTTTGCGTGATTGAGTAACAAACTTACACATTTATGATATTAGTAGGATTGTTTTCTTTGCAAAAGTTTGCTCAGTGCCGTTGTTTCAAAAGGAATGTGTTTTGTTGACTTGATAAAGGAAATCATTTGAAAACTGGCGAAAATATAAAAGACTTGACTGTACTTTAGATATGAAGTAATACATATTTAACATTGGTTCGTTTCCTTACAGGATCTCCTTTTAGGGGACCCGTCGAAAGCTAAAGAGAAGCTTGGCTGGGTGCCGCGCGTATCCTTCAATCAGCTGGTCAAAGAAATGGTGGAAGCTGACCTTACTCTGATGAAGAAAAATCCTGAGGCGTAGGTAAGTTACAGTATACTGCATGTACTTAATGCATTGCCATCCGTCGGGAAAAGCGAGCAGAGCTAGCAAAAACTAAAAGGTGTCGTTTTTCTTTGCTTTTGTCGCTGCGACAAACTAGCGGAGACAAAGTTCTCGCCACTAGTGTGCATGGTCAGTGATCAACTATTGGTAAATTCCGAATTGCGATCAATTAGGAATTTCGCCTGTATTCTGGGAGCGTTTACAAACATTTAAACTCACATACACAAACAGCTAGACCTGGAACAACTACGTGTAGGTCGTTCAAATATTTGTTAAATACCAAATGTGTGGTGTATACAAGTTATAATGGTGGATTTAGGTTTGGAAGCTAAGCGAGCATTTCACGAGCGATTCACGAGTGTTCTGAATTGTTGACAACTCTCAGCTGTCATAATCGTGATAACTAAATCGGAACGCAAATTATTGATGAGAGCGCTGTGAGTGACTATGGCATAATTTGGAATGTACCCTTTTTTAGATACATAGTCTAGTCGCTTTCTCGTCGGCAGTGGGAAAGGTACACCTAAATCTTTGGGAAATTTCATAGATCTTCGACAGTAGTCAGCAGGCTGAAAGTCTAACGAGCAGTCTCTTCGTGTAAAATACTGGTATTCAGCTGCATCACGTGAGCCTGATAGACGACCCCAACAAATTTAGAAAACGTATAGGCAAATGGTGCATGTAACTTAACATTTTATCGACTCACCGGGTGCATCTCCATTTCCTCATTGTCAGTCAGACAGTAAGGCATCATAGTGGATCATGCATGTATAATAAAATAATCACCCTATAACGTTACCACTGCTGGGACACATGTCTCCTCTCTCTGAGAGGGAGTGGGCCGTAATCCACAACGAAGGTACGGGCTCCTGACGACCCGTAACGACTGTCACCTATGAATAACAACCGGGGCCGGGACCGAAGACTTAACGTGCTTTCCGATGCCACAGGGATCTGTAAAAATGGTCACCCATCACGGACCAAGGCAAGCGTAGCTTTTCCTGATCACAAGCCCTTCCTCCCCTTAATATGTGAAATTTTATGTAATTATCAAACCGTTAAATACTCAGCCTATAACGTGCCACCACACCCACCACTTACGACCTATTTGGCGCCTGACTAGCATTCATAGTCCCGCCTGGCAATGTACGTTGTTGGTAAACATTTTTGAAATTGTCACAGAAATTGCTTTGTCAAAACAAGATGGGGATTTTTGCGATACGTCAAATGAGTCTCGTAAGATGTATTGTGACGACAGAAATACCTTCAAGAACGTCTCTAAGTGACACCGAGGCGACACCTAAAGTATATTTTTAATTATTAAGGACAAGTATGAAACTATTTAACAATATCTGTACAGATAAAACAGTTACGATTAAGTGCCGTTCAGTGTTAACCTCGTATATCTGAAGTGTTAACAATATATTTAATATGTGCTATCTTAACATCAACAAACACAGCGAACATAAACTTTTGACTATGCCATTTTAATATCAGTACGGTTTGATATAGAGGTGTGTAACTTTTTACGGAAATGACTCACTGATCCAGATCATTGAAGTGATACAAAAGATTGGTTCAGTAAATACGTTTCAAACGCATAATTTGGATCTGAAACATTATTTTGCTCTGTGCTCATTTCGTCTGCGCGACGCGTCGCTCGCGAGGCGACGGAGCCGTGAGCGAGCGAGAGAGGGACACTGAGACACACTGAGTTACTTAACTATTGACTCGCGAGTCGCGAGTGAGCGGGCGAATCACAATCTATACAAGTCAGAAAGAGATACCGAATGAGATGTGTATCACTCAATTCTCACAGATTTTCGCTTTTTGTCGTAATACATGCACGTAAAAATAACCACTAAGGTGCTTACGTATCAAATACTATACGGTCGTTTTTTGCATGTTAAATTATATTCTTTGAGCCGATGATCCAAATGAGCCAAATGAAACATATCTGTGTTTCGGATCATTTCTGTGATCGAGATGCAAATGTTCCAATCACAAAAATAATACACTTTGACCACCTCTAATTTGATAATATGGGAGCAGTGGTGGCCAGTGGTAGCGGCCGCAACTTACGAGTTGTAGATCGTAGGTTCGAAACCAGACAGGCGCTTTACTTTGTGTAAATTATTTTATCACCACTGCTCTCAAAACGGTGAAGGAAAACATCGTGAGGAAACCAGCATGTCCCAGTACCAAAAATTCGAAGACATGTGACATCTACCAACCCGCACTGGGCCCGCATGGTGGATTACGGCCCACTCCCTCTCACAGAGAGGAGGCCTGTCTGAGGAGGCCAGCAGTGGGAACGTTATAGGCTGATTATGTAACGGTTTTATAATAACATAACATTTCACATATGAAGGGGAAGAGGGGCTTGTGATCAGGTAAAGCTACGCTTGCCTTGGTCCGTGATGGGTGACCATCTTTACAGACCCCTGTGGCATCGGAAAGCTCGTTAGGTCCCGGCCCCGGCTGTTATTCGTAGATGACAGTCGTTACGGGTCGTCAGTAGCCCGTACCAAGCCGCATTGGGCCTTCGTGGTGGATTACGGCCCACTCCCTCTCACGAAGAGGAGGTATGTGTTCCAGCAGTGGGAACGTTATAGGGTGATTATTGTATTATACATGCATGATCCACTATGGTGCCTTATTGTCTGAGTGACAATGAGGAGATGGAGATGCACCCGGTGAGTCGATAACATTTTAAGTTACATGCATCATTTGCCTTTACTTTTTCTAAATTCGTTGGGGTCGTCTTTCAGGCTCACCTGATGCAGCTGAATACTAGTATTTTACACGAAAAGACTGCTTTTTGACTGCTCGTTAGACTTTCAGCCTTCTGACTACTGTCGAAGATCGGCATTCGCTTCATGTAAAATATTGGGACTCAGCGGCATCCGTTACTATCATACTATTTACTATTTTTATTTATTTATCTCAAAAAGGTACAAGTTTGGTACACGCTATCTAGGTTACAGGCAGATTCAAACCTTTGTGAGAGCTGGAGTCTATACTGGGTTCGGGACCTGTATTACGGATCTCCAGGTTCACAAAGACAGACGGCTTCAGGTAACACTGAAAGCCGACCCCAACATTGTTGGGAAAATGCTAGGCAGATCGTGATCTCTCCTTAATCTGTAAAGAGGCATGCTGATATGTATAATACCCACATTTTACCAATTATGTTTAAGTCTATTATGAAATTGTCTTCACTGGGCACGAATCCAGACTTCAGACTGCTACGGAAAATCCCAATAACCCTTGGCCCGACCTGGGAATCGAACCCCACACGCTCAGCAGTGGCGTTTGTGATCTAGCTCAACGAGGCAATGTAAAAAAAATACTGGCTGGACCTCGATCACGCGCCTAATGGATGTAGTCTATTAGACCGAGTATGCCCAGAAGATGCCTGTTCACTCAAGCTTTGAAGGCAGACGGGTTAAATGTGAATTCAGATTATGGCAGAGAGTTCCACACTAATGCGTTATTAAACAAAAAAATATCGCTTTCCGCATTCCTTCGCCATATAAACTTTAACTGTGCCAAATTTGTTACTCCGCCGTCCTCGTAATTTTCGTAAAAAGGGGACAAAGGTTTTGCTTCACGTATTAATATATTGATAATACAGTTGTATTTAAATTCTTTCAGGTATGATGAAAACGGACATTATTTGAGGTGCGTGACTTCGTTCGTGGGGAGTTGCAGGCAGCCATATACGCTTGCAGACTTCAAATATACAACATCACAATTTCAGAGGGATACACTTTAAAATAGGATATATGTGAAATATCGCCTTTGTAGAAAGTTATCAGTTTTTCTAATGTAAAGGGTACTTACTCTGTGATAATCTAGGATACATACTACCTCGAATACAGTACGGCAATCTAGAAGTAGCATCGTACCACAGGATAGTATTTTTATCCCCAGAAGCGACTCGCGCTTTACTTATGGTAACCAAGAGTACAAACAAGCAGTGAATGTGTACGTGAAGACGAGTAACGTGAACATATAACACACACACATTCACAGCGTATGTGTACACTTGGTAGGTCACACAAGTAAATTGCGCGAAAAAGTATCTTATTTATCTCACGAAACGACTTCTTGAAAATTACTGTACCCGGGCGCAAATATGGCACACCGAGCTTTTTAGTACTTTACTACTTTAAAATAACATTTTGAAACTAACGCCACCGCCCGGTGCCGTTAGTTTGAAAAAGTTATTTTAGACTGGCTGAAAATCATACCAATAATAGTTTTTCTTTAGTGCATAAAAGATGAGGGTTCGCTTTCTTGCTCAGGAAGAAGCTGTAAAAAAAAAAACGTAAAATATCGTTTGAATTTCCTTCAAAATTGAGGTTTACCCTTGGATACGGCGGCTAACTCACATTCACGATTATAATAATGTTAGACAACTATTAGAAACGAACTTTATTCGAGCATAATTTGAGCCTAACAATTTAACATTTAAAGAACATGACCGGATACTGTAACTTCTAAATGTAGTACTGTAAGTTTAATATAAATCTGTTAAGTCGTTTGTGAAACAAACTTATGAACATACATCCGGACTTCGGCATTTGTTATTAATTATTAAGTGAGAAGAGAACTAGAAATGTGTTCCTGTACTTATGGCCCTATTTTAGTTTACAGTCTAACATGTAAATAATAAGGACCGAAACCATTTGTCTGGGGCCGTATTGTGAAGTATTAATGCCACTGCGAGACCGAGACAGAACTATTTCATATTTATTTATTGCATAGTTCCATAACGGTGATTGGGCTCAATCGTGACTTCATAATAAAATAACATTTTATAAAATGAACCGTCAGATGTGAAACATCGAAACTTTTTTGTAATGCTGGGGCCACACTACGGTCAATGTCAATACCCAGCAATGCGATAAATAACGCGGTAAACATTCCGATAATTAAAGCGATAAATCAGTGGCCACACATGACCGCCACCCGAGTTATTGCCTAACGTCAAATGGCAATGTGAATGCCGTTGTAAAATTATCGCGATAAATTGTGGCTACACCTACGGTTAACGTCCATCATCGCGATAATTAATGGCATTTCTCGTTGGTTGGTTTTTTTTATTTCGAGTTCGGTACCCCGAGAACCCGCGCCGCCCCGTGGTCTTCTACGCGTATATGTGATGCTCCGACAAATGGCATGCGTACTTCATAATACGGCTCCAGTACTTAGGATTAAGAGTTTGGCTTTTTTTTCCATCTAAGCTTGGTAGAAACGGCTGTTTTGTTTTTCGAGTCACAATGTCACCCAATACCCAGCCGTTAGTAAAGGTTGATCTTTTCAGGAGTAAAAAATTCGTCTTTGTTAGCAATTTTACATTGACTTTATGTCGTAGCAATAAGAGCGGTTTTTTAGTGCAAAGATATCACTGGCGTGCGGTTAACTGTACTTTTACTGTTAAAATATTTTACACATTTTTTGTTAGATTTTAAGGACCTTTGTTATTAATATTTTGGATAAATCAAAGGACGTCAGTGACCAAAGATCCCTTCACGATTGAGTCTGCAATTATTTAAAATGTGATTTAGTTGTTTGTATATTTATATTAGTTTTTTTGAGTACAGCTGTGTTTATAAAGCGTAAGAGAATAAACGAGAGAATACCTAGCGC
The DNA here is from genome assembly GCA_949091785.1 of Polymixis lichenea. Lineage (NCBI taxonomy): Eukaryota > Metazoa > Arthropoda > Insecta > Lepidoptera > Noctuidae > Polymixis > Polymixis lichenea. Next base: position 19,240,896 of record OX420943.1, on the reverse strand, counting down.
ACAAAATGTTACCTCCCTTGAATAGAAAAAAAAAAACTTGGTATAAATACCCCTTGGCACACATCTTAAAGCAATTAGATGAATGAAACCTTTCAAGACTTATTAATTGAATATATTTTCTTCAGAATGATTCATGAGAGAGACATTGAAACGGTCGATGTCCATATAGATTACAGTGATGTGAGTGACGTTGCGGCTCACCCCAATCCGCGTAAGCCTTTGAACAGCACCTGGTGTGCGTTACCCAGGCCAGATGTTGTCGAAAATGGTCATTTGAATCTTATAGATAATTAGTTTTGCGGCTTCTGTAATTGTTGCGCACATTTTTAAATTTGTTGCGCTTATAGTTTTTTAATTATTTCACAAAAACATTTCCTGCTGGCGTAACGTTACCCCAGCCAGACCTTTTTCTTTCTAATGGGAATATTTAAATAATTACTAGCTATAAAATTAGTTGTCTAGATGAAGTAAATGTTGTGCCTTATTTTGTATTTGTTCTTTCATCGGTTGCGAAGTTATTCGAGATTTTGCTGGGGTAACGTTTTTGGTTTTGCTAGATCTTTGAAACGGTTAAGCGGATTCTTATATTTTGTACATGGCTTCTTGGGAATTAGTTTAAATTTGTTCTGCAATAAAAAAAAACAAAATAATACATAGCTTAAAGGTTATTTCATTAAATAGAAAAACACTTCAATTGGTCCCAGCACTCTCAATACGAGCTCTAAAGACTTACTTTAAACGTTATTTTAAAGCTTGTAACTGCCTTCAAATGTACGTGAAGTTTCATTAGTATCCTGTAAGTATTTAACAAGTTATGATGATATTGAGTTCTTCACGAGCACGGTCTTGATGCGCGCGGTGTTATTTGGCCACTGGATTGGATATATGAACTGAATGTTATGTCAATTATTAGTTTTTTAGTTCAGTTGTATATCAGTAAAATTTCAGCTCAGTACATTGGATAATTAATGAGATAATACGATTAAAGTCATCAGGAAGTGAATGACCGTGGTAACCCGACCAAGTTTAGGTGGTTACGAAAAAGCGAAAACGCAGAACATTATACTATCTTTTGTAATGTTTAGTATAATACACCTTACAATTTCGGTACAGGCGCGTACACTGTTAAATACATTAATAATATAATAATATCTGTACTATGAAAACATTATTATTATCTTCCAGTTGCACAAACTTATCAAAAATCACTGATATAACATGTCGTTCGGTGGGACGCGGAAGGGGTGGGGTGAAGGGGCGCATTGTTTGCATATCGCACTTAACATGCTCCGTAATCACATAATTCATCTTGTAGAGTGCGCATGCGTTTCGGCAGTTCCGTTTCCTGTTTTTGCAAATATTTATAGAGTGCGTGAGAGCTAATATAAAATAATAAGTGTGGCGAATTACTGCTAATGTGGAGTGCTTCTATTGATGATCATAGTTATGGTGCAGGCTGCTTGATGAATTCACGAACAAGATAAGCTTGTATAATGTAACTACAGAAATAGTAGCAAAATTATTGTTAATATGTACCTACATGTTGTTAGGTACTTATCTAAAACTATATTTTTTTAAGGCTTAAATATTTAAATTTAGGAACTTATTATTTTCTTTTCTTTCGTACTTAATTATTACCTAGACTGGAATTCTCAACAATGATAACGACATATTTATCCTTCGCAACATAGTACCTATAAAACAAAGTCGCTTCCCGGTTGTCTGTCCCTGTTTGCTTAGATCTTTAAAACGACGCAACGGATTCTGAAGCAGTTTTTTTAAATAGATAGATTGATTCAAGTGGAAGGTTTTTGTGTATAGGTATATTGTCAAAATATGACTTGAAACTTGATTAATGAAATTCATGACTTAGCGACCGATTTTTATCGTTATCAATGTCGGGAGTCGGGACTACCGCAACAGGTAGGTATTTATTTATTTCCACAAACTCCTTGGACACGTAGACTTTAAGAAATCCATAATTACCTTGTTGCGACACTCGCGTTGATATAAACTCGCAAATAAATGACGATTCGAGTTTCAAATATGTAGGTAGCAAAACTACAATTGAAACCCCATTAAGGATTTAGACAAAAAAAATGTACTCTTTGTTTTTATTGTAGGCATAAACAGAATGGCAACATAGCAATAGCCGTGGGCCGCGATGATGGACGCGGTGATGGCGACATAATACCTACGTATGAGTGTGGTGGCGACTATGGCTGCGTGGTGAAGTTATAAAAAATATCGTTTGACGTTCTCCTCTACGTCTGTATATCTATACAAGTTTAATAATACTTTAAAAGTTCAATTGAAATGGTTATATTACCTGTCAATAAAAATTATTTAATAATCACGTAGTTTTTTTTAAACTTGTGAACATGTCTGTACTAAATTTGTAACACTATCCTACATATTTTAGAAGGTAGCATAATGTTTTGCGTTTTCGCTTTTTCGTAACCACCTAAACTTGGTCGGGTTACCACGGTCATTCACTTCCTAATGACTTAAATCGTATTATCTCATTAATTATCCAATGTACTGAGCTGAAATTTTACTGATATACAACTGAACTAAAAAACTAATAATTGACATAACATTCAGTTCATATATCCAATCCAGTGGCCAAATAACACCGCGCGCATCAAGACCGTGCTCGTGAAGAACTCAATATCATCATAACTTGTTAAATACTTACAGGATACTAATGAAACTTCACGTACATTTGAAGGCAGTTACAAGCTTTAAAATAACGTTTAAAGTAAGTCTTTAGAGCTCTTATTGAGAGTGCTGGGACCAATTGAAGTGTTTTTCTATTTAATGAAATAACCTTTAAGCTATGTATTATTTTGTTTTTTTTATTGCAGAACAAATTTAAACTAATTCCCAAGAAGCCATGTACAAAATATGATAAGAATCCGCTTAACCGTTTCAAAGATCTAGCAAAACCAAAAACGTTACCCCAGCAAAATCTCGAATAACTTCGCAACCGATGAAAGAACAAATACAAAATAAGGCACAACATTTACTTCATCTAGACAACTAATTATATAGCTAGTAATTATTTAAATATTCCCATTAGAAAGAAAAAGGTCTGGCTGGGGTAACGTTACGCCAGCAGGAAATGTTTTTGTGAAATAATTAAAAAACTATAAGCGCAACAAATTTAAAAATGTGCGCAACAATTACAGAAGCCGCAAAACTAATTATCTATAAGATTCAAATGACCATTTTCGACAACATCTGGCCTGGGTAACGCACACCAGCACCTGTCGTAAAAATGATTTTGCAATTTTTTTGACATGTGTCGCGTTGTCAGTTATGTTGAATAGGGCTCCTAACATGTGAAAAGGCCCTTAAGTGTTAGGTACAACTCTTGTAGGGCATTTTAAAGTAAAGTAGTGGTAAAGTAAAACAGAATTCTCCCTTATTGATACATCAATAGGGGAGAATTCTGTTTTTGTTTTACCATAGTCTTTTGGAGAGTTGTATTTAATTATGTTAAACTTCGGCTCTTTACTATCTCAAATATTTTGCAGTACTATTACTTACCTGAATAAGTGTGAACCACAAAGCACCGAGTCGCCTTGGCGGCTGCTGGTAGAGGCGGCATTGGGTCGGAGCCGACTGTGTCTATGTGCATAACATTTTCTAGTTTAGGGTATGGTAATACAGTCCTATTTTCAATGGACCCAGTAAATTTCTCTGGCATTTTTCTGGCGTTTTGTCTGAACTCACCCATTGTCAACACTTTCCTATAACAAACCAAGTGTGTCACCGTTTACACGCACTTCGACCGAAAATATGTATACAAACTGACGGCTTTGAAGACGGACGGCCACTGACATAAATTTTGCGCTAAGCGCACTTTCAACGCCACGAATTCTATTAGTACTGCCGACTCCATATGCTGCCGGCGCGGTTATTCCGTGCTCCATAACGTCTTATGTGTATAGATAGGTAGTGCAATTTGTATTATATACCTACATAAGATATGAATAATTTAAGACATACAGTTATTATATCTGCCTTATAAAAATGCCATAATAGGCACATATTTCGTCGTAAACCAGTATTCAAATAGCATGAATATTTGTATGTATGTAATTGATTTTTTTAAATAAAATAAACGCTATTTTCAATTATTATGTTATTATTGCAATAAGTTTATGTTTATATCAATTATTATAATGATTGTTGTGTAATCAATGAATGTTTATAAAATGCTAGTTAATTTCGTAAGTTTTTTTTAGAGAGCATGTACCTATCCATTATGTTTAAGGAAATTTAAGTCAAAATTTAACCGTTTTTTTTTTGTTCCTGCGGTAATAATATACTTAAAGGACTAAAATATATTAATTTTGAATTCATCACTTGTATCAAAAGTTTCATAAAGATTATTTTAAAATTCGTTAATAAACATAGGCCCCCGACCAGGTTGCTTACTCTCGAATATAATTCTGATAGATCGACATTGGAATTGTCACTCAAACGACTGACGTTTGACCAATGTCGATCTATCGGAATTATATTCCAGACTAAGCACCCTGAAAGCCTTGGTGAATTAAACTAAAAACATTGACACATTGTACTAGCAAACATGTGATAAGAGTTATTAAATTAAATTGAAAGTAAATACATTCAAACTCAAAATATTTATTTCAAACAAACCATTTACAGGCTCTTGAACTGTCATGGGGTCGGTCAGTCAAAGTTCCTACGGAGAAGAACTGGCAAGAATCTCCACGAACGCTCTTAAATTAAACATTGATAAGTTTCTATAAACACTGTAAAGATGGGTTTAGACTAAACGAACATAGAACCAGGACAAGAGTATTCTTTTGTTGGTATTCTTGACAAGTCCAACATTTGTTCTGTGTCTGTTTACACAAAAATAAATTTTCATAGAATGTGCATTCGCTCGTTTGGTCTAAATCGACCTTTATCATCCTCGTAATACTTTTCAACCGAAAGACGTCCACCGCTGGACATAGGCCTCCCCTAGGCACAGGCATTTCGACCGGTTTTGTGCTTCCCGCATCCAGCAGATTCCTGCGGCCTTCACAAGGTCATCGGTCTTCGAGGACTTCCCACGCTACGTCTTCCGATGCGTGGGCCAGGATCTTTTGGCCCCATCGGTCATCTGTTATGCGAGAAATGTGCCCTGCCCACTGCCACTTAGATTTGACAATTCTGCGGGCTATGTCGTTTACCTTGGTTCTCCAGCGGATTGTTCATTTCTGATTCGATCACGAAATTAAGCATAATCCGCCAAAGAAAACTCTAAAGTGCTTACATAATCAGCATATCTTCTGCTGGACACAGGCATCCTCTCTGTGAGAGGAACTAGGTCGTTATCCACCAGACGGGTCTAGCACGGGTTGGTAGATGTCACGTCTTCGAATGTCTGTTCTAAGACATGCCGGTTTCCTGACGATGTTTTTCTTCACCGTTTCGAGAGAAGTGCTGATGAATTTATAGAGGTATGAGGAACAGGGTGTAAAGTTCACTCATACTCTATGGAAAAGGGAGGATCCTCCGACCAGACGGGTGTTGTGTCTGGTGGGCGACTGCCCGACGATTGATGTCGGGATATTGCATATATGTAGATTGCGCGGTAAACTCTGCTTTCGTGATGTAGTTGCGGTGTGACGTCAAGTCTTGAGTAGTTCGCCTATGGCATTGTAGATGGCGCCACTTTACTTTTTTGTGTTTTTCCACATTTGTTGTTTTGAAGCTTAGTATGTGGGGCATTGTAGATGTCCGCCACAAAATAATTTACACAAAAAAAGGGCCTGGCAAGGTTCGACTTAAGTCGAGGCCGTTTCCACTGGGGCATCATTGCTCTCCCAAAGGTGCTTGGGGTAGGCCTATGTCCAGCAGTGGGCGTCTTTCGGCTAAAATGATGATGATTATTTTGGCCTGTATAGTGAGCAATATCGACTTCTGGTGTCCTAATAAACTTGAACGGTTTATTGTTATCCAGGTCACGTAATAGTGTGTCGTATTATCTTTATTAGACAAGCTTTTGCCAGCGGCTTCACCCGTGCGGATCTTTCCTATTTAACTCCCTTAGGGGTTGAATTTCGAGAAATCCTTCCTTATTCCTTGTCTACATTATAAAGGGGACCCCTGTGCAAAATTTCAGCTTTCTAGGTCCAAGGGTTTGGGCTGGTCGTTGATGAGTTGGTCAGGACTTTTCTTTTTATTTCTATAGATTAACCATTTTTGTTGTGGTTTGATGACAAAAAGGTGACTTTACAAAAGTTTTGCAGATGTTGAATCAGAACTGAATGTAATTCTGCGATGCCATTTTGTAGGTTTTAATCATTCTCCATAGAATATTATCAGGATAATGTTTTAGATTATTTGTAATGGTACCATTCCATAACCTGCAAATGTTGAGCATTGATACACTTTAAATCTATTTTTGCCATTAATTTGTTTTTAATAATGTAAATATACTGTCATTGATTTTTTGTACACGCTTCAAACGGTCAGATTTCATTGAAACTTTGTAGACTTATCGACGACCGATGACAATTCAAAAATTAAAAAAAAAAACTTGAAAATCACGCTTTTCAAGCAAGCAGAACTAAAAAATTGTAAAGCGTGGGGTGCTTGATACTAATTGATTATAAAAATACCTCAAAAAGCACCCTACGCTTTTTAATAGAATTAAAATATTAAAAAAACAATAGTTTGGTTTTTGAAGCGTGTTTTTAGTTTTTTTAAACTATTATTTATTTAAGTCCGACATCTCCAGCGAGCTATGATAAATAGGTACCTAATTAAATAAAACCCTTTAATGAAAAGTAGAATTATATTATGCAATCATAAATAATAATAACAAAATGATAATATCAATATTATATAAAATGAAATATCATCATGCATCTTCATCTGTCTAGCCTTTTCCCAACTTTGTTGGGGTCAGCTTCCAGTCTAACCGGATGAAGCTGAATAACAGTATTTTACATGGAGCGACTGCCTATCTGACCTCCTCAACCCAGTAACTGGGTAATACGATACCCCTTGGTAAGATTGGTTGTCAGACTTTCGGGCTTCTGACGACCCGTAACGACTGTCAAAGATCCACAACTGACAGTCGGGACGAACGGCTTAACGTGCTTTCCGAGGCACGGAGGGGTCTAGGTATGTAAAGATGGTCACCAATCCACAGACCAACCGCGGCAAGCACAGCTTAACCTGATCGATCGACCCTTGCGGCTATCATGTGGCCATTGAAACTCTTGTACTTGTAACTCGGCCCTTGACTAGAGTTACCCACGTATGTGCTCATCACACGTCTTCATCGTCGGTTTCAAGTCTTACCAGAAGCAGCATTAGGCATTTACACGACATTTTACATTTTCATTTCGCACTATTAGTCGATGTTCACACGGACGTAATAATATCGCGACGGGATATTTTCGCTCACCGGATTTTCAACGCACTGCTTAGCGCCGAGAATTGAAAATCGAACAGTGTTTTTTCAAAAAGCTGGGATGCAGTGTTGGATTCTGAATGCTCGGTTCAACACCGACAGTTGAAAATGCAGTGCGCGAAAAAAATCCGCCGCGATATTTTTACGTCCATGTGAGCATCGACTTGGTCACAATAATTCTACAGTACTATAACTCCATTTGAAATAAGATTGGACATTTAAACAAACCTTTTTTACAGTCCATTCAACCGAATTTGATTTCTATTCCGTAGGCATAAGGATGGCATTAAAAGCAAAAAAGTGGTTACAATACCAACTGTTTACTGCAGATGCCATTTATCATGCTACCAAACGCAATAGAGGTCAAAATCTGTTGAACATACTGTAAAAAAGGTTTATTTAAATATATAATCTTACTTCAAACGGAGCTTAGGTACTTCCTACTATAACTAAAAGAAAACAATTCTCTTTGTTTTCAAAATAATTTAGATAACGCTCGACGGTGGCTCCTCGCTTCCTCAACGCTGGCCAGAGCCCGTTGCCCCTGGAGCAGGACACGCACACCCAGTTCGGACCGCCTTCCTCCCACGTACAACTGCAACATTCCACTATCACTGAAATAGAACGATAAAACAAACAGTTTCAACGATAAGTTGCCAAAACCAATGGATCGACTCTGAGCGCATAGTGGCATAACACACAATTAGAAACAATGCAACAAAACATGAAAAATTACGTGAATATTAACTTTGTAAAGTAATAGATTACTTTTCTTTGTTTTTTTGGGTGGGAAATCATCAAATGACTTTTACCCCTCTGGGTGGAGCGGGAGGGCTTGTCAGACTTTTACTGACTAAAACCCACCCGTGTTCCCTCAGTTGCCTGTATGCCAGGGGCCGCGGTATCTCTTTCGAACAACCCGCACCCCTGGAATAGATTACTTTAATGTGGGGACTATGTGGTTCATTTGCTTATCCTTTTTCCTCAATTTTAATAAATAATGGTTTGGCAGCTTGAGTATGTACTTTATAAGTAAGTGCGGCTTGCTCAAATATTCTTTCTTTGGTAGGTATTACTCGTTGAATCGTTGAACTCCTCCAGTTTTGAGTTGATCTTGAGGTACACGATTACTAACAAATTGCACTTCACAGCTTATACTGATAGCAGGCTTAGCATCACGCTTTCTATTTGTATTCTATTGTAGAATAGAAATCGTTTGTCTACATTTCTCGGTGAAAAACTGTCAACAGTCTATACCTACGGAAACTTAATTTTTGTCTACTCTTCCGACGACGAAACGTTTGTTTACGGTTCTCGTGCTAAGCCTGCTGGACATATCTAGTCCATAACTCATAGGACAAAGTATAAAACCCATTGAATATCTCGAAAATCAACTTTAATTACATACCTAATAAAACTCTAGATTGTCCTCATCAGATCAAGAGTAGTTATGTCTAAACTTTAAAAAAAAACCGACCCCTCAGTTTGTTGGGCCATTTCTTCTGGGAGATAGGAAAATTCGACTCAATCTAACTTATTATTGTTTTAATATGACGTGTAAAAGTGATTACGATATCCTATTACATTTACAGAATAAACAATTTCATTTCTTCCAATGCAGCGGTGTGCCCAAAATGGAAACAGACAATAGTCTAATAAAGGCTGGGAGGGACGGTCGGCGCACCGCCGGCCATTTTGACTTTTTGTTGATGACCTCATCTACCATATTCTAAGAAGGGCGCCGAGACGTATAGGATCTACATTCATAACGTCTCTTATTCGTATGTTATGTAGGATTTCTGACGTGACTAGTGTGACCCGAGATGATTTATTTTCCAGATAGAACTTGCGGACGAAAAACTGTAAGGCCTTAAAAATTTGTCTAGTCAAGGAAACGAATTCTTTCAAACCGACATAATTATGTACCTAATTCAACGAATGCCCAAAATCGAAAAAAAAATAGGTACATCGCCTTTACTTTGTAATAAGTACAAAAAAGTGACCCTACGATGTCTACGATATATTACCATTTATGGGCCTTTTTTCTTTTTTTTTTTGGCTGCGAAATCATCAAATGACTTCTCCCGCTCTAGGCAGCCTCGGACCTGGCGGACCCCTTCAATTACTGCTGAAATCTCTGTGAGGCGCGCGTGGAATACAACGCGCCCCTGGTCCTTACAGGACGGCGACCCATTACTTGCCGTCGCCGGGAGTCCGCTATGGACTCTCAACACCCGGGCAAAGATGCCTCTCCGTTACGCTCACCGCCTCCTCCTTCGCGAGCATTACTGCTTCGCAGAAGGAGGTGACGGCTTCCCATGCACTCTCACTCCGTACCATAGCCTGGACCAGGGTCGGACGCAAAAGATCGCCTTCGCGAAGACATGGCGGTACTTCGCCTAGGCAGGGCAGACATCCACCGTATGCTCCACCGTATCCTCCAGACGATCCACACTATGGTGACACCCGGGCGTTTCCTAAGCAGCCGTGTCCGGTGAGGACCTGCGTAAGGCGGAAGGTGAGGACGCCGCGGCACCTCTCCAGCCACGCCTCAAAGAGGGGACTTACCGCCGTAATTGTGGCGTGCCCAGCACTGGGTTGCGACAGTCGCATTCTCCATGTCGCCATGAGATCCCGCAGGAGCTCTGTCCGTCGTGCCATGATTTATTTCGGCAGCGGAGTTACGCTCCGGCGTTTTGTCTCCTCGCGCCACTCCCACATATGCGCGAGGACTTTTGCTTTTAGATCCCATGGCGGCAATCCGGCAAGGAGGCTCGCCACCTCACCGGAGACCGTGCAGCTCCCCGGACTAGCCGGATGGCCATGACCCTCTGGGACGGGGTCAATCGGTTGGCGGGTCGCCGCCCCAAGGAGCGCGCCCACACCGGTGCCCCGTAAAGGGCCATAGGCCTCCGGCTGGAGGCGTTTAGAATCATTTATAGGCCTCAGAGTGTGAACGTGCTACTGCCTCGTTGGTCTAGTGGTCGCAAGCGCTACTGCTGAGTTTGAGATCCTGGGTTTGATTTCCAGGTTGGGCAAAGTGTTATTGGGTTTTTCTATCTGGTTCTATTTTTAGTATCAGACCGGAGTCTGGATGATGTGTGTCCGTTTGATGGCAATAGGCTCGCCCCCTATCACAGGGGACTTAAACATAACTCGCGAAATATGGGTTTAGGTACTTATAGGTACGCCTCTGCGCAACCTTTCGGGGAAACAAGACGTGATGTTTTGTTACGAGTATGTTACTTTGAACGTTAATATATCAAGAAGTGTGACTAACCTCAGATGTCGCTATGGTTAAACGTTCTTGGTCGATGTTCTAGCTCCCTTCTTCCACCGCTCCGCCGCCTCCCTGGTTCCTCTGCACGCTCGATGATATGTTCTACGTGCGAGTCGGCCCCGTGTCAAGAAGCTCCTATTGCTGTTCAGCGTCCTGATCAGTTTCTCTGCCGGTTGGCATCGTTCCAAGTGCACATACGGAACTGAAATCAAACATTTTTTTATCACGCAACATTTTACTTTACCTCTTTTATATAGTTCACTTTCTTTTTATTTTTCCATGCTAGAGGTCCTAGTAACACGTTTTCTGTGTAGATTTCAACTGGCTACCTATTACGGCACCATTTCGACTGATTGACTGGTAGGCAGGCCTACCTACGGACCTAGTTATAGGGTCCCATTTTCACACTTTTGGCACAGAACCCTAAAAGGTAGTGAATTTATAGTAAGTGGTAAGAAACTGCCACCTTGTGCGACGTTAAACAAAGCGATGACAAATCGCCTTGGGTATAAAAGACCATTCTGACAACCGAATTGGTGATTAGAAAAGCACATTAACAAAAATGAGTTTTAACCTTTTCTTGGCAACATTATCAGGTTAGTCTACCAACATATCAGCAAGGACCGACGCAAACTTTCCGTGGTAACAGGATGCGCGTCGATGTCCCTGGCATCGTGTAAATGTTGATAAAAATGTAAAAAAATAATTTTTAAAATAGATGTTTTTCTAATCACCAATTCGGTGATCAGAATGGTCTTTTATAGTAACATAAGGTAAGTGATACAAATAAGGCCTACCTAATTTGGAACACCCATATCTTGCTAAATTATTCGAAATAGGTGATAAATAAAAGCAAGGCATTATTCTTTGGTTTATATATTTTAAGTAATTAAGAAAAAACATTGTAATCTATTATCGGAAATCACTTAAATAGAGGTTATTCAGGAACCTTAGCCTTAGGCCTTTTTAAAACATAGTGATTAAACAAAGCCTATATCCTTAAATTATAAGAATATTGTTATTAGAGTATTAATCATATAAAAATATATATTTCTGAGCCTTTTATCAAGTGTTTCCATGAGATCCTTGAACAACTTTCTAAGTTATTTTACTAAATATTATGCTTAAATTGCTAGTCAGACTTGAAGTCGCATATTAACAAGAAATAAAGAAAAATATTAAAAAAAAACGTATCCAAACAAACAAAAATTAGAAAATTAACATATTTTCGTAAAATTATTATTAAATATTGAAAAATAAAATTATTTTGACAGGCCTTAATTAAAAAAGGTAACTAAATAAGGCCTTGGAACTTAATAAGTAGCATCATTTGCTTAGGAACATTAACCAGTCTTACTGATAATAAGTAAGTACTAGTAGAGGTAACTATAAAATTAATTTTCCTGACAATTAGGACATATAAATGCGTCTAGATCACTTTTGGTCAAGCCGATACAATACTCGTGGTATCACTGATGACACTCCACGCATTGTCTCATATCTGCAATCCTCTCCTCTTTACATGCAAGACAGTACCACTGTTCTTTATCTTCAAACGTTTCTTATTTTGTTTGTGGGTTTCTTTTATAGTTTTCTTTCCTTTTTTTGAGATAATTCGAGAACTCGGAACGCCATATTGCGCCGAAGCTTTGTAAGTCGACAATCGCCCACAACACACATCATTAACTGCCGCTCTCAAGCTTTCTTCGGAAAACCTAGCCCGTTTTCGTCTTGCAGAAGACATACTGAAATAATCAATCTGTAAATAAACTTAATAATGTTAAAATTCAACAGAATTCCTATTAAGGCCTAGGGTCAGCAAAAAAGGCCTATTTTAAAAGTAGGCTTTATTTAGTACATTATACTTCATCAATGTTATAAGCAGTATTTAATTCGCATATTCCAAAAATTACAATTTATAGTCATAGTTACCTTTTTGATGACTTATGTTGTGATCCGTGTACATTACTTGAAACAAAACTTTAAAGAATAACGTATTAAAATTCGATAGAAATTACTACAAATTAATAACACTCAATGAAAACGCCCGTCCATCACTACAACCGGCCACTACTGTCACAGTGTAAGCGCGAGCGGGCCTCTCGCGCACTGTTTGCCGAGTCGTGGGGCTGTCGTCTATGCGTGTGTGAAGTATTTTTGATGTAAATATATTTAAACCGACTTTTTTGCACTACAGGCCTTATTTGAGCATAGGCCTTATTTGTATCAGGTACCTTAGTTTAAGTATTATTTACTAGCAATTTATAGAATGTAAATATATTCTGAAAATGATTAATATAATATACAGGAACAGATGACGATTGGTCATCGCTTAAATGTCGCACAAGCTGGTAGGTTTTTACCACTCTTTCTAGCAAAACAATGATTTTTAGGGTTCCGTGCCAAAAGGGTGAACACGGCGCTGTGCTAATGCCGTACGTAGGTCTGCCAGTCAATCTGTCACAGTGCTGCTGTAACAGGTAGCCAATTGAAATTCGCCACCTTGTATATATATAAAAACTTACTTCGTTTATCCTGCTTGTCTTCTTTATCAGGAAATGCAGAGAGGTGCACATGTCGTGTCCTCACAGCCCTCGCCGGGGATGCCCGCAGCGAGGCGTTGTTTAAACTTTTGTTATTATTGCTGTTGTGAGACCTCGTCCGCTTCGAACTCGGCACATCACTGTCGTCAACCAACAACCTCTTCAAACTCTTAGGCGGTTCAGAACTAGAAGATGGAACATTATAAACAGTACTCTGTTTAGGTTTACTCTTTTTAAGAATAGATATCGGAGCTTTCATTGTGTCGTCGTTTTTGTCTTTCGCCTGCTGCTGTCTTTTACTTCGTCTTCCTTCAATTACAGGACATATTCTCTCTTTGTTATATGGTTTTCGTTTATGATCTGGTTGGTGTGGTGTTTTATTTTTATTTCCTGGGAATATGCATTTATTTTGAGTGTTTTTGACGTCGTTTTCTTTTTTCATAGATCTTGTCCTCCTAGTAATTGTTTTGGCGGCAGGTATAGAAATTATCTCTAGACTATCTTTTTTAGTATTATTTCTAGCAAATGATTTTGTTTTTGATTTTTTGGCCTTTCTTACAGGTTGTTCAATGTTCACTTTTACCTTTCTCCCGTATTCGTTGTTTTTATTATCTGTTTTTTTTCGTTGTGTAGTTTCTGTTTTCTCTTTTTTTATGTTTTTATGTTGTTTAGAATCTTTTGCATTTTTGAATGCTTTAAGCCGTTTTATGTTTTCAAGGATAATATCTTCATCCATTTCGTCCTCTTGCTCATTCACGTAACTTGGTTTGAACATAGGGGCAGGGTTCCGCAAGCGCGTCATGACTCTGTCTGGTAAGTATTCAACTCCTATCAATCGACTAAGATCTATTTTTGTATCAGGTACAGTTTTATTCCTAAAACGGCGTAAAATTTCATCAATCTCGTCATCAAAACTATGTTCTGATTCGGATTCACTAAATGATTCTACGACTGCAGGTCTTGGGTACGTCATCACTATATCTCTAATTTCATCACTATCCGGAAAGTCGCTGTCTGTGAATGTGAATCGTTTAGACTTTTTAGGAGTAGATTCTTCATCTGACGAGTCACTGACATATGTTGACATAGCATAATTTACGCTTATATAGTCCATATTTTCCTGGCTTGGCAAGTCAATCCCACAGTATGTGTTTTTGTTCTCGTCTTGTTCATTTTTAACTTTACCAGAGACGGAACCTAGCACGACCTCATCACCTGCATTATATTTAACTACTAAACTGACTTTTGACTCTCCTCTTTGGCCTTTGTTAATATCTTGTGTGGCATTAGGTATTATGTTCGGGATATCTTCACTTTTGACCTCTATTGGAGGTGGTGATGCTATTGTAAGTTGGCTAACGACTTCATCAAAGGTGTTTTTGAGATATTCAGTTTTATTCGGTACAGCCCTGTCAATATTTTTTATTTGGGTCGGTAGATCTTCGGAAGCAACGTTATCAGCGAGCATGTCTTCGTCCAGTTGTCTGTCTTTTTTGTAGTCGTCAAGGTTAATTACTTGCTTTTCCATCTCATCCTGAATTATTTCACCTTGATTTGGTGGTTTATTTGTATTTATTTCACCGAATTTACAATCAGTAACGTCATTGGCTACATTATCTTTCTTTTCATATGGTGCAGGTACTATTTGCGTTGACCTTATATCTTCTTCATTTTTAACGTTACCGTCAACGGAACATAGCAACAGCTCATGATCTGCATTAGATACAACTACTAAACTGACGTTGGACTTTTCTCTTTGGCCTTTGTTAATATCCTGTGTGGCGACTAAATAATTATCATCACCATCAATAGGGTTAATTTTATCAGCTTTATCTGTAACTATTATATTTAGCATATCTTCACTTTTGTCCGCTATTGGAGATTGTAACGCTATTGTAAATTGGGTAACGACATCATCAAATGTGTTTTTGACATGTTCAGTGTTATTCGGTACAAAGCTCTCAACCTTTTTTATTTCGATCGGTAGATCTTGGGAAGCAACGTTATCGTCGAGCATGTCTTCATCCAGTTGTCTGTCTTTTTTATAGTCGTCAAGCTTAATTACTTGCTTTGCCATCTCAACCTGAATTAAGCCACCCTGAGGTGGTTTATTTGCATTTATTTCACGGAGTTGACAATCAGTAACGTCATTGTCTACAATAACTTTCTTTTCATACAGGTATTATTTGCTTTGGCATTATATCTTGTTCATTTTTAACGTTATCACCAACGGAAAATAGCAACAGCTCATTCTCTGCATTAACTAAAGTTAAACTAAGGTAAGTTTCCCTTAGGTCACTGTTAATATTTTCAAAATTATCGTCAACGTCAACAGGTTTAATTTTATCAGCTTTATCTGTAGGTTTATATAATATTAG
This sequence comes from Polymixis lichenea, assembly GCA_949091785.1. NCBI lineage: Eukaryota > Metazoa > Arthropoda > Insecta > Lepidoptera > Noctuidae > Polymixis > Polymixis lichenea. The sequence goes on along the minus strand of OX420943.1, from coordinate 19,225,248 downwards.
TATAAATTATATTTGGGATATCTTTACTTTTGACCCTTATTAAAGATTATAATGCTATTGTAAATTGGCTACAGATTGCATCAAATATGTTTTTGACATGTCCGATGTTATTCGGTACAACCTTCTCGACCTCTTTTATTTGGACTATTAGAAGTTCACTTTGAGATGGTTTATTTGTATTTATTTCAGTGAATTCGCAATCAGTTACATCATTATCTACATTATCCGCTTGAAGCATTGCATGCTGATTAGTTTCTGTGTTGGCAACTATTCTGTTTCTATTTGTTCACAATCTGTTGAACCAGCAGATACGGTTACAATCGGACTTTCTGTGCTTTTAATCTGAAAATTAAAAGTGGGTACCATTTACTTTTCGTTTTGAGTCTGCTACGCTACCACATTTTCGAATCAGTCAAGTTTATGTATCAGAGTCGCAACACAACAAGATTACGCGCACGCACACATTGAAACCATTGTCCGCTCGATTTTTATACAGTACTTAACTAATCTTATTTTTCTATTTTTGAGCAGAGTTAGTAGTAAAGTAACTTTATGCATTTGGTAACAGTAACTAAGTTTTGTCTGCATGATCATGATTATTTTTGGAATAACGTAAAAAACGTAAATACAAAAAAAAACAATTATTTTTCTTACGAATTTTCGGACTCGCGCTCTTAGGTCTAATAATAAAATACTTCAATAATATTTTTGGCTATTAAACAAATATCGGTAATCGTAGACTATCGTTGTAATGGTTGAAAATAAACAGGATATTAGTTTCCTAAAGAAAACTAAGCGAAAAATGTGTGACGCCCGAATCCTACCTTAGAGATTGGAGCGTGTGTTCAGAATTTTTTAATAAACATAAAAGTTAATTTAATTAAAATATTGTTGACCATACCCTCAAAATTTATACTATGCGATTAGATAATAGGAAGTAGTGTACTCGTACTTCCCACTGACATTGGAAGCCTACGCTTTCGCCTGCGGATACACTCGTTTTATGTTTAATTTGACTAACTCCGTAACGGACTTTGATTAAATTTGGCATATTTGATGGATCTTAGATGTCAGACTAACACATATACCACTTTAAACTAAAAAGAAGGAGGCTCTATGTTCATTTGTAATTATTTTTCGCGTGGTCGAGATTGAGTAGAATTAGAAAGCACTTACACACATACCTTTGTATGACCAATTAATGGAAATGTGTTCGATTACTAATACTGCAGAAACAAACCGCACGCAAGGTCAAATTTTTCCCTATATATTATAGGACCCAGAGAACATGTATAAGTTTAAAATATCGATAACGGTAATCTCTAATTGAGTAGCTGACTGTGACGTGTACATAGTTGGAATCTTCGCGAACAATATTTTTGAGTTTAAAAGAAAGTAGACTTTAAATTAGATAACATAAAGACAACTTTTACTTGTCTTATTTAATAAAATATTGTTTTTCAAATTTTTATCGAAATGAAATCAAATATGACTTACCGATGGTATGATATACCTCAATTTGATACATTTTTAGTTCTGCTATCATGTTTACATTGTAAAACAGCACAATAAGGCATGTTTGTATTTTTTGTCAAGTTCTTTTCTCTGTGGCGGTTGTAACAAGACTACAAGACTAGCAGACCTATGCAAAACTCCGCAAAGCTCAGGGTACGCGGGCCCCGCCTACTTACGACTTCTACGTGTTTTATTTATTCTATGGCCCGTACCTTTCGAATCCGACATGTTAAAGGTAGTCTCAGACTTCCGACTAGTTTCCGACAGTAAGCAGCTGTTGGGCGGTAGGTTTGATGTCATCTTGTCGAATATGAACTGTCAGCATTAAGAGGATTCCTTCTCTAACATTCATGTCAGATTCGATACAGGGTATTTTGAATGGTTGTGAATACCCTAGCTGGTGACCGCAAATGCGATAGCTTAAAATAATTTCTCGGGGTTCAATCGGCAAACGGCAGTCTGACAGTGTTAATGGATTTTCTGTTACTAATATTTAATTTTATTCGGAATAAGTTTTCGTTTCTGAGCCGTCAATTATGTCGCATCTCTTTCATAAATAAATAAAGAAATAATGCAGAATCTACTAAATAAAAAAAAAGTAAAAGCCTTTCAGACTATCAAGTCTTGAATTCTTAAGAGTTTGAGCGACGATTAATTATCTATTGTAACGCGACCCCCGGGATCTCGTGTTGGTGGATTAAAACAACATGTATCGTATCATTTTAGTCCTAGTATAAACGGTGGCTTCACCTGCAAAATAGGCGCCCTCATTGTTTCCAGACTCTTTTTTGCCAAGCTGTACCTACGTCTATGTTACTTAACCGAGACTTCCTTTTGTATATTTCTTGAGCGAGAAAATTGTTGAGAGCTAGCTATTACTATACAGACTATACTGTATGATAGCTAGTCGCTTACTCGCCGGCGCGCGGCGCGGTAGAAATAGGTGGTAATTCCGTGGATGAGCTATTTAATAAATATTGATTAATTTAGGACCGCCATGACGTCAGCCCCGGCAACGGATAATAATAACCGCACGCCCATATTTTCCTTTCTATTAAGGCTCCTGCAAACAGGTGCGAAACGACAGCGCGACGCGACAATTGTTGGACCATTTCCATGAAGTTTTCGTAGAAATTGTTCTACGAGTGTCGCGTCGCGCCTGTTTGAAGAAGCCTTTAAATTTGCAATAACAAGATAAAATACTGTTATCAATCAAATGCACAGATAAGCACTAGGAATGAACGATAAGTTAAGTATATGAATATAAATACTTGACACGCTAATAAAATATTAATTTACTATTATTATAATATAATGTATTATTAATATTAGTTTAAAATAAAATGTATCAATAATACGCGTCACACACCTATGAATCACAAGTCTTTGTCCATAGCGATAAATTTAGAAAGAAAGAACAACGTTTCTTTGGACACAGGTCGTGAAACGCATATAACAAAATAAACTAGGTACTTCAGGAAATTTCAGTCAGTTGACCAACATGCTGAACTTAGCGACCATCAACAATGTACCGCTTAATGTGTTAAAATATTTAAAAAATACGAAAAATAAAAAAGTCGACTCCATGGCCACGAGCTAACCGGCTAGCCGCTAAGGTTCACGATCAAATTGAAATGACATAAAGCCAATAATAACTCATTGCAATTTAAAACTTATCTCACTGTCATAAAGTATAAATTAGAATGATTGTGATGAATCTTACAACAAGTGAACCGACCTTCAACCACAAAATATCTGCGCTATAGGTATCTCAGTAAAATATTCATGTAATATAAATAAAAGCTTGCGGAATAAATGCTCTCTAAATGATGGTGACAACCGCGTAAAATCCATTGCGTAGTTAAGATGATCTAAGCGGTCACATTCTCTTTGGGCCACACAGACAACCGTGAAAAACTAGGTAATGTTTTAACACGCTTTTATTAGCTTGTTTAATAAGTATAGGCAGGTTCAAATTAAAGTATCAATATCTGAATACCTATTATAACAAAAAGATTTGATATTGTTTTCAGGGTAAACGACCGCTGGTAGTGTAGGTACCTACTGAATTTAATGCCCTCGTTCATTACTGCTAGCCAACACATTCACATTTGGAAACTATGATAATTTCATGAAAACTTGACGATATCTAGGTACCTAACTTAGATATATGGTATGCTGTTAATTTACTATGGTTATAATATAATAACCATGTATTACTGATTGATTTAATCTGCTATCGTTACTGCCGCGTAGGTATTCGATTTTGAACATACCTACTACTACAAAGCGAATTCAATTTGCAAAAAAAACCTAAGAAAATTACTAACTAATTAAAGTAATTCGCGGGCTGCCTTAACAACCCTTCCACCATAGTTTTTATGTGGGTCTTCGATGAGCCCACATTACTATATCTACTTAATACACAACCCAGTTAGTTTTACATCAAATTCTTGTTAATTCCCTAATTTCACAATGTTTATTACATTAAAATTACATTAATAGAAATAGGTACTTAATACGCACCGGTTTACATTCTGTTTATGACTTCCTTTCCGTATTCCGGTTCATTTTCGCTGTATATTCTGCTTGCAAAACACAAACCATGGAAATATAATTGTTTTTATCTCTTCCCTACACTTGGCACCAGGGACTGAATTACCCAAAAATTAAGGTACCTTTAAATTTCGGTATGACGTCATACCGTTAAATAAAGGTTACCGAAATATTTCGATACCGTTTTTATTTGCAGTAGCGGAATTTTGAGGTTGGAAATGCATTCCGGTATATTTCGGTAGCAGTACCATAACCTATAATAAACATATCGGTAGCAGTACCTAAACCTTAATAAATAGGAGTTTTCTTTGACGCTCACTTGAGAAGCCCTGATTGGCTAATTGCACTTTATTATGACTCAGTTATGGTTTTTATTTCCGATCGGAAAGACACGGCTGGGACTGTAAACCGGACTAATCCGAGTGCCTACCTAAGGTTTTCTTATCTTTCTTCTTTAAGGTTTTTTTTTCGTTCTTTTTATCTGATGATGATGTTGTGGAAAAATGTTTTCTCATAAACGTATAGAGCAGAAACGTAAACGTAAGTACCTAGAAGTCTGTGAAGTTTTATTAGGTAGGTACAGTTACATTATTTACATTTAATGTAACTAAAATTACAAGTGCATATGTCATTCATCATAGATGAGTCATCTGAAAGCTCAGATTCAGATGACATCTATATAGATGACACAAAATTAGACCAAGTCTCTCAGTCTCATAAAAGAGATAAATATTATAATTATGAAGTAGACCCCGATGGTGCAACTCCAGAACTGGATTCCCCAAGTTCACCGGATGTATTTGAGACCGACGAAGTAAATTTTTGTAATACCCTACAAAATATCTAACATCACATAGGCATGTTAAATTGCACGTTGTTATTAGGTACTATGTGATCTCGTCCCTAACGCCGCCGCTGGGTTGATGGAAAAAATATTAAAATACCTTCGATACTTATCTATTAGTTTTTTTTTATAATTGATTATTACGTGTAATATTTGTTTCATATGCCCATGCCCAACAGTGAGATAGTAATAGGCTGATGACGATGAAGGAAATGGTATTTTTCTTCTCAGAGTAGTCAGTTATGAAACGCCGGGCTCATCTAGTTTAAAAAAATATGATTGACGTGTAAAAGTGTTTGTACAAACCTACTTACAGAAATAAAATCATTTATCATTTCACCATGCAATTCCGCAATAAGTAGGCAGCGAAAATTCTCAACGCGGAACGAAACATCCAGCTCCAACGACGGCAAGTGCGTGGCTGGACGTGCGATTGAATCGCCCCAAAACTAGACTATTAATGCGATTTTGAATGCGTCTAGAGCGGGAGTTTCGTTTCTATGCAATGCATTATCTATTTTTCTATGGTATAATCTACTGTTTATAGAGCACACACCAGTGCTCTGTTTTTCAGGGCACACGCCCTGGATGCGGTGTTACCAAATATTATTGAAAGCAGCGCAGACTTTTGTGATACACACTCGTGTATTGCATAGCTGTTGCGGCATCTCGTATAGTTCGTGTCAAATTTCCAAACTCTGACCGAGCTGCACGACCGAAACCCACCGCACTAGCCTGGCAATGCAGGATTGACCGTCGTATTAATGAGGCCAGGGTGGGTACTCATCGGGAAGCTGATCTGGTTCAGGAAGGGCAATACACGCCCAAGGGTGATGCGTTTTGTGAAGCGGGCGTTCTCGGGAACTACTATTCGTTTTCAAGACTATGCATCCCGCGTCACAGAGCGCATCGACTTCCTGAAGCAGAAAGTTTGTACATGGGCACACCGTATCTATAGGTATAGGCGAAGAGTGGATCGGCACACTCAGACTCAGACCGCATGATATACCGCATACAGAGCTTGGGAGCAGCCCATATCCACTCAAGGTGTGACTGACGCGCATCCACCGAATACTGATGCCACTTATGTCTGAATCTCTGAATGGATGTAAGAATGCGTCCCGCAGTACTAAGGAGCTGCTCCTTATAAACATGGCCATAGTCCAACAGGTTTGTAGATCTCGGAAGGATTTTTCGACATGTTGGATAGATTATAAGAAGGCCTATGACTCAGTGCCACATACATGGCTCATGAGGGTTTTTTTTTTCCTGGGTGGGAAATCATCAAATAACTTCTCCCGCTCTGGGTGGAGCGGGAGGGCGTGCCAGACTTTTACTGACTAAAACCCACCCGTGTTCCCTCAGTTGCCTGTGTGCCAGGGGCGGCGGTATCTCTTTCGAACAACCCGCACCCCTGGCAATCGGCCCTTGCGGGCCCCATCAGTTGCTGCTGACATCTCTTTGAGGCGCGCGTGGAACACAACGCGCCGTCGACCCGGGCTTGGTCCTTACCGGACAGCGAGCTACCCATTACTCGCCGTCCGCAAGCCCGTGCCTACGGTGGCCGGGAATTAGCCTGGGATTCCCGACGCCCAGGGCGTCTCCTGCGAAGGCCACGGCTGTGAGGGCGCATGTACTGCAACTCCCTCACGTGCGCCGCCTCCCTCTTTGCGAGCATAACTGCTTCGCTGAAGGAGGCGACTGCCAGCCATGCCCTCTCGCTCCGTACCATGGCCTGGACCAGGGTCGGACGCGAGAGATCGCCGCCGCCGATCACCTCCACGAGGACACGGCGTTGCTCCGCCCAAGCTGGGCAGACCTCCACCGTATGCTCCACCGTGTTCTCTGGGCGATCTTCGCAATGGAAACACCCGGGCGTTACCTCCCGCCCTATCCGAAACAGGAACCTCCCGAAACAGCCATGTCCGGTGAGGACCTGTGTCAGGCGGAAGGTGAGGACGCCATGCCGCCTCTCAAGCCGCGCCTCAAAGAGGGGACTTACCGCCGCAATCGTGGCGTGCCCAGCACTGGGTTGCGACAATCGCACTTTCCACGTCGCCATGAGATCCTGCCGGAGCTCTGTCCACCGTGCTGCGATTTCCCGCGGCAGCGGAGTTACGCCCCGGCGTTTGGCCTCCTCGCGCCACTCCCAAGTGAGCGCGAGGACGTTTGCCTCCAGATCCCATGGCGGTAATCCGGCAAGGAGGCCCGCCGCCTCACCGGAGATCGTGCGGTATCCCCGGATCATCCGGATGGCCATGACCCTATGGGCCGCCTTCAACCGGCGTGTTGGTTGGCGCCTCAATGTAGGCGCCCACACCGGCGCCCCGTATAGGGCCATGGCCCGCACGACCCCCGCGTAGAGCCTCCGGCAGGAGGCGTTTGGCCCCCCTAGATTGGGCAGGAGCCGGTTCAAGGCAGCCCCGGCCCGCTCCAGTCTGGGAGCCAAACGTCGGAAGTGCTCCGCGAAGTTCCACCGGCTGTCGAGGACGAGTCCTAGGTACTTCATCGTCGACTCGACGCCGATGTGAACCCCTCCCACCGTTATGTGGGAACCCGTCAGTGGCGCATTCCGAGGACCATGAAACCACATGGCCTCGGAATTGTGCAAGGCCACCTCGAGTCCCAGTTGCCGGATCCTATCTACGATTGTCGCAACCTCGTGTGTCCCTAAGTCGGCCGCCGCCTGGTACGACCTCCCTTGCGCCAAGACCAGCGTGTCGTCAGCGTAGTAAACTACGCTGACGCCACTAGGGAGGTCGGCGCGCAGCACCCAGTCGTATCCGATGTCCCACAGATGCGGCCCCAGGACCGATCCCTGTGGGACACCGCACGACATCTCTCGCCGGTTCCACTCTCCTAGGTGACCGGGGTAGATGACGGCCTTGTCCGTCAAGTAGGCCTCGACCACACGACAGAGGTAGGTCGGCATCCGGTGATACCGGAGTGCCTCCCTTATGCAACTCCAGGGCAGGGTGTTGAAGGCATTGGCGATGTCCAGAGACACCGTCAAGACGACCCCACCCCGGGCCACAGCAACCCCCGTCGTGAGGGCTCGCACGCGCATGATGGCGTCCACCGTGGAGCGCCCCCTGCGGAAACCGAACTGGCTCTCCGCCAAATCCGGCCCCACCCACACCAGCCGACGAGGCGGTCTGCAATGACTCTTTCAAAGAGCTTGCCCACCTCGTCGAGCAGCACGATGGGCCGGTAAGCGGACGGAGAGTCCGCGGGGCGCCCCTGCTTCTTGATGAGGACCAGTTTCCCCGTCTTCCAGTGACGTGGGAACTGGCCCTCCTCCAAGCATGCGCTTAGGAGCCCTCTTAGTCGAGGCCCGAGAGCCTCCAAGGCCAGGACCCAGGCTTTTCCAGGCAAGCCGTCGGGTCCTGGGGTGGCTCATGAGGGTGCTGGAGTAAAAAAAAAAAAAAAAATAGACGCAACTCTACGCACCTTCATGAAGTGGTGTATGAGGCAGTAGAGGATGGTCCTTCTCTATCCAGGATGTCCACAGATCGAGACGATTGATGAACCGATCAGCATTGAACGCGGAATATTTCATGGCGACAGTTTGAGTCCCCTTTGGTTTTACTTAGCCTTGAATCCTCTAAGCACACTTCGGGAGAATTCAGCTCTAGGCTATCGGTTGAGAAGAGGTGGTCAGGTGATATCACACCTCCTTTACATGGATGATTTCAAACTCTTTGCCCCCTCAATTTGCGACTGATGGAGCTACTGAAGGTAACAGAAACGGTTCAGTAGCTCAGTTATCAGGATATTTTTTTTTGTGCACAAAGGTGTAGTCACGCATGGAAAGCGAGGGGATAACCGGTGGGGTCCGCAAGAGCCAATGCTTGCCGGACGTGCGGGTTGTTCCAAAGAGATACCGTGGCTCCTGGCACACAGGCACTTGAAGGAACACAGGTGATTTTAGTCAGTAAAAGTCTGACACGCCCTCCCGCTCCACCCAGAGTGGGAGAAGTGATTTGATGATTTCCCACCCAAAAAAAAAGGCGGGTTTATAGAATCCATGGGAACCCAACTTACGGATCCTAAATACCTTAGAGTCCTCTCCTCAACCGAAACCTACAAGTATTTGGGTATGTCGGAAGCATTAGGCATCAATGCTGCCGATATGAAACAATCTTTGAAGGAGCGCTTCTTTGGCCGCCTGAATAAAGTGTCAAATAGTCTTTTATTAGGCGGAAACAAGGTGCGTGCCTTCAACGGTTGGGTCATGCCGGTTTGATGTATTCTTTCGGCATACTCAAATGGACTCAGATGGAACTTGACGCTCTGGATAGGAAGGTCCGTACATTGCTGACGACATATCGGATGCATCACCCACGGTCATCAGTGATGAGACTGTACATCCCGCGGAAGTTTGGAGGCTTTTTAAATGCTAGAACCCTCCACAACCGCAAGATTTGCAGTCTCAGGTAATATTTCTATCAAACTAACGTGGGGATGCATCGAGATGTAGTTGCAGTGGACAAGGGCGTCACCCTGAACCTTTCTCTTTGGCGAAAGAGAACTGACGCAAACCTGCAGTACTAGATACTAATGATCATAAGGAAGTATGGCAAGGCAAAGAGCTTCACGGACGCTTTTTCCTGGCTCTCCATGAGCCTGATGTAGACTTTTAGCGTCGGTTTCCTGGCTGCGTTTTGGTCGACCTCTTCGGGGATACCGAAGGTTTTGTCTGTGTGATTATAGATGAATTTATCATGACGAATAATTATCGGAAATACATTGTCAAGGACGATACGGTTGACATCTGTCGGGCATGCCACTGTCCCGGTGGATCGATCCGACATATTGTTTCCGGTTGTTCTCGTCTTGCTAACGGCGAGTACTTGCACAGATACAATCTAGTAGCTAGGATATTCACCAGCAACTTGCTTTGCAGTACAACCTTGTGGAGTCTGAAGTACCGTATGGTACTTCAGGCTTTCCCAGACCCAGTTTCTTCAGACCCAGTTCTCGAGAATGGTCACGCCATATTGTACTGGGATCGATATAACACTGACAGGACGATTGTAGCCAATTTTTTTAATTTTTTGTACGAGTTTTGTTAAAATATTTAAAAATATATTTAATATGAAAGGAAAACAATAAATGAAATAATAATGTGTATATAATTTGTATGGTCTATATCTGAAATAAACTAAATTGAATTTAATATTGGTTAAAATATTATATATTGTATAATAATATTTTTCGTAAAATATGACTATTGCATAAAAACATGACATTTGCCCTCAAACATAACTTACAGACATTACAAAGATAAGTTCATGATTCCTAAGATTACTATAAATCATCAAATTAAAGTAGGTAGCATTATTGTCATTGGTTCTCGTTCATTTATTACGTTGATGAACGATCAGCGGTCAACAAAATAAAAACATAGGTATTACCCGGCGCACAGTCGGCAAGATATAAAGAAATAAGTAAAAGAGTACCTACAGCAAAATGTACAAAATACAAGTTCTAACGTGTTCGACCGCCGTCTCGCATGTTTTTAAGTACCGAAATCGTATAAAGGTTAAAACCGTTATTTGGCCCAACCTTTATTTATAAAGGTTTCGGTATAGCTCAACCTTTATTTCAAATCGGTACCGATATATTTTTGAGGTATCTTAACCTCTTACCGTAACCGCTTTCAGTCCCTGCTTGGCACTAGTGAGACACGTTCGGTCTGACTCGCGCTTATTGCGAGAATGCCGACATCACGCGACGCCACATGTGTAACAAACACGATTACACCGGGTATTCCCCTGATTGTGTGTCTGTTGGTGTTGTCCAAATACTGTGTTACGGTCAAGGTCATCAACCAAAATCGATTAAGTACCAATTTCAAAGGCTTTAAAGATAACTTGCTCCGTTCGTAGGCACTTCCTGGTAGTTCCTAGCATCTGATTGAGCTGAATCTTGACATACCTATATAACTTTTGGTGACTACGTAAAAATATGATACCATGGAGCTGGTCTGATGATGGAGTCCGAAGGTGGCCATGGGATCTCCTTAACTAAATCAAATATAATATGTTACCAAGAATATTGATTTTCACAGACTTTTCTATTAAACGAGTTAGATTCCAATTGGAAGTATACCTATAGCATGCAGAACTTGTAAGTTTTTTTTTTTGCCTTGTTTTTGTTTCACTTTTTGGGTTTTGTTTTGTTGTAGATTGAGTATATGTTTGTGTTTTATTTTTAAACAGTATCTGCGATTGGATACGGACACTGTCTTTTTGTTGAGGTTTTTCGCAAAACTCCATAAAGGGGTTACCTTTCCTTGTTAGCCGCATAAGTTTTTGTACAGTTGTACAGTACGCGTGTCCGCCCCCCACGTAGCCAAGTGTTCAGCTTGGACGTAAGTTAGGATTTTAGGGGGCGAACTTGTAAGTTAGGTTGTCTACCCCTGGTCCGTTCCTGGTTTTGATACATTAATATGTGAGTGTTACCTTCATACTGTTTGAACTCGTTGGTTTTGCCTTCACAAGTATTATTACACTAGCTGGTGTTAAGGGTCTGATGACGGAGCCGGAAGGTGGCCACAGGAACTCCTCAATAAAACAAGATAGCACCATCGTGTTTGGACTCATTGGCTTTGTCTAGGCAAGTACTTTAGCCTGCAGTGTAGTCCAAGGTCTGATGATGGAGCCGGAATGTGGCCATAGGAAATCCTCAACTAGATAAGGTAGCCCCGTTGTGTTTCGGAAATTTGGATTTGTTTTGACAAGTAGGTACTTACATTAGCTCAAGATATAGTTCAGGATCTGATGATGGAGCTGTAAGCTCGCCATAGGAACTCCTCAAATAAACGAGGAAGCCTCTTTGTGTTTAGGTCCGTTTGTTTTGTTTTGGACAATAACTATAGCCCAAGGTAGTCTAAGGTCTGATGTAGGAGCCATATGGTGGCTGTTAGGACTTCTTAATTAAATAAGAGAGCCCTATTGTCTTCCGAATATGTTTTGTCAAGTAGTTATATTAGCTCAACGTGTAGGAAGCTCGCTATAGGAAGTCCTCAACGCAACAAAATAGCCCCGTTGTCTTTAAGCTATTTTGATTTGTCTTGACAGGTACCTACTAGCCCAAAGTGCCGGAATGTGGCTACAGGAACTTCTCAACTTTATAAGATAGCCCAATGTATTGTATTGGGCTCGTTGGATCTGCTTTACTGTCGATTTGAGTTGCCAAGCTGTACCTTATAAGTGAGCGTGATAGAACAGGTATTTCAACAAATTCTAATGAAAACTACAAAATAAAATATATTTATTCACGTTTTTAAAACCAGCTTTTCATGAACTAAACAGGAATGTTTTTCAGCGAGTCGTCACGGTCTCGTTGCGGTGGCAATTTTCCCAAAAAAAGTTCAAAGTGGCCAATTTTTAAAGTGCTGTATCTCGGGCTATATTGCCCCCACAAAGCTATGGTTGCGCTCAAAACGTACGTGGTGACTTATTCGTGGGATGCACATTTTAGAAGATGAACTGAAAGAAAACCGACATTTTGAGGTCTTTCGAAGCTGCAAACTTGGAAGTATCCTAAGAACATCCCTAAAAATCACTGCAGTGCAATTTTTGCAGGGCATCTGCGATCTCAGATATTTAAAGTGGCTGACCTAACTAGGTCAGCCACTTTAAATATCTGAGATCTGTCTGAGGCTAACTAGCCTGGACGAGATTACGAATCGACGAAAGGGACGCCAATTGACGATCTCCTTGGTCGAACCCTCTTCGTCCGCCTCGAGGTTTTGTTTGGTTGGTTGGCAATGGTTCCCGTGGCTGGGTCCCACCCCTGAGGGACGTCGGTAAATCTGCCGTTCAGACATTGAAACTTAACGTACGTCGCCCCCAATCCAATTGAGAGGGGGCGTCCGGCCATCATCAGGATCGGAATTTGGTCCTCAGGGACGCTGACCACCACAAACCATGTCGCTGTTTGCTTATCTGCATTACGAAACACCCATCTTTTAACGTCGACCCAGGGGTTCTGGTAGCAGAGTGCGCGCCTAATATCGGCCGACTCAACAAACATCCCCTGGTCGTCTGGGATCACGACTCTACAGCATACTCGTTTCTGGATCTAATCGGGAGAGATAAGCCAGAGACTGTGTGTTTCAGCCAGGTTAAAGTGTGGTCATTGCCACACCATAGTTTGAGGATACCTTCGGCGAACAGCGGCTGGGCGTTGAAGGATGGCCCTGGTGTGTCACGCTTGGGGGAGGAGGCCTCGTAGATGACCTGCTTCTGGATAGCAGCGAGTATCTGATCTGATAGGTCTTTGCTTAGAATCCCCGTGCGGTCGCAGGTGATAGCGACGCTCAGATTATTGCTGGCAGCTTGGTAGTCACTTGGGCGGGCGGCTTGCTCGACTTGTTCTGGCCGCAGCTGCCTATGCTCTCCACAAGACGACAACGTCTCTTTGAGAGCTCGTTTCGCCAAGGCCTGATCCTTCCAACCAGGTCGCTGTGTCTTGCCCGTCTGTGTGGCTGGACTCCCTCCAGCTCTAGTCTCCTCTTTTGAACTACCTTCTGATTCGGGTTCACTCAATAATTCTAAGAATTATTTTGAGTACGACCTTATATATTTTTTTATTTCTTCAGCATTCTGTAGATCGCTATCCGTGCATGTGAATCGTTTCGACTTTTCAGGAGTAGACTCTTCATCCGACGAATCACTGATCTCTATAAACGTGGCATCATTTGCTTCAAGTTGTTTAATTTGGATCGGTAGATCGGAAACAACAGTATCAGCAGGCATGTCTTCAAACATTTGATTGTGTTTGTCGTGAATTAGTTCACCTTGAGGTGGTTCACTTCAGTGAATTCGAAATCAATGACGTCATAGTCTACATTATCCGTTTGAACCATTGCTTGCTAATTATTTTCTTAACTCGGTATGGCCGGTCTTTTCTGTGTTGGCAACTTTTCTGCTTCTATTTGTTCACAATCTGTTGAACCAGCAGATACGGTTGGAATCTGACTTTCTGTGGTTTTAATCTGAAAATTTAAAGTATGTCCCATTTAAATATGTTTTGTTTCGATTATGTTTCGCCCTAGTTTTACAAAGGCACAGTAAGATAATCTTGTTTTCCTGTTTTGTTATAAAATTGTGATGACGTTATATTAGTCATCCTGATGGATGATTCATAATAGTACCTATACTCTTATCTTAGCAGATAAGCCAAGAGCGTGCTTCGCACGAACACCGGGGCGCCGCCATATTGGTTTAGTGAGTGCCCAAGTGATTATTGTTTTGTTACACATAATTTTGGCATCAGTGCTCTCGAAAACGATGTAAATAATGTACCTACCTAAGCAACTATCATTCGCTGTGATTTAATCCTAACCGAGTTTGAGTTAGGAGAATGGCCGAAAGTACCTAATTGTCGTAAATTTAGCTTTACTGAACTGTCATGTTATTTTGTAAAAGAGGGCAAAGCCGGTTGCAATTCCAACCCTGAACTATATTGTAAACTATTTATCAGTTATTTTGAACGTCATAATCCTGGCAAATTCAAAAACGTACATAATTTAGCAGCAAGAAACAAACTGATACTTGATACTTACTGAGGAATATGATATACCTACCTACTTACTTGTTGCCATTCTCTCAGTATCAATTACCCAACTTGAAGTAAGCGAGTATTTATTTAATTACTAGCTTTTGCCCGCGGCTCCGCCCGCGTGGATGTCTCCGAAGCTAACCTCCAAAACGGCTCGTTCAATTTGACTAGACTTTCACTGGCAGATAGCTGAGGTTATAAGAAGTAACATGGGCAACTTTTTGTCCGTTCCCAAGGGATAACTTCCGACAGCCACGCGGACGAAGCCGCGGGCACAGCTAGTGATTACACAAATTAACTCTGAAACTATGTGAAACTAAATGCCAGTTAGCATGAATTCTATACTTTAGTTACTTAGTACATTTATCACAGGCAAAAAAATAAGCTAGGTAGGTAGGTATGTACAAGATGGAGTGAGATATGAAATACACAAGCGAAACCGCGGGCTCGACTAGTTTTGCAAACAACACCTAATAAATAATCATCGTCATCATCATACCAGCTGAAAGACGTCCACTGCTGGACGTAAGCCTCCCCCAAAAGGGGGGATTTGCCATAATAACCACGCTTGGCAGGCGGGTTGGCGATCGCAGTATGGTGGTCAAATGCATAGAGAACGCTGCTGCCCATTCTCTAGTAAGTCCCTTAGTCCCTTCTACGACACCCACGGGAAGAGATGGGATGGTGGTATTCTTTTACGTCCGGCACCACACGGAACCAATGGAATAAATAAAAGGTTTGTATTATTTTATAGATACACATAATATAATCTAATGATAACAACTGACGGGCGTGTGCTAACTGCTATCATGTGCGACATAGTATACAGTTGTTACGAGAACAGAATAAATAATTATAGATAAGTAGGTACGAATACCTAAGTAGGTATTCTATATATTATATTATACTTTACAAGTGTAAAGTATCACAATTAATTATAATTGTCCCATTAGGGTAGAGTATCGGAGTCCGTGCGCCTAGATAAAGGTCAAGTTAAAGACCAACATTCCCAAAAATATTTGCATACAATTTTTTTTTGTTTTATGACTTTTTAATTTAATGTAATACTTATGCCAAAAAGTACCTAAACACAGAAGTCAGTAATATTTAATGATAAAAAATGACATCATCTGGGAATACCAGAAGGAATCTCTATACAGTTTTGGACAAATTAAGATCTACTTCAATAGAATATTAGCTTTTGCCAGCGGCTGCGTGGAGGTCGAAAAATATGCCACGGGAACGTACTACCGGGATGAAAAGTATCTTATGTGTTAATTCTAGGCTATCTGTGTCCCAAATTTTATCCGAATCTGTTCAGCCGTTTCTGCGTGATTGAATAACAAACATCTAAACATACAAACGTTCACATTTATAATACATATTAGTAGGATAATTTACAATTTTCCACCCTTCGGGGAAACAAGGTTATCATAGGAATAGGAATAGGTACAAAGTGGTGCGGGGCACCAGGTGGTGTCCACGTTGGTGTCCGAGCTGGGAGATCTACACAAGGCCGCCTAGGCCTTCAGTCGGCGAGACGGCAATAATGATAAAATATGACATCATCTTGAAATACCAAACTGGATTTTACATAAATGAAGATCAACTTTATTGATTATAGTTTGCCTACAATTTTACAGTAAAATAAGTAGGGTAACTAGGTACTAAGGTGCAAAGTGGCGCGGGGTACCGGGCCGGTGTTTGGGGCCTTAACATCCAAGTCGGGGCTCTACGAAATATGAGGCCCCGGCCTTCGGCCTCAGTCGGCGAGACGGCAATATTTTGTGATAAAATATAACATTATCTTGGAATACCAGAAAGGAATCTCTGACATAGGTACCTACTACAATAGATGATGAAATTCTGACTTTATGATCACTAATGCCGATATATCCGAAGAATTAACGAAGCACACGAAGCCTCCTCTGCTTCGCTGCGGATAGAATCTCACTGTTAAAAGGAGTTGAAGGTCACAAATAACGGCAATCGTCGACTACCTCGTTGGTCTAGCCGCAGCTCACAGGCGAAAATGACTGGGTTCGATTCCTGTGTCGGGCAAATTGATTTTTTTTTTGTTTTTTTGAATTGATTTTTGATTGTTTTTCAATCTAAAATTTCTCAGTACCAAACCCGGTGTCTGGAACTCAAATATAACTAGCGAAATGTGGGTATACAATAGGTACACCTTTGCCTCTGCTGTTAAGCAATGGCGGATTTGGCTCAATTTCTTTTTTGCACACGCAGAAAAGAAGTTCGAACGAACAATATTACTCAAAATATTTTAGTACTATACAGTATACCGAATACTACAACGTCTGTTTATGAAAAATGACGACGAAAACCGATGAATGATTTTATGATGACGATTTTTTTTTGGGTCCAATCATCAAATAACTTCTCCCGCTCTGGGTAGAGCAGGAGGGCGTATCAGACTTTTACTGACTAAAACCCACCCGTGTGCCAGGGGCCGCGGTATCTCTTTCGAACAACCCGCACCCCTGGTTATGATGGTGATTAATTTTTAAAATATTCCAATACCGTTTCAATACTATACTAGTTACTAGTTACTAGTTAGTAGGTAGTAGTTACTAGTTACTAGTTAGTAGTTAGTAGTTAGTAGTTACTAGTTAGTAGTTAGTAGTTAGTAGTTACTAGTTACTAGGTAATCATTGGTCATGATTGTGTTATGCACGAACTAATCTTAATTTAGGCTATTACTATCTCATTACTTCTAATGACACAAGAAAGAGCCAAAGAAAAAAACGAGCTGTCAAAAGTTGCTCAAGATTTTCTTCGACAAGGAACTAAATTCATCGTGCTTAAAATATGCCATATTCAAGACGTAACTTAGTTTGATAGTTCTTAAGGGTCCCTTTTCTTTTTCTTTCGCGGTCTGTCAGTAAGAGATACTACTACTACGACTTGCGACTTGCTTGCTTACGACTTGTATTTTAGTTTAGCTGGTGAACAAAAGAATCGTCGTCGCTTTTCTTCTTTCTAATGTGTCGATTTTATCGTGGACGTCCCGTCCACGACCATTAATACGTTATGGCACGCGCGGCACGTGGCAGTTCCGTTTTTACGCTGTTACGCGCACGTTACTAGTTAGTAGTTACTAGTTACTAGTTAGTAGTTACTAGTTACTAGTTACTAGTTAGTAGTAACTAGTTAGTAGTTACTAGTTAGTAGTTAGTAGTTACTAGTTAGTAGTTACTAGTTACTAGTTAGTAGTTACTAGTTACTAGTTAGTAGTTACTAGTTAGTAGTTACTAGTTACTAGTTAGCAGTTACTAGTTACTAGTTAGCAGTTACTAGTTAGTAGTTGGTAGTTACTAGTTAGTAGTTAGTAGTTACTAGTTAGTAGTTACTAGTTAGAAGTTAGCAGTTACTAGTTAGTAGTTAGTAGTTACTAGTTAGTAGTTACTAGTTAGTAGTTAGTAGGTAGTAGTTACTAGTTAGTAGTTAGTAGTTACTAATTAGGAGTTACTAGTTAGTAGTTAGTAGTTACTAGTTACTAGTTACTAGTTAGCAGTTACTAGTTAGTAGTTAGTAGTTACTAGTTAGTAGTTACTAGTTACTAGTTAGTAGTTACTAGTTAGTAGTTAGTAGTTACTAGTTACAGTTACTAGTTAGTAGTTACTAGTTACTAGTTAGTAGTTACTAGTTATAGTTAGTAGGTAGTAGTTACTAGTTAGTAGTTAGTAGTTAGTAGTTACTAGTTAGTAGGTAGTAGTTACCAGTTAGTAGGTAGTAGTTACTAGTTAGTAGTTGGTAGTTACTAGTTAGTAGTTAGTAGTTACTAGTTAGTAGTTACTAGTTAGAAGTTAGCAGTTACTAGTTAGTAGTTAGTAGTTACTAGTTAGTAGTTACTAGTTAGTAGTTAGTAGTTACTAGTTAGTAGTTACTAGTTACTAGTTACTAGTTAGTAGTTACTAGTTAGTAGTTACTAGTTAGTAGCTACTAGTTACTAGTTAGTAGTTACTAGTTACTAGTTACTAGTTAGTAGTTACTAGTTAGCAGTTACTAGTTAGTAGTTAGTAGTTACTAGTTAGTAGTTACTAGTTACTAGTTACTAGTTAGTAGTTACTAGTTAGTAGTTACTAGTTAGTAGTTACTAGTTACAGTTAGTAGGTAGTAGTTACTAGTTAGTAGTTACTAGTTAGTAGTTACTAGTTAGGAGTTACTAGTTAGTAGTTAGTAGTTACTAGTTAGTAGTAACTAGTTAGTAGTAAGTAGTTAGTAGTTACTAGTTAGTAGTTAGTAGTTACTTAGTTAATAGTTAGTAGTTACTAGTTAGTAGTTACTAGTTACTAGTTAGTAGTTACTAGTTACTAGTTAGTAGTTACTAGTTTAGTTGTTTTGTTTAGTTGAGTTGTGTGTGAGTTTTTGTTTTTGTCCATTGTTTTCAATGGACTGACGGTATTAAAATCTTTTTACTTGTAAATGGAAGGCAGCCCCTTTAATCGTAGCGCGATGATACGACGTAGCCCTCCACCGACTCCGACTCCGGTACCAACACCGGCACGGACACCGCCCCAACAACCCAGACGGGACCAAGATGAGACAGTTGAAGTTGTGTCCACTCCAGAGATTCAGAACTGGATGGGGTCCATTGAGCAGTGTCTAAATGAGATTGTTGCTGTTGCTTCTGAGGGAAAGCTAAACGCTGATCAGAAGCTGAAAATAAGCAATCTCTGCCGGAAAGTTGGACATGGAAGTTCGCAAATGGCAGTTCATTACCAGTCGCTAAAACAGAAAGCAATTGAAACCCATACCTCCCTTAAAACCATGACCGAAGCCCGAGCCCGAGCCTCCGAGCCTTATGGAAATGAACCGGACGATTCAGGAATCCTGCACGAAGCGAGAAGCAATTTCTTCATCTTTTGCAGGTCCAACACCTTTATTCGCCCTAATACTTTTAGCTCCGGGGCCATTTATCCCAGTGACATCTCAAAAACCAGTGACGCAACTAAGAACATGGTCCAAAAAATCATATGCCCTGGGGAAATGAAGCTGAAAGTTCGAGGCGTACGGAAAATTGGAAAAGGAGGCACAGAGACTAAAGATGATTTAGATAAGCTCAAGCAAACAGTCCAACTCGCTTCGTCAGGGCTCACCGTCGACGAACCTAAAAGGCGCAAACCACGTATAATAGTAATAGGAGTTCCCACATCAATGGCTGAAAATGAGGTTTAAAAATGCATTTATGAACAAAACTTGGCCGACAAACTGCCTACTATATCCCTAGATTCTTTTTTGACCTCCATTAAACTAAGCCACAAATCTGGCCGGAAAGATGCTGAACACTGCAACTATATTATAGAAGTTCCAGCCCGCGAGGGCTTACGTACGAACGTAAGGCCCTCATCACACAAGACCGTGTTTTCATTAATTGGACGTCCTGCCCGGTACGAGACTTCACACTAGTAACGAGATGTTACAAGTGCCAGCAGTACGGTCGTGCGTCCAAAACATGCAAAACTGCTGCTTCTACGTGTGGACATTGCGGTGAAGAAGGACACACAATACAGGACTGCGCAAGAAAAGCCGAAGCACCTAAATGTGCTACATGTTTGCGCTTTAAAAAACAGGCCAACCATAAGACGGGAGACGCAGATTGTCCGGCCAAAAAGGCTGCAGAAAACAGGTACATCAACTCGATCGATTATGTAGGCGCCTAAGAGCGCAACATCCTTGTTTATATTTTAGACGCTAGGTTTTAGAATTTTTATTGTTATTTCTTTAATTTAGTATGTAACTTATTTACCAATATAGATAACTCATTTTTAACTGTGTCAAAAACATGTGAAGTTGAGGATTGCAGACAATATCTTTCCGATTATCAAAAGTCACTAACTATACTGACCCAAAACATTCGTAGTATTTATAAGAACATAGATAGCTTTACAGTTTTCCTTCATAGACTTAACTTTGATTGTGATATAATTGTACTAACTGAGTGTTGGCTAGCAAACCGCATAGATAACCTCCCAGTAATACCTGGGTATAACTTATTGCATACCTCAATAAACAGCAATCAAAATGGTGGTGTGGTAGTTTTTGCCAAAGAATGTTTAAAGGTCACAGTCGAGGAACCAACTCTACAAGAGACTGTATGAGTAATTGCTTAGTTATCAAAATTGGCGCAACTACAGTGATAATCGCTATAGATAGGTCCCCATCCGCTAGAAACTTTGATTGTTTTCACAATACCTTAAATCAGATTTTTCAAACACTAAGATCGTTTAGGAATGTTATACTAACAGGTGATTTGAATAATAAATATTGGTGCCGAAAACTGCGATGCAGGGACCGAAAACTACCTTAATATCTGCTCATACCATGGATTTCTCCTCGCTCATACATTGCCTACTCATCAAAGCGGTTCCTGTCTTGATCATATGATGATCAAAAGCAGCTTATCATACATTAAGCTTGTTACTAACTCAACAATTACTGACCATCACGTTGTCCTACTTGCCGTAAATTTAACGCTGCCTATGCAAAATCGTCCCCTGACCAAAAGTAAATTAAACACAAATAAACTCGAATATGACTTATGCAACCTCGACTTTAGCTTACTTTACAATACTGCTGACGCTAATTTGTCTTTATCGTACTTAATAAAATATCTCCAACAAGCAATATTACGTAACACGATTGTTTCTACAGTGGATAAGAAATGTTATAATATTAAACCATGGGTTACTGGGTTACTCCTGGATGTATAAGACACAGAGATACAAAAAGATACCCTGATAATCTAATAATTGAAACCACATATAAAAGATACAGGAACTTCTGCAACAATCTGCTAAAGAATTTAAAAAATAATTACGATAAAAACGAATTAAATAGAGCAGGTAACAATAGCAAGCAACTCTGGAAACACATTAAAAACGTCACCAACATGTCTAAACAGCGTGAGTCAAATTCGAGTTTACTACTGACTAATGCCTCACCCCTCCTTTCAGCTAACAATGTTATTAACTGTTTTGTCAATGTTGGGAAAACTCTTGCGGAACAGATTCCGAAACATTATTGTGAACCATCTTTCCAAAAATCAAGCAATAGCAGTAACCTGAAATCTTTTGCTATGATGGACACTGACGAAGACGAAATAACCCGAATTATTTCTGGGCTAAAAGATGACTGTGCAGTTGGGTGGGATAACATAAGCAATAAGATCCTTAAACTCTATAAGGATATTTTGGTACCTGCCTTAACGTATATATTTCGAATCTGTCTTTCCAATGGAATTTTCCCTAGATGTCTAAAAAAGTCTGTTGTAATCCCTGTTTTTAAATCTGGAAGCAAAGACCTAGTTAATAATTATAGGCCAATATCGTTACTTCCCTCTATATCAAAGATATTAGAGAAAATATAAACAGTAGACTAGTTAACTATCTAGAAAACAATAACTTTTTATCCCCTGCGCAATTTGATTTTAGAGCCAAATTATTCACAGCCGACGCGGTGCATAACCTAACCAATTATATTTCAGAAGAACTCGGCAAAGGGAACCAAACCCTAGGGAGTCTTCCTTGACTTAGCCAAGGCCTTCGACACGGTGTCCGTTCCTGTCCTTCTAAATAAATTAGAGACTATAGGAATTAGAGGAACACCGCTGAAACTATTTTCTGACTACTTACAAGACCGATACCAATGCGTTAGAATAGATAAAACCATAAGCGATGAGCAAAAAAGTACGGGTTTTGGTGTTCCTCAGGGAAGTATTCTGGGCCCCACACTTTTCTTGATTTATATTAACGACATGTGTAACCTTAATATTAAAGACGGGAAAATTATATCATATGCCGACGACACGGCGCTAATTTTTACCGCTAGCGGTAAAAATGCGGTGGTTCTAGAACCAGTACCGAACTGTTCGAAATCGCACAACTAGCTTTTAATACTGTGACTAATTGGCTTTAAAGAAACTTACTGACATTAAATGCTGACAAGACAAAATATATTCAGTTCTCCATGCGAAAGCCTCAACTTAATATTACTAACCCTCATCTATATGTCCATCAATGCGGAAACCGTTCAGTCAACATGTGCAATTGTCCTTTTATCCTCAAAACTAGCAACATAAAATACCTCGGCGTAATAATGGACGACACTCTGTCTTTCAAAAAACATATTGAAAGTCTCGTTAAAAGAGTGCGCAAATTAATATATGTTTTTAAAAAATAGCGAACATTTGCAGACTCAAAATTAATCTCTCAAGTTTATTTAGCCCTATGTCAATCAATAATTCAATACTGCATCACATCATGGGGTGGCGCACCAAAAACGAATTTGCTTCCTCTTGAACACAGAGAGCAATTTTAAAGGTAGCAAACTTCCATCCCTTTTTCTTTCCCACAGATCTGCTATATAAATCCTGCAACGTGCTGACTATTCGCCAACTTTTCATTATGCACTTAGTATTAAAACAGCACACCATGCTTACCTACACTGCTGACAACACTAACAAAAGACGGAATGATAATTATAGTATGCACATCGAATGCAACCTCAAAACATGTCTTTGTAGAAAGATTTTTTACATTTTTAGGCCCATTTCTGTACAACAGGTTAAATAGAAAACTAAGTATCTATAAATTAAATTACTTTAGCTGTAAGAAAATTATACTTAAATATTTACTAACCATTGCATATGCACAGACAGAAGATCTACTTGTTGTCTGCAAATAGAACGACTAACATGCTATTTTATTTTTACTTTCCTAAGTTTAACATTACACTTTGTTAATTTATTACATTAAGTATTTACGCGCTTCATAGCCTGAAGCACAGGTTCAACCTAGTTCAGGCAATAAGCAACTGTGCTCTATTTTAATTGTTAAGATACATTGTAAATATGCCCCTTTTAATAAATAAACGATATTATTATTAAAAAAAAAAAAAAAATTACAATTTAAATTCAGTACTTTTGACCCATTTAAAAAAATATTTATTAAGGACGGGTTTGCAAATCTGACAAAAATAAGCAGTTTTTCGCTGCTTTTTGCGGCAAAATGATACTAAACCGAATGTAACTAATAATTGCCAAAGATAGATTACTTCTTCATCTTCAAATAGGTGAAATTTTATACCCGAAAATTTTGGTTTTTACCATTGTAAAAAATAATTTCCGTTACCTCTTCACACAACATTGACAATAAAGTGTTGATAGGAAGATTTTTTTTCTATGAAATAACATAAATTCAATTATTTAAAAATATTTTATGTAAGCAGACATGTTCAACTCAAAAAAGGGTGAATAAAAAAACTATAAAAATTCGTATAATTTTGGCGCTATTTAGTGCTGTAAAAGTCTTAAAGGTGATTGCTTCATATGAAAACAATGGGGAAAAATAAAAGTAGTGATAAATCTATAAGGGAAGTAATAATCAAACTTCGCAAAAAGAATTGGTCGTATAATAAAAATAATAAATAGACCAGCCCTCACAATTTTATGAAAGCATGACCCTTTGAGAAATTAATGTTCATAATTTGTAATTAATAAAATTTTGAAACCCAATTTGGCTGCAAAAAACAAATGAAATCCGACTGGAACTTCCCGAGATTACAAAAAAATTAAACAAACTCTTAACTTAAATCAAATTTATTAATAGGTAAATATACGCACCAGTTTTGTGTTCTGATAATGACTTCCTTCCTTGTTTTCTGGTTCCTCTTCACTGTTTACTCTGCATGCAAAACCATGCAAATAAAATATTGTTTTTATCTCTTCGCTAACACTTGGCACATGTACGCTCTGAATCACGTTTTTTGCGAGTGATATCACGGCCACTCGCATAATGCTACGGCCACCATAGCCTGCTTTCTCACAGGCCAGGGCGACCGACTACCATGAGAACCGTCGCATCCGATGAGGCCTGCGGTGGCCTGTCGTCACCCGTCCGATGCGACGAGTTGGTAATTAGAATGGCGCGGCGCGGGGACGCCTGTCGCAGCTTGTACGGGCGCGTTTCTTTTTGCTTTGTTTATCCAATATGAACCACTGAATTTAACCACAACGGCTGACTACGAAGCCATGCGGTATTGACATATTAGGATAGCAGCCAACCGGCCGCACCAGGCCAACACCCACCCCAGGAATCTTCAGCACAGGCCGCGACAGCCCCCGACAGACGTAGCAACGCTAGTTAACGGGCCGTGGCACTGCGGCTTTATAGTCACGGTCAGCAACAAAGCCGGCCAAGTGCGTGTCAGATCAAGCACACCACGGGTTCCGTAGTCGATGAATTAGTAGATAAAAAAATAGTGGGTTAATATTTACGGATGCACAGTATCGACTTTATCGACAACATAAATAATTATGTACCTATTTCAAAATATCTATAAAAACTATGTTACCACAGGGGTTGTACCGAAAATATACTATTTATGAAAAATTATTGACTTAAATAAAAAAGTCACATAAAAACATTGTAATCGTTTTAATTCTGTGACTCAACGATTCATCCCTAGGTGACATGTATGGGGCGAGCCATCCATAATTGATATTTTCGTAATTTTACTACATCATGGAGTAGCGGAGCAGTGGTGGAACAGTGTCAACGACCTCGACTCGACGTCGGTTCGTGGGTTCGAACCCAGGCAGGCGCTTTGCTTTGTTGTGATTAATTTCATCACCACTGCCTCAAAGAGACTAAGCCTGTATCCTGTCTTCCAACAGCTGAACATTATAGGCTGGTTGTACACGGAATACAATCTATAATCTGATTTTTTTTTGTACGGACAGAACGCGAACAGAATTTGTGTAAGATCACATCTATAAATGAACAGCACATGGCTAAGTTCGATAAAAAGTTAGTACACGACTGTAGACCGTGGCGAAAGCACCATATAACACGATTCCTACCGGCTTTCCTTCAGTGATTCGCATCTCTACCGCTTCTGAAAAATGGTACGTCAATAGTGTCTACTATTGCAAAAAATATAATAACATTACGGGTATTTCATTTGCCCATAACATTCAATCAACAAAAACGCTTATTTTTAGCTTTGTATTACTACAACAACAAATAAATGTGCCAACTTAACCCGCTGCTAAAACTTCATAATCGGGAAAAAATCATACAACAGCGATCCCGTAATGATGTCACTTTACAACGGGTTACGATAGAGTAGAAAATGTAGAAAAAATGTGTAAGCGAGAACAAGATGGAGGAATATTGCA
Organism: Polymixis lichenea; assembly: GCA_949091785.1. NCBI lineage: Eukaryota > Metazoa > Arthropoda > Insecta > Lepidoptera > Noctuidae > Polymixis > Polymixis lichenea. The sequence continues at coordinate 19,199,560 of OX420943.1, read as the reverse complement.
CATTTTATTTGGTTTTCAGCTTTTCAATTTTATTGTATTTAGTTATTTATAGTAATTTTAGAATAATAGTAAGTATTATTTTTCATAAGTCAGTAAATTAAAGCCGGCTTCTCTCTTAGAAAAAGTGCACCTCGCCGCTGCTGTAGACTTCAAGTTTTATGGAGGTGAAAAAAAGTTAGGTTCCTTGTTACTAAGGGCGAAGTTCACCTATGAAACTGCACACCATCAGCACATCTTAAGGTGGAAGCTCCAGGGTAACCCGCCGAAGTTCTTTTTTTTTGCAATTTGCAGGTCGTGTGTTGTTCAAAATATAATTCGCAACTGTAACTGATATGGCTTTACAGAATTGTAATCGTTAAAATTATCATTACAATCATCCGCCTCAAGCTAAAATTCTAATCAGTTTTTATAATGATAATTTTGGACACTATAAATAGTAATGTTTTATGAATAAGTCTTAAATAGGTATTTAATAACGTTGTATTAGAATTGAGTAGACGAGAGAGTTAGGCCTCAAGCTAAAATTCTAATCAAAGAGTTTTTGTAATGATAATTTTGGACGCTGTAAATATCTTTAACAGGTGTTCCAGCCTTAAGTAACGTTTTATGAGTAAGTCTTATATATTTAATAACGTTATATTAGAATTTAGTAGACGAGAGAGTTGGAGAGGTAAGATGTTCGTTAGTAACAAGTTCATTTAATCCCATTGAATGAAATTTTCATGAAATATTAATTCAATGCGATTGAATGAACTAAGAGCAACCCTCTTAGTTCATTCAATCGCATTGAATTGATGTTTTTATTGATTATAAATTAGTAATTACATTTGCGTTAATCATTTCAGCCGGAAGACGTCCACTGCTGGACATAGGCCTCCCCCAATTTGAGGGGGCTTGCCATAATCGCCACACTTAGCATGCTGGTTGGCGATCGCAGTATGGTGGTAAAATGCATAGAGAACGCTGCTGCCCATTCTCTAGTAAGTCCCGTAGTCGCCTCCTAAGAGATCCACGGGAAGAGATGGGATGGTGCTATTCTTTACGTCCGGCACCACACTGAATACTACGCGTTAAAACGTCGGAAAATTTGTATTTTGTGAGGTAGCCTGGAGCTTTCACCTTTACCGTGTTCAAGACCTGTCAGTGTCAGTCAATATTCCACACAAGAAGCTTATAGATAAAAGTGGAGGCCACACTCCAAATAAAAAGTGAAGACGACCTGTGGGCTAGCGCTCTCATACATAAGAACGAGACAGTGATATGTGTTCTCTCTCTCTTATTAATAAATTCAGAAAGAGAGTATTAGCCCACAGTCGTCTTCATTTAGTTATTTAGAGTGTTGCCTCCATTTTTATCTATAAGCTTCTTGATTCCACAGTAATAATTACACTGACAGCTCTTACACGCAGTTTGGAGGTGCTATCACGTTCAGTATCATTGGCTAAAATAGGTCACAAATAAATAATACTCAATTAAAAAGTAAGACTGTATTATACAATAATAAACAACAATCATAGAATGATAAAAATGCGTAAAACTATGATTACAGCTATCATGATTATAAATGCCATACAATTATGATCATAGTACATTCTCTCACGTCACGAAATTTTTTAATATTTTAAATATCTGCTTTAATTCGCTTGAAAAAACTAAATAACTTCAACGACACATTTCGCATACAGATACTTTAAAATATAATAAAACATATTAAGTTCCATTTCGACAAACATTAATGAAAACTTGCTTTATGGCAATAATCAAAAACAGATAATTTAAAAACATAGATGCTAAAAATGTGATGTTTATGATCGACCTAATGTGTTAAAAACCTTAAATTATTTAATTATAGTGAACAAGTTGCATGCTTTTTAGCGAAGATTGTCCCTAGCAACTGACTGGCAGTTGCTTATAAAGTCTCGTATAGGTACACTAAATAAGTTCCAGAAATGGCGCCACCAAAACAATTAGTGAACAATGAATAGCATACCTTATTTGAACACGCATTGAAGCAGTAATGTTAAGGTTTACACAACCCAAAAAATATTAATGAAAATCTATTGGCATGCTATAAGAAAAACAATGTTCGTTTACTGTTTATGCTGCTAGCGCCTCTAGTGGTGAAACCTGGCTGTATACTCTCCCATTCTAGAAGTTATTTCCCAATAAAGTTTTTAAGTTTTGACCAATCCTTGTTTACAGCCATCGATTGCAAAACCGTCTTATTCATGGATTCAAAATCCAAGTATACCCAAGGACTACGAAACGACTGCTAAAAACCGCTTTCGCTCTGCGAGTCAAAAGTTAGCGTCGAGCGGGAAAAACCAAATTCAACTTTATTTACACAAACATAAAAGTGATATTTGCTTTGGTGGAATAAACATATATTCAACTGTTCTTGTCGCGATCACAAGGTTAAGAGTAGCAGACACTAGATTTATTTTGTACTTTACACATGTTATTCACGAGTTTTGATACATTATCATACATATTAACTGAAAATTACAAATCTAAATCACGTTATTCATATTTTTATTTAGCTGACAAGATGTGTATAGATGACATTATCTTTGAAAATCAAAATTGCAGCTTCAATGAAAGTGCTGTACCAAACTACGATAATATCGTGAGTGGTACATACCTAGGGGAACGTGTTGCTGGCTATGTCGAGCTTCTGCCGCAGCACTCCTCCGAGAATGAACTCTGTGGACACTACGGTGGCTCCTCGCTTCCTCAACGCTGGCCAGAGCCCGTTGTCCCTGGAGCAGGACACGCACACCCAGTTCGGACCGCCTTCCTTCCACGTACCGCCTGAACATTCCACGATCACTGAAAGATAATGGTAATACTGTTTATTTGCTAACCAAAGTCGCATTAGTTCTGTCGTATACGTACGATTCAGACTTGACGGAGCCGTAATTCAGTGAAGGAAATTAAATGTTTATCAATGAATGATGAATGATGAATTAATTGCAAATATGGGTTCTAATAGCCCATATTTGCATTAATTCAGTGAAGTCCGGTCGAATGCTTGTAATTGTAAAAGTTTCGATTGTAACCGATTTTTTTTTCTTATTTGAACAGTCCTTCATTCATATAGTTATGCCTATTTATTTCTTCATGACAGTCAAGATGCACAAAAACTTCCAACAAAAAATTTTGTTACATGGGCTGCAGTCCAGTCAACTTTGGGGACCACTAGTCTATATAATAAAAATGAAATGCTGTTCATCGGTAAACGCGTAAAATTGAGAACAGCTGGAAAAATTGGAAAAGATGACTGGAATGTTGGCAAATTCGAGAAAACTGAAAGTGCTTTGTTATGGGTATTTGGATAAACTCAAGCCCAGATATTGATTTTTTGACAGACCTATGTCGGGTTAGCTAGTTCTTAATAACGTTAATAGATAATTCGCATGTAATTTAGTTCGGGTTCAAGTTAAACTCACGTTTCATTTCCGCCGCGTTCGGCTGCACGCTTGGCGTAGACGACACGTTGTACCCCTTCAAGAAGCCCCTCTTGCCGTTCAGCGTCTTCTGCAAACTAAAATGGAACCGCTTCTCTGCCTGCTCGTCTTTTACTAGGTACATCCAGGGATCTGAAATTAAACAGACCAGTCCTTATAACTTCACAGACGTATCGCATCTAATAATAACAATAAAAACCACCGAGCACGGGAAGCCTCGGCAGCCGCGGCTAGAAGAGGCGGTACTATCAATACAAACCAGGGCTTGGAACCGGTACCAACACTTTTACACTTCAATAATATTTTTACTCTGAGAAGAAACACCGAAACAAACTCCAAGGTCGGTCTCTTTTAAAGTCCTGACATAGATCATGTGTGACCAGGAACATGAAGATTAGTGACTGAAATGATTCTCTAACACATAATTAGCCTACATTGTTCCCACTGCCGGGACACTGGCCTGCTTTCCGTGAGACGGAGAGGGCTTCTCCACCACGCGGGCCCAGTGCGGTTTGATAGATATCACAGTCATGTCTTCTAGTTTTTGGTTCTAGAACATGCCGGTTTCCTCACGATGTTTTCCTTCACCGTTTTGAGGGCAGTGGTAAGTAATTAAATATTTTACACAAAGTAAAGCACCTGTCTGGATTCATACTTACGACCTACATTCGTAAGTCGCGGCCATTAGCACTAGGCCACCACTGCTCCACCAAATATGTTTAGCTAGCTTCTGCCCGCGACTTCGTTCGCGTCAAATTTCTTGTTCCCCTGACCCACCGCGTCGCTTCGAATCGCCTGCCCGTGCGAGTACTTCGTATTCGTGACTTTTTTTTCTCTTTGCTCGGCTCCTAAGGATCTTAGATGGATGTTATATAGCCTATAGCCTTCCTCGATAAATGGGCTATTCAACACTAAAAGAATATTTCAATTCGAACCAGTAGTTTCTGAGATTCGTTCAACCAAACAAACTCTTCAGCTTTATAATATTAATAATAATATATAATACATATATTTATATAATAGAGAAGATTTAGCTACATTTTTGACATTGATTTTCGCTTAGATGATATTGCGACTAAATTTGAACATTCTAACTTTGCTGTTCGTTCCTACTTTTGCTGTGCCTGACAGGGTTCACAATAATCATGTCTGTATAAACCTGGCATCTAAGTTCGCATTGTGGAATGCAAAAAATATATTGAGTATTGGCTTTTCTGAAATAGGGTATTAAAACCATTTTTTTAGAGTGTCCTATATGTTTTTTTAGTGGTTTATTAGCACGATTATAAAGTGCTAATAAACCACTAAAAAAACACATCATTTTTATTTAAGTAATCGATTAGTGCCGTAAAAATGCAATAAAATTTTTCATTTTCAAATTTCGCGCGTAATTTGACAAAAACGCTGGACGCAGTGGACGCCATATTGCTCTGTGGGTATGACGTCAGTTTGCTGATAGACAAATGCGCTGATATTTTATATGATAATTGTTTTTAATTTAAAAAGTGACTTATTATTCTACTTATCGTTGGTTTGCTGTTCCTGAATGCAAAATATTATTTACTTTGGTTACAAAAATATTAAAAGTACAAAGTTGTTCAATTGACACGACGTATGACGTAATAACATGGCGGCTACTATTTCACGGTGTTCAAAAACATAAAAAAACTGAAATGTTTGAATTGAATTTTAAAATCTATTTTGTTATTTTATGAACTGAAAATATCGACTACATTTTGCCTAAATATTTGAATAATATATTTTTAGATTTTTTCTCATAAAGAGTAAAATACAGTATTGAAGAAACTGAAGTGTGTAGCTGTTGATGCTCTAGAGAGAATGAATGACAAAGTTAAAATGTGTCATAAAGCAGGGTCCTCTTACCGACAATGATGTTGGTGTCGGCGCAGGCCTGCACCCAGCCGGGTCCTACGATAGGCCTGCCGAGCCCCACGGCACACAGCAGCTTGAACGTACGCTTTATCTGCATCGTCAGCACCATGGAACACTCCATAACATCTGTTACTATTACCGCTCCTATAATAAAAATATTAGAATTAAGAATACTAATTTTTAAGGACATAGTAGTGACCTTAAACGAGTTAAGCTCACTCCGCTAGACACCTTTAATAAAGATTGGCCCTTAACAGCCATCAGCGAGACGTGAAGATTAGGGAGCACTGAAATACAAAAAACCCAAGATGCATAGTCTCGAACAAAAGTAACACTCAAAACTATCCACAATTATACGCCAGTGGTACACCACAGTTATTCGGCCAATTATCACATACGGCTCAATAGTCTGGTGACCCAGGACGGACTTGAGCACAGCCCAAAAACACCTCGAGAAACTGCAGCGGTATGCCTGTGTAGCAATCACCAGCTGCATGAGAACTACACCCACCGCTGCCCTGCAGGCAATGCTGGGACTGCCCCCACTACACCTCATCGTACGAGAGGAGGCGGCCCTGGCCGCTTTCAGGCTCAACATAGCAGGAACCCTAGGCAGAGATTCTAGAGTCAAACACACACGCATTAAGGAAGATGCGATCAAACGACAACAAATGCTGGCATCACCTTGCGATAAAACCCCGAAACTGCACTTCTTCCAAAAGCACTACCACGTGGCACTCACCGAAGAACAGAATGATCACTCAGGCCCGGAAGAGCTAAGAGTCTACACAGATGGATCAAAGACTGACTCCGGAACTGGAGTCGGAGTTTTCTCACACGATCTTAACATAAACATATCCAGCCCGCTGGGAATGTTCAACACAGTCTACCAGGCGGAATGTGTGGGCATTATACAAGCTGCATACGCGATAGAAGCCAGGAGAGTCACAGACACCCACATACGTATACTCTCCGACAGTGCTTCAGTACTCCAATCCCTAGGAAAAAAATACATAACATCGAGCTTAATACTAGAATGTCACAATGCATTAGAACGAATAACAGTTTCTAACCGCAACACTGTGACACTGCAATGGATAAAAGGACACAGCGGATCACTAGGTAACGATGCTGCTGACGAACTGGCCAGAAGGGCATCCAGCGCGCCGGCCTATGGACCCGAGCCCATCATGCCCATCCCATTCAACCAGATACGCAGGTGGCTTCAGGACCACACCCACACACAAGCGGAGAGCTGGTGGACCTCGACACCAGGCTGCAGGCAGTCTAGGGAAGCAATGCCGTTTTTAAATGGCAGGCTAACCAGACGTCTGTTACGCCTGGACAGAAAGGATCTGCGTCTGGTGACTGGGACCATCACGGGACACTGCTCACTAAACAAACACTTCCACACAATAGGCATAACGGACAGCCCCCTATGCAGGGCCTGCATGGAGGCTGAAGAAACCGTTGCGCATGTGCTTTTCGAATGCACAGGCGTAGCCCAGACTAGAACAGAAACCCTTGGAGCGCCCAAATTTTACACGGATGTTCTCAATAGACCAGGAGAAATAGCTAACTTCTGGAGGGAGGTGGGCTGGCTGGAATAACCACCGATGGCCGCCATGGCTCACGCACAATGGTCCACTTAAAGGACTAAGTGCGGAAACCAAACCCAATAACATAGAACATAGAACATACGCCAGTGGTTATAGTTATGATAAAACTTTTTTTTTGCACATTCAACCTTATATGCATGACTTAAAGTAGTTTTTACAATGCAATATCCAAAAAGAATGACGATACTCTTTGATACCTGCGTACATTGCGCCCTATTTGGGCGCAATGTACGCAGGTATCAAATACTTTAAGTAAGTTTTTTGTATATCAATGTTAGGGAGGCCTTTACCCAGCATGCCCAGCCTTTGGACTGGAAAACTTATTGGTAATGTTCTTCGGAAAGATCAGGTGCTTAGTTCTCGCAACCATCGTGCGTGTATGAACGTAAACGTAGCAATGGTCTATATTTCTCCTTTTATAAAGTTTCTCAGTTGGAGAAATCGTCTAATAAGGTTAACGTTCCTTATTGGTCTAATCATGACACACTGAACCGATTGTTCATTTCCCTAATATCCACATAAAAAATTCGAAAAAATCTTACCTTGTTTTTCCAGCTTCTGCTTAACTTCTGCACTAGGGAATGCAGTAAGGAGCACATGTTGCGTCTTCATAACTCTCGCCGGGGTCGCCCGCAGCGACGCGTTGTTTATTCCATCGTTATTATTATTGTTGTGAGACCTCGTCCGCTTCGAACTCGGCACATCACTGTCGTCAACCAACGACCTCTTCAAACTCTTTGGCGATTCAGAACTAGAAGACGAAATATTATAAACGGTACTTTGTTCATGAATACTCTTTTTCAGAATCGATATCGGATCTTTCATTATGTCGTCGGTTTTCTCTTTGGCCTTCTGCTGTCGTTTACTTCGTCTGACTTCAACTTCGGGTGATACGGATCTCTCTTTCTCTTGTTTCTTACTTGTACGTTTTCTTTTATTTTCAGGTTCTTTTTTAGTGTTTTCTGGGGAGACGGATTTCTTTTCCGTGTTTTGACTTTCGTTTTCATTTATCTTAGCTCGGGTTCGTCTGGTAGTTGTTTTGGAAGCTGATGTAGAATCTAGGCTATCCTCTTTAGTATAATTTTTTTCCAATTCAGCATGTTTTCGAGCAGATGACTCGGTTTTTGACTTCGTATCCTTTCTTTTGGGCTTTTCAATTTTCACTTTTATCTTTTCCTTTGGTTCTCTGCTCTTAGTTTCTGTTTTCTTTCGCGATGAACTTTCTTTTTTTTCTTCTTTTGTACTTTCCTGATTTTTTGTATCTTTGTTCGTTTTTCCTTTTGCGAATGTTTTAAGCCGTTTTATATTTTCAGTGATAATATCTCCATCTATTTGATCCTCTTGCTCTGTCAAGTAACTTGGTTTTAAAATGGTTGAGTTATTTTTACTAACTTCGCCACCGCTCAGCAACTTGAAGGTTGGTTTCCGCTGGCGCGTTATGACTCTTTCTGGTAACTTTTCAAACATTTTAGTAAGATCAACCTTTGGCACAGGTTTAGTTTTCTTCTTACGCTTTAAGAACGGAGTGATCTCTTCCGAATAGTTTTCTGGTTCGGATTCACTGGATGATTCTGTGACCGCAGATCTTGTGTGCGACATCATACTTGTTTTTATTTCTTGGCTGTCTGGTAGATCGCTATCCGTGAATATGAATTTCTTCACCTTTTTAGGGGTAGTTTCTATATCAGACGAGTCACTAGGCTCCTTTTTTAACTTTGCGACACTGGTACTTCCACCTGCAACATTCTTGTTGCCATAGTTTCTGATCGGACTTAAGTCTCTCTCAATATTTGCGAACATATCTTTTACTTTATAATCTTCTACGGAACATGGCACAACCTCGTCAGTTGCGTTAGATGCAACTACTGACCCATCCTCTGACTTTTCTCTTTGAGAGCACAGATCCTCGTAAATATCCTGTGTGTCGTTATAATAATTATCGTCATCGTCAATCGATTTACTTGCATCAGTTTTATATTTAGGTGTCAGTTTTGGGATTTCTTTACTTTTAACCCTTATTGGAGATTGTAATGGTATTTTGAATGGGCTAATGATTTCATCAAAGGATTTTTTAACATTTTTAATGTTTTTCGGTACAACCTCTTCTATTACTTGTGTCAGTTGATCTTCCAAGGCAACGTTTTTGAAATTCGTTGCAGTGTCACAGCTGTCTATAATTTGTGTGGGCATGTCTTCTAATGGTGTTTGGTCTTCTTTGTAGTCTTTAAGATTTACTATTTGGGTAGTTATTTCATCCTGAATTAGGTCAAATGTAGGTGGTTTACTTGTTTTTACTTCAATGACGTCATCTTCACAATCAGTGACGTCCTCATCTTCGCTAGCTTTCTTCACAGGTATCTTTTGTGTCGGTAATAAGTCAATTTCTTCACAGTCAGTTGAACTGTCTGATTGGATTCGGTTAAGTCTCTTTGCTGCTTTTGTCTTACTTTTCTTGTCAGATTTTTCTTTCACAGTGTCCTTCGTAGTCCGTAGTGCAGGTATTATCTGCGTTGGCACCATTTCAATATCTTCACAATCAGTAGAACTATCCGATTTAGCACGTGCTATTCTCTTTGAAGACTTTGCGTCATTTTTCGCTTCAATCTTTGTTTGCTCCTCGTTCTCTTTACTAGGTAATTCTGGTATTTTCTGTGTTAGCAACAAATCTTCTTCTGTTTCTTCACGATCTGTCGTACAATCAGTTATTCTTTTAAAAGGAATAGGACTCCCTGCTGTTTTAGATTGTTCTGTTGCATTTTCTTTAAAAGGTAAATCATCTTGCAGTATGTTCTGCGAAAGAAACTCTGCTTCTAGGATTTCGCCATCAACATCATCAAACAACAACTCTTCTTCAGAAGTGTTTAATTTTTCTTTTGTTTCTGCTTCTCCCGAACAATTTGATATTTTTCTATTTGTCACATTGCTATTATTTTTATTTGCACCATCCGTAGATTGGTTACCATATACAAATGGCTGTGTCTCAGCATTAAATATGTCTCTGTTGTTCTCCTTATTGGCTGCATATATATCTAATTGCATTTCATGTTGGCCGTCAATCTTGCGTACTTGCGGCAAATGTTCTGTTGAAGGCACTTGTGTATCTAAACCATGTATAGAAGGTGAAATAACTCTTTCTGGCGGAATTTGGGTATCAGCAGTGTATATTGAATCTGTACTCTCATTAGCAACAGGTGCTTGTGTGTCCGCTTCATGAATGTCATCAGGTACATTCTTGTTACATTTCTGAGATATAAATGATTCATTCAAACTACTAGGGTTATCAGTAAAACTTAACGAAGTTGATCGTTTGGAAGATTTGCGGTTGTTGTATGTTTTAGGAGAGGTCCCTGGTAGTATCTGTGTTTTGTTATTATTTAGTTTTATAAATGAACTGCTCGATAATCTTGATCTCCCCCCGCCTTGCGGTTGTGACGGCGTGATAAATGAGTCATCCTGGAAAAACACAAAGTTGTTAAGTTGGCTCGTGTTTTCTTGGTTGAACTACAGTCTATAAATCATACAGTCGTCTAACGAAGACGTCTAGACAGAGCAATCGTGCGGGGCGTGAGGGGCGAAACGGGGGAAGGGCGCTCCCGAACTACTTACGCTACCGTGTTAGTAGTCCGGGAGACAACTTTCAGGACTATCGTGTGTCAATTTATTATTGTTTCAAGTTTATCCCGAGCCCTAGTTTTTGGCGCTGGTGACGCCAAAAACCGACGTAAAAGGTGAACGTACTTGGAAGCCCTGGTACTCGTCGATTTTGCAAGTATAACCCACCGTTATTAATATTCCCCCTTATTTATAAACGTTGCTTAAAGTTAAGTAGTGATTAGCGACTGTTTAACCATACATTTTTGACGTTTAAACATCTCATAACTTTAATCAGCGTTTATGAATATAGCCCAATTTAAGTCTAAATATTTTCCATTTTATCATGTCATGTCAAATTGTCAACGTTAGCAAAATGGCGGAAATAAAAATTAGTAACGTAAGTTAACTGCATTAATTCTTTGAATAAAAATTAAATGGGTGTCATTCTCGTGATTTCTCGGGGTGATAATTCATGGAAATAGTATCCGTTTTGAAATCCTAAATGGCGGACACATTTTTTTAAATTATAATATGATGTTGAAGTTGCAAAATCGAGGTTTTTTGGAGTGCTGATTACGAAATTGACATCCATTTTTAAATATAAAGAGCAATATACACCAAAGCCGGCCAAATGTCAGCAACATTTTGTTGGCGGGCTAGTCGGCGGCTTCACTCATTACGAGTCGGAAAACTTTGTCAGGGACATGTAGGCGGCTTCGACTTGAGAAACTTATTTGGAACTTTATTGCCACTTGTCGAAAAACGTGTCATTAAATTTGCCGCCGTCATGCCGCCAACATGTCGGTGGGTAGCACGCGCGGGCCCTTGACGACGCGCGACGTGTTGCCGACATGATTATTTTCATATAGGTAGTGTCGGCGGGTCTGCGGCTTTGGTGTGTAGTGCGCTTAAGAGGGAGGGCATGACACTTGCACTTGCGCTATAGAAGTTTCCCTAAGAACATCCAAAAAAAATCTGACACCAATCATGCCAAGGGGTATCTTGTGTGCCTGTTACTGGGTTTTTATACATTATAGATATTAATTATTACATTAGTTAAATATTCTGTTTATAACTGTTTAAAAAACGATATTTTTGATAACTGTTTATTATTGTTCATATTAATAATAATGTTGATGACGACGTTGGTCTAAAATAAATAAATAAATTAAAAAATATTGTTTGCTTGAGACAACCCTAGCTGTTGCGACAATGCCTACACGTTGTCGGCATTTACCACGAGATCAAAGGCGTCGTCCTGCTGTATGTTTTTATACTGTGGTTGAACTATGTACGAAAAAAAATGCCACCATTTGTATGAATTAGTCAACATTGTTGCTAAGCTACACCATGCGGCGCTCGCGCCTCGGACGTGATGAAAATTCCGATGTAGCCTTAAGGCTCGTGCAGACTAGCGCGACGCGACGGTCGCGTCGCGGCACTCGTAGAACAATTTCTATGAAAACTTAATGGAAATTGTTCTACAAGTGTCGCGTCGCGCTGTCGCGTCGCGGCTGTTTGAAGAAGCCTTTATGGGGCTGTCTGGGGCTTGGATACAGCACAGCATAAAGCTTCCTAGAAACGTTCGTTAAAAATACAGTCACTTAAAAAATTCAAAAAGCACTGGTTTATGTAACACATACCCGATCACTGACATCCGGTGACTCTGGTATCACAGTCGTTGGAGCTTTGTGTAGCTTCGTCACATGTTTGTGAGTGACGACAGGCGTCTCGGGGATTTCGATAGCCTGCGTCATTGGTAAAGCGTCATCTTCCTCTAAAAGCCTAAATATACCAAATATATCTCCAAATTGCACTGTGTCGCCATCCCTTATAGGGTGTGGTATATAAGGTTGTAATATTTTCTGAAAAACAAAATTAACCGTTTTTTCCATTACACGATTTACGGGCTAGTTTTCAGGTTTTAATGAATAAAAAAAAAACAGGTAAACCATGCACCATAGTTGACCTCAAACATCGCTTTTCATCAGGCGTAATCAAGGTCAAGAGCAGGCCAATTCAGCAATAAAACAAAGTACTTACATTTTGTAATTTAGTTTTGTTGGCTGAATCAAGGTCCATGAGCATGAATTCTTTACTATTTAGTACATTAATTACAGCATGTTGCCTTGAAACGGACTGGAAAAAATAAAAAAAAGTTGGCTATTATTGTTTTACATTCCTTCTTCTGTCTCTCTGCCTGTTTTGTTTTCCTAGAAGGGTGGGGCAATGGTGTAGTTGTACACCAACACAGTTGTTCTAAATAATTATTATATTTACTGATAAAATTAGTTTCAAATCTTAGCAATTTATATGTTTTAATGAGTTTTACGATATACATGGTGATATTTGAATCACAGTTTTGCGGTTTTGCTTTCCGTTTGTCCGGCACCACTGGAACACAAAAAGATCATCTGACTAGCATTTCCCAATTATGTTGGGAGTGGCTTCCAGTCTTACTAAATGCAGCTCAACACCAGTATTTTACATGGAGCAACTGCCTAACTGACCTCCACAACCCTCTTACTGGGTATTACAATATCCTCTGGTTGTCAGACTTTTGGGCATCTGACAACCTAGTACGACTGTCAAAGATAAACAAATGACAGCCGCACAGTGGAACGAATGTATGGGAGCGGTTGGACGTAGACATGTCCGAAAAATAAGAGTAAAATTATGACAAACTAATGATGCCATCTTATTCGATTACTTAATGCCTTCATAAATTGTGGTGATGAATTTCTTCATAACTCCCATATTTCGGGAGTAATTTGAGAAAATGTGAAATTTTACTATGAAAATGAGTGTATCGAGCTCTCTCCCTCCTGATTCCGGGCTTGTTTCAAGTAGCGGTCTCTAATATCGTAATGCTATTACTAAGAGCTATATTTAATACTAAGACACATAGTGCGCCAAATGTGCACTTTCTGGGATAAAAGGAAATGAAAATTTAAAAAAAAAAACGTTTTTTCCCCATTTGTATTTACTTTAAACCGCAGACAGACTTATTAAGAGGTCTATAAATATATTATATATATATACAGAAATATATATTAACAAAAATATTCACAAGAACTGATGAGAGTATGACTTTTAAGTAAGTTGATAATAAATTACCTAGTTTCATTAAAAGTACAATAAATAATTAAGATGTAAGCTCTAATTTACTAAGTTACACATTTTAAAACAATAACATCATTTAATTATCTTCGTCATCATCATCATCATCAATTAATTCAAATTCAGAATCGATGTCCGCTAAATCATTTATGTTAACAAATTCGATATCACTTTTCTCAGAATCCGTAAGCTCATAAAATTCCTTAAAAGAAGATTTTTTTACAAACTTATTTCCTTTTGGACGGATACTTGTAACAAGTGGATCAGAAGACAGTAAAAGATTGTGCATAATATCTTCATTGCATGAGATACTGCTATGCTTTCGAGAATGCCCCTCTCTATATTTTCTAAAATCTTTATTTCTAGCCTCAGATGCCTCTTCGGATAGAAAACCAATGGGCACAATTGACATGTTCTGAACTATGTCTGGCCCATGCATTAAAATTTTATGAAGTGAAGAAGGCATATAATACCATGGGTATAACTCCACGTAAAGCTTAGCAGTATCAAAGCAGAACTCTCGGAATTTAGTTACGTTGATCTTCTCTCCTGATGAAATACACTGCAAGATCACACAGATTTTTCTTAAAAGCATAGCATCTATTCCGGTCAGTTCAGCAGATTTAGTGTAGTTTTCAAAAAATCTCCTTGCCGAGTTGCCATTGTTGGTGGATCCACTGCCTTGTTTCACAACATCGAGAAGTAAGCCCGTTTCTCTTCTTACAGCCTCTTGAACTCTTTTCTTCCTGTCATCAACTTGCCTTTTTGCTATATCACCCCTTACTTGCCATGATTTTATGTCTAATTTGTAGGAAATGTGTAATAAGCATTCCATTGAGCGAATCCAAGCGTGAAGGGTGCTTAAGCTATATTTATACATGTCCTCGTTTGCGTGTTTATCTTTGATTAACTCTAAATTATTCATTTCTTTAGGACAAGCCTTGCATATGTCACACACTGAAGCTGCTGTATTGGATATAATGGAATGAATTTTACCATCAATCATTGTCAACAGCAGTTGGTGTTTGACACTAATTCCATCAGTGATGGTGGATGGAGTTAAGGCTTCAATCTCTGCTTCGATTTCAGCCATCTCTCTCTGCACATTTTCTTTGGTTTCCTTTATAAACTTAAACAATATTGGCCGGCAAAATGAAGTGGAAGATGGTCGCTCGTTTTCCCAAATTGTTACACCTTTTGAGACGAGCCGCAGTGGTACAAGACTAATCATAAAATTACTAGCAAGATCGATTTGCTCATCTTCACTCGTCCTTTGATGATAAATGCTTTGGCTAGATGATCCGTCAAAACCCCATTTGCTGGTCAATACGAGCTGTTGATTGGGATCAACAGGGGTTTCTAACGACCTAATAAGTCTTCTTGAGGTTAAATCCATCAAGGCTTGTAATTTGATTTTTGCAGAGCTCTCTGTAACTGTGAGATCTTCTTTGGCCGGATAGCACTTAATTTTTTCTTTAACCAACATGTAGTAACTCGGGTATTGAAGAGCTCCTTCTTGAGTGTTGAAATCCCGAAGAGTGTTATAGCGCCATTTCGATAAGTTCATCGATACATAAAGAGCCAATGCCTTCAAAGGGGATATTTCCCGTACCTGAATTGATTTACCTTCAATGAAGGCTTTGATTTTTGAGGCCTCTTCTGGATTCTCCGTCAAGTATTTCATAACATAAGCTGTATCGCTTTGTCCTGCCTTTTGAAGCGCCCTTTCGGCCGAAAACATAATTTCAGCGCTGCTACTGCTGCATGAAAGACTATCTTCAGTGCGTCTTCTTTTTTGCCGGTTACTAAGGTCCTCAAAAGATTTACGAGGACTAGGATGTGTACAAGTTGAAGCATCAGATTTAGCAGGAGAAATTATGGGCTCGATGACGTCACTTATATTTTCTGTAGAAGGTTCCATATTTTCATTCTGTAATTCCGGCCATTGAATTGCAGCCTGTAGCCAAATCTCATGTTTCTTCCGAAACTTATCTGTGCTTCTTCCAGACTGTGTCCATTTTGCATAAATGCGGTAGCAAAATCGACGACACCAGTCTTTTAAACTTGTTTCAGCACTTTCACATAACTGAACACAACTGTTATCTTTTAAAACACTGAACAAATAGTTAAAGTCGCGTAAATCTTTATGTGCGCGTGCGCATAAAGCAACGTGAATATCAAGATTTGTATTAAAATTTGGAAAATACATTGCGAGATTAGCTTGGATACAACGAGGTGTAAATCAACACTGATTTTAAAGTTACTAATAGTGACCTATTTATATAAAATCCAGGTATCCCAGGTATCCTTTGTTAAATATTGCAAGGTAATTAGTTATTGTGATAATTAGTAAATGATGCATGCTAAATTAGTGTATTAAGAGCCATTTAGTAATTAAATAATAGCAATGTTCTTATCAGTAATCATTAGTGCATCAGTTTTATATGTAAACCTTAAGTCCCTAATTATATATCCTAATTAGCTTATATCTTCTCTAATTGGCTGCTCAGAAATGTTATTGTAATAAGGTAAACCTTTAGAAAAACGGTTTTAATCAACAAAATAAACAAAAAATAAAAAAATTGTGTTATAAAATAAACATCACTCTTTATCCCAGAAAGTGCACATTTGGCGCACTATGTGTCTTAGTATTAAATATAGCTCTTAGTATTAGCATTATGATATTAGAGACCGCTACTTGAAACAAGCCCGGAATCAGGAGGGAGAGAGCTCAATACACTCATTTTCATAGTAAAATTTCACATTTTCTCAAATTACTCCCGAAATATGGGAGTTATGAAGAAATTCATCACCACAAGTTATGAAGGCATTAAGTAATCGAATAAGATGGCATCATTAGTTTGGCATAATTTTACTCTTTTTTTTCGGACATGTCTACGTCCAACCGCTCCCATACATTCGTTCCACTGTGAGCCGGGACCAATACCTTAATATGCTTTTTGAGGCACGATGAAGTCTTGGTATGTAAAGATAATCATCTATCCACTCACTAACCACTGCAGACGTAGCTTAACCTCATCAATCAGCCCATGCGGCTGTTACTACATTGCCACAAGCCCCTTTACATTGTTAAATATCAGATGGAAAATAGGCTAGAGTGGGTACATGATGAAGTAAATGGTGCTGTATATGTTTTATTTGTTTGCTAAATAAACCAATACTATATAAACACCTTCAGCCATAGCCACAGTAAATCACCAAGATCAATTTGTTTGCTTATATTTCGAGAAATCGAAAAAATCAGATAGAAATACAGTTATGTTCCTATGGGTTCATCTGATGATGAATGCAATAGAAGATGAATATGGCAAAATTACTTCATCAACTTGTGATGAAGCAATTTTGCCATAAACATGCAGCAAACAGAGATGTACTTTTATAACATTATGTGTTTGTCTACGTATTACAAAATAGTTTGTTATCTACTTACATTTAAATTTAGGATGATACTACATGTTTGAGGGTCTCTGCCTACTTTGTTTGGACCTTTTAACACAGGATGTTTCGCTCCACATATGCCCAGGAAACCAATCTGTAAGTAAAACATAAAGATACTGACTTCTGAGTGATTTTAAAGCGTCGCAATAAAATGAAGTTGAGGTTTTACAACGTTCAAAAGCAATGCTCCAAGTTTTGCGTAAGATTGAACACACAGTAATACATAATTTAACTTACGATATCCCGAAGTAAGCGCGTAGATTCGATGAGGCTAACCAATAAAATTATACTAAGTGTACTATGTACTGACCTGTTCTGGGCATGTCCTCTCCGTATGCGTATCGTATAATTCTTGCGTACACTCCAACCTCTGGGTACACTCCATTTTTTTCTATTTCATACCAAACAAAGTAAATTTACCAGCAAGCTATAGTTTCGCGCTTGAACGATTGTTTATACCGCCGCTTGTTTATTTTCCCGTGTGACAGGACAGCCATAACTGTGGCCCAGTGTGGCCACAGACTACAGAGATTCTACGTATGGGTGAATATTCAAAGTATACCAAATTCACAAGTTCTAGTGCGTAAATAATTTGAACTTAGGTTTAACTCGATTAAATATATGTATGTCATGGAAACCTACGATTTTTAATAAGCGCTGTATTTTGTCTTTTGAGTTTCTATGTTAATCATGCATGAATTTTAATGTAAATAACCCAAAAACTCATTACAGGGACCTGTTTCATTACTAGATTTGATATATTTATTAGTATTATAGGAAATCTAGTGCTAATAACGTTAAATTGGCGAATGTGTCGAATGACTTAATCTTTATTTGTTTCATAACAATAAACTGACCCGTAGATTTATAAATAAATTAAGGACTAATGTGTTTTAAAATTTTGTAACGGCGCAAAACTCATTACCAGAACCATGACGGTAAATCGAATTTGTACGACAAAAACCTTTGATCATACCGCCTTATAGTGAACTGCCACCCCCCCGCTCTTCAGTCGACCGGTAAACGTAACAGTGGAAGGACGTACACAAGATTTCGCACCATAAATTACGATCGATGTGAGTATTGACACTGTTTTGTCCATTTTGTGTTTCATTACAAGTCCGCTTACATCTTGATACGTAAATAAACTTGGTATCTTGTTGCTAAATCAATTCATTGGGTTCTGTTTCATTTTCATTTTTGAATGTGTAGATGACATGTACTGTTCATAGAAAAATGTAAAATAACTTAAAAGTGCATAATTTTCATAACCGTGTCGTTCATTACCGTCGTTTACCGTAACCTTTTTGAGGTCACGGTAATTAATGAAAAATACGGTAATGACTCAACTTCTATTTAATACTTTTTAAAATAAATATTTTTTAAAGCGGTTAGGAAATTACTATTAAATATTGTTGCTAAATAAATATGTTTAATCTTTCAGTTAAAATGGCACGCCATAAGAAGACAAAAGAGCAAATTTTAGCTAGAAGAAAAATAGCTAAGCGTAAACGCTACGCTGCTTTAAAAGAAAACGAAGAATTATATAATATTGAAAAAGAAAAGGAAAAAGCAAGATACTTGAAGACAAATCTGAAAACAAAATTGTTATTATTAAAGATTTAACACCACGTGCTCAAAGAGATAGACGTAGAAGATGGAGAGTTAATAGCAAGAAATATATACATTAAAAAAACTAGAAAAACAAATTGAAAATGTTGTTTTGGACATCGAAAAGTCACAAGAGGAGCCTCACGTAAATGGTAGCAATGATCCCCTTGACTCAGTTCTATCAAATTCTACTATGAAGGAAACTGGGACCATTAATTACGAAACCGAAACAGATGTGACTTTTAAATTAAAAGCAAAAATAAGACATGTGCGATATCAAAGAGATAGAGACATAAAAAAAATTAAGATAAGCTTTGCAATGTAAAAAAAGAAAACAAGAAATTGAAGAGACTTTTAAACATATATAAAATAACAGATACTAAAAAGAATACAGGGAATTATGAAAAACGACTAAGAAAAATAGCCAAAAAATGGTCCAAAAACATTTTAACATAAAAAAAGAAAAGATAGTTGTAAAAAAAATTGAGTGCTTTTTTAATGAAGAACACAGGAACAGACGTCGGGACATTTTCCAAATTAGTTGAAATTACAAGAGCAAACCTGCCAAATATCAAAATCGTGGAAATCACAAAATTCGGACATAGACGAAAAACAAGTAATAATGCCTAAATGCGTTCCATCTTTTAAAGGAACCATGGCCGTCCACCAAGTCATTTGGAGGTGTGGTTCTGAAAGAGATCGGTTAGAAATGCGCAGCCGAAGCTGTTTCAGGTGTGAAGAGGAAGTGTGTCAACATTACTATCATTACAAAGAACCAACACTTGAAGATAATTCGTTACTGGTACCTGTACCTGCACTTAATCTCATTCCTGAAATCTATGAGGTACCACAACAATCAGGCAGTTATAGTCCAGAATTCATACGAACCGTAAACCCGAGTAAACGGCGTAAGAAGTTGCATTCAAACAATATAATAAATCAGGAAGGTCTAGCTAGAGACAATAATATTTCCTGCTATGCCTCAAAAAGCCTCCACATCAAGGGAATTTAAATCACCAGAGAAGGTGCACACTTTATCTGCAATTAGAAAATTTGGCGATTGGCAAAACTTAACTTTTGTTGGTTCTGAAAGCAGGTCATACTGTAATAAGTTTGAGGAATTTATATCTGATTTCGATAAATGTGAAAACGACCCAGACGTTGATATAGAAAAGAGAGAAAATAAAGAAAACATTCTTGAAAATCAACATCGAGAGAAAGGTAAATGTAAAGGAAAAGGAGTAGGAAAAAAGACTGCCAAAGATAATGCAGCAGGAATCAAGTAAAATTGTATTTTTTAAAAACGTAAATACATAATTTGCTAAAATTATATAAATATATAAAAATACTTAAAAAGTTTGAAAAATACTTCATCATGATTCGACGTGGAAGTTTAAAATTCATGTTGATTTTTGGTACATTTTATTTGTGTAGTTGTACTCTTATGGACTAATTACACTTATTCTGCTTATTAAGTGTGTATAGAAAATACCAGTTTTGTATAGAGATGGGTACGCATCCGACCAACACGTACGTATCTCCGTGCATAACTCGTGTCTCATATGGACACGAGCTGAATTGAGCTGAATAAGTAATTGGTACCTTATTATCAAAGTCTGATTAGTATCCAAGAAAGCTGATTACCAAAAAAAATTATTAATGGAAGACTTATTATTATTTGTTATTTAGTCATTTAAGATTTTTGACATTAGGCATTTTGTGATTGCATTCCGAATATCAAAATCGGATGCGTTTAATAAGACATTGGAAGGCTGATTGTTACCAAGACCATGATTTTTTAATACAACAATGAATGATAATCTAAGATACCTTTGTTTTTTTTATATTCACATCTTTTGGTATCATTACCATGTCTTTGTATTTCATCACCGTATACCTAAGAATTCATTACCGAGGATAGGGTTCATTACCGTAGCTTGTCACATATTTTTAGTGGCAATAACTCTATCAATGTTTGAACTATATGCGTGCCTTTCACCTATCTGATAAATAAAATAATGCCAAATATCGTAACGCAATCAAATTCTAATAAAAATTAAATTATGCTTTTCGTACAAAAATTGTGCAAATAATGTCGAAACTGAAGAAATACCCGTATAGTATAGTCAAGTAATAGTGTGTAGTGATGCCAATGAAATTTATGCGATTTCGCATAAATTTCATTAGCATGCGAATTCTTGAGTCTTAGCATGCTAAATACTATTGCTATGCTAATTGCTAATATGACGATGATATGAATTTTGTTAATATTCGAATTAAAGAGTAGTCGCCTTAGGACGTCTCCCAGCGAGCGTTTTTAACAATTTAAAACCTTTTATTGTTTAAGATTGTATGTTTTTTCCTTCCTACCTTATCCAGGCTTAGGACTGGCAGCAAAATGTTCTAAACGGGCGTATTTATGAGTTCATTTGATCGTATTTATATGATTTAGTTTTGTATTTTATACTTTTATACACAGCCACTTCTCACTACTGTTGACTACCTCCTATTATTTACAGGTAGGTAATGAGTTCTCAGCTTTACACTAGGTATTATCTATTTTAAGTACAATATTAGGCGTAAGACGAAAAAATTTAATTATTGTTTATACGTAAACTAAACTCTCACCATCACATGCCAAAACATACTGAACTTTGACAATAAACGAAGCGCGCCACGCGCGAGCTGCAAAAATTATTATTAAACAAAAACACGCATTCATTCAATATACGTTCCTAAGTACGAATTGCTTAATCTCATTCTTCGCAACATCTGCTAAATTGCTAATAATTTCACTGGCGAACAACGTCAGGGTCACGTGAAACAAATAGATTTAGTGTTCCCGCCTTCCCGCGGGTGCGATGAAGAGCGCACACTGCCGCTGCGTGCGTCGACGCGGATGATAGCTATGAAGTACGAAGCGATGAAAATTCACACTTCACAGAATTTCGCAACTACATTTCATTTGCTAAATGCTAAATGAGCATTCGCATGCTAACAATGAATGCGAATGCTAATTAATCCATCACTTAGTGTGGCTTTGACCAGTGTTGCCAGCCGGGTCTTAAAAAAGTTACCTTTTAGTGTGCAAAAAAACCTTTATTTTTTTTTCCAGTAGTAAGTTTAAAAGTGGATAGACCACGGACAGAAACTTAGAGAAATATCGATAACTAGCTTTTGCCAGCGGCTTCGCCCGCGTGGTGGTCGAAAATTATCCCACGGGAACATTATACTGGGATAAAAAGTATGCTATGTGTTAATCCAGGTTATAAACTATCAGTTTGCTAAATTTCTTCCAAATCCATTCAGACGTTTTTGCGTGATTGAGTAACAAGCATGCAAACATCTAAATATCCAAACATCTAAACATACAAACTTTCACATTTATAATTTAGTAGGATTTTGTAATTTTCCATTTTTACATTGCATTTACCAGTTACTTTTTTAAATAATATTAAATTGTAATTTACTAATTGGTTACTATGTTATGCTCGTTATAATTATACTGATCCTATGTATCCGTTCTATCCTAAATCCCGTTAAAATGTGTATAATATTTTAGTTTCCTTACCTTTCTACATGAATAATAATTAATAATAAACCAAACATGACATTGGCTAAATGCACAAACCTGCGAAGCCAAAACAAAAAAAAAAGAACACCACAGACTGCGAGCAGTGTTGCCGTTTTAGCCACTTCGTGGCTAGATCTAGCGGATTTTCGACGGTTTTAGCCAAAAAATAATCTGTTTTAGCCACCAAAATTAATCTAGCTACTTCTGGCTACTTTTTAGATTATTACTATCTACTTTTATTATTGTTAGAAGTTTACCGACTAATACTTAATGTATTTTAGAGAAATAATTATGGGATGATCGTCAATAACTGTAGGCAACACCAGAGGTCCGCGCCGAATCAAGGGATTCCTATTAATGTGAATGTTTAGATTTTTAACGTAATTAAATTCGATTGAATGAAAATGTACGTTATAATTGTAGCTATTGGACCTAGTTTGTTTTGTACAAAGTCAGTACTACTCGTGTCAACATGTACCGAAACGATACTATTGTTTAGCCGATCACTCTCGCGAGTAGTTCTCCTTTATTTTTCGTAAACTTTTTGAGTGAATACTTGTGTGAATTATGGACGATGACATTGTAAACTTTCAAATTGGTTTTGAATTTTTTATTAAAAAAACAGAAATTTTAATGTTTTTAGCTATAAACTTGTAACCAGTTTTTAATACATTTCTATCAACACTATTAAATATTGTGTTATTAAATCCGCTTAACCGCACCCCTATACAATATTAAAATTATTATCAGTATTAATAGGTTAAATTAAGCCAAAAATACTTTAGCCACTTTTAGCAGAAAATCGAAAGTAATTTATTTACAAAACTGGCCACTTTTTTCGTTGATGTAGCCACAAACTAGATGGTCCCAACGGCAACACTGACTGCGAGTACTGCACTACTGCGACTGGACAGTCTGGACATATTTTCAAAGAGCAAATTTTTTAATGGCTGGCTGTCTTGTGAGGTGTTTTGCAGTTGCACAGAGTACTTTTATTAATATGGGCACTGGGTAGTCATGTTGTGCATGGTCATCTGTATACCGCCGCCTTTGTATATAATAATGTAATTTTTAGGAAGTAAATAACGATGGAGTGCTAAGAAAACATGTTTTCTTGTATGTAACCTACAGGTTATTTTTGCAATCGTGATTATAATAATAATAAGTTAGGTAGTGCGAAACTGTATGTTTTAATGGTACCTACATAGATTCGATCTGGTTTTTTTTCGTGTTCATCATGGGGAGTAAGGATAGTGAAAAAGATCGAATGTCGGATACGGGCGACGTTGAAGATAATATACCCAGTGATTTCTTTGATGATTTTACGAAGGAAGATTTTATGGAAGGTTTGAGTGTTATTGACAGCTGGGACGATGAAGATGGAACCGGCAAACGACGTGAAACGCGCCGCATCAACGCAGAGGCCCTCGACAGTGTCAAGGACCTTCGGGAGCTGATTGGAGATAGTAAAGAAGACATAAAAGACAAACCACAAATAGTAAAATTTGATGATAAGTTCAAGTGGCGGAAACGGGACTCCTCGCAGCAGAGGGCCTCGAGCAGTTCTCGTCTGAATGATTTTATAAAACCAGGGAGTAGGCGCGACCCAAACAAGACCAATGAAGCTATAAAGAAAGACAAGGAAGTTAAAGTGAAAGAATATCTTGCGAAACATTTGGAATCAACAGATGATATTCGGCCACCCGGCACCGAGCTGGACGACTATTTTGACGACGACAAATCAAAAGAACGAAAAAATACACCAAAGCGTGTAGTTGAAGAAAAGCCAGAGTCCTCCCAGCGGCAAGTGTCTATAAAGGAGCGACATTACAAGGTGTCACCTTACCATAGTCCTCGTCGCCAAAGTCCTCGCCGACATAGCCCTCGTCGAAAAATTAGTCCTCGGTGGAGTCCTCGTCGTAGTCCAGTGCGCCACCAGTTTAGACCTCGATTCAGCCCTCACAAGCCACTCAAAAAAAGATACAGCCCTCCTCAAAGACGCAGCCCTCGAAGATATACTCCTCCGCGGGCACGTGCACACAGTCCTCGACGGCGGCGTCCCTCCAGATCACCGCTGAGACGCCCCTTCAACTCACGAAAATCTCGCTCGCCTAGATCTCGCTCCCCACATCATACAGACACATTTCTTTACCCAAATAACCAGCAAAGCGCACCAAGCTATCCCCTCGAAAACACACCCTATCAACCAGAGTTGGGGCAGCTTTATACTGCTCCTGTGCAAAATGAATTTCCTGGAAATGTTCCAGGATATCCATATTCACAGGGTATGGCATATGGTACTGGTTTTCCTCCTCCATATAATTATGGTTTGCAGCCAGTTCCCTTGGGCATACCGGAGCCTGTACCAATGCCGAGTGTAAACCCTGTGCCAGCACCTGTTCTGAATGTAGTGCCAGCACCGCCACCTATGGTACCGCCACCTGCCCTCCCGGTCGTTGAACAGAAAACACCATATGATGCTTTGGCACAAGTAATAATATTTCTGATCAAAATGGTTGCCTTATTTTAGTTTAAGAATTAAAATTTAATTATGAGTCTGAAATGTTTCAGTTAGTTGCAGAGGGTAAAATTTCTCAAGAAGATTATCTTAAACTTGCACCTAACAAAGGTAGGATTTAAAAATGCACTGAGGTTTTCATTTTACCATACATTCAGTTCATAACAATGAAATCTGTGTAAAATTTATTATTACAGGTGTAAGCAGTAGTATGGACTCAAAAACTTTGCAAGGAGGTGGGTATTGTATCGTACTCAATATTTATTACCATTGCTCAGGAAAAAGGAACCTAATGTAAAATAAAACTTTTTCTTTTATGTGTAAAAAAGTTTGATCTTTCAGCTTATCATATTTATTTATCCAAAATAACGTCGTGTTTATTTACGTTTTAGTTGCTATTAAATGCGGTTATTATACTGACAAAATAAACTGGAATAAAAACTGAACCTTTAATGTTTAGTGAAGCTGCAGAGTGATTGAATGAAAATGGTGCCGCTTTTGTGTTTACAGTTATGTCTCGGTGCAGTCAAGCTATAAACAAGTTGGAGAAGTTGTTCCTGCCCAATCACTTGATGATGAACAACCATATCATTGGTGCTGAACCTAAATCGTTGGAGTCCAAGTTTTGTTCGCCGCTGAAGAGACAAGCAGTCATCGAGTTCAACTTCACAAAGACCAACGGGCCGACATTGGCGCAGCAGAATAAGCAGCTTGTGGAGAGTATCATCTCAACTATCGGATTGGATAAGGTGGTGTCCAGATATAAGAAGAAACTGCCGAAGGACATGATGGATGCGGCTTGCCAAACAACGAAGCCGTACTGCGACGTGTGCGAGATACGCGGCTCGACCAAGTTCCATGACGTTGGCACGGCTGCGGATCCAAATCACTTCACCACTACTATTCATACGCAAGTTGTGGAGCATGATTTAGTTAATTCAAAGTCGATGTTCAACCCCAGCGGCAGCGTCGCGGATGGAGCTCCCATCTCGATAGCTCATCTGACTCCTGCGCAGTTGGTGTCCCAGCTGGCGGCGCGTGCGAAGACGCTGAAACAATCGTCGCCTGGCTCGCCGCCCGTGCATCAGAACCAGTTTGGCAGACGAAACCCTAACTACGATGGCAGGAGTGGTGGTGGCCAACAGCAGTATCAAAATTACAATAACTACCGTTATTAGAGGATGCGCCAGGGCAGCTCGCGAATTTAATTTTTTTTTTAATTTTTTGGAATTAGCAGGTCAGTGTCAAGTTTAATGCTGATAAAAATATGATTCGCGACCGCATTCCCATAGATAGGACTATAAAAAAGTCATTCAATGGGATTATAGTTATGATCTTAGCTTGAATTGATGATCTTAATGCTCATAATTCTGTAAATACATACGTGTCACGGTCGCGAACCAATATTTTGTTCAACTAACACCCTGATACTTACTCCTAATTGCTAAAAACATAAGAAAATTTCGTGGGCTACCCTTTTAAAAGATTTCAAAAGGGTAATACTAAACTGATTGTTTGTATAAAGTAATCTGTGTTTAGCATGTATACTTTTTAATTAAGGAGGATGCACTAAAGGCCAAGGCAAGTTCAAATTTACTTATGTTTTTCTTTTGCAATTTGGAGGTCATTGTCAAGCTGTAAGTTGATTGAAATGAGATTTGCGACCGTAGCAACTCTCGTAGAACAATTTCTATGAAAACTTCATAGAAATTGTTCTACAAGTGTCGCGTGGCGCCTGTTTGAGGCAGCTTTTACGGTCGCGAATCATATTTTGTTCAGCATACAGGATAAGTTTTTAACCAGTGCGTAAACTGTAACAACGAATTCAGCATATCATTCTAGACCCTAGGGGGGCAAAGAAATTTTTCGTGTTATAAAAAAAATCAGCTGTTCCATAGAAAAGTGCAATACCTACGCGGTCAAAATTAAACAGCAATTTTTTTTTTTGTATAACCGACGAAAAATTTCTGCGCTGGGGGGGTCTAGAATGCTATGCTGAATTCATAGTTACAGTTTGCGCACTGGATACAAACTTATCCTGTATAGGCTGACGCACCTGCAAATTGCAAAAAACCTTAGAAAATTCGAATTTCGCGAGTTACCTTGGCGCTTCTCCTTTAAAGGTTTTCATCAAGGAAATGCTAAATTTATTGTTTTTTATTTTAATAGAATACTGTGGTTAGCATGTATACAAGAAGCTTATAGATAAAAGTGGAGGCCATACTACAAATAAAAAAGTGAAGACAACCTGTGGGCTAATGCTCTATTTCTAAATACATAGATACATAAGAACGAGACAGTGATATGTGTTTTCTCTCTCTTATGTATGTATTTAGAAACAGTGTTAGCCCACAGTCGTCTTCAATTAGGTATTGTGTTGCGTCCACTTTTATCTATAATCTTGGTTGTATACTGTTAAATTAAGGAGGATGCGCTACGGTAACCTCAAAAGTTCAACATTTCTAACGTTTTTGCAATTAGCAGGTCAGTGTTAGGTTGTCTGTTGATTGAAATATGATTCGCCACCGTAACAAATATGGTTTTATAGAAATGTAATAATTAAAATCGTCAATACACCCCTTTAATTTCATATAATCCCATTGAATTACTCAATAAATTGTAATTCAATGGGATTATATAAAGTATAGAACGGTGTATTGATTTTATTCTATAATACGTGCAGTGGCATAACTAGGGTGGTGCAGGCGGGGCAAAAGCCCTGGGCGCCTATCGAAGGGGGGCGCAAAACGTCGCCAATTATTAAATAAAATAAAAAAGCATCAATAAACCATTTCATATTGTTACCTAACCTAACTCAAATCTGTCTATGTCTATTCAAATTCTCTTAAAATTGCAAGCGATTTTTTAAGAAGATAAAATTAATACCTTCTTCGTTATTGAAGGCTATCATGGATCAAGAAAGGTTATGCAACCTAGCTTTGCTCAGTTTAGACCAAGATAATTTACAAAGGGGCGCAAATGTGATGCGTGCTGTAGGCGCCATTTTTTATTGGTACGCCCCTGCATACGTGCTACGGTCGAGAACCATATTTGGTTCAACATGCAGCCTGACATTGACCTGCAAAATTGAAAAAAGTAAGAAAACTGAATTGCGTGGGCTACCCTGGCGCTTCCCCCCTATCAGCTTTTTATCGTTAAAATAGTTGCGAAAATATGATGTTATTTCAAAATAAAAGTAAACTTCCATAATATCTAACTTTCATTGTATTTTCTTTTACCGATTCTTGACAAATATAAAAACATATTTGCTCGGTTTTCCACTGCAGTGCTTAAACGAATAGAAAGTTCAGATTGTTATCCATATTTTAACCTTGGACTAGATTTTAACGTAATATTTTTTTGTAAAATTAAGAGAAATCTCCTAATTGAATGTGCAGAAACCGTTTGAACCAGACCAAGAAAATAAAAAAAATAATTGTCTACGAGACTGTATTGCCGAAGCTATTCCGTGTCTATGTGTAGGGGATAGAAAATCTGGCAAAAAAAAAACTTGGATTTTAATTTGTAAGAATTCCATGTAGGTACTTTGGTTTGAAGTGATAAATTATGCTGTTGGTATGGCAGTACTGCAGTCCTGCCGACAAGACCTGCTATTCCCTTTTGCGACTGTGAAGAAGGTTGGCTGAAAGCGGAACTGTTTACTTCATGTATCCGTGATACGTCTTCGAAGAAACACTGTTCTGATCCTGACAAGTTGATGTCCTGAGACCAGTGAAAATTAAGAAGCTGAGAGTATCAAGATAGTAAAAATGTTAAAGTAAAAACTATGTGGTGGGTACCTAGTACGATTGCGCATATGCTATGGGTTCGAAAGCTGGCGCAAACCTGGCGAAGCGCGGTTTTTACTGCCAAACAAATATTGTCATTACGCAAGTGCGAATAAAGTTGAAACTAAATGAATTTCCATAGTTCCACAGAGGTTCAAAAATACCCAGAGTATCGCTGATCAGTTTATATTTGGTTTCGGCTTTTTATTTTAAGGGCTGTTGTGTTGATATTTGTTAAGCAGTGAAAAAATCAATCTGTTGCGCTTCGCCAGGACTGGCCGTGAATGCCACTCTCGGAATGGGAATCAGTTTTGCCCCGATTTCGGACCTGAAAAGCAATGCGCGATCTTAAGGATACTCAGCATAAAAATACGCTGTGACGATTACCTACTGACTGTTGTTTTATTTTGTAAAGTATCTATACAAATAAATAAAATGCAAGTGTTAGTAATGTCAAAATAACAGCTTTTTACTAAGTGCATACGAAACTATGTTTAATAACAAAACTTATAATGAATTATTGATTGTCTGTATGCCTGTCTTTCTTTTCCGCCTAATCTCCGAAACGGCTGGACCGATTTTGACAAGACTTTCACGGGCCGGTGCTTATGTTAGTACATAGGCTAGTTTTATCCCGGTAGCACGTCTTCGTGGGATAATTCTCAATATCCACGATGGCACAGCTAGTACCTGATAATTGAAAAGTGCTTATTGTTTTATGTAAAATTATTTCTAATTGGTGGTTGGTTATTGTTTAGCAAAGCAGCTGCAGTAAGTGCAAGCTGAGGATCTTCGTCTGGGAGTGTCGATAGTTGTGTTTGCCGTAGTTTTCTAAGATGGCAGTACCCGTCGGTTGTGCCCAGACGATTAAACAATTTTATAAAATGCTTTTCCCCACCACGCACTTACGTGTGCGTTACCCAGGCCAGATGTTGTCGAAAATGGTCATTTGAATCTTATAGATAATTAGTTTTGCGGCTTCTGTAATTGTTGCGCACATTTTTAAATTTGTTGCGCTTATAGTTTTTTAATTATTTCACAAAAACATTTCCTGCTGGGGTAACGTTACCCCAGCCAGACCTTTTTCTTTCTAATGGGAATATTTAAATAATACTAGCTATAAAATTAGTTGTATATATGAAGTAAATATTGTGCCTTATTTTGTATTTGTTCTTTCATCGGTTGCGAAGTTATTCGAGATTTTGCTGGGGTAACGTTTTTGGTTTTGCTAGATCTTTGAAATGGTTAAGCGGATTCTTATCATATTTTGTACATGGCTTCTTGGGAATTAGTTTAAATTAGTTCTGCAATAAAAAAACCAAAATAATATATAGCTTAAAGGTTATTTCATTAAATAGAAAAACACTTCAATTGGTCCCAGCACTCTCAATAAGAGCTATAAAGACTTACTTTAAACGTTATTTTAAAGCTTGTAACTGCCTTCAAATGTACGTGAAGTTTCATTAGTATCCTGTAAGTATTTAACAAGTTATGATGATATTGAGTTCTTCACGAGCACGGTCTTGATGCGCGCGGTGTTATTTGGCCACTGGATTGGATATATGAACTGAATGTTATGTCAATTATTAGTTTTTTAGTTCAGTTGTATATCAGTAAAATTTCAGCTCAGTACATTGGATAATTAATGAGATAATACGATTAAAGTCATTAGGAAGTGAATGACCGTGGTAACCCGACCAAGTTTAGGTGGTTACGAAAAAGCGAAAACGCAAAACATTATGGTACCTTCTAAAATATGTAGGATAGTGTTACAAATTTAGTACAGACATGTACACAAGTTTAAAAAAAACTACGTGATTATTAAATATTTTTTATTGACAGGTAATATAATCATTTCAATTGAACTTTTAAAGTATTATTAAACTTATACTTAAAAACAATCACAGATTGAAATTACAGATAGTAATTTTGCTTTTTTGAAATTTTCTATTATTTTTTAATTAAATTATAGATTTCAGTATACACAGTACACAGTTACAGTTTTTATTTAAATATACACATATTGGACTGTGTAATGATCACAGACAATAAATAATATACAATGGTTTTTTTCAGTTAACACTAAACTTACGGTGCGTACAAAGTATATAACATAACATGTTATATAAAATTTTTCATAGTGTGGTCATGTTATTTAACATTGTTGTATAACATTTTACATAGAGTTGTAGTGTTATATAACATGTTACATGGTCTGTACGCACCTTTACGTATGTCTACTAATACCTACTTATATCAATTAAAATCACAGATCAATGGTAATATTAAATGACATCACAAAATCGGTCGCTAAGTCATGAATTTCATTAATCAAGTTTCAAGTCATATTTTGACAATATACACAAAAACCTTCCACTTGAATCAATCTATCAATTAAAAAAAACTGCTTCAGAATCCGTTGCGTAGTTTTAAAGATCTAAGCAAACAGGGACAGACAAACGGGAAGCGAACTATTTCTGTAGTTACATTATACAAGCTTACCTTGTTCGTGAATTCATCAAGCAGCCTGCACCATAACTATGATCATCAATAGAAGCACTCCACATTAGCAGTAATTCGCCACACTTATTATTTTACATTAGCTCTCACGCACTCTATAAATATTTGCAAAAACAGGAAACGGAACTGCCGAAACGCATGCGCACTCTACAAGATGAATTATGTGATTACGGAGCATGTTTAGTGCGATATGCAAACAATGCGCCCCTTCACCCCACCCCTTCCGCGTCCCACCGAACGACATGTTATATCAGTGATTTTTGATAAGTTTGTGCAACTGGAAGATAATAATAATGTTTTCATAGTACAGATATTATTATATTATTAATGTATTTAACAGTGTACGCGTCTGTACCGAAATTGTAAGGTGTATTATACTAAACATTTCAAAAGATAGTATAATGTTCTGCGTTTTCGCTTTTTCGTAACCACCTAAACTTGGTCGGGTTACCACGGTCATTCACTTCCTGATGACTTTAATCGTATTATCTCATTAATTATCCAATGTACTGAGCTGAAATTTTACTGATATACAACTGAACTAAAAAACTAATAATTGACATAACATTCAGTTCATATATCCAATCCAGTGGCCAAATAACACCGCGCGCATCAAGACCGTGCTCGTGAAGAACTCAATATCATCATAACTTGTTAAATACTTACAGGATACGAATGAAACTTCACATACATTTGAAGGCAGTTACAAGCTTTAAAATAACGTTTAAAATAAGTCTTTAGAGCTCTTATTGAGAGTGCTGGGACCAATTGAAGTGGTTTTCTATTTAATGAAATAACCTTTAAGCTATGTATTATTTTGGTTTTTTTATTGCAGAACAAATTTAAACTAATTCCTAAGAAGCCATGTACAAAATATGATAAGAATCCGCTTAACCATTTCAAAGATCTAGCAAAACCAAAAACGTTACCCCAGCAAAATCTCGAATAACTTCGCAACCGATGAAAGAACAAATACAAAATAAGGCACAACATTTACTTCATCTAGACAACTAATTTTATAGCTAGTAATTATTTAAATATTCCCATTAGAAAGAAAAAG
Source organism: Polymixis lichenea (assembly GCA_949091785.1). NCBI lineage: Eukaryota > Metazoa > Arthropoda > Insecta > Lepidoptera > Noctuidae > Polymixis > Polymixis lichenea. Next base: position 19,167,337 of record OX420943.1, on the reverse strand, counting down.
GTCTGGCTGGGGTAACGTTACCCCAGCAGGAAATGTTTTTGTGAAATAATAAAAAAACTATAAGCGCAACAAATTTAAAAATGTGCGCAACAATTACAGAAGCCGCAAAACTAATTATCTATAAGATTCAAATGACCATTTTCGACAACATCTGGCCTGGGTAACGGACACCGCACTTACTGCATTGCAATTTGATGACAATGTAGGTAGGTAGGAGCGGTATTTGTTTGTAAAAGGCTTTGCTACTTGGCGACTACATTGCCCATTGCAGATAAACACAATCAATTAACTTGTACATTTTTTTTAACCTTATCGGTGTGGGGAGCGGTGGGGTATAAACATTTAAATGTGTAAAAGGTTAATCATTTTCCCTTCATTTTCCGCCGTGAAGTAGGTAACGTCTTCTAGCGTTCCTAAAAATATCTGTATCACTTATCAGCATGCTTTTATTAAGAACAAGGAGTCTACATTTTAGAATTGTATGTAATTTATAGTTCCTAGTCTAAGGAATATGTTGCAAATGATGTAATAAATAAACAAAATTTTATTATGAGGTTTCAATCAAAATATTGTGTCTGGAACTATGATACTGCTACATAGTAAAGACGCTGTTAATGCCAATTTAGTACCATCGACATGCGATTGACTATACCTAACTAGTGATGGTATAAATAGGAGATCATTAAAATAATATTCTTTGTCATTAAATTTTGTTTTATTTGATTATTCAAAAATGTTATTTCTACACTGTAGATGGTAACAATAATTAATAGTACAATCGAAATGACCAGTGTAGGTAACACTGGCCATTTAGATTTCCTCAGACACAAAAATACTCTTGCAATTTATTACTGGGTGTATAGCACAATAACGTAGAACTTGGCGTATTTTTTTTTAAACAATGCAGCATTGTAAAAAAAAAATACTTTCCTAGTAATCATATGCCATTCTATGACTTATCACTCGTCTTTCAGTAGGAATCCTAATAAACCTATGGTTAATAATTTCAGTTTATTATGTTACGTAAATGTAACAAAACCGAACATTCCTACACATATTTTCGAGAAACTGTAAGTACTTACACTGTCTCAAAAAAACCTTATACCAGCACCCTAATTGCGTAACACACTGTCAATCATAATCATATTGCTAATCCATTGCTGCACATGTTCGAAAAAAATTGTCTGGCCAACGTAAAAAATAACGCAATGAATGCTGTTGAACTGTCAAAATTAAATCCATACCTGTAGCGTGTTACGCAGTTACTGTGCTCAGTGCTGTAATGACATGCACTCCTTTCAGGATTTCAATAGCAAATCTAGTATACTTGTTTGAAGACCGTTTCTCATACTTCATCGCTTTGGCAACACATCTACCTCCTGGACACGCAGTAGCCAATCTGTGAACCGAATGTGGGCCAAGATTGGCTGCTAGAGATTATAAGTTTGATGCTCAAGAAATCTTAAAAGTGGAGAACATTGTGCTGCAGTAGGTAGGTATTTTAATGCGATACGGTTTGTGGCATACCCACTAAAACATACAGATCTTTTAGTCCACGTTCACACGGACATAAAAATATTGCGACGGGATTTTTCCGCACACTGAATCTTCAACCTTACTGCTTAGCGCAGAGAGTTGAAAACCGGAGTGCGCTTTTTCGACGATGCATTCAGTTGGATTCTCAATGCTCGGTTCAAAGCCGAGAGTTAAAAATCCAGTGCACGATAAAATCCTACCGCACGATTTTTACACTGCTTACGAAGTAAACTAATTGAATAGACTTTATAGCCACTAATTTTTGAATGGTCATAATTGATATAAGTGGCCCATAGGCTGTGGACGTGTCCGTTACCCAGGCCAGATGTTGTCGAAAATGGTCATTTGAATCTTATAGATAATTAGTTTTGCGGCTTCTGTAATTGTTGCGCACATTTTTAAATTTGTTGCGCTTATAGTTTTTTTATTATTTCACAAAAACATTTCCTGCTGGGGTAACGTTACGCCAGCCAGACCTTTTTCTTTCTAATGGGAATATTTAAATAATTACTAGCTATAAAATTAGTTGTCTAGATGAAGTAAATGTTGTGCCTTATTTTGTATTTGTTCTTTCATCGGTTGCGAAGTTATTCGAGATTTTGCTGGGGTAACGTTTTTGGTTTTGCTAGATCTTTGAAATGGTTAAGCGGATTCTTATCATATTTTGTACATGGCTTCTTAGGAATTAGTTTAAATTTGTTCTGCAATAAAAAAACCAAAATAATACATAGCTTAAAGGTTATTTCATTAAATAGAAAAACACTTCAATTGGTCCCAGCACTCTCAATAAGAGCTCTAAAGACTTACTTTAAACGTTATTTTAAAGCTTGTAACTGCCTTCAAATGTATGTGAAGTTTCATTAGTATCCTGTAAGTATTTAACAAGTTATGATGATATTGAGTTCTTCACGAGCACGGTCTTGATGCGCGCGGTGTTATTTGGCCACTGGATTGGATATATGAACTGAATGTTATGTCAATTATTAGTTTTTTAGTTCAGTTGTATATCAGTAAAATTTCAGCTCAGTACATTGGATAATTAATGAGATAATACGATTAAAGTCATCAGGAAGTGAATGACCGTGGTAACCCGACCAAGTTTAGGTGGTTACGAAAAAGCGAAAACGCAGAACATTATACTATCTTTTGAAATGTTTAGTATAATACACCTTAGAATTTCGGTACAGACGCGTACACTGTTAAATACATTAATAATATAATAATATCTGTACTATGAAAACATTATTATTATCTTCCAGTTGCACAAACTTATCAAAAATCACTGATATAACATGTCGTTCGGTGGGACGCGGAAGGGGTGGGGTGAAGGATATTTGAAATGAGACAACAAAACAGTAGGACTAACTGTGAGCATTTTACTACATTATGATGTCATTTAATATTACCATTGATCTGTGATTTTAATTGATATAAGTAGGTATTAGTAGACATACGTAAAGGTGCGTACAGACCATGTAACATGTTATATAACACTACAACTCTATGTAAAATGTTATACAACAATGTTAAATAACATGACCACACTATGAAAAATGTTATATAACATGTTATGTTATATACTTTGTACGCACCGTAAGTTTAGTGTTAACTGAAAAAAACCATTGTATATTATTTATTGTCTGTGATCATTACACAGTCCAATATGTGTATATTTAAATAAAAACTAACTGTGTACTGTGTATACTGAAATCTATAATTTAATTAAAAAATAATAGAAAATTTCAAAAAAGCAAAATTACTATCTGTAATTTTAATCTGTGATTGTTTTTAAGTATAAGTTTAATAATACTTTAAAAGTTCAATTGAAATGATTATATTACCTGTCAATAAAAATTATTTAATAATCACGTAGTTTTTTTTAAACTTGTGTACATGTCTGTACTAAATTTGTAACACTATCCTACATATTTTAGAAGGTACCATAATGTTTTGCGTTTTCGCTTTTTCGTAACCACCTAAACTTGGTCGGGTTACCACGGTCATTCACTTCCTAATGACTTTAATCGTATTATCTCATTAATTATCCAATGTACTGAGCTGAAATTTTACTGATATACAACTGAACTAAAAAACTAATAATTGACATAACATTCAGTTCATATATCCAATCCATAGGCCAAATAACACCGCGCGCATCAAGACCGTGCTCGTGAAGAACTCAATATCATCATAACTTGTTAAATACTTACAGGATACTAATGAAACTTCACATACATTTGAAGGCAGTTACAAGCTTTAAAATAACGTTTAAAGTAAGTCTTTAGAGCTCTTATTGAGAGTGCTGGGACCAATTGAAGTGTTTTTCTATTTAAAGAAATAACCTTTAAGCTATGTATTATTTTGGTTTTTTTATTGCAGAACAAATTTAAACTAATTCCTAAGAAGCCATGTACAAAATATGATAAGAATCCGCTTAACCATTTCAAAGATCTAGCAAAACCAAAAACGTTACCCCAGCAAAATCTCGAATAACTTCGCAACCGATGAAAGAACAAATACAAAATAAGGCACAACATTTACTTCATCTAGACAACTAATTTTATAGCTAGTAATTATTTAAATATTCCCATTAGAAAGAAAAAGGTCTGGCTGGCGTAACGTTACCCCAGCAGGAAATGTTTTTGTGAAATAATAAAAAAACTATAAGCGCAACAAATTTAAAAATGTGCGCAACAATTACAGAAGCCGCAAAACTAATTATCTATAAGATTCAAATGACCATTTTCGACAACATCTGGCCTGGGTAACGCACACGCTGTGGACTGCGATAGGCATATCGCAGTCCGCCTCAAAATATTTCACTCTTTATTACACATTGAGGGCACTTATGATAGCAGCCATTATTACCAAGTTGTTACTAAACCCTGGCAAATAGCTATAAACGGTGTTCAGCACTTCAGACTCGCGAGGTTGCTCGTTATGCTATGCCGTATGGACAGGCAACGCGTGGCTATTTTCTTATCTTTTAGGGTTACGAATTTGCCTCGCGAGGCTGGACTCCACATGGCACTACTTACAATTTTTTTTTACAGACTATTCGAGTGGCACATATTTCCTTCCGCGCAACAACAATTGTAAAGCTATTTGGAACTATTGGAAGTAAGTACCATGTTTAGTATAAGGTGTCATTTTTAGCCATCCAAAAAGTCGTCTAGCCACTTTTCAAGATCTTCTGGAGATTCCAAAACTGGATTTTTCTTTGTTTCCGCGTGTGTGACAGTCACTGAAATGATAAATAAATTTTATAAATAATAGTATCTTGTTTTATTGCAATGCTCGAAGAGTAGAGAAGACAATTCAATCTTATCTTCCCCAGTACCTACCTGTCGACATTAAGAGGGTTGCTACTTTTGGCTTAAAAATAATCCTAAAGGGGTATAAGTTTGTATGGGAAACCTATAATTTCTTTTTCAAATTTATGCTTTTGGCAAGATATAAAGACTTCAGTGGGTATGTGATTCAGCAGGGATTCAGTGGGGGGAAATTGGAGATTATTTATATTGTATTTTTTGGGTAGGTACTTCTTTTCAAGAGATTTAAGGGATTCATAATATGGTCATAGCTTGTATACTGAAGTCTACGGTTTTTTTTTTAATGACTGCTCCCGCTCTGGGTGGAGCAGGAGGGCGTGTCAGACTTACTGACTAAAACCCACCCATGTTCCCTCAGTTACCTGTGTGCCAGGGGCCGCGGTATCTCTTTCGAACAACCCGCACCCCTGGCAGGCATTGGCCCTTGTGGGCCCCATCAGTTGTTTCTGACATCTCTTTGAGGCGTGCGTGGAACACAACGCGCCGTCGACACGGGCTTGGTCCTTACCGGACAGCGAGCTACCCATTACTCACCGTACGCAAGCCCGTGCCTACGGTGGCCGGGGCCGGGCGCATGTACTGCCTCTCCCTCTAGTGCGCCGCCTCCCTCTTTGCGAGCATCACTGCTTCGCTGAAGGAAGCGACTGATCAGGCGCGGCCCGAGAGCGGGAGTCCTAGGGGTCATGACCCCCCCAAAGCCGTAAACGTAAAGCTTAAAAAAAGTAATTTTTCGAAAATATTATAAATTTTCTTATTACTATGTAGGTAGTCTTTGTCTGTGACCCCCAGTCTTCGGCTGCGACCGCGCCTGCGACGGCTAGCCATGCACTCTCGCTCCGTACCATGGCCCGGGCCGGACGCGAGAGATCGCCTCCATGAGGACACGGCGGTGCTCGGCCCAAGCCGGGCAGACTTCCACCGTATGCTCCACCGTGAAGTCTAGGGATCAGGGGGTTGTTGGGGTCCTTTTTCATTCCGTAACAAGTTACGGTCTGACTGCAAGATTAGCGGTGGAAAATGGTGAAAACTTTAGAAGTGGTTCTCTATCAAAGGTCTTACCTTTACTTAACGCAGGTTCTTTTTCAGGAACTTTGGCGGCAACCACAGGTATCAGTTTATCAACAAGAGGCGTCTTTTCAATATGGCACACAGGTTTTTCTGTTATACTTGGCGTCTGAACTTTATCGACTACAGTCTCTTTTGTAGGTTTATTGGTATCTCCAAACACAAAATCATCGTGTTCAACTTCCTTTACAATATTTGGTGTTTCAATGGGTTTTGTTTCGTCAATCACAGCTTCGGCTTTTGGCACATTTGCTTCAACAACACAAACTGGTTCATCTCTGGTCTTTATTTCTGATTGGAATTCAAAATTAATGTCTGTTGCGTTTTCTGTCTCAGAAGTTTTACGTTCATTGTCATATTTTAATTCAATGTCCTGACTAGTATATTTTTCTTTTCCTACATTTTCTTGTTTTATATTCTCTTTAAGATTGTTGAGTATTTTATCTTGAGCTTCAGTCTCAGGCGTTGAGTATGATTTATCATTGTAATATTTCTGTTTGAACCTAGTTGCTCTGTTATTCATAGTTAGTATATCTGTTTCGCTGAAGTTGCCGTCTTCTATCGAGTTTCTCTCGTAAAAGGGAATGGAACAGAGTGCGACATTGAGCTCTTCCATATTTATCTCAAAGTATTTATCGTATAATGATGGGCCTGTGTTCATGTCCCAGGACTTTTCATGTTTGAATTGGAAATGTCCACCGATTGAGAGTGGGGCTTCGATGAGTTTCTGAAAAATACTTATGTCATAACTTCCTATGGCCAATTGTCGTAATTAAAAACGTTCAAAATCTAGTCCAAGTCTCACCTCGGTGACAATCAAAATGTCAAAAATGTAGGTATTTTTGACGAATTGAGACTGAGACCAGACAGGATTTTTTTTTAATTACGAGGATTTTATCCTCGGGCATTGATATACAAAAATCCAAAAAACCCAAGATGATCAAAAGTATCACTCATAGCTGTCTCCAATTATACGTCAGTGGTTATAGTTATGATAAAACTAATTTTTTTGCAAATTCAGCTTTACACGCATGACTAAGTGGTTTTTACAAAGCAATGTCTAAAAAGACTGACTAAATGATGACTGACGATACTATTAGACACCTGCGCACATTGCGCTCTATTTATGCGGACGTTTTTAAGACGCTGATTGTGTATCTTGGATTTTTTGTATATCAATGCCCTCGGGTATCTATGCTTAAAAATAAAAAGTGCGTGTGTATTTGACCGTTGACCGTAAAGGCCTCCTACACATTGCCGGCGGGCATGCCGCCAACAAGCCCGGCGGCATACTCTGTTTCTGCGGCAAGTGCCGGTGGCCTAACAACACATGCAGCATACCCGCAAGGCTACAACCCGCCGGCTGTGCCGCCGGCATAGTGTGTGGGAGTCTTAACCGTTTTTTTTTTCATTTAGCATTTTCAATCTAGACGAAGCTGGCTCTGGTGACTCCTATAAAGCTTGTTGTGTGAACGTTTCCGATACACGTAATCAAGATTACAGTAACAAAGAAATATCAACAATAACTTCTCAATCATCACAAGAAGTGACTCAATTGTCTTCAAAGAATAGACAATAGCTTTTAACTTTGACAAAATAACACAACATTAATTATTATTCAATCATTATTGTTTAGTTAGGTAGTCACAAGTCATAACTTTTAGCATACTACAAACATTATCCTACTATAAACATCTCTATCCACCATACACATGAATAAAACTGTTTAAGTTTGCATTGGAAAATCGAATATCTTTAGTTTGCATGGAAAAATCCAAAATCTTTCATTTTTACGGTTCTGTAGTCAACAAGGAACCCTTAGGGAACGTACCCATACTACGTGACCCATTTTTTTACAATTTTTTATACCCCTACGCCCCTCGCTGACCACCCGTAGCAAATGCCAAGACCCCGTCTGCCCCTCTAATGTCACGTAATCATTCATAAATATGGTTTTCAATAATTTGGCTCATATTTTTCTTTATTAATACAGCGCTTGCCTCGTGAAAGAGTGCGCACATACCTATAATAACAAGTGAAAAAAAATATTATCAAGAAGAAAAACTTTTGTAAAAACATATTGTAACAGGAACTTAATACACTGCACTAAACGCTACGTGCCATATTTAAATATAGCTCGACAGAGCACGAGATTTCCCTAGACAGTATTGACTACGTGACGAAAACCTAAGTCCCCGTGATTAAGCGAGGTATTTAGAAACCCACCCCCCCCCCTCAGAACGGGTCTCGCAGTAGGGGTTTTATATGTTGTGCTATGTCCGTCCGTCTGTAAGCGTATTAGCTCAGAGACTCTTAGTAGTAGAAAAGTGTATTCTGGCATGGATATACATATTAGTTATGGCAACAAAGAGGTAAAATAACTTCTAGATTTTTATTTTTTATAACCTTCGCTATCTACACGTGAAGTGGGGATGTTTTTTTCTCGTCTACCCGGCTGCTAGCTGCCGTTGGATAGGTCTTTAAAAAATATTGCGGGTTTGTGAATACAGAGTGAAATAATAAGCTTTAACCTTTCAACCGCCCGACTTCATCAATTGTCGTGCCCCCAGCGCCCGGCACAGTGAATCGAAAAATAAATACCTACAACAAAGAGGGATGTACTTAACTTTTTGCAACAGATTAAACGAGCTGTGGTATTTTGGTCGTAAATATACGACCCTGGCGAAAGAAAATATTTACGAGAGAGAGAATGAATGGAAGAGAGATTTACGACGTAAGCGGTTAAAAGATTAAAGTGCTAATTTTTGTTTGAGTCAAGTGTCCTATCTACCAACTAAATGGTTGTTTTTGGATATTCGAAAAAATACACAGTGGTAGTATGTTTAACAGTCAGGATTGTATGTTAGAACAACAACATAACATCACGCCTGTAATGTTCAGAGTTACGCAGACGTGTAGGTACCTATAGTACACCCAAAGAAGAACGGTCATTTGTGACCCAGACCAAACACGAATGAGATATATTTCAGATTTTTTGTTATTTTTTATATTATATGGGTGAAATGCAAAATAAATGTACCGTAACGAAATCGCTACTATACTGAGATTGCAACGAAACTGATAATTTGTAACGAAACTGACAATGTTAGGGCGAGAACACAATTGTGTTACAATAACTGTGAATGAAGGAATTGTTTAGTTTTATTAGTGTGAATGTATGTGGTAGGATAGTTATTTAATAAAACTAGTTAATTCAAATTATCTTAAAATTTATTTTTGGAATGGCACAAATTAAATGCCTATTACAATTAAAGAAAAAAAATTTCATTTATTTACTGAATAATAATAATCTAAATAATCTCGAGTCTACTAGTCACAATCAAAATAAAGGATTTTTATTAGGAGAGTAATAAAATATATAAAATCTATATGTTTGAACAATTTGAAGCGGAATAGAATAGAATAACTAAAAAGCGTAAAATAAAAGAAAGTACATGATCCAAAAAGCCCGATGGCTTAAAAATTGATCTTTAAATAAAAACTAAAAAGAAAGAAAAAAGTCCTGAAACATAACGGCTTTAAGAAATTCAAATTTTCTTACGTTTTTTACAATCTGCAGCTCAGTATCAAGTTGTATTATATTGTATATACATAAAATAGGCACATTTACGAGCTTTTCTAACTTTTTTATAAAACAAACGAATATTTGAATTTTCGCTTTCATCTTAACAGTCAGGACCAATTAAAAATCTAGACCGGCGTAAATCTCCCCAATAATGGGTCCCAACTGTTAAAGTCGCTGTTTCAGGACTTGCTTTTTTTCCAGTTTTCATTTAATGTTCACGTATTACGCAGTCGGCCTTTTAGAATTTTTATTTTTATTTTACAGACATTTTTATTCACAAACTCGTGAGTAGGGTAAGCCCTCGACTTCGTCTCGGGCTTACATTCGTCTACTCGTTTGTAAAAACCAACTTACCGCACTAATATCATAAATAACTATTTTTTCTTTGTGAACTAAGCCTTACAGTAACTCAGTTTCGTTCTGTAACGAAATGTTACGAAACGGAGAATAAATCCTGAGAAAACATAACGTATAAAATTCGTAACACCCGGTATTTAAAATGATTTGACAATAATCTGTATTCCATTGCATAATTAACGAATGAACGTCGAGAAGTAATGATATGAATGACGAATAACACTTCCCGGATACTTGTTGCACGTGTTATTAACCCTGATATTTTTTTTTACAAAATTTGTCTTGTCACGTTCTCACCAACTTCACTGCGAAACAAAATGGCGCTGACTGGGAGTTATATTTAAAAAAGCCGTGGTATCGTATTGCCAGTCAATTGGAATAGTAGTTATGGCTCCTTCACATACCATTCTACGCATAAATGTCGTTACTAACCCTGAGTTACGAAATAAACAAAATCATGGACAGTTATTGTAAATGGAAATACTTATATTAAATTAGATCCGTTTTTTATTAAACCTATTTTATTTTATAAAATAGAGTATGGGTAATGTTTTTGAAAACGATTTAACAACATAGTGCGAGCGATATTATTTTTTCAGATCAGATCAAATGTCCTAATCGTCTTGAGACAATTTAAGATTGTATGAAAGTAAATTTTGCAGTTTCACAAAAAAAACGTTTTAATTTTATATAATTGCACGTATCAAAGAAAACAAAATTGCAGTTTGTTACTCAGAATAAGTACAGTATTGAATTCCGGGTGCAATTTTTTTAGAATTAAAAACCTTAGAGATAAATTCATTCAAACATTGAGACAACTTATTTTAAAACGATGTACAACCATTCTGCATTTCACCCATATAGCTAAAATATATATTTTTTTATATTCGAAATCAATGGCTCAACACCAAAATATTGACTTATGTTTTTGTTCATCAATGTTAACTCTATTTCAGTGCCGTTTGTGAAACAAAAATAAAACCAATATTTGGAAATCAAGATCATACCCAGAGCGGGATGGACAAAGTAATCTGATGTCTATCTCACCCCAATTGAAATTAAGATTCGGATATTAAAATAATATAACTCAAAATAAAGTCACTAAATAATACTCCCATACCTATATAGTGTTCCACTAAGAATATTTTTGCACTAATGGAGCTGAAAAGTTTGACGACTGTCTATTATTTGGGCTTTTATCTAAATTGGCTTCATTTTAAATTGCTAATCATTAAAAACAATATTTTAAAATATTTTGCCCGAATAAAATCAAATAGCCACTGATATTCAGAATAGTATTAATTTATTTCTGTTATATTTTGTGTTGGGTCTGGGTAAATTTCCTATAGGCCGTGACCCTTCTTCTTTTGCCAGTTATGTTTATGTTCCATGGTATAGCAGGGGAGCGCATTGCCATTAACAAGGCCCAAATCCAGATTCCAGACTACTATTGAGAGATAGATACCTGACAGAAAACCCAATAGCACTGCCTAACCGCGGCATCAAACCTCATGCTCATCAATATTATAGTGTTTGGGACCACTACACCAATGGACAATAATAATAGTAACTATTTACCTCATAATCAGCTCCCAAGTTCTCATGTTCTTCAATTTCCTCATAACTGTCAATAGGCATCTCATACTTGGACCAGTTGCTTTGTATTTCTTTCTTTTTATATTTTGCATTTTCTTCTTCAGTTATTTTGAGAATTTCATCTGTCTCCCTTTTTAAATTTTTATAAAACTCTGGCGGTGGACTTTCATAGACTGGTTTTTGGGGTTCTGTAACTATAAAATGTATAATTACTTAACATAACATCACGCCTTGTTTCCCCAAAGGGTGGGCAGAGGTGTATCTATAGTACAAACAAATTCCAAAAACCAGTTATGTTTAACATCTCTATCATATATGTAGCTAAAAGTGATACAACAGTACGCCTGTCAACGTCTTGAGTTTTTACTAGCATAAAATCAGTATGCCACATGACGACCGATTTGAAGAACAGCATGTTGTACTGTCACCACAGGTATAATTAAGACTTTCGTACCGTCACTACACAATTTAAAAAAAATCGTCAAAGAAAAGTACCTCCACGCAACCATGCGTTGTGACACTACGCCCGTGGGGAATATATGAAAATAAGTAGTGTCACAGTAGTTGCAACCAGTGAGATAGTACTGCCCACTATTATGTTTAAGTTCTATGTAATAGGGGACAAGCCTGTAGCCATCAATTGGACACAAGACTCCAGGCTGATAAATTCCAGATAGGAAAACTCAATATCACTGCCCGACCTGGGAATCAAACCCAGGACCTCATGCTAAGAAGTAGTGCTTGCAACCACTGTACCAACAAAGTAAAATTAACTGCTATATAATACTAGCTGCTCCCCGCGGCTCCGCCCGCGTGGTGGTCGAAACTATCCCACAGGAACGTATTACTGGGATTAAAAGTACCTATCCTATATGTTAATCCAGGTTACAAACTATCTGTTTGCCAAATTTCATCCAAATCCGTTTGGCCGTTTTTACGTGATTGAGTAACAAACATCCAAACATCTTCATATACTTTCACATTTATAAATAGTAGGATAGTATCTTTCGAGATTAGTCCACATTTTATGGGTTTTTGGCACATTTTACACAGGGGTATCATTACGAAACAATTCTTTTTAAGGCATGGTTCAAACCATCAAGGTTATTTAGAAATAAGAACCTATCAAAAATCAAAATACAGTTACCATTTACAAAACTACTTATTCCTGTTAGACATATAAACTGTCTCAAAGGTTTAGGCTCGGTTTAAAGTTAGAATGTGTTTTGTTATAAGACAGTGACAGTAGGTATGCAAGCAAGGAATGTTAAAATATTTTATAGGTTTTAAAATACTATGATTACTATGCATCTTACTGATAACACTGTAAAGTGTGCTAATTAAATAAAATACCTGAATTCGGATTTATTCATTTGCAACATACCGCCAACACTTTAGAATCCCGTATGGTGTTATTGTAAATTCAAATGTTGTGGTAAGTATTGAACGAAAGTTAATAGTTACTTACCTTTAGCGGTACTTTTGGGGTCTTCCGTCTTCTTCTCTATTTTCTTCTCAGCTCCTGATTGCTGGTGCCTCTGACGGGGTTTACGCTGATCTTTTGGATCTCCTTTTTTCTTATCACTGAAATGTTAATGAATATGATAACCAAAGCACAAGGTAGTTTAGGAAAAGGTACCTAGTTATACTCACTGGTTCTTTTTCGAATGTTCAGGCATAGCTTTGTTATGTGGGAAAATTACTGGAAACGAAACTATTATGGAAGCACTGAGTACAGTCTGCAGTACTATAAAAGCCGGTAGTTCACAGTAACACGGTAGTGGGAATCACGGATCACTGCAATACAGCGTTTAAAGTACTCTGTGAATACAGCCATAGAATAGAACTGTTTATAAAAAAGTACTCTGTGAGAACTGTTGAGTGTTGTTGTGTTGACTTGAATGACGGACGGATCTTGTCGTCATCAATGTCACTCTGACTTTTGTCTTGTCAGATCGGAATCGGAGCCAATGACATATTACGAATGTACCGTCAACCTCACCTGGTGCGTTTAGTAATCAAAGCAGTTCTAGTTGGAAAATGTTTTAGCTCATCTAATTGTTTGGTTTTGTACTTTTAGTTTTACAGCATTCGCTGTTGTGTTTTGGTCTTTTGGAACCAACCGCTGACATTGAAAAAAGGAATAATTATGAAGATGAAACCACATGTTTGATACATATACAAAAATACTTATACAATTAATTTATTTTACCAAATACGAGCAAACTAACACTTAAAAAAACATTTACAAGTAACACACATTTGGCCCAAAAAGATCCATAGCATGTTGAGGGGGCTTCGGCTGTAGAAACAATTGCATTTCTCTGATGCTGGCATTTAGCAACCCTGTGATTCCGTGTGTTGAGAAAAAGTCTAAACACTCACCTGGATAGGCAGGGATCGAAGGTAACCGCTCCACTCGGAACTGTTGTGCCGGCCGGCGACGCGATTATTCAATACGCCCTACAGATTCACTGGTTTCACTTGATTTCACTTCACATGGAAGGTTACGAGAACCAATCAGTCAATCAGTTTCTAGCGAAGCTTTTTATGTATCTTCTTTTAATATTTTTAACGGAGATGCGCAGAACAGATCTTCCGCCGCGTTATTTTGGGGTTCGCAACACGTTAGTTCTCACCACAGAGCTCATTGAATATATAGAGTTTCTCACTGTCGCCGCAGTGAGGCATTAGCGTTGCGCGCCGGTATGGCGCCATTGTTAAATTAGCAAGGGAACAAAATATTGGATATGAGATTTAGAAGGAGAGGCTTCATGTTTATCCTTTTTCCCCAACTCGAAATCGACCAGGATTTCGTAAGTTAAAGGACTGCCAGAGTTCCACCAGCAGTGCTCGAGAAAGAACATAGAATTTTAACCTTACCTAATGAGTAAACTACTTATGTGACTAAACTATTCTAATTGAACAATACTGATGAGTACACAATATTGTTCAAGAAATAAGATGAGATAATTGTTACCTAGTTAATAGGTAGCGGACAGACCTTAACTACTAGTCTGCGCATAGTTTTACCGTTTGCGGTTCGAAGAGTCAGCACCCTGACTATTTTATCTGATCCCGGATGGATCTGTTCTATACGAGCTGATTTCCATAGTAAAGGTGGAAGATTAGGCTCATTAACAATGACTAAGTCGTTCAGTTTAAGGTTGGGTCAATTTATGAACCATTTATTTTTTTGTTGAAGCGTATGCAGATAATCACGCTGCCAAACAAGCCAAAATCTTTGAGTTATTTTCTTGAGCATTTGCTAACGAGAGCGTGGACACAAGCATTCACTTACAGGTTCCTTAGGCAATGTAACTAAAGGACCTCCCGTCAAGAAGTGTCCTGGTGTAAGGACGTTCGATTCTTGCGGGTCCGGAGACAAAGTACAAAGCGGGCGTGAATTTAACGCAGCTTCCACTTTAGCGAGGATTGTAAGGAACTCTTCCAGAATTAGAACTTGAGCGCCAACTACACGATTAAGGTGATATTTTGTGGATTTTATGCCACTTTCAAATATTCCACCGAAATGGGGTGCTGGTGGATTAAATTTCCATTTTATTTGACGAACAGCCAACCCATCTGATATTTCGGATTGATATTTGCGAAGCACGCCAGTTATTTCGTTAACATATTTGTTTGCACCTACAAAGTTGGTGCCACAATCGGTAATTATTGTATCGCACATTCCGCGACGGGAAACGAATCTATCTAGAGCCGCGAGGAATGCTTCTGAACTCAACTCAGTAACGGCCTCCAGATGGACGGCTTTCGAATTCAAGCACACAAAAAGAGACATGTAAGCTTTATAGGTTTTAGCTCCACGTCGACGACTTTTCTTTATAATAAATGGACCACCGAAGTTAATTCCTGTGGTTTGGAAGCATCAAGAGGGCTGAAGACGAGCAGCAGGGAGTTTTCCCATCATGGGTTGACTGGGCACTGGTTTGACTTTGAAGCAACGCACACACTTTCAAAGGGCGGTACGAATAAGTAGTCTTAACCCAATGATCCAGAACCTTCTTTGAATTAGGGACTGTAAAGTCCGAGGGCCGCAATGCAGATATTTTAAATGGAAATGTTTGACAAGCAGCCTTGACAAAGGACTTAATTTAGGTAAGAGAAGAGGATGTAACACAGATGGCGATAGATTAGCTTCATCGATGTGTCCCCCCACTCGCAATAAGCCATCCTCATCCAAGAAAGGAGACAGTTTTTGAATCGACTTGTCGCATTGTTTATGAATTTTCAGTTGACTGACGTGAGACGACATTGTTAATAATATAATATGTAAGTAAAATATTGGTAATTATATCGAGGGTTCACGGGCTATTTGTGTTAAGCGACAACCTGGCCGATATTGAGTTATATATATATTCGGAATCGCCAGATTTTTCTGCGTCGATGGAGGTTTCATGGCGATATGAGCACTTTTTTGTCGCTTGAAACATCAGTTTTAGTTCTAGTTTGAATCTGATTTGTTAAAAGCGGCACAAATTTTGTACAATTTTAATAAAGATGGACTTCATACAGACAAAATATCTTGTGATTTTGATTTAAGCTGTTTGTCCTGACATAAATTTCGTAACATAGGGCGTTTGAATCGTTTTGCCTGTATCTGAAAGTCGCCTAAAACATTTAGCCTGCACCTGAAATTTATATATTCGGTCACTTAAACCAATTATCCTGCATCTAATTTTAATACGCACGATTTTGATCTTCAATCCAAATTCTTTTTACTTGGTGATTGAACTCTTTTTCTTGACCCAATTTAATAAATATCTGTCGCATTAAACATAACGAAATTGTATGTGGTGGAAGTAAAAACATTTTTCCTGTACCGTAATTAGAAAAATTATGTTCGTTAGGACAGTCAACATTTTGTATGAATCGTTTGCCCGATGACGGTTAAGACAAAGCGTTTTCGGCGCTAGTGCCTTTGAACCGCGTTAGTATAAATAGGGCGCGTGCCCCCGCGGCGCGGCGCTTCAACTACACGTCGCCGGCAACGACATGCACGTGTATGCGGCCTACAGGCCTCAAGGCGACCTGATTGTGGCCGCCGACATACACGCGCTACTTGCCACTCCACTACCAACCATCATTGCTGGTGACCTAAACTGCAAGCAACCAGCGTGGAACTGCTGCAGCACGAACACTGCAGGCATGACTCTTCGCGGACGCAGAGGCAAACAGCGACGGGGCGCTTCGTTACACGGCAGCCGACCGAACAGAAATATTTGCCAACCACCTGGAGCGTCAATTCACTCCAAACCCGACGGATGCTCACGAACATGTTGCAGCAGTCGAGCAACACCTTGGAGAGTACTTCAAGACGCCGTTAGCTCACGATGAAGATCCCATCTTCTTCTCCCCGGGGCCAAGTACGGGGGGCAATAAGAAGACTGAAAATTAAAAAAGCACCCGGTGCGGACGGAATAACAACCGCCGCACTCCGACATCTGCCACCGAAAACGGTGGCGACACTGATTCGCCTTTATGGGGGCATACTCCGCACCGGCGCGGCGCCCTCCACTCCTGCTGGAAACTGGGGAAGGTCATCATGTTGCCCAAGTCTGGGAAGAACATCCTGAAGCCGTAAAGCTACCGACCGATCATGCTCCTGCCCACCACCTCCAAGTGCCCACCTCCTGTTCGAAACGCTCCTGTTGCGGCACTTGACGCCTTTACATGTCGCACCGCGCCCGGAACAGTGCGGGTTCCGGGCCGAGCACAGCACAACGCTTCAGCTGTCGTGGGCACTGCATCTCTCACGGCAGCTGTAAACAGGCGGCAATGCGCTGCAGCAGTATTCCTTGACATGGAAAAGGCTTTCGACCGGGTCTGGCACCGGCCTACTATACAAGCTCTCACTTACCACAGCGCCCCGTCTATTAAGTTAATTAAAGAATATTAAGATGTAAAATGAAAGACTGTTCTAACTTATGTGAAGACAAGACTTTGAAAGATTTAATAGTCATGAAACTTATTGTTGGAACCAGCTCTGAGCTAAAATATTTTTCAAATAGTCTAATTTTATTTTTATTAGGTCATTATTCTAATAAAAAACAACAACTTTTTTATTTTATTTAGTTTTATTTTATTTTATTTTATTTTGTTCCTTAGCGTTCTCAATGCATTTTACCACCTTACTGCGATCGCCAACCCGCTTGCCAAGCGTGGTGATTATGACTAACCCCCCAAATTAGGGGCGGCCTATGTCCAGCAGTGGACGTCTTTCGGCTGAAATGATGATGATGATGAGAGTACAGTGCTGTAAGTAGGTACTGGATACCTACTCACTAAGACCTTGATAAGCAAGCGCCTAGGCATAGCATGTGTAATTGTATAGGTACCTATATTTTTGGTAATTTTGGATTGTCGAACTCACATTATGAGTTACGTTACGGAGTACGGTTAGTCATACATAACACTCATATATAGGTAGTTCTAGTTAGTTACGCATGATTTACAAAGTTTATTCCCAGACTATGGTGATAAGTCTGTCTTACCGGTGCGTCACGGCTGGTAACAGACTACCTGTAGGTACAAAAAGTAGGTATTTTCACTATGCACCGACGCGCCGGTGCCGGCGCCGCCGTTCTTAAAGCTAAGTTGACTCAACTCTGTGACTGAATGAATGACCGAATAACTCACACTACCGGATGATGTCGATGATTACACACCATTTTTTCAGGGAATAATCTTTCAGTCGAAGTTTTGGTGATAGTAAGTGTTGACAACCTTCTTGGTATGTTATCTTAGTTGTCTATTTTTGATTTTGTTTCAAGTGATTTTTATTAGAGTAAAACGGCTTTACTTGATAACATTAGTTCATTATAATATATTTCACAAGACTAAATTGTTCAGATTTTTCTAAAGACAATCACATTGACACACATGACAATTGTGTTTTTTATTTTATATTAAAGGTCGCACATTGTAAGCATATGCAACCTTATTATCTTCTCTCAATGAAGACCTATTAATACCAAAAGCTTCAACAGCCTTGGTCTGGCTAATGCTTTGGTAAACATATCTGCAAGCTGGTTTTCAGTGGTGATTTTGCGTACATTTAGCTCTCCACTTGTTACCATCTCCCTGACGAAGAAGTGTCTAATCCGGATATGCTTAGTACGTTTGTGGT
Organism: Polymixis lichenea; assembly: GCA_949091785.1. NCBI lineage: Eukaryota > Metazoa > Arthropoda > Insecta > Lepidoptera > Noctuidae > Polymixis > Polymixis lichenea. The sequence goes on along the minus strand of OX420943.1, from coordinate 19,148,715 downwards.
ACTCCGGATTTTCAGCTAGTTTGATCGCAGCTTCATTATCTACCCTTAGGGTAGGCACACCCTTCAGTTTTGTCATATCTCCAATGACTCTGGACAGCCAAATTGATTCCCGAGCGCCTTCACTTGCAGCTACGACTTCTGCTTCGGTGGTAGATATAGCCACGCTTGTCTGACGCTGGCTTATCCATGATACGGCACCTCCAGCATACATGCACAATACACCAGTGGTTGAACGTCCTGTGTTCAAATCACCGCCATGATCCGCATCACTGTAGCTCTCAAGAATACCTGTCTTGAAACCTCTTTTGTAGAGTATGCCATTATCAGGAGCATACTGCAAATACCGTAGTATTCTCTTTAATTTGATACAATCCGGTTCTTTAGGATTTTCAAGTCAAGGTCCTAGAAACGACGCTGACCGCATATGCAATGTCTGGCCTACTACCGATCATTAAATATGCCAATGCACCAACCACTTGTCTGTAGTTTTTCAAAAAATTGCTTACGTCGCATGAGTCTTGACCCTGATATTGATCCTCTTTTACAATTGGTGTCATTACCGGTCTGCAATGTTCCATGCCAAATCTTTTAAGAACTTTCTTTGCGTAAGAGCCCTGAGATATTTTGATTCCATCATCAGTCTTCTCTATTTCAATTCCAAGGAAATATGATGCGGCCTTCGTTGTAATTTTAAACTTAGATTGCATTTGTCCTACAAACTCGTTTATAAGGTCCTGGCTCGTTGCAGCCACCAAACCATCATCGACATATAGAGCAACTATCAGTTTACCTCCAGACGGCGTCTTCCTTATGAATAAACAAGGATCTGAGTCACTAACTTCGAATTGAATATCTTTGAAGTAGTCCAAAATCCGCTTATTCCAACACCTTGGAGCCTGTTTTAAGCCATACAGGCTTTTCTTCAACAAACAGATGCGACCAGAACCATCATCATAGCCTTCGGGTTGTTTCATAAAAATTTCTTCATCAAGTGACCCGTACAGAAAAGCTGTTGAAACATCAAATTGAATCATTGCCATGTTTTCATTGGCTGCCACAGCCAACACACTCCTAACTGTTGCCATTTTAGCCACGGGACTGAAAGTTTGATCATAATCAATCCCTTTCTTCTGACTAAACCCCTTTACAACCAGTCTAGCCTTATGCTTTTCTACTGAACCATCAGCATTCAGTTTCACTTTATATACCCATTTGCATGGTATAACCTTCCTGTTATTAGGAAGAGGCACGAGATCCCAAGTCTTATTCTCCTTCAAAGAATTCATCTCACAATCCATTGCTTTTACCCAAAGACTCCGTTCAGAGCTTTTAATAGCTTCTTTATAACAACTCGGTTCTTGATGACAGCTAGCCATGTTTAAAACATAGTCTTTGAGTTTAATAGGTGGACGAAGTAATGATCTATCTCTGAGAATCCTTCCACCATGTTCTATGATTTCCTGTTCAGGCATTACATCTCGGGTATGAATTTCCGTCTCATCATCATTGACTTCCCTTAACTCTCCCCCTAACTCAAAACTCTGTTCAGAAGCATAACTCCTAGCATCATCAAAATCCAAATCTTCAACTAAAATGTCTTCTCTATCAATGAACTCAGTGTCCCCAATTTCATGTGTCAAGAAGATTGTCTTTAGAAAAATTTGAACAATTTAGTCTTGTGAAATATATTATAATGAACTAATGTTATCAAGTAAAGCCGTTTCAATCTAATAGGTTATTAAAATTAAAAGTAACGATAAAACAGAATGTGTTTATTGTAAAAAAAAACACAACGTTAAAAACTGCGACGAAATAAAATCCTTGGCAGTTGACGAAAGATGGCGTTGGTTACGTGAGAACAAGATTTGTTACAAATGTCTTAGGCGTGTTTCCCATCAATGGAAATCTTGCAAAGTAAATCCTTGTGGGGTCGACGGTTGTTCTTTTCGCCACCATCCTCTTTTACATGGTAGGCAGGATACGTTAACGTCATCGCCTGCATCCGAAAAGCAGTCGTTTAACAACACTGTGTGTGCAGCTGCGTCTCTTAGTGACGTTCCGTGCACGTCACCCTCATCAGCCGCCCCGCTCGCGCTCCAGCCAATGGAAGAAAAGGTAACGGTTTCTAATACAGGTATCCATGAACATTTCAAGATGTCATCACAAACCAATGCGTTTTTAAAAATAGTACCAGTTGTTGTGTCTGGTCCAGCTGGTGACTATGAAACATACGCTCTTCTTGACGACGGCAGTACAGCGACATTGATTGACTCAAACGTGGCTGCTCGTATAGGGTTATCAGGACCGCAAGAACTTATAACTATCAACGGTGTCGGTGGTTTACAGAAAAGTACAAACATTTCATATGTTAATTTTTACATACAGGGTAAACATGAAAATAACAAATACTTAGTTAGTCGTGCTAGGGCTATGCAAGCACTAAATTTAAGCACACAAACACTGTCCAACCAAATGGTTGAATCATACAACCATTTAAAAGACTTAGCTCATTTTCTAATTTATAGTGACGCTGTACCGACCGTGCTTATCGCCGCTGAGCACTGGCATCTATCGATAACTCACGAGGTCCGCACTGGACGCCGCAATGAGCCTGTCGCTTGTCACACTTTGTTGGGTTGGACATTGTATGGAGTAGCTTCTAGTAAAACTAAACCAGTCGTATTTATTAACCACTGTCAGTTAGACCAAGCCGAACTATCGGAATACGAACATTTAGAACTTCTCATAAAAGAGCAGTACAAACTTGATTCACTTGGTATTTCCAAGCGTGAGACTCTTCATAGTAAGCAGGATTTGCGTGCTATTGAGATTTTAGACGCGACTACTACACGTTTGCCAACTGGTAGGTACGAAGTAGGACTCCCATGGCGAGATGACATTCAGTCTATTCCCGACAGCTATCCTCAAGCTCTCTCACGTTTCTTGAGTCTAGAGAAACGCATGCTCCGAGAACCAGAGTTTGCTGGTCCTTATAAACAGTTTATTGATAATATGCTTCTCGATAATCTTCTTCGATAATATGATTCCTCCGCATATCCCTTAGGGATATGCGGAGGAGTGTGATCCTACCACTTACTATCGTAATTTTACTGGTCAAGAAAATCTTAATAATATAATCAGTCTCAATTCAGGGTGTTCTAAACAGACTGCGCCCTTTTCGACAACAAATCGTCCTGGAGCAGTTTCTAGTTCTAATTCTAGTACGAGGATTAGGTGGTACTTGCCACATTTTGGCGTGTATCACCCACAAAAGCGTAAGCTTCGGGTTGTTCACGATGCGGCTGCTACGAATCAAGGAGTGTCTTTGAATTCCTTGCTTCTCCAGGGGCCTGATCTATTAGAGAACTTATTAGGTATTCTTTTTAGATTCAGAGAGGGCCGTGTCGCAATGTCTGCTGACATTAAGGAAATGTTTCCTCAAATACGAATTCGAGAGCAGGAAAGGGACGCATTACGGTTTCTTTGGCGTGATGTTCAATACAAAAATACAAAGCCTATAAAAGAGTATCGTATGACTGCTGTTATCTTTGGAGCGTCGTCCAGTCCATTTACTGCTCTGTACATTAAAAACAAAAACGCCAGGTCTCATCAAGATTTGTATCCAGAAGCAGCCAACGCTAGTGTTTATAGTTGTTATATGGACGATTATCTTGATAGTGTGGACGACGTCACCAAGGCTGCGCAGCTGTCATCTGATATAGTCACTATCCATCGAAACGCCTGTTTCGAAATGCGTGGCTGGATCTCTAATAATCAGGAAGCGTTACGTCTTATTCCAAAAGAATTTCATGCCGCACAACCGACTGAAGTGAAACTTGGTAATAATTCCACTATTATAAATAATGTCTTAGGCGTTTCATGGGATCCTTTATCAGATACTATAGGTTTTAGGACCGGTTTAGAAAGTTGTAGGTTTCAAGGCTCTTTAAATAAGCGAAAATGAGACAACGTCTCATCTTATGAAAATCTATGACCCGTTGGGATTACTTGGGCCAATCGTTGTTAAGGGCCGAATCCTGCTCCAGGAGGCCTGGAGAAAAAATATTGACTGGGACACACCATTTCCACCCTCAGAGGTTATGAGGTGGAGTGAATGGTTAGAAGAGCTCGTTGAAGTATCATTTTTTAGTATTCCACGCTGGTACGCTAATGAAAATGGTGAACCTTTATACAGGGAACTGCATGTGTTTGCTGATGCGAGCGAGCTTGCCTATGCCTGTGTTGCTTTTTGGCGTTTTACGTATGCTAACGGCATCGTCAAACTCGCCCTTATTGCCAGTAAGGCGAGAGTTTCGCCATTAAAACCAACATCAATTCCACGCTTAGAGCTGCAAGCTGCTTTGATTGCTTCTCGCCTTGCTGTCACAATCAAAGATTGTCACAAAAAGAAGCCCATGCGCACATATCTGTGGACGGATTCGAGAACCGTTCTTGGTTGGCTGAGGAGCGATGCACGAACATTCAAGCCGTTTGTGGCTCATAGAGTCGGGGAAATAACCGAAAATTCATGCGTTCAAGATTGGCGATGGGTCCCAACCGACTTGAATGTTGCTGACGATGCCACTCGTATAAAGCCTCTGCACCTGAATCCCAACCATCGATGGTTTTCGGGTCCTTCATTTCTTTTAGAGGCCCCAGAAGATTGGCCTATAGAACCAGCTGGCCAGCCTATGGCTCGGGAGGAGTGTAAACGTTCTCCTGTGCTTTTGGTTGCTCAACTGGTTGCGACAGTAGATTTCAGTCGTTTCAGTGACTGGCTTCGTTTGCTCCGCGCTACTGCTCGCGTTTTGCAGGCTGCGGCCAAACTCCGTTCATTTTTGGACCGTACTAGACTCACTGTCCCTAACACCGATGTTAGAGACCGCCATTGTGCAAGTTTACCTGCGTCCACCACTCTATTATTGCCTTTGTCAGCTGAGTTAATGGAAGCCGCAGAAAGGCATATCCTACAACGCCTACAGGCAGAAGCGTTTGCCGAAGAAATTCAGTGCTTCGATCGAGACGAAACGATACCCAAGTCTAGCCGCTTATCAAAGCTTTCACCAATGATGGGAGAAGACGGTTTGTTAAGATTGGTCGGAAGAATTAGAGCCGTCGAAAATGTCAGCTCCGATGTGAAGCGCCCGATACTGTTAGATGGTCGCCACCATGTCGACCGTTTGTTGGTGCAAAATTTCCACCGCAGAGCTGGTCATGCCAATAATGAGATGGTAATTAATGAGTTGAGACAAAAATATTGGATTCTTCGAATTCGCAGCATCGTCCGGAGTGTAGCCAGCCAATGTTTGTTCTGCAAGATAAGGAAAACAAAGCCAATGAATCCAAAGACAGGAGATCTCCCGGCACAAAGGCTTGCTCACCATCGCCGTCCTTTTACATTTACGGGCTTGGATTATTTTGGCCCCATCTCTACTGCAATTGGCCGAAGAAGAGAAAAACGTTACGTTGCCCTTTTCACCTGTATGACTTCCAGAGCCATTCATTTGGAGCTGGTGCATTCCCTCTCTGCTGATTCTGCAATTATGACTTTGCGTCGCTTTGTTGCAAGAAGAGGAACTCCTGACACAATATATTCGGACAATGGCACGTATTTTGTTGGTGCAAACCGAATTCTTCGTGATTTTTACCAACCTGAAGTCGAAAACTTTGCTGCCAATAGAGGAATAAAATGGAAGTTTATTCCTCCCGCCGCACCATTCTTTGGTGGATGTTGGGAGAGGTTGGTGCGCAGCGTGAAGGTGGCTCTAAATGCCACTTTTTTTTTTTTTTTTTTTTTTTTTTTTTTTTTTTTTTTTTTTTTAAAAACGTTGCCCCACACTAGGAATTACTCCTGTATTGTGGGTGCGTTTACAAACATTTAAACTCACATACACAAACAGCCAGACCCGGAACAACTATTTGTAGGTCATACCAATATTTGCTCCGTGCGGGAATCGAACCCGCGACACGCAGCGCAGCAGTCAATCGCTTAACCGCTGCGCCAACCGTGCCGTCGTCAACTTTGGAAGAACAAGCCCCCAAGGAAGAGGTCCTTATAACTCTCTTGTTAGAAGCCGAAGCGATTGTCAACTCTAGACCTCTGAGTCACGCTTCGGTTTGTCACGAGGACCAAGAAACATTAACTCCATTTCATTTTTTGCTCGGCACGTCATCTAATCAAGTTCTACCTTCGACTCTAGACGACCGGGATTTATTAAGAAGAGCGGACTGGCGAAAAGCTTTAAGATTGGCTGATCATTTTTGGCATCGCTGGGTCAGAGAGATTCTGCCCACTATGCAACCACGGCAGGTCGGGGACAGCAGAGAACCAGCTTTGAAAATTGGTGACATTGTATTCATCGTGGATGAGAACATGCCGAGAGGAACTTGGCCACGAGGCCGTGTTTCCGGAACTTTTCCCGGCAAAGATGGAGTAATTAGAGTGGTGGACGTAGCTACCTCAGGTGGCATACTTCGTCGGCCCACCAAGAGGATTGTCAAGATTTCCACTTAGGAGACCCATTGCATTATTTTGTGCACTATCATGCACAAGGGGGTGGAATGTTGACAACCTTCTTGGTATGTTATCTTAGTTGTCTATTTTTGATTTTGTTTCAAGTGATTTTGTCAGTTGTCTTCCCTTCACCACATTGTATAGAATATTCCTACTTGCTTATTAGATTTATATTGCCATTACTTGGTTTTATTGCACCACACCTCATATAATCCCATACAGTCCATTCCTATCGTCAATAGTAAGATTGATTTAACTGGTTGTAACTGTAAGTCTTTTAGCCTTGTGTCTGCCATCGTGAACTCGTGGCCACTCAGGTGGTGGAGAATGACGTCACGACAGACAGTTGTCTTATTTAAGTGAAAGCTCCAGGGTAGCTGCGAATTCATTTAAATTTCCAAGTTCATTTAATTCCATTCTTCTTCGTCGTCACACTCTTGGCAGAGTGGTTGTGGTCGTCACATCAGGGGTGGTGGCAAGCTTCACAATCCGCCGCCATTCCTCCCGTACTGTGGCTTTCCTTAGAGTGCAGTTTTGACTTGGTCGGTCCAATGCATTGGAGACCTGACGAGTGCTCTTGTACCTTCAACCTTTCCCTGTACTACAAGTCGCTCCACATATGTGTCTTCTTGACGTGTGATATGTCCAAAGAAAGTGAGAATACGACATTGGACGATGGAAGAAAGACGCTACGAGGGCTACCGTGGAGCTTCGACCTTAAGATGGTCGTCTAGTACTTACCCACGTGAGTACGACTACGATATTTCCCATTTAGAAAAGCATGAAAATCACAAAGCGCGAGAAGACACCGATTTAACTGATGCCGAGCGGCCATAAGATCGACGCTTACGTTTCCACGCAATCATGTAGTTACATCTCGGCAACACCCGTATTAAAATCAGTGAACATGCAGGAGATAAAGAGGCAATGTTTTCACTGCTGTTAATTTAACCCGTATCTCTTGCTAGTAGAGTTTAATTTCGTGTGAATTTGATAATTAAATAAGGCTTTGCTGGTTGTCAGTGTTTAGTCACAATGAAGGAGAGCACAGAAGGCTAACTAAGATCAAAAAAAGACATTCGATTAATGATTCAGCTCATTAATCGAATGTCTTTTTTTTGATCTTAGTTAGCCTTCTTAGAAACCAAATCTCCTGATGACGCTGTTGGTATTGCTGTGTCGCCAAAACGATCGCTTATTTTGCCTGTGACACTGCAGGCAAGGCACATATAAAAGACGAGCACGTTGCCATCAAATAGACTCAAATCTGGATTGCTTGCTACTGGCAAACTCCAATTACGCTTTGACCGACCTGTGGATCGAAATCAGGACATTGGGTCCAAAATCAATCTAGCCTAGCCTTTTCTCCCCTATGTTGGGGTGGGCTTTCAGTGAAACTGGGTGCAACTGAGTACCTAAAGCTACAGGCTCACCGGCGGCGTGGGCTGGCATGAGCAAGGGTCGGGGCGGACATGGATTAGGGCGTTGCGCGGGTCACGGCGGTGAGGGCGGAAGGACGGCGGCCTGCCAGTATTTTACATGGACCGACTGCCTATCTGACTTCCACAACCCAGTTTCTGGGTAATACGACACCCCTTGGTAAGACTGGTTGTCAAACTTTCGGGCTTCTGACGACCCGTTACGACTGACAAAGATTCTCGAATATCAGCCGGGACCAGTGGCTTAACGTGCCTTTTGAGTCACGGAAGGGTTTTGGTATGTAAAGATGGCCACGGCAAGCGTACCTTTACCTGATCGACCGACTCATGCGGCTGTTATTACTTAGTCACAAACCCTTCCTTAGCCACAATCGCCATTGGGTGCAATGGCTCTTGCGCCAGAGTTTTAGATCTACGAGGCAGGCAGACTGTGAGCCTTCTCATCATTCTTTTTCCATCAGTTTCGTGTAGGCGAGTAGTGGGCGATTGGTGGGTGCTCTCCCGAATGCATCACTCGCTTCCCGTCACGTTTGTACGCCCCCGGTCTCAAGCCGACAGACAACAATGAAAGTGCAGTCGTTTAACGACTAACAAAATAGTATTTTTTAAGGTTTTCCTTTAAAAAATCTACTTTAGCGGCAGTAAATTATTAGACAGACCAACATATTTTACAGTGCTGTCTTTTTTATAAATTTCTTAATGCTATCTCCTACGAAAATTATAAGACAGCACTTAAGCAAGTCAAGCCGAAAGAAAGAAGACGAAATACCTATATAGGAAAGAAGGAACCAACTTTTTCTATATGTAATGATTTTCGGCTTGAGAATACAAAGAAATTCTCCCGATTTTTGTACCGATTTTACATTTATGAGCTGACAACCCGTTTCGTTCCGTTTATGTTTGACGGGTATTCCCCACAATCGTTGAAGTGAGTAATTATTTCCAGTAGTTTGTTTATAAGTACGAAATATGAAGAAAAAAAATCGGACCCTCCATGCAAAATCATTAGTCAGCTGATCGATTTTGTATGGCAGGTCCGATTTTCTTTTTTTCATATTTCGACCCATGTTCTCTGGAGAAAGTTGATCAATTTCACGGGTACTATCACCCTGAAAAATTTGGACGATGACTAAAAAATCACCCTGTATGTCTTACAAACATACTCTCATGCATTTTTGTATCTTTGTTCAGAAGCCGTAGTAGACCAACGTATTTGAATATGGTACAATTGAAACAATATCACATTTATATCATCCCATCTTTGGAATAGCAAGCTCATGACTATGTGGTGTTTGTGTTAAGGGCGGCGAATATTATTTTTGCCCAGAGCGGCTAAATAGCTAGATCGGGCCCTGTTTCCAATCAAAAAGTAATTTATTCAAACTAGGCTGAGAGCCAGCTCTTTTTGAACGTCAAAATTACATAAGACAGTCCTCCTATAACGCCCGCCCTTCACCACTTCCTAGTGCTTTGCTTTGCTTTGTCCCAAAAAGAAAAAGGCCTTACACAAGTTAAAATTGGGTCTCATGCTTTAAGTGTGAGCCTGATGTAATATAGCGAGCAAATGCCACTGCTGGCTACTACTCGGTAACAACAACTAACTAGAAACGCGACCGCGAGAAACAACACTCTGCCCGAGTTGAATCGAACCCGGGATAACAGAGAATCAACGTAGCCAGTTGCCACTTGACCAATGAGGTTATACAAATTTTTAGAACCATGATCCCATCATGCTGTGATTTTATAACAAAACACCCCATCCAGGGGCGAATTGCCCTTTATTGCAATGCTCCCCTTGTGGCAGGGCACCGCTGGGCATCTCGGGACTATTGGGACTACTTGGGACGGGGAAGGGTGATGGGCTGAAGCAGTCGAATTAAACATGATGGGTAACTGTGGTTAGAAGCAAATACACAAATCCCTAAAAAAACTCAGAACAGAACGCTGGCGGTCAAGCTGCGCACTTGACGATTTATCGGTCTATTTGGTGGGATGAGGTGGGTTTTTCAATGTACCTACCAATAAACGAAGCGGCGAGCGAAAGGCTAGTTCAAAAATAAAATAATAGGCCTATGCTTTCGTGCGCGATTGTACCCATGCGCAAAACACACCCCTACCACTTTCTTCCAGCGTTCTTTTTACATGACGCGTACAGCTGTATAAGTGTATAACACCGGAACGGATCGCAATTGTAGGATCCCATCGTACTATTTATATAACAATCTCTTTACTTTCTTAAAATCTTTGAGTATACATGAATAACCATAGCTGCAACATACACGGCAAGGACGACGCAGGATTTGGGAACAAGGAAGGAAGGCCGGGTGCGGGCGGGACGGCGGGATATAGGGTGACGCACAGCGCATGCGCCACGGAAGGGGCGGCTGCGCGCAGTCGCCACGCGCCCGTCCTCAAATCAACATGGCGCGCTCCTACAGCGTCCTTCAAGGACACATCTGACAACCCCGCGGCAAAAAAATACGAGCCAGCTGTCACCGGATGACATAGACCGACCCGAAATAAATTTTAAAGTGAATATCGTGTATTATTTAAGTGCAGTGCAACATCAGTGTGTGTTTACTAATTCGGAATACCGGCTCCCGTACGCCCCAATTGTTTCCGCAAGGTAGGTATGTAAAAACAATAATAAACTGTGTGATTAATTTATTTCATAATGGTCCATTGAGTGGCTGTTTACTTTGTGTGTGATGTGTATTATGTATATTTTGTTGTTAGAGTACGTCTAAGTTGCGGTATACCTTGTGTGTGTGACCGCACAGCTCTCATGACCTACCCCCATAAGTTTCGTCGCCTCGGTTTTATCTCGGTCGTTTATTTTAATCTCTTCGCCCCTCTGGTTTCCTAGTTATAGATTCGTCTGTTCAACGCAGAGAGATTACATTTCCGCAGTATGAGCTTCACCCAATTTGTTTTTTAATTAGGGTGAAACTCTATTCAATTGAACTGAAATAAAACCGTTGATTGCTTTTTGAAAAACCAACACAGGATTTCTATAATTCCATTTCGTTCAAAAGTCGATTCATATAATGGGAAAGCGAGGGTTCTACATAGAAAAAGAAAGACTGAAATATTGTAATAACATGAATGTTATAATAACAATAAGGTGAACCCTTGTTTATAAAATGAGCATTACACCTACCTAGCTTCATATTGAAATGATTTATTGTTCGTATCTAGTGAGTAATAAAAATCCAAATCTTTGTTACAAATTCGTTATTTTTATAGTTTCGCAATACAATTTCCTTCCTCATCAAAATGTTCACCTAGTTACGTTTTTAAATGTAATTCAGCATAATTTATAAATACTTAGGTACCTACCTACCGATTCCACATTCTAAAAGTATTCGAAGAAACTTATTTCGGATTGATAATGTGCACTTAGTCATGACCAGGTAGACCCATCTGTTGCACCAACCTTGGGGAAGGTAATTAAATTAATTGATAAATAAATATTGATTTTACCTCCGAATGCTTCCTACTGCAATGCAGGGAATAAATACATTCAATGCACGCGATTTCAATATTAATTAAAGTTTATAAACGTTAACTGCATAATTATCATTAAAATGAGAAATATCTACTATATGTATATTTCCCAATCAACTTCAACTATTGCGTTGGTTATTCTTTATGAATTGGTAAAGCAACATACGTAGGATTTGCAGTTCGAATGCGAAAGTAACTCTGTCTGTCTATCTGTCTGCTACGCTTGCGCGCCTAAACCGCTGAACCGATCGTCATGAAATTTGGCAGAAGCTGGGATATGGAGAAGGCTACTTTTTTACGCGATAACCGACAACCACGCGGGCGGAGCCGCGGACAAAAGCTAGTATACTTATCATTACTAAATGATAGTTCCACAGTTACTTCACACTAGGTGTATTGGCAGTCTGGCAAGCAACACACATTGTAATTCTAAACTCGAAGTATGACAGTGTCTAGCTAACTAATGACTGGTAGCGGGATCTTTACCAAGCTTTACATAAACACTTGGACACATACGCATAATTAAAGGCTCGACCTTTGTATAAAATGTCATTAACGTTGCTATTGCAATGCTCGCTCATAAAAATGGCATATCTTCAATGATATTGCCCTACCAACTTGAAAACGCCTATTGCTAATGTCGAGCTTCGAAACTGTTGCAAAAGAGCTTCGGATTGCATGGATTAAGGATGTCAGCCCATGTAGTTCTAGCCCCGAAGTTCTGTCTCTGTTTAAAGGTCATCCCTTCAATGACTCAGAAAAGGTCGTCTCTACAGAAAAAACCAACAGCTGCTAATGATCGACATTACAGAGGCAACACATTCTCAATGCAACAAAACTAAAAGTCTTTGCTGTTATATTTCGCAAAAAAAATCTGCAGATACATATATCCAATGATGGGTAGGGGAGGGGTACCAAGGTAGACAGGTGCATCGATATCATAACAAGCAACTGGTACCAAATAAAATTATTCAGGTAACACTGTTTTAACCCAAAACGGTGTTGCGAATCTGCAAGATCTGCTGTTTCGTAAATGTTTTCTTACCTCAGACTCGTCGACTTCATTACTTTTAAGAATCTTCTTCCTGATTACACCAATTTGTCTGGAGTCTGCGTACATCTCTGTGATCACTTGATCAACCATCGTCTGTGTTCACTTCCTTCGTAGCCAAAATCCACAAAAAACACACAAAGCCATCTTTCACAAAACCTCTAAATAATTTTCGTTGATCTGCCTTAGCAGAATTTTTTGTACTAGCTTTTGCCAGCGGCTTCGCCCGCGTGTATTATACATATAAAACTTCCTCTTAAATCTAAGAAAATCTATCTATTGATGAAAACCGCATTAAAATCCGTTGGGCAGTTTAAAGATCTAAGCGTACAAACACGAAAAGCGACTTTGTTTTATACCTCTGGGCCCTGAGACAAAACACATTTCTGTTAGCGTTCACGCCAAACGCTACGCCAAAATGTACGGGATTGACATTACCTGCGGAAAAATTACGTCGTGTCCTTTCCGCAGGTAATGTTATTTCCATACATTATGGCGTAGCGTTTGGCGTGAACGCTAACAGAAATGTGTTTTGTCTAGGCCTGCTGTAAGGATAAGCCCGTATGCTATGCACCCATTGCAGTGTGAAAGGCCTTCCTTAAAAGTACCAGTCTTAAGGAGTCGAGCTCATCCTGTCGTTTGAAGAAGAATCATATTAAAACAAAAAACATAATTATTTACACAGCATACGACCTTCTCTTTAAATCTAGTAATAGGTAGCTTCTCATCCGATTGTGTTTAGTTCAAATTAACGCGCAGTTGGTCCCACTTCAAGATCTTGTCACAACATTTAGCTGACCACAAATAAAAGGCGATTAAGCCCCATTCAAGTTTCAGGTTCGTTGTTATAAAGCTCACTGTGTGGTCTTGCAACTATTGTTCAACAAGGTTCAACTTAAACATAAACTTGTTTTGGTCCTACCACGACGATTTGGTTTCAAATATTGATTGAATTGATATTTGAGTCCCTTTGCGTTTTGACGATGCTGCCGACTGAAAATTTCAAATCTCTCCAAATATGTCATCAAAATTGTTCTCTACTGTAGTCGAAACTTTTCGCACTTCTACTAGATAAAGTAATGTGTGAGGTAGGGACGATGACATGTTCTATTAAATTAACACGGTTACTGTTAATTGACTTTGGCAATGAACTTTATGATCTAAATTTATGATGTGCTAGAACAAGCGATAAAGGTTTTTTACGACCGGTAACCAGCAAGTAAATCTAATTACTCACGTACCCTGAAAAACTTTATTTCTCAATCCAGTTGGCTATTTAACTTTATAAGGAAGCGGCATCTATAGTTTTCGCCGCTCAGGACATTTATAGGCTTGGAAGAATGCCAACCAACACAAGAACTAGGTACTTACATAAGGGCTTCCAGAAGCGTTAACTCTTACAAGTCAGTTTTACTCATATAAGTAAGGCACAATGCTTTTTCTGTCCTGTGCTGCAAATAGAACGAAGTTATTCCAAAGTCTTCATGAATATTAATAATATTTGTTGATACTTTATCAAATAAATTGTGTTTATCATCGACGTCTGCCCATGAACTTGTTTCGCTTGAGTTCTCCCATAAAAATGGTATATTTTATCGCAGCAGGCCGGTTCGCGAGGTCTTTGAACCCCCGAATTCCCCTCAGATGTTTAAGCCACGGTTATATTTAGAACTGCACATTCACACCAAATCGGGATGCGGGTGTTGTTTTAAATCTAGGAATTATAAATATTTTAAGAGATCAGTGATGTTTTACACATTTCAATCCATGGTTAAGAAATAAGTTTAAAATACTTTTGAATCTGGCCTAAACCGGCATTAAAATTGCTATTTTAACAAGCTACATGCTGTTTTCTTCTTTCTACGGAAACGAAAAGAATTTATCAAGATTCGTTTACTCCTTTTGAGAGAGGAAATAAATTATAATATCACATAACATCACATCATCGTCAGCTCAGTAGTTGCTAGTTACCCCTTTCTAACCATTTCGTCTTTCGTACAATCCATCTATTATCCATAACAGTATCCTTCGTTACATTATTTTTTGTTGTTATGATGATAAAATTCTATACAATGTAAGGGACATCGACGGCAAATTGTTACTATTCATTTCAGCAAATGATTTATAGTCTTTTACATTAAAAAAAACTGCTGTTTCATACAAAAGTGCACTGCACTTTTGTATGAAACACGATCAAAATGTATGGAAGAGCAGTTTTTTTTTAAACTACGAACAACTGCAACACTGGTGGGACTAGAATCATGTATTGAATTCATGGTAACAGTATGGACATCAATGTCCCTTACACCGTGTATTGTCACATCAATGTCTAATTACGGACTTCAAATTAGCAATAAATATGAACCTTATCAAATAGCAAAGTAATAAAACAGCAGGTAGGAAATCGTAAAAAAGTAAACTTTCTATTTTATTCCTCAACCAGTCACGATCCTGTGGATACACTGGCCTTAAAATTGCTGCAGATGCTTCCCAATACATTTCATTGGCGAATTTCTCTGCTTATACATAAACATATTCAAGATTTTCTCTGTCCAAATCAGTTAGAACATTGCTCCTATTATACAGAACGTAATTTGGTAAAATGTTATTTTTGTCCACCTAACGTTGGGCCTTGTCTTGATTCTCAGCGAGTTTTTACTTCAATCTTTATTTGCTCTATTGTATCCAATGACCTGTCCGTTCGTGATTCAATTCAGATCTTTTTGCTATCCAACTGGATTTGCGATTTTCTTTCGCGTGCTTTAAGATCGTGAGGAGAATTTAATCGTCTGATGTAATTCGACGTATTCATTAATTACGGCTGTTTAAAGACTGGATTTAAAGTCGTAAACATTATTGGCGCATCTTTTTATGTACCGCTACCGCCTGAGGTTTCTTATGATCGGGCCGAGTTAGCTTTAAAAAAGTAATCAATTTGGTTTAAGGTAGAATTCTCTTATGTAAGTACCTCTAATATATATTATTATAGTAGTGCACTTGTTTGTAAACAAGAATTTCAAATACGTTTGTCTAAACGAAAAGCGTTTTATCATGGCTATAGTCAGAAACAGGACAATTGGCAAATTTTTCTTTTTTCCTTTTGGCAATTGAGCCGATGTCGACTATATCAGGTATGCAACGCATTTAAACTTTCAAGTTTTGAAGTAACACGTTTGGCATTACACCGTGAATCATTCCAGTTTAAAGAGACCGTATGAAACCCTACATGAATCTGGATGACGTATTATTTCTCCCTACATGGCAGGTAATAAGAATCTAGGGACGCGAGTGCACGAATAGTGTCTCATTTCAACATCGGCCGGCGGATCAATTTACCTACCACATAACCTATCTCTGTCACACATGTTTTGGAGAGAAGGACAGAAACAGAATGCAGATTGCTTTTTTAAAGCAAGGAAGTACGATTACAAGTATGATGAAGTTTTTAATCTGTGCACGTATGGTAGCCATTTTTGTTTCCGTTGAGGAAATGATTTAAAAAATTCGTGAATCAATTTCCTGATGTAACCACTCATCGATGTCATCATTGCTTTTAGTAATGAATGTCAATGACATCATGGCTTGAAAATTTAAAAAAGTCCATGAGTATGATGGGAATCCTGTAATTATTGCTGGTCATCAACATAAGACATGCAATCTTAATAAAAAGAGAAATATGATTTCATTAAGATCATCAAAAACTGAATGCTGTTATGAAAAAACACTAGAAAGGCTTATTATAAGCTGTGAAATATAAACATAGGTGACAATAACAATTTCCACTATCTAGAATGATCTAATTACAGTAATTGCTTACGTAGGATAAAATTATTGCTTTATTAGGTATGAGTGGTGGCGCACAAAAGGTACGGCAATGTTGTTAATACAGCCGGCGCGTTCTATTGTTAATAACTGCAGCTGTACGATCGATATGAAATGCAGTAGTTTTGCACTCGCTCCAGATTAGAAATTACTATCGTGCTACAGATTTTGTGTGGTGTTTGCCTTGTGTGTTTATCTTACCAGTTCCTTTATGAAGCCAGTGCCCTATGTTTGTTAAAGTTACTCAATCTGGTGTTGTGCCAAACTTCAGGTTTGTGTATCCGTGGAGCGTACAAGTAAGCTTTAACTATGATTTTATTCGATTGTAGCCGTATCATAACGTTACGGCTTTGAAGGGGCTAAGATCTGATCAACCAAGACCATGCAAGGTTTTTATAAATAAATGGTGCTTGACCTAAATACATAAGCTCTTCCAGGGACTTAAGCTAACCTGACCTACAAGACAATTATGTAATCGATATAAATATTTTACCTCATAATGTATCTCTTTGGTAAAACATGTTTCCGTCTCCAGTAACGCTGGGTATTATATTTTTTGCTGTGCCTTTGGCTCCCATATTGAATTTCCACCAAAACGAGTTGTTATTTTTCGATTGTAATAAAATACAGTAAAAAGCCATCAACATGATGTAACGTAAGGTTGTGTAAGTCCGAATGACCATCGGCATTCTTACACCTCCAAATAAGTAATGGACGCGAAAAGAGAGATCCACCATGGCACGTAGTTATGCAAAATAACTTGCTATCTAGTATGAACATAATTAAAAATGCAAAAACATGAGTAAGTCTTACTCATAGTGTGCTTAAGTACAGTTTTATCTTTCCTATTTGTACGTCCTATTTTGCTTAGACGCGCAATGGCTCAAGAATGCCGCAGATGATTTCACTGGATAATCGTAGTATTGTTTATACTTATCCAAAAACGTAGTAACTACAGGATTCTTGGAACACGTGAGGTGAACTAATTACGTTACGGACGTGTTATATCTTAGGGGAACTTGCAGGAAGTTCGGAAGTACGCGTATCTTTGCACGTGCAACTGGTGGTGCATATCAACTCCGCACTTAAATACTACGGTGTAATGCACAGAATGCTGTGTATTAGTAAAATGTTATAGGAATCGAAATTGTTGCTGCAAGAAGTATGTATTAGGGGCTAGCTTTTCTTGAATTCCAAATGGGTTCAACGTTCTATTTCAACCTTCTAGTGTGAGATACTGAATCTTATAGGAAGCTTAGAGACGATTACTTTTCCTACTTAATCGCATAATATTTTGGTCTTGTTTAGGGCACATTTTAATAACTTTATTACCTACAAATTATTCTACATGGCCTAAAACTCATTTAAAGACACTCCTGATTTGAAAGCTGTAGCCTAGTTTTGTTAATTGAAACGAGTGCATACGTCGGTTAATTAAAAACTAAAAATGTGTACAATATTTCTGTAATTAATTAGCTGGGCAGTACGTACTAAAAGCGACATCCATCCAAGTGTCAGAGTCTGAGGCACGCGTGAGCTTGCACATGATTCACGCACCGGTCCGCGCTCGGCGCATGCGTAAAGCGTGTTTTTGTACCGGCAGGAAGCGACGAACAGCCAGTCGGACGTCCGACACACAACTCTCACTCTTACGTACTTGTCTTACAACGTATATTGCCAATACAAAAAAATAATAATGTATGCAACTCCGATTAACTAATTCCATGTTTGAATTTTCTAACTGGGAAATGAAATGATTGATAATAATTAATGTTGACTTCGTTAGTAGGTAATGTTATTTGGTCTGATTAAGCGTGTAATTATTAACTTACAGAAGCTACTTATAAATTATGTCTCTAGAATAAGACTTAAAATAAAGCGAATAAATATTTTGTGGAATTGGTGTAACCCAGTAAATGCATTATAAACAAAAAAACACTACAAAGTGAAAAATAACTTTAATTTCGGAAGTCGGTGACTTTCGATATGTACCTATTTTAATTTTTTGTGACCGCCTTCCGAAATTAAAGTTATTTTGCACTTTGTAGTGTTTTTTTGGAAGTCGGTTGTTTTTTTTTTTTGAAAAAAGTTTTTATTTTTCACGTTTTAGTGATGTTATGTTATGAACTGGTGCAAACAATAGACAGACATGAGATTTCAGCAATTCCAGTCCATTTGCTATTATTTATTGAGGAGTTCCGTTGCCTATCTCCGAAGTTCTTCATCAGATCTTCACCAAATTGAAATGGGATCACTCCAAGAAAGTACTCTTCCAAAAACTACCCAAATCGCCTCAAGTGTGCCTATAAAATTTGAAGAGTTCTCTCTATTTCTCCAGGATCCCATCATCAGATTCTGACTTGATGATCATGGGACCACCTGGGAAGTATAACCTTTCAAACAAAAAAAAAATCCAAATCGGTCCAGCCATCTTCGAGTAATCGGGGGAAAAAATACAAAAAAATAAAATAAAAAAAAAGGTTCAGACGAATTGAGAACCTCCTCCTTTTGGAAGTCGGTTAAAAATATAATGTAAGTTAAGTAAGTAAGTAACTTAAGTTTGAAGACCTACCCAGATTACTAGTGCGCCATAGAACGAATAGATGGCGTTGGCTGTCCGTCTGTAAGTGTAAACCGAGTTTGACCTAGTATGCATAAGCGCATGCGATTTTGTTCGTAAGCAGGTTTTTTTTTGTTGTTGGGTTGGGAAATCATCAAATTACTTCTCCCGCTCTGGGTGGAGCAGGAGGGCGTGTAAGACTTTTACTGACTAAAACCCGCCAGTGTTCCTTCAGTTGGCCAGGGTGGCCCCTGGCTCACAGGCAAAGGTATCTCTTTCGAACAACCCGGACCCCTGGCAGTTCGTAAGCACCTTGGTCGTACATTCAACAAGGAGTTTTGTTCACCTTTGCGAACTTGTCCAGGTGTGTATAAAGCACAAAGTTGCCTGGAGACATACGGACTGGAAGCGTAGGCGCAGAAAAATATAATGGAATCTTTGAATCCTCTTAGATAATACGCCAAGCGTTAATCGCTAAGAAACTTAAGAAAATAGGGGCTTATTGCCAGTTTCTTTCCCATTACTATATGGTGGATGGCTTTATAATGATAACATCCAATATGATTTTATTTCTGTAAGTACGATTGATATTTTTTAAATTAGATGAGGTCGCCGTTTCTTAACTGACTACTCTTCAAAAAAATCCGGACCAAACTCAGAGGTCACAGTCTCCTTTAAAGTGCACCCATAATCTTGTTTAGATCATGTGAATACCATGTACTTAGATCTATTATGCCGACCTTACAGAGTCACCGCTGTGAAGTGCTAACAGAATAAAGAAAAAAATCATGTTGAGTGTGAAATGTGGAATATTGGCACGAGGAATGTTCTCACTGAGAAGTTCACACTTTCGATAGGACAGTGTATTACGTAAGATTACGTAACAGAAGATACAAGAGCACCTAATGAAGTGGATTCTCTTGTAATTTATTGAGCTAGTTATTAGCTATTGTGTTTACGAAAGCATGTTTTGACGTCACGTTCTATTAGGTAGCTTCCACACACGGTAGTATTTAAAAACATTCTCATGTACCGGATTCTTTACATAACGTATAAGGTTGTGGGTTTGGTGGTGTCTACGAGGTTAAAAGGTGTTTGAGTGGAGACCCAGAACTGCCCCTTGGAGCTTGGGCAGGCCTCAAGCATGGGCGGATAACTAGGAAGACCAACGACGTCTTTCAAGATATCAGGAAAGAGTTAGATGCGGGAGGCCCAAGACTGGGAATAATGACGTGCAATGAAAGAGACCTACACTCAACATTGGGTGGACACGGGTTGGAGAAGAGAATGTAGAAAGTGGGATATTTTTACGAGCTTAAATTTTAATCTAATCTTAGCTACAACATCCTTTATCCAGTCTGGTAACCATGACGAGAAATTCGGTCAAGTGACTGATGAATAATGATTATATTCACATAATATGATGTATGGTTGTCTGTCTGGTTTTCTGATTGGAGACTATTACGTCATATTTGGGTCTCTTGTATAAAATTAATCTTCCATCCAGTCGTCCGATGACCCAATCTCATTCCGTTTTAGGCTCGGACGAGTTTCAGGTCATTTGCTTTTAATTTATGTGTATTTGGTGATTTGATTAGTATTTTAGTTTTTCTAGATTTGGAAAAACTGGAGGTAGGTAGTGTTAAATAACACTAAACAATTTAAGCTATTAGATTCTTCATGTACTCATGATTTGTGACATTGATATACTCTTTACTCCTGCAAATTTTTTAATAATCGATGAGGTTCAAGAATTCACTCTTTCAATGCTCGTCGAGTTCAAAGTTATCTATTATATAGTACTTCTCGGCAAGTCCGATAGACTAGCCATCTCAGTGATCCAAGACTTACTGGTCTTGGGAGGACTTGGAGGAAGACTGTATATCGAAATTGGAAGTCTCAGGTGGTGATAACCCCATTACCGACTAGATTAACTTCTTTTTATTATTCAAAAAAAGGGTCTACTCCATCTTTCATCTTTCCCAAGCCCAACTAGTCCGTGACGTGGCATATATCAATCACGTATGCTATATTATAGTAGGTACTATTAACAAATAGTAGTTCAGCAGTCAATGGTGGACATCCGTGTGTCTGTGGCCCGTATTCAGTGGTCACGTACCCCTGTCTTCGTGATCAGTTTGCATTCGACCCGCGGACGAGACGCTAAGTGTTGGCCTGAAGTTCGATGTCGATAAATTTGGTTTGGGAGGTTTGTCGATAGAAACACGTTTTGGGGAAGGATTGCATCTATTCTTGAAATATGGCGAAATATTAATGTAAATAATTATATACCGACCCGCTCTGGGCCCGCGTGGTGGATTATGGGCCACTTTTTCTCACAGAGAGGAGGCCTGTGTCCCAGCAGTAGGAACGTTTATAGATGATTATGTTATGTAAATCATTATATATCTAACGAATTATACCGAGGTATGTTGACTTTGAACTTTTCATTTCCACTTATAGTTCGTCTTTTAAACGTATTCAGTAACTTGACAGTTGAAGGGTTACCAGATTTTGTCAAATAAAACATAGTGAGGTGGTGTAAGAATGAACTAAATTGAATGAACTTAAAATTATGTACGCAATTTTTTATTTTAAATGTAATAACTTGTCTTAAAAACATGATATGCACTTTAAAAAATTGTAGAATTCGTTATATATTTTGTTTACTTTTATTAATAAATTATTCATTATACTGACATTCCACATCTTACAAACGAATTTTTTAAGTTTTACAATATAACGAATGATAAAACTGGTTTCATTTAAAACTAAACTACTTACATATTTTATCATTCGTTCTTTATGCAAAATCGTTCACTACCCCCACACTATTCGTTTTAGTGTGGTAACATTATTTTTCTTTGAACTGTCAAATTACTGAATACAACTAAAAGTCGAATTGTAGTACCCACTTGTCTCATATCAGGTATCTACCAAAGTAACAACATGTTATTACAATTCCAGGTATTCACACGGAAAACTTTTACAATAACATGGATCGATAATTAAGTTTGCGAACGATAGCACTGCGTTTATCAGAACCTTATCAGAGTAATACAGCGCTGAAACATCGACATTAACGAAATATCGACATAGAACAGCTCTATTTATACGTATGAGGATATAAAATTAATTGTTATTCCATAGGCACATCGGGTGGTCTCCTTTCTCCAAAGATTCAACGACAAATCTTTACTTTAGAAAGAAATATTGGTGAAATCACTGAAGACATTTTATGGTCGCATGGGTTTATTTATTGTTACTGTGTATGTAGGTGAACATAAATGTATAAAATACTAGCTTTTGCCAGCAACTTCGCCCGCTTGGAGGTCGGTAATTATCCCACGGGAACATATTGTCGGAGTAATAAAGTATCCTATGTGTTAGTCCAGGTCATAAACTATCTGTGCGCCCAATTTCATGCAAATCCGTTTTGCCGTTTTTGCGCGTTTGAGTAACATAAACATCTAAACATCCAAACATACAAACTCTGACATTTATAATATTACTAGCTTTCCAGCGGCTTCGCCCGCGTGGAGGTTGGTGTATTGTACATATAAACCTTCCTCTTGAATCACTCTATCTATTAAAAAAACCCGCATCAAAATCAGCTGCGTAGTTTTAAAGATTTAAGCATACATAGGGATATAGGGACAGAGAAAGCGACTTTGTTTTAAACTATGTAGTGATATAGTAATATTATCGAATAGTATATATGTATAGTAGGATGGTAGGATTAACACTATCATGCATTTACCCCCTTATTTAAAAAAAATGCTTAAAGTTAAGTAATGATTAGCGTCTGTTTAACCACACATTTTTGACGTTTAAATTAAACATAATTTAACTGTAATCATCGTTTAAGGATAAGGGGGTTAATACTCAACTAAAATGTGATTTTAGGAATGATACATCCAATTACCTTTATACTACGAATGTTTATTTGTAAACTGATTTTAGAATCGAATGATATTTTAATGGTATGGTTTAGCATATAATATTTCAATACAATGTGGCGACATGCAGAGATCGATGCAACAACATGTTTTGGTAAGCCTTTTGCATACAGAACTTGAGAGCTATGGTTCTCAAGTTCCAAGTTCCTCAAACCCTTTGAGGGCAGCTCATTTTAACCATGATTAAAATGCTGCCCTCAAAGGTTTCCAGGTTTTAGTTTTTGAGGACGAAATGAACTGTTGCCTTGTCTAATGAATGATTCATACCACTTGCTGCACTTCGCCGGACAACTTCAAAGAAAAATGTAAAAAAATGTGGCGAACGTGTACTGTGTTACATTTTACATTGAATTGTCTCGTGTACGCTGTATAGAAATAGAGTGAGAAAGACTTGAGACAGTTGTGAAAAATATTTTGTGTCTGCAAGGAATGCTCTTTATAAACACATATTAAAAGTTCCTTTAAAAAAAGCTCTGGTTTTGCAACGGCAAAGGTTTGCAACTATGTAGTGACAACATGATGCCAACATAGCCATAAATTCCGAAGAAAATTACATTATACTTCGTGATTACAGACCTAACAGAGCAACACGGGGTCCAACATCTTCCTCGTATGTCGCCATTTTGTCAGCCATCAATCAATGCTGTCAGCTGTGTGGAACGCCGTTGTACAAACGCGCCTGACATATAAACAGTAGCTTCGCTCGCAGGATGGAAATAGCGATAGAGCGATTGGCTATCCACGCAATCACAAACGCACGACTGAACGAGATATTTCGAGTTGCTGAGTAATCGGCAAATCGATTCGTATCGATTTAATTTGTTGCTTAGTTCTGTGACAAATATATCTTTCAAAGTCCAAGCAAACACTTAACGTAACATTAAGCGAAGGTAAATATAGGCATATTAATTCCTGGGCTTATTCCCATCGAGTGGCTACTTCTTATTCACAATGCGTTTCTTCGTGCGATCAGTATGGTGATTTAAATGGCGGACAATAACAATCTATAATTAAACCTATATTGCTCAGCAATCAGTAATGTAGGCAATGAAAAGTTGTTGCTTGTACAAAGGCAGAGAAATTATTTTGACACGTGACACTCCTTGGACGGAGCGAGGATATTAGAAAGCATCAACCTCTATACGTGTGTTCTCCGTTTGATGGCATACGTGTGAACTGATTCGGATGGGTGGCCTTTGTCATGACGGATGACGGTAATGTCATCGGAATTAGTCAACCCTTTATCGCAGCAAAGCGGAAAGTATTTTGACATTGATGATAAGTTAATAGCGATAAAATTGTACGTAGGTATGCAAATACTGGTTTTGAACCAGTAATGGGCTCAAATGAAGCTTTAGACACAGACAGCTAAATAAAAAGTTGTTTCTTAGCTAAATTATGAAGTTCTGAAATGAAATACTAATTCGTTTATATATGCTGATAAATATAATTGGAGTGTCTGTTTGTAATATTAAAATAACCGCTTTTTACTAAATGCATATGGATTTATACACGGTACATATACCAAAATATTTTTTTTTACAATTTTTCTCAGTCTGTCTGTCTGTTTGTTCCGGCTAATCTCTGAAACGGCTGGACCGATTTTGACGGGACTTTCACTAGCAGATAGCTGATGTAATGGAAGGAGTAACTTAGGCTTACTTTTATTTTAGAAATTTGATTTATTTTTATTAATATATGTATAATATAAAATAAATAATAAAATAGGTGGTTGAACTGTCTAAAATATAAACTGTAATATCAGCACCTGCCATTTCCAACCATGTTGGGGTCGTCAGCTTTCAGTCTAAGCGGATGCGCCTGAATACCAACTTTACATGGAGCGACTGGGTAATACGAAACCCCTTGGTAAGACTAGTTGTCAGATTTTCGGGCTTCTGACTACCCGTA
The DNA here is from genome assembly GCA_949091785.1 of Polymixis lichenea. NCBI lineage: Eukaryota > Metazoa > Arthropoda > Insecta > Lepidoptera > Noctuidae > Polymixis > Polymixis lichenea. The sequence continues at coordinate 19,123,952 of OX420943.1, read as the reverse complement.
AGGACTGTCATTTGTAGATCTGACTTGCTTTCCGAGACGCTGAGGGGTGTCGGTATTATAGGGTAAGTTTTTATCCAGTGCGCAAACTGTAACCATGATTTCAGCATATCATTCTAGACCCCTCAGCGCAGAAACTTTTCGTCGGTAATACAAAAAAAATTATCAGCTGTTCCATACATTTTGACCGCGTAGGTAGGTATTGCACTTTTCTATGAAACAGCTGTTTTTTTTTTGTAAATTCGACGTAAAATTTCTGTGCTAGGGGGTTTAGAGTGATATGCTGAATCCATGGTTACAGTTTGCGCACTGGATAAAAACTTATCCTGTATAATGGATGATCATCACCCACGGACCAACCTCGCCAAGCGTAACTTAACCTTCGACCGACCCGTGCGGCTGTCACTATTTAGCCACGAGTCCCCCAAATATAAAAGACTAGCTGATGCCAGCAGCTTCGCCCGCGTGCAGTTCGGAAATTATCCCACGGGAACGTACTACCGGGATAAAAAGTATCCTATGTGTTAATCCAGATTATAAACTATCTGTGTGCCAAATTTCATCCAAATCCGTGCAGCCGTATTTGCGCGATCGAGTAACAAACATCCAAACATCTTCACAAACTTTCACATTAATGATATTAGTAGGATATTTAAACTTTACCAACGAACACAAAACTACAAAACCGTTCTTCAGCGCCAGACTAAAAGTATCTGCCGTAATTGTAATTTCAAACTAACCAGACGAATGGAAATTAAATTAATGCATTTACAACACACATTTCACACAAAATGTTTGTAGGTAATTTTCTAAAAACCTGCTTTCATATTTACATCACTGGTCGAGTGTTTAACGCAACTCCAAGCTCCAATAAGTGTAAATTGGAGCCTGGTTTGAAACAATGGTTGATCGAGAGCATTGTTCTGTATTGATTCGACGCGCCAAGGTCATTACGACACCCACACGACCGCTGCCTTTGGGGTTGGACAACCGTCTGAGTGACAGATGACAGCGGGTGTTTTAACTTCCTTCTTTTTTTGGTTGTTTATGTAAAAGAGTCTCCAAAGAGTCCAAAATTATTATACGTGCTAGATGTTCTTATGGGTAAGAGGGGTCTTTTAAAAAGTAATTTTGTATGAATAAACGTTTCTTTGTTACTGTACTTCGCTATGAACTTGGTCTCGGATTTTAGTTCTCCTTCCTCTTTATGTTCGCTGAAGAAGTTGATTCTAGAGCATTGAAAATTCAAACGCAATCTTGCATATTCTTTTTTCTTTTAAAGTTCGTTTTTTAATCCCAGATAGTAATCTGACATTTCAAGTCTGTGCTTTACTCTTTAGTCTATGAGACTGACATTACACCTGTCAAATTAGTATCTGGGTCTAAAAAACGAAGCGTATCTTTGTGCAGTTTTTTATGAACTTGAGCCAACTCCGAAATGTCTCCATCTCATTTCTCGACATATCCCGCCCCTTTACGATACCGCAGGTGTCAAGTGCGGATATGTCGAAATCAACATTGTTATGATTGTAAGGCAGTGCTCATAATGGTCCTCTTGTTGCCGCCTAATTTGACAGGTCTATCATTTTGATTGTGGTTATGATTTCAATTAAGCGTATGAGTGGTGTTTGAGCTTTGAAGTTAATTGAAGTCTTCAGTGCAGTGAATTAGAAATCAGGCTTGTGATATTAATTGATTCAATTTGCCGTGATTTTTCAATCTTCAATAGGGCCCACTGCTGCTTCTAATAAAAGGCTAATTGTTTTCTGAACTGTGGCCTAAAGGCAAGGTACTGACTGGCGTTACTTGGCAACATTCGCAGCAAGGATGTCGTTATGCCGTGTGCCTAAAACCGTGCTGTTCGGTCGCTTGTTTCCCTGTACTGACTGCACGAATGCTCGCTTTGTAACATGTTACATTGTTACACCATGTAACGCCAGTCGGAAATATTGAAGTTCCAAACCGTGACGTCTTCTTTTTAATGCTGTTCTGTTTTTAGAAGCATTTCTAGTTGAAGACATTCTAAAAATAAAACATCGGGTAGGGTTCGTGTCACAGACGCACCTATTATTATCTCTTTCAGACGGTAACTACTCGCGTGCGTCTACCTGGGGTCGTGGCGTTGCCAGGGCGAGGGTGAGACCTTTGATAAGGAGTGACGCCAGAAAGATTAATGACCGTCTGCGTTCCCCCTCTTTTGTGCTTTCTATCTGCCTGTCTTGTATTTCCTTTTGAGAATCAATATAATCGGTGCGTTGATTGATTTGAACATTTGAGAATAGGTATATTGAAGACAGAAAGTAATGTAAATCGTTAGAGGAGGCAGGCCTCCTCTAACGATTTACCGATTTAACGATTTTAGCTCAGGAGCTAAAAGGCACACTGAACTCCGAGATATACTATAACTTAGACAAAAAAAAATGCAATTTAACTAACCCTTTTGATAGATATTGAAGATAGAATAAAAAAAAATTACACTAAATGTCGCTATGACATCCTAACTATTTATATCCCTACTAATATTATAAATGCGAAAGTAACTGTCTGTGTAACGCTTTGACGCCTAAACCGCTAAACCGATCGTCAGGAAATTTGGCAGAGAGCCTGGGATATGAAGAAGGACATAGGCTACTTTTTTACGCGATAACCGACATCCATGCGGGCGGAGCCGCGGTTCCTGTTTCGTATAAGGCGAAAGCAAAGGCAAAAGCTAGTAATATTATATATGCGAAAGTAAGTTTGTTTGTTTGTTTGTAACCTGAACCTGAACTGACCATTGGTCATTATCGTAGTGAGCCGCGATAATATCTGGACCTTAAATAGACTCTCCTAGTTTGTTCCTGATTTTTCTTTGCTTTCTTAAAGTAGTTCGATAGGAAACACCAACCTCATCTAGTTTTTAAAACATTATTGACGTGTGAAGGTATATGAGTATAAACCTAGGTACTTACAGGAAAGCATCATTCATTCATGCTGCTTGAATAGTAGAACTGGCCGAGTATGGAGCTGGGCATTAAAAAAACAAGTTCAAGTTACACGAACGCATGCTCTCATGTGACTGCGTAAACGCCTAATGAATAGTTCGCACTTGGCAGTAATTGTTACCCAGTCCGCAAAGTAAAGGCGATTGGATTAGCATTCTAATGTTATTGAAATCATTCCCGTATCGTTCTCTTCAATGTCCCATTAATCTATCGACTGCCGAGCATACTCTGACTGATAGGCAAAAAAGATGCCGTTACCGATGGGTATAAGACAGTTATGCCTAAACTTCTTTGAAGGTCTTATGCATGTATGCATAAGACCTTCAAAGAAGATACGCATACGCAGGAAAAAAATAAATGCATTAGTGTGACTTGGGCCAGCGGCAATATGCCTTATTAGAAGGCTAAAAGTCACCCAAAGGGCAATGGAGAGCGCTATGCTTGGAGTTTTCCTAAGTGATCGAATCAGGAATGAATAGATCCGCAGGATAACCAAAGCAACCGACGTAGTCTGAAGAATTGCCAAACTTAAGTGGCAGTGGGCAGGGCACATTTTTTTTGTTTTGGGTGGGAAATCATCAAATAACTTCTCCCGCTCTGGATGGAGCGGGAGGGCGTGTCAGACTTTTACTGACTAAAACCCACCCGTGTTCCCTCAGTTGCCTGTGTGCCAGGGGCGGCGGTATCTCTTTCGAACAACCCGCACCCCTGGCAGGCATCGGCCCTTGCGGGCCCCATCAGTTGCTGATGACATCTCGTTGAGGCGCGCGTGGAACACAACGCGCCGTCGACCCGGGCTTGGTCCTTACCGGACAGCGAGCTACCCATTACTCGCCGTCCGCAAGCCGGCGCCTACGGTGGTCGGGAATCAGCCTGGGATTCCCGACGCCCAGGGCGTCTCCTGCGAAGGCCACGCATGGCAGGCGCATGTACTGCATCTCCCTCACGTGCGCCGCCTCCCTCTTTGCGAGCATAACTGCTTCGCTGAAGGAGGCGACTGCTAGCCATGCACTCTCGCTCCGTACCATGGCCTAGACCAGGGTAGGACGCGAGAGATCGCCGCCGCCGATCACCTCCACGAGGACACGGCGGTGCTCCGCCCAAGCCGGGCAGACCTCCACCGTATGCTCCACCGTTTCCTCAGGGCGATCTTTGCAATGGAAACACCCGGGCGTTTCCTCCCGCCATATCCGAAACAGGAACCTCCCGAAACAGCCATGTCCGGTGAGGACCGTGTGAGGCGGAAGGTGAGGACGCCACGCCGCCTCTCAAGCCACTCCTCAAAGATGGGACTTACCGCCGCAATCGTGGCGTGCCCAAGTGCCCATCGTGACCTCCCACAAGGTGGACCTATGACCTTGTGAAGGCCGTAGGAATCCGCTGGATGCGGGAAGCAAAGAACCGGTCGAAGTGGCGGAGCTTGGGGGAGGCCTATGTCCAGCAGTGGACATCTTTCGGCTGAAATTATGATGCTGTTGATGTGACTTAGTGTTAGTTAAAAGGGGTGTTAAAGTTCAACATAATATTTTTTGATATTTGGTGAACACAAAAGGTGTCAAAATTTCTAGAGTTTCTAAAATAAATTGTCCTTTGTCATATATACATAAACTCACGCCTCTTTCTCATGGGGGTTGTAAGAAACTACAGAACGCTCTTATCATTAGAACGTATTTTTATTTCCGTACCAGAATATTTATCAAGCTTGTCAAAATACGTGTTTGCTGAGTAAAAGAGTGTCTGCATATTTGGTATGCAAAGCACCACGCTGTTTGGTAGGCCGTGAATCTTGACGTCATCTAATAGACCCGGATTTCACAGACAATGTGGCTCCTCATAAAGTAGAACAAAAGGTGGAAGAGAGTTTAGGTTATAATTATGTAGAAGTTATATGTATTTATCTTTTGGATTAAATTCGCTGTTAGCTTGTTACTTACTCCTTCAAGGCGTCCTATTAACCTATGCTTTTTATTTTAGGTCCATCTATTTGTGCTCAATTTTGTCAATTCCAAATGCAGTTTCTGTACTCATTCGTCCTCATCATTATTATCTGCTTAGGCTTTTTCCAAAAACTTCGGGGTCGGCTTCCAGTCTAACCGGATGCAGCTGAGTATCAGTATTTTACAATGAGCGACTGAATATCTGACCTCCACAAACAGTTACTGGGTATTACGGCCCCCTTGGTAAGATTCGTTGTCAGATTTTCGGGCTTCTGACGACCTGTAAGGACGGTCAAAGATCCACGATTGAAAGCCGGGACCAACGGCTTAGGGATGGGTTTCAGTTAGTAAAAGTCGGATACGTCCTCCTGCTCCACCCAGAGCGGGATAAGTTATTTGATGATTTCCCAAACTAAAAAAAAAAAATTGTATTCATTTGTATAAGTGCGATTAATCCTTGGATATTTACCGTTTCTCTCAGCTGGACACCACAGGCTAAAAGTATTAACATAATATCACATGTTCATAAATTCTCATGTTCACCCTACCTACGTTTCGCTGTGAACGTCGCCAATTACAGCCTGTCCTGTATAGCTTATAACCGTTATTTTCCTGTTTATTTGACTAATTATGTATACAATGAACGCATGAGTATATTTAACGCTTGCAGGCAATTGTTACGCGATATCGAACATTCGCTTTACATCATGCTTTGTTTCAGGCATCGCTTCAGTGTTTATGTTGGGTACTTACCGACCTACTTCACTATATAGAAGTGCCCAAATGTTCGTAGTGCTAGTAGATAGAACAGTTTCCATGAAGTTTTCGCAGATGTGAATATCATTACAAGTTAATGAGATAGGTATTTGAGCTTTCTCTCTGGAAGCTCCAAAAAAGAATTATCTGATGAATTTGGGACATACGTAGCTTTTCATATAAAATACCTGCCTATTGCATAAATTTGTACCTGCACCCTAATCTCGCAAAACACTATCAATAATAATCTGAATCATTTATCAGCCCGACATCGTAAATAACGCATTGAATGTTGTTGAACTGTCAAAATGAAAGAATTTCTTTTTTTATTTAGTGTTTTACGTAATTACTAGGGATGCGCCTACGCCTTTTTTCCGATACGATACCGATACCGATGCTCTTATAAAAATATCGGCGATACCGGTACCGATACCGATACGCTTATTTATTTCAAAAATGAAGGTAAAATAAATAAAACAAGTCAGGTATTTTTTTTAATTAATATAAAAAGAACAAATAACAGGACAAACTAAATAAAACCGTTTATAACTATAGACAGGTTGAGATTAGTTAATAGTATATTTAGCATAGTTAGTTCGTGCCTCGTTATCAACGAAATAGACGAGACAACACCCGCGTTTACATTACATTTTTAAAGCGCGAAATTTGAAAAGTATCGTTGAATCGGCCATAAAAATATCCCCGATGCCGATATATCGGCATCGGTATCGGTATCGCATGCATCCCTAGTATTCCTAGTAATTACCTCGCCGGCTTTTTCAATTCACCAATAATACAATCAACTTGGTGCTTCTGAGTTCTGGGTCTGTAAAACGGCGATAAAACTTCAACGTCTACATTTTTCTTTAGTTGTTTGTTTACTCTAGAGCCCATATGCTCGCAAAACAAAGGTATGTGTTCACTTTCACTAGCTTGGCATCCCGCTGGGAGGTCGTCGGGTCGATGTTCATCGGTTTTATCTCTTGTACAATTTTTTGTGTGTTATGTATTGTTTCTTTGTATGACTTGGGTACGTTGCAAGGTGAATGTGAAGTGTTTCTTCCGAATCATGGCTTTCCTAATGTATATCTGTATGGCTCGGCTGTCAATCTGTATTGTATAAGCAAGTACCGTCATCATTAATTTATCCTCAGCCTAACCTCGTCTACTGCTCTCAGGCTTCTCTTTGTTTTCCTCAATCTCTAGGCTCCTGTGCCATTTGCATGTTTGCATAAATACCGCAGCGGGATTTTATCGTGCACTGGATTTTTAACTCTCTGTGTTCAATCGAGCATTGAGAATCCAACAGAGTGCATTTCAGCGCGTCGTTCGATTTTCAACTCTCGGCGCGAAAAAATCCCGCCATCACGATATTTTTTTTTTTTTTTGTGAATGACATCTCGCAGTTCAAACCTATGGGTTGTCGCCAGCTTACCCGTACCTGCTTGTGATAATCTTAATAAATTAAGATTACTAGCCAGGCTTAAAAAATGTAAAACCAAAGCGACTGCTCGCTAAGGGCACCCTCTGTGGGGTACCGACCTCGGCTAGGGCATCGCTGGAATAGAGCCAAGGGACAAACTGCATCGGACTGAACGATATTTTTACGTGCATGCGAACGTGTACTTATCCAAGTTCGACGTATTATTTATTTAAATAGTCAATCAATATAATAATATGTTTCTTAGTAAGTTTTGCTAGAAATGTTACTTTTTGCGTATAAGAATGTTTGCTACATTCCATGACTACTACACCATACGTAATTATGTATACCATAGTCACCATATTGGAACGGAACTCTAAAAACTGTCGTCCACAAGTGGGTGCGGTGGTCGAGATTCCAGACGACGCGAGAGGCAAGGTTAGCTGCTTAGACCTAACAAAAAACGGATACCTACATAATTATCTTTATCTAATCGTTACATCGGGTGATACATACACATTTTTTTTTCTCGACTGACGCTGTGAATCAGCCAACGTCACTCAGATTTAGAGTAATTAAATGTTTCATTATTATTATTTACTTTTGGTCTTGTGAAGTAATTTCAAATCTGGTAATAGTGCTAAAATTGTCTATCATTACATGGGTGATAGAGACAGATTCTTTCTTGACGGCTTGTAAACCACGCGACTCCACACAGATTTAAAGTAACAAATTTTTTTGTAGTCATTTTGGTCATAAGGACCAATTTTAAATACGGTAAGAGTACTCGCACTCGCGATGAATATCATCATCTGTTGACTCGCAAACAGATCAAAAAACTTCTTTCCCGTTCTTCTCCAAAGGACATAGGAGATAGAAATTGCTGTAACCAGCTCTCTCTTCTGGGATGGTCTGTAAATTTTGTAATAGAAACAAATGAACATACGCAACACACAGACATACCCACTTTTCTCCGTTTGTTTTTGACGCAAGTTCATACGAAATGGTACGGTAGGTAGATACAGTACCTATGCATGTGTGCCATTTACATGACAATAGTGTGTCAAGCATGTACGTGTCACAAACTTACAAGCCAATGTTTTGATTCGTGTTTTATCGTCAAACATGACTTTTTTATGGCGCCAAGGTGTCGGATTTGTTTATGTCTATGTTATTCATTATCTGCCTAGCCTTTTCTTAACTATGTTGGTTCGCCTTACAGTCTAACCGGATTCAGCTGAATACCAGTGTTTTACATGGAGCGACTGCCTATTTGACCTTCACAACCTAGGGAATGGTTAATAGGTACATTACCCTTTGATAAGCCTGGTTCTCAGGCTCATTTTCTTGCTTATCCCAATGTATTTTGGGTCGGTGCAACATATCTGTTTCTTCCGTATTTCTCTATAAGTCGTCATCTCGGTTGTCACTCTCTTTCTAACCATATCGTCATTTAACAGTCCATCCATCTTATCTTTGGTTTTCCCCTACTTTTATAGCCATCGACATACCCAAAACATAGGTACGACTGTCAAAGATCTACAAATTACAATCAGAACCAACGGCTTTCCGAAGCACGGAGAGGTCTCGATATGTAATGCATGGTCACCCATCGAGTGTGAAAGATCTACAAATTACAGTCGGCACCAACGGCTTTCCGAAGCACGGAGAGGTCTCGATATGTAATGCATGGTCACCCATCGAGTGTGAAAGACCTACAAATTACAGTCGGCACCAACGGCTTTCCGAAGCACGGAGAGGTCTCGATATGTAATGCATGGTCACCCATCGAGTGTGAAAGATCTACAAATTACAGTCGGCACCAACGGCTTTCCGAAGCACGGAGAGGTCTCGATATGTAATGCATGGTCAACCATCGACTGTAAAATATCTACAAATTACAGTCGGGACTAACGGTTTTCCGAAGCACGGGGAGGTCTCGATATTGTAATGCATGGTCATCCACCGACTGTAAAAGATCTACAAATTACAGTCGGGACCAACGGCTTTCGAAGCACGGAGACGTCTCGATATGTAGTGCATTTTCACCCATCCACGGGCCGACCTCGGCAACCGTAGCTTAACCTTCGATCGACCCGTGTGGCTGTTATTATTTGGCCACGAGCCCGACATAACGTACGCGTAGGCGTATGTTATGTCTACATTCATTCATGTACCTTTTGTATTGTTTTTATGGTAATGTTAAGTTAAAAGGTTGTTCTTAGTACGTACTAAATATTTATTTATCTTTTCAGGTAAGCAGTACTTGTTTATTAACGTGGACGGGGTAAGCGAAACATTTATTAAAAAAGTCGGTTTAGTTTATCATCATCACCAAAGTCGTCGACATAGTAGACGTAAACTGAGGTGACAATGGGCCGGCCACATTAGCCGTAGAACCGATGACCGTTGGGGTAGACGTGTTCTCGAGTGGAGACAGCGAATCGGCAAACGTAATGTAGGACGCCCTCAGGCTAGGTGGAGCGACGATCTTAGCAGGGTGGCTGGTAGCAGCTGGATGAGAGTTGCCGAGAATCGAGCTGAATGACATGCAATTGGAGAGGCCTATGTCCAGGCTGTGGACTACTGTAGGCTGATGATGATGATGAGTCTTTTAATCGTGACAGGTTCGGATTCTTAAACAACATAAAATAAAAAAAAAACGGTAAATTGTATTTGCTTCGACGTTGAATTTTAGATGGAGTCACGTTATATGTCCCGTAAGCGTAACATCCGTTTACGGCCCTATTGTATTTGGAAGATAGGTTATTCGATCGATCGATCGATCACAATAAGGCTCCCGCAGACAGGCACGCCGCTGTTCTAGCAGAACAATTTCAACTTCATGAAAATTGTTCAGTGCGCTTAAAATCAACGCGACTCCCCCGAATTTTGAAGTTTTCCAACAAAAACTTCCTTTGTAAGAATGGACTACTGGTTTATGATCCAATGGCAATGTTAATAACAGTTAAGTATTTGTATAACGTAAGCCAGTAAATACAACATACCAATACCAAATACCAATTTAATCAGTTTCAGCAACTATTGATATCTGTCATCTCTGCGAATAAATTCCAGTCCCACCCGAATATTTGGTCGAAGCCTCTACGATTAATAACCGTAGCAAGTCGAATCGAGTCCTTCGCATATTTCCCACCGTATTATTTACAATTAATTAGTATCGATTGTCTGATATTCTAAACACAGTTATTAGTGCAGTTTAGCCGCACCTACCCACCTACAACCCTGTATATATAAATAGAATAAATGCATACGAATCGTTGCCGAAAGAGGACGTTGCCTTGACGAACATTTGCAACCGATTATTCCTGAGTTTAGGCCAATAAACTCCTATCTATTCTGAATGTAAACTAAACGTGTTGTTGTATATTTTGGCCGCACCCACCCATCTACTTCCCCTGCGAATAAATGCATGTGAAATTATGTCAAAGGGGGGATATTACTGTGAAGGAAACGGCTCCTTAATTAATTAAATCGTAACACGTGCTTAAAAGGGTAGGGCGGGTAATGTGGTTCAGTTTTCGCCAGAAGAATAAAATGGTGCGAGATAATTTAATGACGGCGATATTTAAACTCATAATTTTTACAGTTTTTATTGACGTTACAACGCAACGTCTTTTCGCTCGGTGTACTGATAGTAAGTTCAATATTTCTGACCAACAAAATTAGTCAGATTTCTATCACTAATAACTACAAGAGTTTTAGTGCTAGAGTGATTGTTGAGCATTCAAAAGATAGGTCATATTTATAAAAAGAAATAAGCGGTACATAATTTACCTTTGACGTCACGCTGCGTGTGCATGCGAATGTGCGCGACCCTCTATTTTTTTAAAGTATTAAGTAGGTACCTTACTAATCAGAAATAGATGGAAAACATTGCAACGGTGAATTGTAATTTTTTATCTATTAGTAAAACTTATTTTTCATCGATTTAATATAGCTTTGAAAGTTATACAAGAATAACACGTCAAATAAGCTATTAGAAACAACAATTTTACTTAAATGCAAAAGCGCACTAAAATATTTAGCGCCGTTTAGCATTCGACGCAAACTATTAGGCGTTGTTATTTAAATTCTCGCTGCACAGTTTCGGCTGACAATTAAGTGTAATAAAACATTAATATTTAACGATTTGAGGCCAATTTGTGTGTTTTATTATAAGCACACTTTATCTAATACTTGGTTCAGCTCAAGCACAGTTTACCAATTAGGTACCACAGAAGAAGAATATATCAGAAGCGAAGCTCCTGTTCGGAAGTCGATTCATAATAATATTAGCCCCAGCGCTTTTTTTTATGTTTTTTTACTGCACACTGGATTTTCAAAGCTCGGCTGTGTTGAGCTGAGAGTTGAAATTCCAATAGAACGCTTTTTTAACGCGCTAGGGATGCGCTCTGTTTGGATTCTCAACGCCACACCGAAAGCGTCCTTATTTCGGGGCCCGGGGCGTAAGTTAGGTACACACGGCTACACATCAAGCTATACATTTCCAGTACAAGCTGATCTCGCATTGTATAGGATTTCCGTACAGTGCGAGATCAGCGTAAACTGGAAATGTATACTTAGCTTAATGTGTAGCCGTGCGTACGTTCAATACAAATTTAGGGTTGACTCCTAATGTCTCATAAGCTTGCGAAACTACTATCAATCTATCAATCATAACCAGAGTCATTTTGAAGGATATTGCTCATCCATTGCTTTATAATTATGTTCGACAAGTTTTGTCTGTTTCAATAACGCAATGAATGTTGCGGAACTGCCAAAATTAAAGCATCACTGTTTTGGCTTGGGCGAGTGCAGATATTATTATTTCGACAGTATCAGCACGTGCATTAAGAAAAGTACATTCGGGGAAAAGTATTTTTTAAGGTGAAGGCGCCAGGGTACCGCGCGAAATTACCTACCTCGTTTTTTTGTACGGTTGGTAATCATCAAATAACTTCTCCCGCTCTGGGTGGAGCAGGAGGGCGTGTCAGACTTTTACTGACTAAAACCCACCCGTGTTCCTTCAGTTGCCTGTGTGCTAGCGCCACGGTATCTCTTTCGAAAAACCCGCATCCCTGACAGAAATTACCTACCTTAGCGCATACACTTCGTCTAGTTATACGATCCTTTTCCCTGACTGTACATAAGTTGCGCTTCTATATGGATTTCTTATTCTATGCAAGTACCTAGGCGCCCACAAACTCAAAGTGAATTCGTAGTCGGATTATACCGCTCACTATTATGACTAATAAATATGTGCATTGCCGGTCGTATATCGAACTATCTCTATGATTACAGGGATTCGTTTGTTTATTTATGACAAATAATTAGAAATTAAACGAACTTACCTAAGTGAAGTTCCATTTTAATTGTACGAGCTGCATAGTCTCGAAATGATAAAGAAGACATGTAGTAGTCGCATCCGCTAGCCTTATGTCACGATTTTTTAGAGCTCAAAAACTCCGTACCCCAACTCTAGAAACAAACTTATACGGGCACAACACTGTATCCGTCATTTAGTTCAGAGAATCAGCTGATACATATACGTATACCTACTAACTTTCATTATTTTACGACAAAGATTCATTGTTTACACAGGGTAGAAATTATTTTTAAATAAGTTTGGGGGGGGTTGGGATATAGGTTATCATTTCGAGACTATGCAGCTCGTACAATTAAAATGGAACTTCACTTAGGTAAGTTCGTTTAATTTCTAATTGTACTTCGCTGCATAGTCTCTTCATGATAAAGAAGACATGTAGATGTTTAGAGAGTCGTAAAATAATTATAACATACATTAAAAAATATTTTTATTTTAAATAATCATAAAATTAAGCATTCGAACTTAGAACAAATAGAATAGATAAATCTTCATTAGTAACAACCTCCCTATTATAAAACTGAGCATAAATTGTCGAAGAACTGCTCCAACCAGCTGTTCTTCTTACGGTATCGATGCTGACACCCAGGCGCTTAGCAGCCGAGCTGGCTGCGTGTCGTGTACTGTGTGCTAAAAATATAGACACGTCTATTCCGCTCATTTCCAAAGTAGTCTTGATCCAGCGGCTAAGCGTCTGAGGCGTCACTGCTTTGTGTGGTTTTTTATATGCAATAAAGAGGTTGTCGCAGTCATCATCATCGCATCGCATCATCATACATGATGTACGTTCGAAATAATTAAGTAAGGCACTGGCCGGACAAATTTTTGCATTGTTTGTAAAAAATGATAGCATCAGACTTGCCTGTACACTGCCTGGCCTCGACGTTTTAATAAGATCTGGTATTTTAATATATACTTTTTCAGGTAAAACTTTAATGTTTGTTTTCTTAATAAGGGAAAATGTTTGGACTCTATGGGCAGTTACAATTGCTAAAAGGGTAATTAATTTTTTAGAAACATCTTCTAGAGATAGAAGATTATTTTCGCCTCTCTGAGTTAAATAACTGAGAACAATTGATGGATCCCAAGTAATATCATACTTGGGATGCGGTGGGCGAAGTCTAAATACTCCTTTCAAGAAACGGGAGATCCTATCATCATTGCACATTTTTGAACCAATAATAAGGGATAAAGCTGATCTGCAACAGTTTTTGCTGCTTTAAACTGCACCAGTTTATGCTGCTATAAACTGCACCATCGTCATATAATTTTGATAAAAATACCAGAATATGTGGCACTGATGTTTGTTGGTAATCTAAATTAAATTTAAGACAGTATTCATACCACTGCTTCAAGTAAGTACTGTACTGTTTGCAAGTATTTTCAGATAAGGAGGCCAGCATGACAGTCATTGGGCCCGCAGACACGCCGCCTCTTGGAAGCGCTTCCCAGACAAGCGCGCGGCAACCAGGATAAGGCGTTGACGAAATTGGAGATTGCTGGAATAGCAAGTTATCACAGGGGCCAAAGCGTATCGGTTCAGAAACGACAAGTCTGTGAAATACCGGGTACCAAGGCTGTGTTGGCCATTCTGGTACTACCACTATACCCTCCGATTGTTCAGAGATTACTTTTTGCAGGACTTTTGTTATCAAGACAAAAGGCGGAAAAGCATAAAAGAAATATGGCTTCCATGATAAAGTAAAAGCATCAAGTTTAAAAGCATCAGCATCATTTTTCCATGCCACATACAAATCACACTTAGCATTAGCCCGAGTAGCAAATAAATTTATTTCTAAAATAGATTTATAATAATCATCATTCAGTTCACATTCAATATCAGAATGGGATTTTCTAGACTCTGTATCTGCAATCACATTCTGTGTAGATTTTATATAAGATGCAAACAAATAAAGTTTTCGATTTTCACACCATTGCCATATTTGCCTAGCAACAGAACATAAATGTGGGTATTGTATGCCTCCCATGCGGTTTATGTATGAAATAGCTGTAGTGTTGTCCACACGCAGTAGAATTTCACAGTTTTAAAGGTTGTTAGTAAAAGCTTTAAGATCAAGGAAAGCTGCCGTTAATTCTAAGTGGTTGATGTGCTGTTGTCTTTCCTTTTCATTCCATAACCCTGCAGCTTTTTCATTACCGCATGAGGCTCCCCAGCCAGTGAGCGAAGAGTCTGAAAATATTTCAAGAGTATAATTACTAATTTGTATCTTGCTGACATCTATGTCAATGTGTGAAAACTACCACTTAAAGTCAGGTATTATTTTTGCTGATAAAGGCATGACTTTTTCAAAATTATTATTAAACTTGTTTAAATAAATAAAATTTTTGTCTTTCCAATTCCTTAGTGTACAAAAATCCATAATCTATAGCACATGACATCCATAATCTATAGGACATGCCGCCACAAGTAATCCAGTCAGATGTGCAAGTTCTCTTATTTTACAAAATTTTAAGGATATTTTTTTTTTTTTTTTTTTAATTTCTTGTTTTGTAAAATGTCTCTTTTTAGTAGGCAAAGAATTAGTGTATTCTTTGGAATTGAATTCAAAAACCTAAAAATGTAACACACCTACTAGGTGTTAAAGAACTTTTTTCTTTATTTATTATAAATCCCAGATCAGATAAAATTGTCATGGTTTTTTTTTTTTTTTTTTTTTTTACATTAATACAACAATCACCATGTGTTGTACCGGAGCACCAAGTATCATCTAAATATATAACTGATATGAAACCCTTTGATCTTAGATGTTGTACAACTGGTTTTAAAATCTTTGTGAACACATATGGGGCGGTATTAAGCCCAAATGGGAGAACCTGAAGTCTATATAATTTTTGTTTCCATAGAAAATGTAGGTATTTTTGTCATTATTGTGAATGGGTACTAAAAAGTAAGCATCTTTGAGGTCAATGGTGCTCATATAGCAATTTTGAGTAAGTAGTTTAGTAACTGTACGGTAATCTTCTAGTTTAAAGTGTTCTGTGAAAATAAACTTATTTATTCTTTTAGGTTTAAGATAAATCTAGTCTCACCATTAGGTTTAGGTACTGTAAAAATTTTAGAAAGGAATTGTCCTTCACATGGTTCACAACAACTTATGGCGCCACTGTTCAATAACAGTTTTACAGATTTGTCTATTTCTAGACTATCTATGGAAGAAAAGGATTTGTTTATTGGGATGACTTGTTGTGATGGTGTACAACTGAAAGGAATTTTATAGCCTGTTATCCAGCTTAAAATTCTAGGGTCAGAAGTTATACTCATCCATTGATGTTTAAAATATTTCAATCTACCACAGTGTGTTTCCTCATTTAGTTGCGATTGTTTATTTGCATGGGAGTCTCGTTCAGATAAGCTTTCTGGAAAGCTGATTGTGCCACTGGTATTGGCTTCTTGTAAGACTGGTAGAAACGTTGTGGCCCGGGCTGGTATACACGGCCCCGAGGCTGGTGTGTTGCCGGGCCGGCAAGTTTAAATGCTTCTGTTGTTGTTGGTTTGTTGGCCTTTTGGGTTTATTCATACTGATTTCTTTCTTGATGTGGTCTCCTCATGTTGGTGGTCACACAACAGACAAGCAGCATCCACAACTTACTACATTGACTACAGGGGCATTTTCCTTGTTTTTGCATAGTTTTCCAAAAACTGTAACAAGTGCACTCAATGCACGACCAACTTGATCTTGTTTGGCTGCAATAGCTTTGTCTCTCTTTACTGCCACTTCTACTATAGCAGCTTGTGCCTCTAAGTTGAATTTGGGGGCCTCAAGGGTTTTGCAATTTTCTGGTGGTGGATATTTTTCTTCAAGTTCATTTATTTTTCTTTGGCTAGGCCATTTTAATGGTATCAGCCCATCTTGTGGCCAATTATTTATGGATTGGTGGTCCACAATTGCTGTCTTGGGGGGCATCCCCGAGATTTAAGTTGTCATCGTCTAAGGGCTCTTCATAAGAAGAGTGAAAGAGCCATGTCAATACATGGAAAAAAAACGAAACACCAATTTCTACTAAATAGTAGAAAATAGTATAGAGGGTGAATACCCATCTTGATATGATTGAATAAGGCTAAATAGCCCGTCTTACAGTGCGGTTTGTTGAATAGTAGAATGCCTCAATAGGCCTCAAACAAACACGTGGTTTATGTGTAGGTACACTGTATTTTATAACTTACGAGGAGGGAAAAAACTACAAAATATGAACATTTAAGTACCTTCTTGGTCTTTTTCTCCGAAATTACAATTTTCGACATCCTGAATAGGATCTTCTTGAGTGAGATCTTCGATTGATTCCACAATTACATCGCTATCTGGCGGTATGGGTGATACTGACGGCAATGGCGTCCGTGACCGCGTGCGCGAACGGCGCCGGCGACGCTTCATATTTTGCAATAAATCACTGTATTTCTTTAATTTTCTTTCAATTTTTTCTTCACTGCACTCACGTTTTCGTTTAGGCATTGTTTAAAGATAACAACTTTGTTAAAATACTAAATAAAGAGTGAATATTATTTTTGTGCTGTGACTCAGGCTGCACGAAAAACGATAATGACGGATACAGTGTTGTGCCCGTATAAGTTTGTTTCTAGAGTTGGGGTACGGAGTTTTTGAGCTCTAAAAAATCGTGACATAAGGCTAGCGGATGCGACTACTACATGTCTTCTTTATCATGAAGAGACTATGCAGCGAAGTACAATTATGAGAACGGAAGATCGATAAGTTTATCAGCGATTTGGAGTTGAAATCGATTTTATAGTTATGTGAAACGAAGGGGACGATAAAGTTGTCTAATCGACTGCGGGGCATCGTTTTGTTATACTAAGTATATCTATGGAACTATAAGTAATCGTTTGTCATGGTATGTAACGGCCCCCGCAGATAGGCGCAAGCCGTCTCTTGTCGAACCATTTCTATGAAGTTTCCATAGAAATTGTTCTACAAGAGTCGCATCGTCGGGGCAAATGAGGCCAAGAGAATCCTGATCTATGTAACTAATATCTACATAGAAGTATAAAGTTAGGTGCCAGGGTTCGCGTTATTTCATAACGCCTTCTAGATGTTTGTATATGACAGAACAGCCAATTATAGTATAGTTTTTTTTTGAAGGTGGGATATCATCAAATAACTTCTCCCGCTCTGGGTGGAGCAGGAGGGCGTGTCAGACTTTTACTGACTAAAACCCACCCGTGTTCCTTCAGTTGCCTGTGTGACAGGGGCCACGGTATCTCTTTCGAACAACCCGCACCCCTGGCAGGCATCGGCCCTTCCCGCCCCCACCAGTTGTTGCTGACATCTCTGACGGCGCGCGTGGAACATAACGCGCCGTCGACCTGGGCATTTTTTTTTTGTTTAACTAGGAGAAATGCCTACTGCGCTACCACGCGGAGATAGCGCAGTTACGTGGGACTGTAACCCACTAAAACTCCACGGTGTCCTCCAGTGCCGCTTGAGGCGGGAACACGGAAACGCGCAAGCCATCCGCGAACCCGCCGAAGCTGTCCGTCACCGGACCCTCCTCGGAGGAGAATAACCCCTATCACTGGCGCACCAGCACACATGGCACGCCGTGACCACCCCAGGAACCAAATAGCATAAGGGCCCCAGATGACCCCGTGTCTGGCACCCTTGGTCTCCCTGCGAAGGGTCAGCACAGTGGCCCCGCCGCCTACCACTTTTCGGCCGCAGGGGATAGGGAGAGCGGCCAACGCTATACCGACACTCCTTCTCCCCTGCGGCCCCACTGCGTCCGCCATCAAACGGTGGCGGCCCCGTCCAAGCCACGGAAGGGAAGACCGCTACTCAGAAGTACCGGCACTCCTCCTCCGCCGCAGCCTGTAACCCTCAGCTACGATGCCTCCCATTCGACATCGCGGCCCGCCTCAGTTGCGATGCACCTCACCGCAACCTACTTTATTGGCCGCTACGTCGTCGGCTTGGAGGCCAAAGCCCTGACGACCGGCCCCACCTTGGGGTTCCTCTTTGCTTCACCGTGGGAGGGTGACCACGGCTACTGAGCTCCCCCGCAACGACAATGCGTGAACCCACTGGGGGGATTATAGTGTTGTCACAATAGACAATTGAGTGATGGGAGAATGTAAATGTGTGTAACACAGAAAATTGCAACCCAGTGTCCCCTTTTCATTATAAATGACTGCGATTAAGATAATTTACATAAAAAATAATTAAAGAGCATCGTAATCGGAAGCAATTAATAAGTTATGTCATTGGTGTCGGGAAAGACAAATGTTTGTTTACTTTCCGCAGCCATTAGGCTGTTTGTGCTTGTAATTTGAACTTAGAATCTGAGGAGAAAAGGCAAAAGGAACTGGCTTGAGAGGAAACGGGCCTCCATGACGTAATACGAATAAATCGTGTTTGAAATTAGAATTGCAAAACGAATTCCTTTGCCCTTCTGTGAAAGTTTTTGGCGCCAATTTCTTGATATTTCAAGTCAGTGTTGCGTCATTTTTTTTAAGTTTGAACGGTTTGCAACTATTTCCGCATGATTTAAATTAGTTTTGTCATTCATCTTGTTACATTAGTGCATACGTAATGTGGTTGACAATCGTACATTTTATTTGATTGGGGTTAATTATCTTGTTCAATTAATGGATTTACTCGTTTGCATTTCCTACCAAAATGTTTTTATGGTCGTCTAGTTTTGTGATTGATGCCTCGTTTGCATAATTTGAATGCTCAATCTGGTTTTTGCAGCACAGAATAAAGTTATTCTGTGACATAAGTTACTAAAACTATGCTGTCGTATAAAATGACTATACAGGGTTACAGGTTAAGTCGATTTAGATCCTGTAAGAGGTTGTAGTTTCCATTATTCCTGACTGATTTTACTATGAAACATCGTATCCTAAACTTAACCTTTTTCAAGATAGGCAACGGAACTCCTCAATAAATGATAGCAAATGGACTGGAATTGCAGAAATCTCATGTCTGTCTATTGTTTACATCAGTTCATAACATAACTTCACGCCGGGACGCTGTGAAGGGGTAAACACATGTGAACCACCAAAAAGTGAAAAAAAAAAACTAAAAAAAAAACAACCGACTTCCAAAAAAAACACTAAAATGTGAAAAATGATTTTAATTTCGGAAGGCGGTGACAAAAGGACATATATGTTTGTCTTGTGCGGGATTGGAACCAGTAACACTGATGAAAAAGTGGACGACACTTTCCCAAAACAACCCACAAATCTACAATGTCCAAAAAGTCCACATCTCATAACGACAACTCTCAAAACGTCCACTTTCCAAATAGGTTTCTTTTCGAAATTTCATCGACTTTGTCCTAAATATTAAGATCATTATTTGCTCAATCCAACAAAGAAACATTTGGTCTTTATTATGCAAGTTTATTAGGGAGACGACGCGGAGAGTCATTAAGCCCTTAGCAAAACAAATTTACACATTGAAGGAACCCGTCTCGGTGTACAATTTGCCAACAAGCCATGCAGTGACAACTTAAATTTTTCACTTCGGACCCTTACCATTGAAAAGAGACTTCCAAATCACGTTTTATTCGCTTGGGAAAAGTAAGAAGCAGAATAAACTACGTTTTCCATAGCTACCTATAATCTAATTAACACTTTTTTGCTTCGATTAACTTTGTTTTCATTTTTAGAACGAATAATAGGCTGAAATTGTCACCTTTTTTTATAAAAACTGCTTAAAGTTGATATGATTCAAACTGATTTGAACTTCAGAACAAAAAGCCAGAGATTGCGAATATTTTGATAATGGTACAATCAAAATTGTACAATCAAAATTGCAACATGATGTCAGTAATACATAGTACTACTTAATAATACAATAATTTATGTTGTTGATTCATCCAAGTTTTGTTTTTCACGGTTGTCCATTACATTGTGCGGGTTAAAGGCAAATAGTAGTGGTACAATAGAGAATTACGTCTTACTTGAGTCGGAACCATCCAGAAGTTAGCAAACTAAGTTTTGTTCTTTGTGTCTTAACAGCCTGCCACATGATTAAATATCTCCTTAATTTGGAACATTTTAACGAACATTGCATTAAGTTTGATTACAGAAAATATGTGGTGTTTCATCGAATTCGCTTTTTCTGGTTTCGTTTTAAATAACTCTGATGTTGAGAGTAACGCAAACATTTAAGTAAAATTCAAGAATAGCACAAAATATTTAAAACGACAGCAGTATTTTTATGAAAATGAACGATGATGACCTGGACATAGAAAGGGAACGCAGGGCGATGGCTGTCCGAGGTAAGCGGATCCGCAGATTTGCACGTTGTACGACGCAAGTCAAATTAACTCCTTTCAGAGCATGCTGCTAGTCTTTTTACACGTAAGTCTGTGGGTCAGGTATGCGCTGAGGGCATACAACGCCCTGCGTGTCCATTATAATAATGTTTTCAGGATGCTGTTGGGTTTACCACGCTTATGTAATGCTTCCGGGATGTCACTGAGGCCCAGGTTGATGGTTTTCATGCCATAATGCGGAAATGGTGCGCTTCTATTCTTGGTAGAATACGTGCTAGCTCCCACAGCATCCTGAGTGTATTGTGTGATAAGAGGGACAGCCCCATGCTGGCTCACTGGATACGGCTGCATACGTGTAGGTAGGTATCAGTCGTTTCGATTTTGTATATAGAATTTTACTATTATTAGGTTAATAATTTTACTAACATTAGGTTAATTCTTTTACTAACAACAAATTATCGATTTTGATCTGAAATAAATATTAATTATTATCAAGCATAGAAATCTCTGGAGACCATAGTATCGTCCACTTCCCAAAATAGTATCGTCCACTTCCCAAAATAGTATCGTCCACTTCCCAAAATGGTATCGTCCACTTCCCAAAATAGTATCGTCCACTTCCCAAAATAATATCGTCCACTTCCCAAAATAGTATCGTCCACTTCCCAAAACGATCACAAATCTACAGTGCCCAAAAAGTCCACATCCCATAACGACAACTCTCAAAACGTCCACTTTCCAAATAGGTTCTTTTTATCAGTGTTACTGCCGACAGGTTTGTCGACGGGTTTATCGACCAGTTTGCCGACGCGTTTGCCGACGGTTTGCCGACGGGTTTGCCGACGGGTTTGCCGACGGGTTTGCGGACGGGTTTGCCAACCAGTTTGCCGACCGGTTGGCCGCCCGGTTTGCCGACCAGTTTGCCGACCGGTTTGCCGACTGGTTTGCCGACGCGTTTGCCGACCGGTTTGCCGACAAGTTTGCCGACCGGTTTGCCGACGGGTTTGCCGAACGGTTTGCCAACCAGTTTGCCGACCGGTTTGTCGACGGGTGTGCCAACCACTTTTCCGACCGGTTTGCCGACGCGTTTGCCAACCGGTTTGCCGACCGGTTTGCCGACCGGTTTGCCGACGGGTTTGTCGAGGGGTTTGCCGACGGGTTTGTCGAGGGGTTTGCCGACGGGTTTGTCGACCGGATTGCCGACTGGATTGCCGACCGGTTTGCCGACCGGATTGCCGACTGGATTGCCGACCGGTTTGCTGACCTGTTTGCCAACGGGTTAGCCGACGGGTTTGCCGACGGGTTTACCGACGGGTTTGTCAGATATCAGATGATAACGCTGTTACCTTTTTGCTACCATAAGTAAATTGCCATAATTTTTGCAAAAAGTAAATGTTAACGGGGCAACGTCCTCGGTGTCTCTAGTTAAGATGGGCGTGCCTCAAGGTTCAAATTCGAACTCAATGCGAACAAAACTAAACGTCTTAAGTTCTCATTAGGTCTAAATTTGAACAAAGAAAAAAACAGAAAACAGAAATAACAGTCTAGAACATATAGTTAGTTAGTTAGTTAGTTTCGGATTTCCGAAACTGTATTTCTAGGAATTACTTTAGATTCAAAATTGCAATGGTGACCACATTAGAGCTCTCTCAAGTAGATTAAGTTCAGCTGCTTACGCAGTAACAAAAATAAGGCAGTTGACTGATGTAGCGACAGCTAGGTTAGTATACTTTGCTTTTTTTCACAGTATTATGTCTTATGGCGTTCTGCTGTGGGGATCGGCAGCTGACGTAGATTCAGTTTTCATTTTACAAAAGAGGGCAATCCGCGCATTCTATAAAATGGGACCTCGCGACTGGCCCCCAGTCGCGAGGTCCCATTTTGTAGGGGGGGGGGGGGGGGTTAAGAGACTTCTTAGTAACAAATTCAATGAAATTGATGTACTAACTCTGCCTTCTCTTTATATCCGTCATATAGTATATATATCCTTTATATATACTATATGACAAATTGGAACCGTGCACCTAGATTCTGACGTTTCATAAGTGCCCTTGCAGGTTTATGTTGTAAATAATATATTTTGATTTTGATTTTATAATGCTGCCGAGTAAGGACTCGCATTATGGTGGCAAGGCATTAAAACCACGTCATGGCCGGATGCCATGCAAAAACGAAAAAGTGCATTCAGACAGCATCTCCGCCATTTCGCATATAATATATTTGAAAAATATATCTAGTAATCGACTAAATATTCGTATGTACCACATTCTAGTTTTAAACGGTACTTTATAATAAAATTATAATGATATAAACGTATCAGTCAGGTCTACACCCCCATATTTGTACTCGCGAACAATTTGCGGACAATCAACTTCGATTTTTAGTTTCTGCTCTTCACAATACTTTTTATTTATAGTACTGGTTCAGATCCAACATTTTTATACCAACGTACAATAACTAATTTGTTTGCAACACAAACAACTTGAGAAAATGCACCCCTCAGTTTATTTTTCACCGACTTTTCATCTGGTAAAAACTTTTCAGCTCCTGTAATCCTGTTGCTACGTATCATGTCAAGACCTAAGACACCATAGCTTTCTTTTATTATGTAATAGTACATTATGATAGAAGTGCGGTAAGTTGAAAATTACAGCCTCTGCTTTCTTGTAGCCCTCGCCTGCGGCTCGGGCTAGCAATATCGCCTCGGCTGTAATTTTCAAAGCGCACGTATGTCATACGACGTTTTATAACATATTTGCGAGGAAATAAATAAAAGTCGGACTTTCTTAAACGAGTAAATCTTTAATCAATTGTTAAAGCAGTTACAAAAATTTGAACAATTTGTAAAATTGATTATTACTTGTTCACAAATTAGCGATGCGCGCGCATCAGCGCTTTTTTTTAAGGCAAAGGCACAAAAACAGCCAGTATAACTAATAAAGCATTTTTTTTTTGTTTTTCTTACAGCTTAATGGTTGTAATTTATTGTCAAAACTAATTAAATTAAAGAATTAAATGTTTATTTTTTTACATTTTATCTCTCAAAGTTCATTTTATTCATAAAATGTTGACCACTTTTCTGACATAAAAACTCTTTGCTAAGATTTAAAAAAGTACCGTTCGTTTTAGACGGAGCATCTTGATAAACCGTGCGTTTTACATTACAATAACGCAAAAGTGCGTAATGACATACATTACGATATTGAAATTGGTGTAATAAGAGAACCTTTACGAACAAATGTGTTATAAAAAAATATAGTTGCTGGTTTCTTATGTACAGTCTGAGTCAAGGTGCTGTATAAATCAAATGGTTCTAACGGCTGTTCGTCGTTATTTTGAGTATGTTCAGGTTCGGGACTACTATTTATATCTAAGCGTTCTAAAGAAGAATTAATGGAAGACGCAGAAGATGAAACAGGGCTTGGATAAGGTGGCGGCAAATTTTCGGATTTATCACTAGTGTCGGATGGTGCATGCTCGACATGGACAAGTGCTAGTATTCTATGCGTGTAGTCTTGTATTTTATTCCATTATTAGCAAGCAGAAAAAAAACAAATAAGCCAAGTAGAAGCCCACCACATAAAAGCATATTATTTGTAAATAAAGTTTTTACCTATTTTGGCAATGTTCATCACAATGAACTTATCAAATTGACAATACTTGTTCGAGTATTTGGCAGTGTTCATAGTGATGAACAAACAAGTTTGCCTCCAAAAAGAGTTACCAAAAACACAAAACATTACGTAAAACCGATTCCAAAACCAAAGCGAGGCGATCGGCGGCGGCAGCGATCTCTCGCGTCCGGCCCATGATCATCAAGTCAGGATCTGATGATGGGATCCTGGAGAAATAGAGAGAACTCTTTAAATTTTATAGGCACATTTGAAGCGATTGGTGTAGTTTTTGGAAGAATACTTTTTCGGAGTGCTCCCATTTCAATTTGGTGAAGATCTGATGAAGAACTTCAGAGATAGGCAACGGAACTCCTCAATAAATGATAGCAAATGGACTGGAATTGCAAAAATCTCATGTCTGTCTATTGTTTACATCACTTCATAACATAACATCACGCCGGGACGCTGTGAAGGGGTAAGCACATGTGAACCACTAAAAAGTGAAAAATAAAAACTTTAAAAGTTTAATGAAATTAAGTTTAATAAAAAGTTTTCTAAGGCAAGTTTTTAAGTGTTGGTTTATTTTTCATTGATTTGGTTTGTGTGTATTTAGCGTGTTTAATTTCAGTATTCAAGTGCCCAAACTCATCTAACTTTTCATAATTGATATTTTTGGTGGTCGGGATTAATTTCAAAATCTACTTTCCGACCACTTTGCCTTTATTGGAGAAACCTTAAATTCACCAATATAGATTCCATTATATTTGTGAACAGTTAGAATTTTGTAAAACAACTAGATTCCGGCCGCCAGTATACCTCATATTTTCAAAGAGATGATCTTCAAAAATACCGAACGTTTAGCGCCCGATAACTGGTACAAATAAAACCTGTCTCCGGCCGCTTAAAATAAAGGACGACCGAAAATGGGTAAAAATGACACCTGATTCCGGCCTTTCGCAAAAAGAACGGCCGATAATTAGTAAAATGTAAATCTGTTTGCGCCATAGGAAATTAAAGGCGGCCGAAAAATTGTAAAATTTTAATGTATTTTTGGCCGTAATATTTGTTTGTGACTTTATCTTTAGGCTAAAACGGCTACATGAGTTTGAATGAAATTTGGCATAGCCTTACTCTGAATTAATGCATAGGCTACTTTTTAACCGCGGGGTCGAAGAAGCTTATGTGTTATATATGTGATAATGGATACATTTTGGTTGATGTGCTTGGTGTTGGAATTGTGCTTTTTTTTCAGATGGCACCTGTCAGTAAAGGAAAAAAAAAATGAAGAGCCTTCCCGAAGGTTTGCTTATAGTGAAGAAGCACTGACTAGCGCTCTTTCAGATATACGCGACAATATTCGCGGCATCAGAAAAGCATGCTGGCAGTACGGAGTTCCAAGATCCACAATACAGGACAGGCTTTCCAGTCGTGTTGCTGATCTAAAGAAAAAAGTTGGCCCAGACCCTATATTTCGCCCTATTTTCGCCCTATATAATGTCGCAGCATCATGCTGAGATAGGGGCCTTTTGGCCTCGTACGGGACTTTGTTTTTTATTTTTACTTTTTGTTTTTTCTCTAATTTTAATTTATATTTTATTAAGAATGTTATTTAGTTAAGTTTGTGTTATTCCTGTGCGAGTCTAATAAATACTTTTTCTTTCTTTCTTTCTTTCTATATTTGGTTTTGATGGAGAAATGAAAATCGTTGATTGGATAATTGAGTTGGCGAAAGCCGGAATTCCAATCAACGAATATGACCTTCTAGATACAGTGGCTGAGCTTGCAAAAGAACTGGGCATAGACCATCGCTTTCCAGGAGGTAAGCCTTGGTATACGATGTTATCTAAGCTTTCTCAAACGCCATCCAAACATAAGCATCCGAGAGCCAGAAGCTATTAATAAGGCGCAAGAAGCCATCAAGGAAAGTTTAATTCGCATTTGCGAATTGAAAAAGTGAGAAAGTGTGTAAGTCTTCAAACCAAACCATTTGGTTTGCAGACTTACACACTTTTTTGGTTGAACACATTAGATATTTTAGATGATCCGAGTCGTATTCTAAACGCTGATGAAACTGGTGTTTCATTCTCTCCTAAATCAGGGAAGGTTCTAGCTCCTAAAAGCTATAAAAACGTAAACGTTGTCAAGAAAGGCAATGAGAAAGAGAACATAACAGTGCTGGTGGTAATGACTGCATCTGGGGAAATATATCCGCTATTAGTGGTGTTCCCATATAAAAGACCACCAAAATCAGTCGTCGACAGCATGCCGCCAAATTGGATTATGGGGAAATCGGAGTCTGGCGTTCGGATACATTATTCGAGTACATGTCTAACGGGTTCAACGATTGACTCACGGATGAAAACGTAACAAAGCCTGTACTATTTTTCGTACTATGTTTACATTTGTACAGTACGGTAGCTGTACTATACGAATGTATGTTGGTATGGTAGCTAATATGAATGTATGTTGTGTGAAACTGCTGAAAATGTAAGGAGAGAAATTTTGAAAACTTTCAATAACAATACTGTCTGACGGATTGATGGACTGATTATGTAAGTTACCTCATTAAACTTTGTGTTGATTAATTTTGAAATACATATTTACTTTATATAAGAATTCTTTTATTGTTTGTAAACATTTATTTGTTAATATTATTGGTACCTATTTTCTCGGTTTTACTGGGCATTGAATTTCATGTTATGTTTGAATTTTATTTTTATATGATTGTGTTAAGAGATTTTTTAATGATGCTAAAGCCAAAAGTAGCTTTAAGTCGTAGAAAAGAGTAATAATATAGCGCTTTTTGTGAATTTATTAATTGTTTTACTTTCATACTATTATAAACCCTATGAGTTACTGAATAAGAGTCGTTTTTCTACCGTGAATTAGGTGGCCGATAACTGAGTGAAAAGGCCGATAGCCGGTATATTTGTCATTTTTACGAATATATATATTTGATTAATTATGTATCACTGATACGTCTATAAACGTTAGGTTTTATGAAACTACACTATTGTAGGATGAATATTTATTTTTTGAAAAATCTTGGAGTACAGCATTATGATAGAAATCAACTCTAAAGTCAACAAGCCGCTTAAACGGCCGATAACCGGTATGTTTACCCTGTATGACTGGTTGTCAAACTTTTGGGCTTCTGACGACCCGTAACGACTGTCGAAGTTCCACAAATGGCTGCCGGGACCAGCGGCTTAACGTGCTTTCCGAGTCTTGGTATGTAAAAATGGTCACCCATCCACGGAACAACCGCGGGAAGTGTAGCTTAACCTGATCGATCGAACTATGCGGCTGTTACTACCTAGCCACAAGCTCCATGACAATAAGTACCTATACAACTTTTAATTACGTAGTGTGTCAATCGGCTCAACAAAACATTTTCCTGACTGTACATTCTCTTAAAACCACACTTGTCGTTCCGCTGGTACTTTGAGTAGATATGTATGCGTAGTTAAAAATATACCTATGTATAGACGAACATGAAACTGCACTTAACCCAGTCACCGAGTCCCAAGCTTCCGTAACAAAACAATGTTATAACTCTCTCATTGAGAGGGAAATGCGAAATGTTTTAATACTGGTCCAAAGTCGAGCGGAGTGCAAGAAAGTATCGCTTTTAAGGAAAGGTCGCTGAATACGTGAGGTTAACGTACTTTTTGTTTCGCTCATTAGAGTCAAAGCTGAAAGGGTTTTTTCCATATCCGAAGCAGACGAAACTTTAGATAAATCTGTAACCTATGTTTTCTCCGAAAACATTCCTTATTTTAATTTAATATTTTCTACATACATACATACATAAACTCACGCTTTTTTCCCATGACGGTAGACAGAAACTGCAGAACAGCACCTGCTACGATCCTTTCATACTCGAAGTGTAACTCTTTACGGAAACGACTCACTATTCATACTCTTTTTGCCTCGTTTACGTTCATTTATCAGAGGCCCTAGTGTGAGTTGCGAGTCCTACGCCTCTGACTTTCTGAAGTACTTCACCAAACCAATAAGGTCACTATATGTTCTCCCAGGGCGTCAGCTCCCGGCGGCGGCGTTTCCACTCACATCTCCCTTGTAAATACCTTTGGTTACATGACCAAACCATCTTATCTGCTCTTTAATTTTTTTTCTTTTAAACCACACCGTTATCTTATCTCATCATTCCTCAGCCTATCATTCGTAGTCACACCACACATGCTTCGCAAGGAACGCATTCCCGCAGCATTTATTCCGCTTTCATGGTTCTTTTGCCTCACCCAACATCCACTTCTAATATTATGGTTTAAATATCATTCATGATCTACTTAATCAGTATTTTCTAATAAAAGTAAAATTGTATTTCGATTTTTGTTTTAACATACCTACACAGCTCAGAATGCGGGATCCTGCAAACATTAAAATCTCGCTAGGTTAAAAACATCGATCCTGCAAATGTCGGTATTATACATAACCTGCGGGATCGGATGCCATAACCAAGGGGTATCGTGTCACCCAGTAACTGGGTTGTGGCATATAGGCAGTCGCTCCATGTAAAATACTGGTATTTAGCTGCATCCGGTTATACTGTAATCTGACCCCAACATAGTTGGGAAAAGGCTAGGCAGATTGATATTCACTTAATCGTTATTTACACGTATAAAGTATCAGTGTTGGGCATAGCTGATGGGTGAAATCATCAGCGACCTTGACTGAAAATAGATCAACGCAGGTATTAATAACGGTTAACTAATATACATTGTTCTATTTCCTCATACTCGATATAAAATTTTCCTCACAGGAAAAAGAAAAATTGCATGACAACTACAGACATTTCCTTGTTGGAAACGGAACCATAGTGCACTGAACACGACAGCCTTGATCACACGAAAGGCAAAAAAAAGAAAATTGTGTTAGAAAATGTTTTTAATTAACCCAGGCTCGCGCGGGCGATTTTTTTTGACGCACTGGATTTTCAACTCTCTGCGTTGAGCCGAGCTTTGAGAATCCAACAGCGCACATCCCAGCGCGGCAAAAAAAACACTTTTCGATTTTCAACTCTCGGTGGAAAGCTGTGTGCTGAAAATCCAGTATTCGAAAAATCGCCCGTGGAATCGGTCTTTGGTGGACGGTGGTGCAGTGTGTATTGGAAAAAAACCATTTTTTCAATCAACTTTTTTAACAAATGCCTTGATTATACTCGGACTTTTAATCGTATTCAGTAATATGACAGTTCAAAGAAAAATAATGCTACCATACTAAAACTAATAGTGTTGAGGTAGTGAATGATTTTGCGTAAAGAGTGAATGATAAAAAATAGTTTCATTTTAAATTAAACCATTTTTATCATTCGTTATAAAACTTTAAAAAATCATTTGTAAGATGTGGAATATTAGAATAATTAATCATTCATTAATAAAAGTAATTTCCTTTTTTTTATTTCTTCTAATAGAAATAAACTAATTACATTACCTTACTACTCAAAAACAAAATATGTAACAAATTCTACAATTTTTAATAGTGCGGATCATGTTTTTAAGACAAGTTATTCAATTTGAATTAAAAAATCTTGCATGTAAGTACATAATTTCAAATTCATTCAATTTCGTTCATTCTTACCACCACACTATCTTTTTTTTTGACAAAATCTGGCTCCTTCAACTGTCAAGGTACTGAATACAATTAAAAGGCCAATTATAGTTTTACCGTATTATGCTGGAACTGGGTACATTATGACAACCTGCAAGTGTAACTGCTAGAATTAAAAGCTCTAGTTTCCGTTCAATACGTAGAAGGAAAGGTTTAATTTTCGCCTTCGACTTGGCCTTTTAACTCCCGTAACATCATAAATCTGCTGAGTCTGCATGATTACTGATAAATGCGTGCACGGATTAGACAGGTCCACTCAATCCGTGTGGTTCTTTTCTCTAAAGACCATTTCTGACAGCAATCCAGATCATGAGAAGACCATGTAGTCTTCTCATGATCTGACCAAGATTAAGTATGTCTGGAATTTTAAAGAGACTGTGACCTCCGAGTTTGTTTTGGCCTTTACTCTCAGAGTAGTCAGATAGGAAACGCCGTCCTCATCTACATAGTTTAAAAATTATGATTGACGTTTGTGCAACCCTACTTACAGAAATAAAATCATTAATCATTTCTTTATACGTAAATGAAGACTGATCTACATGTTTTTATTCCTCAACACGTTCGACTCTAGTAGAATCATCAATTTCTATGGAATTTTCACAGAAATTGTTCTTGTAGAGACGCGTCGCGCTGGTCTGTGGGAGCCTTCCTCTCTACTCGGTCTAAAGATTCATAGGTAAGCCATAAAATGAAATAGAATTCTCCTCTCTATAGCCACACTAGAAACCAATGACATAATTAGAGCTTTACCAGTTTCTTGAGACAGTTTTTATGACTCGACCGGTTTAATATGTTTACTTTGTATATTCGTATCTAGCGGAAAATCAACTGAATACGATTCACTTTTATGTGTTTCAACCGTTGATGCGCATCAGTTACTTACGTGTGTAAATACTACTTCTTATTCGATTGATCAGTTGAAATTTTCAATGTTCTTGTGTCTTTTTTTCCGGAACTTAGGACCTGATTAAATTCAAATTCCTTACGTTTTTTGCAATTTGCAGTTCAGTATCTGGTATATTTAAGTATGAAATATGAATAAAATATAATTATATAATATGTAGATCAGGGTTCCGTGTGGTGCCGGACGTAAAAGAATAGCAGCATCCCATTTATTCCCGTGGGTGTCGTAGAAGGCGATTAAGGGATTTACTAGAGAATGGGCAGCAGCGTTCTCTACGCATTTTACCACCATACTGCGATCGCCAACCCGCCTGCCAAGCATGGCTATTATGGCAAAACTCCCCTTTTGGGGGAGGCCTCTGTCCAGCAGTGGATGTCTTTCGGCTGAAATGATGATGATGATGATGATATATACAGGATAAAAATTTAACCAGTACGAAAACGTAGCGTAGAAATTTTTCGTTGGTTATATAAAAAAAATCAGCCATACATTTTGACTGCATAGGTATTGCACTTTTCTATGAAACAGCTGAGTTGTTTGAAGATTATCCTTGCCAAATACAAAATAGGTCAATAATCCCTTATTGACCTATTTTGTATTTAGCAACGATCATCTTCACTAAGAGGCTAAGTTCACACGAGACATAATGCCAGTCGAATTAGCGCACAATAATGCAGATCACATTCATTTAGTCTGAAGTTGAGTGCCAATTGTATGTGACCAGCATTTTTGACGATCAATCGACTGCAGTCGTGTGAACTCAACCTTGCGCAACATATGGACAAGTTGCAAGTAACTGTACCAAAAAGAACTTATCATCATCTGCCTAGCCTTTTTCTAACTATCTTGGGGTCGGCTTCCAGTCTAACCGGATGCAGCTGAATACCAATATTTTACATGGAGCAACTGCCTATCTGACCTCCACAACCTAGTAACTGGGTAAGACAAACTCCTTGGTAAGACTGGTTGTCAGACTTTCGGGCTTCTGACGACCCGTTACGACTGTCAAAGGTCCATGAATAACAGCCAGGACCAACGGATTAACGTGCTTTTTGACGCACGGAGGGGTCTTGGTCATGTAAAGATGGTCACCCATCCACGGACCAACTGCGGAAAGCGTAGCTTAACCTGATCGATCGACCTGTGCGGCTGTTATTACATAGCAACAAGCCCCTCCAACCAAAAAAAAAATGTATATACAAATAGGTACTTTAGTAGTGGAGTGAAATGTTAAAATAAGCAATTTCTATTCATGTTTAGAAACCAATCTAGTTTGAATTTCTAGAATTTCATAAAACGAGAGAGATTTTGCGATTCCGAAATAATATATTCGATAGACAGATAGACAAATACGCAATTATAATGATAATTTAAAGCCCGTTTTTGGAATCCTTTTTTGTGTCCATGAAATTAATAACATAGAAAATAAAAAAAAATACCTGACACAAAATATTGACAGCGTAGTTAGCGTTAGTTAATTTGTACTAATTATTTTCAATTATTATTATATAAAAACTAGGCGCTTATCGATCGTTAATTAACATAATAAATAGTTGATACAGCACAGAGCCAACCTTGGAACTAAAAGAGTACCAATCGATCACTTATCTGGACGTTTTATCAATTTCCTTATATTCGGTACATTTTCTGGACGTTTGTTATCGCTGCTATTGCGCCATAATAGTCTCCAACATCTTTCAGCTTTCTCGTCGTATGTTACTTGGGGTCGGCGTAACACGTTTCCTTCTTCCATTCTCCCCTGTCAGTTGTCACGCTATTATTCACTCCCTTCTCTTACATAACAATCACACAATTCATCCATCTTTAGAAAAAGTAGAAAGAAAGAAAGAAAAAGTATTTATTAGACTGGCACAGGAATATCACAAACTTAACTACACATTATGCTTAACAAAACAAATTTAAATTTAAAATAAAAATAAAATAAAGTAAAGTAAAAAAAAAACCAAGTCCTGTACGAGGCCAAAAGGCCTCTATCTCAGCATGATGCTGCGACATTTAAAAAAGTGTCGCAGCGCTGGTATTCTGATGATGTCACGGACAGATACAGAAATAAAATTTTATGTAAAAATAAGACTTTTCTTCGGTCTTCCTCCTCTCTCTCTCCCTCTCCATCCATCAACATCTACGGCGTACATCATCATTTTCTTCTTCCATTCTCTCCTGTTAACCGTCACGCTATCATCACTTCCTTCTCTTTCATTTAATTTCTCACAATCCATCCATCTTTTCTTTAGCCTTCCTTTCCCTCTCCATCCATTTAGATATTTTATATTCATCACTCTTTAAGTCACATACCTACATAATATTCTTCCTACACATAGAAAATGCGAAGTTTTAACCGCTGCTGCGGACGACGATAATGCTATTAATATTAATCATTTCCTTATAAGTAACCTGGAGTGGTAAAGAGTCTATAAAGCATCTAATAGAGAATCGACATTTCTGTAATGGTATTGAAGAAATGGATACTGGTTTTGCTGACTCAATTCGGTAAAGAGTAGTTGAATACTGTCAACTCAGAATTCTCTTGCCCTGATACAGGCATGACGAACAGGGTGTGGATTTCACTCATCTTCCATAGAAAAGGGAGGATCCTCTGACCAGACGGGTGTTGTGTTTGGTGCCCGACGATTGATATCTGGACGTTATATATTGCTACTTGCGATGTAGGATTTGGCGTGAGTCCGATGCGTAGTTCGCATGTAGCATTGTGATGCCTGGCTTTTTTCCAAAGTTTTTTCTTCCATACTTTTATATTCTCTTTGTGTCTTTACCTGGGTAGCCATTCCTAGGCATATTTTACACAGTCTATCCAATGAAAAAGAAATACAAATGATAGCCGGAACCAACCCCTTCGCGTGTTTTCCGAAGCACGGGGTGGCCTCGCTATGTAATGTGTGGTTATCTATCCACGGACTGACCTCGGCAAGCGTTGCTTAACCTGTGCTACTGTTATTATTTAGCCACAAGCTCCTTACCGCTTACAATAACTATAAACAATATATCTTATATATAAGTAACTTTACTACATTTCCGAAAATATTTATATCTTTAGAGTACTTTGTCACATCTGCAATATATTCCATAATCTTCATCCATTATAATGTCACTTACATTTTCATTTACATCGTTTGCAACACAGAATCATTTACTCGTTTCATTGACCGCTCTATTATGTGTAGGTATTTTATTCATATCCACACCTCTAGGAAACGATCTCCTATCGAAATATCTTTTATACTTTGGAGCTTATTAACAATGGATTTTACTCTTACCAGTAGGTAAGTAAATTAGTAAATTGAGAGGGTGGCAAAGCTTTCGTCTATCTATCTATGTATACTATTGGACGCTCAGTGGTGGAAATTAGTCCCACTTCATTTTTATATGACGTGTGATGGCAGGGGTGATGAGTAATTTTCTCAAAGCATGGGTTCGTTGTCTGCATGTTTTTTTCAATAATCCAACTAATATTATAAATGTAAAAGTTTGGATGTTTGTTATTCAATCAGGCAAAAATAACCGAAGGATTTTGATGGAATTTGGTACACCGATAGTTTAAAGCCTAGATTAACACATAGAATACTTTATATCCCGGTAGTACGTTCTCGTGGTATAATTACTGACATCCACGCTAGCGAAACTGCTGGAAAAACTGCATGAAGTCAGCTCACGTAGCCAGCATCAGCATAGCAATCGACGTAAATTAAACTCGCAACAAAAAGATACGGCACAAGACAAATGTTTAATTACAATAATTATACACATGCCTAACGTGTAATTCGCACGGAATTAATCAGCTCGACAACGTGCTCATTAAATAGAGTACATTCACGAGCCAGTGATGTTACTGTCATTACTTGAAGACGTAATTGTGATCTGAATGGGCGAGGGTTATTGAGTTTGCTTTGAGGTTTATTATTGTGAAGGTGGTTACCTACTATGAGAGCCTTTTGGCCTCCTTATTGGGGTCTATCAATGGAAGTCGTTTGTGCAGGGAATATAGCTAGTTATACGTAGAAATCGTTCTCGGATTATATTTATAACTTCTTGTTTGGTTTGTAAGCCCAATCTCTGGCCTACTGTTTTTTCTCTATTCTCTGTCTACATTAGTTTGTCAGTCAAATGTATTAAAATTATAACCAGTCTACCAGTTAGCCAGCCTATACAACCGTGAGATCGTCTCATGCAGACAGCATCTACAGTACTGTGAGTTCCTCAGACGCTCCCTTCCTCCTTTGTTGTCTGGCTCAAATAATTATTCGTAGAAGAATCACTCTACAAGTATATTCTAATCTTCTTCCTTTTTTATGTCAGGCCAATTTGAAGCCTACTTTTTTTTGCTATACATTCTTTTTCTAAACTAGTTTGACTGTTCGAATGCGTGTGAAATTAAAGTTATTTATTGTCAGCCTGTACAACATAAGGTCCATTTTGGCAGACAACCTTTAAAGTACTATTCAAAACTTCTCGCCAGGTTAAATTGCTGAGCGAGATAGATGATGGAATTATGGAATTAATGGAACTCGAAGAAAAGCAGCTGCGCCGACTCCAAATAAATTGGAATAATGGCAGGAGGCTGATGATGAAATTGCTGAAACGACTGCTGTAAGTCGAATCGAAACCTATTACTAGCTGACCCGACAGACTTTGTCTTGTCTTTACTATGAATATTGAATTCAAATTGGTATAATTAATGCCCAACTTCGTTATTTTTTCTTTCATAAGAACCTTCTCCTAACAATAACAAACACAACAAAAAAAGAATTAGCAAAATTGACCCAGCAGTTTACGTGTGATGCCATGACCAAGGGAAATAGGGATTCATTTTCATATATACAACGTGTAACGGAAAGGGTATATACATACCAAGGGCACGGTTTCTTTGGATGATATCAAACGATATTGGAAGGGTTTTTTAATCCTATCTCTACATGTTCGGAAGTTATGAGAATTTTTAATACGTTGATACCAGTAACCGAACTTTTTAAATTGAAATAAAAACATCACTCGGAAGAGATTTATTGTGATATTGGCAAGTAACGTGGAAAGTTATTGACCTACGTAGTGCGGTGACACGTTTGTTATGATTTCAATTTAAGAAACATATGAAACCGAAAATTTGGTATCAATTCTTAGAGTATTTTATTTTGAGCTGAAACTATATATATTAGTATTTTATTATATATTTAGTGCTAAAGGATAGCAATAGGGTTTCTGTTACACCCTGTATAGATTGGCAACAAAAATTTACAATGGATGAACTGTACGTTCTGAAACCATTAAATTTTAAATCCAATTTAATGGTTTTAAAACGTACAATTCATCCAGTGTAAACCAACGTATAACATTTCTTGAAACCTTGCGCAGATTGAATAAAACTTACCGTTAGGGTGAATGCGCATAAATATGCGCATAATATTTGTTTGTTTTCGCTTTTCATGCAAGGTGTACAGAAAACGGTGCGGGGTATAAAATAGATAAGTTATGGAAGTAAACTAGAGGTAAACAAGAGGATAGTGGAAATTGGTTAAAAATTTCCGCATCACCGGAATTATATCTACCATCAGGTAGAAGAATTAAAACAATGATGGTGATTGTGGAGTGTTCAATATATGTCGAAGAATTCGTGATGGAATACGTTTTTGAATGCTGCATCGTAGTAAGACCACACCTTCATAGTCATCCTGATTCCTATAAGGCTTCCGATCGCGAAACCGGTACGTTTCGCGGTATAATGGCTTTATTTAAACAATTTATTAATATTATGCTATTCTAAATCGTAAAATTCATAATATAAACATCTGAAGCTATCTTTATTATGCGCCTTTCGCTTTTTATTTTTAGAAAAGTCGTCACCGTCTCATTATTTTATTGTCTACCATTTCTAAAGATTCCATCTTGTATCATAGTCATTCATTACACATCATCTTTCAGTAATTTTTCCTTCTTAATATGGTCTTGAGCCTATTTACATTGTGTACATATAAATATCGTTTCTGCTTCAACGAGTCCTTTCTTCTTCTTGAGGTCTTTTTTCTTTTTAGCTTATGCAGTTTGCCAATAATAGCTTATGTAGTTTGTCAATAAGCTCTACATATTTGGCTTTATTTGTTACAAACTTCTACACGTTACTCCATTACTTGCCAAATCAATTCATCTTGCGGGCAGTTACCGATCATTGACTCTTTCATAATTCATTCACTCATTTGTTGCGCTCTATTCTTCTCTTCTTTCATTCTCTTGCCAGTAGGAAGCATTAACGAGACGAAAAATGACCGCCTACATACATATTGACGTAATATTTAATTGCTCAATCATATATAACTTCATAACGGAAGCTATCTGTTTTATTGTTTACATGATAAAGCTCGGTGGCCCTTCACCGGTGGTATTACGAAGTAATTAAAGTATTTTTTTCGGTTATTACCTAATCGTGCCGGAAGAGGCACTTGCCGTAGATTGACGCGTGTTGGTATGTGGAATATTTTTATGATTATTTTTGAGCTATCAGATTGTATCGGTGAGATAAGATCAGCGTATTATAAATTATGACGTGCTACTGCGTTCAGTTTGTTAACTTTAAATGTAAGCTTGATCACACTGATATCTGATTCTGGACTTACTGTAAGCCTACTACAGATTTTTTATCAGCCGAAAGACGTCCGCTGCTGGACATATGCCTCCTCCAATTTGGGGGCCATAATCGCCACGCTTGGCAGACGGGTTGGCGATCGCAGTATGGTGGTAAATTGCATAGAGAACGCTGCTGCCCATTCTCTAGTAAGCCCCTTAGTCGCCTCCTAAGACACTTACGGGAAGAGATGGGATGGTGCTATTCTTAACGTCCGGCACCACACACGGAACTGACGACTAAAAAAGGCTATATCAGCATTTGCAATGATCATGATAGATTTGTCAGATTTCATAGCGTTCCGTCATGCAGTAACAAAATTAGCAATCTCAGGCAGGACTGCTAGTATCTCGTATCACGTATTACAATGACAAGGACCACTCTCAGGACCCTGATTGGGTAACACACTATCAACCAAAATCAGAATCATTTTGAAGCATTTTGTTAATCCATTGCTTTATAAAGTCGAAAAATTTTACTGCTTAGCAACGTAAATAAGGCAATGAATCTTGATGAACTGTCAAAATTATTGGAATGTCAGTATCTGACAAGGATCATTCCCAGATTCTTGAATCTTAGGTATATCGGTGAATTGAGTGACCAACTGTTGACAATAACTTGAACAATACGAAGTACCTAGCAGTTCAATTACTTCCAAAGCTTCCACTTAAGTGTAAAGCCATTATGAACAGAAACTTTTATCTTTAACGGTTGATTGTCACGTCAATTGTTTTCCTCTAATAGCATGTTTTCGTTGTGTGGTCTCCGAACTAAAAATACTAATGACACCGCTCTAATTTGTCGAACTAATCTGTCAGCTCATTAATTCTGAGTTTACTACACAAAGGACGAGAATATCTCTTTATTAACAGCTTTCATGTTTGGTGCTTTTAGCTACTGGTTCATTTTAATTCTCTGGTATTCTAGAAATGCATCGTCTCAACAAAGACTGTTTTTGTAGTCAATTCTTATATCAGACTGCGCTCATGAATCCGTCGGGAGTTCCACAAGGCATTTTCACCCTAAACTATATGGCGGTGACACGAACTTGCTCCTACTATGCTACATGATCAGTTTCTGTGGCAGCTCGTAAGCTCGTGCTACATTTTGTAAAACGCAGCAGCTTGCTGAACTTCATTATCCTCCAAGAAAAAAACCAGTGGAAATCGGTTGTGTGAGAACAGTTTTGAGTATGAATGTTGATGGCTATGAGAGTAGAGGGAGGCTAAAGATATGATGGATGGACTGTGTGACTGATGATATGGTTAGAAAGGGGGTGACTACCGAAATGACGAGTTATAGAGAAGTATGTAAGTTCATTTCAAAAAAGCGTGGGGTGCTTGATATTAATTGATTATAAAAATACCGCAGAAAGCACCCCACGTTTTTATGAAATTATTTTCTGCTTTTTTAGTTTGGATTTTAAAGCGTGTTTTTTTAGATTTTTTAATCTATTATTTATTTTCTATTTTTTAGTTCTGCTAACTACAAAAACGTGATTTTTC
Organism: Polymixis lichenea; assembly: GCA_949091785.1. Lineage (NCBI taxonomy): Eukaryota > Metazoa > Arthropoda > Insecta > Lepidoptera > Noctuidae > Polymixis > Polymixis lichenea. The sequence goes on along the minus strand of OX420943.1, from coordinate 19,084,901 downwards.
AGTTTTTTTTTTATCATTATGGAACAAATTTATAAAATTATTGAATTGTCATCGGTCCTCGATAAGTCTACCAAGTTTAAATGAAATCTGACTGTTTGAAGTGGGTGAAAATCAAGTCCAAAGGAGTCGGTTACAAACATGCTAACAAACAAACAAGGTGAAGCTAATAAAAGCGTGTTACAAAACATGTTGCGGCGACCTCAAATAAATTGGGAATAGGGCAGGAGAATGATGATTAGATTGGATATCAATATGTTTTATTCTACATATGCCAGTTCCTAAGGTTTCAAACATAAAACTACATAATGACATCTATGCTAAATCTTCATAAACAGCTTAATACTCAGTATCTTTTGCATTTCCTCTCAAGTGCTAGTAAAATGTATTCATTGTTGTGGCAGACGTACTCAACTCTGCAGGTGGTGGTCCCACAACCATTCCCAGACCATTCACATTCATACGTGGGTTTTTAACTAAAATAAACTCAATAATTTAGTTTATTTTTACTTTTATTATGCATAAGAGCACAACGATTCCGATGAAAGTGGAATATTTACTTATATACGCGATGTGCGACCTTTTTATGCACTTTCTTCATCAAATGAGCTTTTTGTTGCTATGTGAAAGTTGACGATGTGTTTATTAAGAATTTTGTAAAATATCGTTTTTCTACGATATTGTCTCAATGGCACGCCTAGTTTAAAACTGTCTAGTTGCGACGTTTTTGGTCAGAATGAAGGTATCTAATCATTAGACAATGCTTTGTTCAAGCCCGCTTTTGCTTACAAGTTCTAATAATTATTCTATTCAATTTTTTTATTAAGGCAAGCAAAGTCGATGTCGATTATTTTGCCAATATATTTTATATTTGTTAAAGCTAAAATTATTTAAAAAAAGCAGAACGATAAAAATCTTAGATGATACAGTTGGGCTTATTGTTGATCATGTCGGGTTAGTACGTACTGGAGTATTAAAACACATTTAGATTTTAAAAGATGCACCAAGATCACACCTTCAGCTACCCATAAACACAACCCTAAGTGCAGACATCCTACCAATCATTTATGCTCTACTTCCTACCCACCCATCAATCCATTTGGCGCTTCTCATCGCCGGCACCATGCTTTTATCGTGTCTGTTATATCCATCGAGCAGCGACCATTGGAATCAGTCGTCACGGCCATTATCCCGTCATGGTGTTTTGTTTTCACCATTGGCGGCAGCTGTCTTTGTATTTATAACTTGGGATATTAAAATAGAACTAGGAAGTAACGGAGAGATTGATACTAGTGGTTCGGGAGATTTGGGAAGACTGTTAGGATCTTTGAAGAGATTAATACACATCTGAACCATGATGAGTCTATTAAAATTCTTTGGTGGAGAATGTTTGGAGGAAATTGTGTCGTTGTATCTAATTATTGCTTTGTTTATTTTAAATATAAATGTGCCTTGCAAGATTGCTAAAGCTTTTCAGAAGTTATTAATGTATTTAACTACTTCCACCTATTTTGTAACTAAATAACTAGTGTGACATATGTACAAACGAATTATGTTATGTTGAAATTGCTAAACATGACTTCCTGAGTTTGATTCCCAAGTCGGGAAAAGTGGTATTTGCATTTTTCCATCAGGATTTTTTCAGTAGTAGCCTGGAATCTGGATTTATACCCGGTTCACGGCAATAGGCTCATCCCCTATTACATGAGACTTAATCATAACTTGCGAAATTATAGGTGCACCTCTGCACAACCTTTCTAGGATTATAGGCGTGATGTTGTTTTGTTATGTGTGCCGAAACATACTGGACATACTGTTGTAAACCAGCGGGAATTTCCCAAGCCGTGAGTTAGAGTAGAGAGATTTGTTCTGTACAGAGGCCAGCACATCGAGCTATCCCAATCTGTAAAATTTCTTTGGTAGTTTTTCATCTTTACCACAAAGAAATAAGGTTCATGTTCAATTGGGAAAATTTTACAGTTTGGAATAGTTTGACGTGCGTCTGTACAAACTAGTATGTTGTACTGATATTATCAGATTCGAGGCGTGGAAGTGCGTAGGCGACACTAGAATGTTCCGACAGCTTATAATTTATGACCATATATTAAAATTATAAATATTATAAGGAATATATTTGACTGCCTACGATATTATTGTATGGAGTGTAGAGGAACTCGTCTCTCTCTGAGAAAATGTGACATGTCGGTTATAGAATATAACTACGATGTTGATGGATAAAAGAGGAGAGTGTGACCAAAGAAAATATTAATGTTGTGAGATGGGTGATATGAATAAATGATTAAAAGTTTATTTAAAAAAATACAACACCTGGGATCGAAAAAAAATCACTAAAAATTACTTTAATTTGGAAGTCGGTGTTCTCGGTTTTTTATTTCGGTGTTTTTGGCACCGGATTAAAGATTTAGTTCCGAGGTAACAAACACAAAAAAAAATCTCCTAACGTGTAATGTGTCGGCTGGCAGTGGCCTGGAAGAAAAATAAATTTTACATCGACTCAATGGAAACAGGACAGGTCGAAGAAATAACAAGAAGTCTTTCTTTATAAAAGAATTTCCTGACTTCCGTCACCGCTTTTCCTCGATTTTAGATCAAGAGGTCTTAAATTCTAGTCAATTAGGAAGAAGTTCCGAACACACATACAAACAGACGCTGTGGATTACTATTAGTTACTTGTTTCTCGTAGTAAGCAATTACTTGGCGCCTGCGCATGACCGCAAATTATTACGTTTATCATCATAATGTCTCTATATGTGGTCGCAGACTGTCGTTATTGATTTGTTATGTGTTTTATGCGGATTTGACACAAAAATCAATTTCATTTGTAACATTCGATTGTGTATTACATAAACTGATAGTTAATTTGACAACCATTAATTACTTTGAAATTGTCCCTAGTTGTTGGAAAAAGAGAAGTTTAAAATTAAATATCTAGCTGTTAGTTAGAGTTATTATATATTATTGTAGATGTTAGCATAGAATCAAGTCAATCCAACTAAACAGACAACTGTGCTGCCGGGGAGTTTGTTGCGCCACTTCTTCCCAGCTTAAGCACTAGGAAGTGGTGAAGGGCGGGCGTTTTGGGGGACTGTCTTATGTATTTTGACGTTCGAAAAGTGCTGATTCTGAGCCTAATTTGAGTAAATGACTTTTGAATTTTTAATTCTTTATGGTTACAATAGGTACCGGCGAATGCTCCCCATAAGGGAGCGCCTTTAGCTGATTTTCTTCGTAGTAGATAATTACATGCCTGCGCCTGCGCATGACCGCCAACAAAACGTTTAACATCATAATGACTCTACATGTTGTTGCAGACGGTCGTTACACATTATTGGTGTATTTCATGCGGATTTGACACAAAATTCAATTTCAGAATCAGAATCAGAATCAGAATCAGAATCAGAATCAGAACTTTATTTGCTATGAATGTAGGTACAGTTATAAGATGTTGTAGATAAATTGATGAGATCGGCTACAGTCTACCTTACGGCGTGCAAATTATTAGGTACATAAATTAAACTATTCATACAAATTAAATAATGTCAGCAAAACAAAACAGAAATTAAGGTGATGTCAATTAATATTATTATAGGCGGGTACATAAGTCATAATTAGTCAAATTTGTAATTAAATATAACAATCATAATCAGGGTAAATTTATATCATTTAGAAAGTCTTTCACTGAGTAATAACATTTGTCTAATAGTAGCGCAGTAACCTTAGATTTAAAAATATTTACTGAATAATCCTTAAAACTATGAGGTATTTTATTATAAATTATAGGTCCCATTGTCATAATACTTTTCCTTAACAGTGCTGTTTTGTAATTACCCGAATGTAGCAAGTTCTTATATTGGGATCGCAAGGGGCCATTACGTGTTCTTATATTGGCAAGTGACGGAAATAAGTCTATGTTGGCTTTTACAAAAATTGCCACCTCTAACATATACAAACATGGAAAAGTTAGCAGATTCAGAGACCGAAACACAGGTTCACAGCTGTTTGTGCTTTTAAGGTTTGACATAGATCTAATACACCGTTTCTGGGCTTTAAAAATTACCTCCCTCTCACTACAATTACCCCAAAATATGACTCCAAATCTTAACACTGACGCAACCAGTCCATGATAAGCTAGTAGAAGTGTATCATTGCTAACTTTGTGTGATAGGTTATACAGTACGTAGGCTGATTTATTTAATTTCTTACATACGTCATCGGCATGCGGTTTCCAAGTCAAATTGTTGTCAATCAGGATGCCTAGAAATTTTGCTACACAAGTTGTATCCACTTTTTGACCATCATAACTAACATTAATATCATCAGCGCGTATCCTTTGGTAGAAGTGCATTACTTTTGTCTTTTTTAGATTTATTATTAAGTTATTTGTTTCCAGCCAGTCTATAATTGTTTCTAACGTTTCATTAATTTCCCTTTCGTAGTTTTCTTTATTGGTACACTTAATGATCGCTGTACTATCGTCTGCAAATAGTACCATAGGTTGTCGTGTCTGTCGTGGCAAGTCATTTATATATAAAAGAAATAGAGGAGGTCCCAAGACACTTCCTTGCGGTACACCATATTTAACCTCCCTACCGGCTGATCTATATCTAAGCTCACATTTGGTTTCAAGGCATATTCTGGATATTTCTGTATGTTGAGTTCGGCCAGTAAGATAGGAGCTTATTAAGTCCAGGACATTTCCCCTTAAACCATAACTATTTAGTTTTTCCAGAAGGACGTCATGATTAACGTAGTCGAAAGCCTTGGTCATATCGGTATATATAGCACATACAGGAGTCTTATTATCTACACTTGGCATTATATTGCATAAGAAATTGAATATTGCCATATTAATATTTCTATTTTTCCTAAAACCCATTTGTTCATTGCACAATATATTATGTTTGTTTAAAAATGTGTATAATGATTCGTAAATGATCTTCTCAAATACTTTAGATAATATAGGGATTAACGCTACAGGTCTATAGTTGGCCATTTCCTCTTTGTTATTCTTTTTATGTATAGGTTTTATTATAACTCTTTTTAAACTAGTAGGGAAAATCCCCGAAGCAATACTACTGTTCATAATGTGACATAAAGGTGGAGCTATAGTATCACTAACGAATTTAAGCACCTCTGTGGTAATACCGTCATACCCGTGACTTTTTGTATTTTTAAGAGTTCTTATTATTCTAGTTATGTCGTCTGGTATTATCGGTGACATAAATATTGAATTCGGGATGCTGTTTAAACGAATAATTCTTTCGGCTGATTTTTTTCTAGATGTATTTTGTACTTGATCAATAAAGAAATCATTGAAAGATGATGTTATGTCATAGGGATCTGTAATCAAAATATTTTGCTTAATTATTTTCGTAATTGGTTCTTTCATATATTTGGTGTTATTAATTATTTGCCATGCCGCTTTGCATTTATTATGAGCGTTATTAATTGTGTAATTATTCTGAGCCTTTTGTGTTAGTTTTATAATCTTTTTGAATCTTTGTGAATACGTTTTGAATGTGGTTTTATTCTCATATGATGGATTCATTCTATATTTCCATAATAGGTTTCTTTGGTTCTTACTACATAGTCTAATACCTTTTGAGATCCATTTAATTTTTCCTCCTGATCGAATTTTAACCCATTTCATTGGAAAACATTGATTGTAAAGTTCAAGAAAAATATCTATAAAATTATTATATGCTTCATTAGCATTGTTCTCACTATAAACATCTGAAAAAGATAGATCTGTTAAATAATTTTTAAATTTAACTAGGTTTTCCCTTGAGTAATCCCGTTTTTGAGTGCGCCAGTAATTTAATTTGCAAGTTTTACTGACTTGTACTTTTAGTAGCACAGATGAATGATCAGACAAAGCAAAATCAACTACTTCACTTGTACATTTTAAATTAGAGTTATAAGCAAAATTATCCAAACATGTTTGACTTTTTGGTCTCGTCGGTTGCCGTATCTGCAGTTTAAGGTTATAATTTAGAAGAAGAAATTCAAAGTCCAGGGTGATTCTATTACGTTTGAGGATATCTATGTTAAAGTCTCCGCATAATACTACCCTTATATTAGATTTATAGCACAATTTTTTTAATACAGAGTCCATAGCATCTAAAAATACACTAATATTAGATCTATTTGGTGATCTATATACACATACAATTATAGTTTTTTGTTTGATTAGTTCTATTGCACTACATTCGAAAACTCCAGTTATAGAAAGTTTCATTACATCGTGAAGCTCCTTATATTCATAACAATTCTTAATTAGAATACATGATCCTCCTCGCCTTTGGTGTTTCCTAGAGTAGGAGGCGGCAAGTTTATAATTTGGTATATTGATTAAACTTTCCTGACCAGAGATAACAAAATGTTCTGTAAGGCATATTATGTCGATATTTATTTGTCTGCGTGATAGTTCTTGAATATTTAATGTTAAGTTATCAGATTTGTTTAAAAGACCAGCAATATTTTGATGAATAATTAACATGTGATTATAAAAGAAAAAACTCAGAGTTATTCGTTTGAGTTACGTTTGTTTGGTGTTGTTCCTTACATTCTGTGGAATTTTTAGCACTGTCTTCTGAACATTGAATTACTTTTGTCTGCGTATACATAATCGTGTTTTTAATATCTTTAAAAATAGTTTGAAGTCCAAAGTAATTTATACGTCCCGTGCGTCTATCAAACATAGTGTCATCATATTTTAAATTTTTATTGCTGTCCAGGAAATAGGCATGTCCGTGAGTAATTATGTCTAGATAAAGCAAGTTGTCAAAAGATTCTATCCTTGAGTTGAACAAATAGTTGTTATTAAAAAATTTATATGTTGGCGTACAAATAATTACATTTGTATGACTACTTTCCTGCAGGACTTCTCTAATATGCAATACACAATCCAAATATCCATTTGTAAATTTGAAGTCTTCCTCGCCCAGCAATATTATACAATAGTCCTCTACGGTGAAGTTTGATAGTTTTGATTGATATGAATATGATATAGATTTTCATTTATGTAACCATCCGATTGTGTATTACATAAACTGATAGTTAATTTGACAACCATAAATTACTTTCAAATTGTCCTTATTTGTTGGAAAAAGAGAAGTTTAAAATTAAATAGCTGTTACTTAGAGTTATTTATTATTGCGATTCTGATTTCGATAGCAATTTTAGAATATCATCATTCTCCTGGCCTTATCACCATTTATCTGTGGTCGGCGCAACTTGTCTTTTTCTTCCAAACTTCTCTATTAGCCGTCATCTCTGTAGTCACAGCCTTTCTAACCATATCATCATTCACACAGTTCATCCGTCGTTTCTTTGGTCTTCCCCTACTCTTATATCCGTCGAGATTCATACTCAAAACTTTCCTTCCGATATTTTCCTCGTTCCTCCGTATCACATGCCCATAACAATTTTAGAACCTATAGAATATACCTATCTTTGAACAAAAAAACAATATAAATATATTTGTCATCATTTAAAATGAGTTGGCATATTTTTTCCAATTTCATCACGTATATTCTCAAAAAAAGCAAAAAGCTCTGGTATTCGATACGTACCTATAATATAGCTTGACAATGGGACCTTTGATGGCGTTCGTGAGTTTACTTCGATGTGCCAATTATATTTCAGTCGCCATTACAATATGGCGGAGGCGTAGCGAATTTATGTCGCATATTCCATGGAAGAACATTTTATAACTGAAAAAAATAATTTGGATATTGTTGAATTTAATCATTACTTACTTTAGAAGCAGCTAGGTAGGTATAAGTATATAATAGCTTTCACCAATTCTTCATTGCTCTATTTAAATCGAAGAAAACAGCTATAGGGGCTTGTGGATAAGAAATAACAGCCGCACTCGTCTATCGATCAGGTTAAGCTACGGTTTCCGCGGTTGTTCCGTAGATGGGTGACCATCTTTTCATACCAAGACCTCTCCGTGCCTCGGAAAGCACGATAAGCCGTTGATCCCGACAGTAGTTCGTGGATGTTTGGCAGTCGGGTCGTCAGATTCCCTAAAATCTGGCAACCAGCAGGCTTAGCATGACGCTTTCTATTTCTACGAAGAATAGACAGTGCTTTTTCAATACAAAGTCACATTTCGTTTCTCCATTTTTGACATCGCACTGTAGATATCCTTCTACAATCTGTCATTTTGTATTTTGTTTCCAACGCTCTTTGCCTAGGTCCTTATAAATGTAGACTATTTCAGAAGAATATTTCTTCCCAAACTGTCAAAATCACACTGACAACAAACTTTCTACTCGACGGCCACAAAGTATATACGATTATGTACAAAATCATGATTCGTTTGGAACGCATAACTGTGATAATTAATAGGAAAACACAGCTATCTTCTCCTATTGTACATCATTTAGTTAATAGTCATAAAATCAAAATCAAAAAATCAAAAGTCATTTATTCAAACTAGGCTGAGAGTCAGCACTTTTTGAACGTCAAAATTACATAAGACAGTCCCCCCAAAAAGCCCGCCCTTCACCACTTCCTAGTGCTTTAGCTGGGAAGAAGAAGTGGCGCAACAAACTCCCCAGCAGCACATATCTATTCTTCCGTCGCCAAATCGGTGCTCGTGCTAAGCCTGCTGGTAACTGGGTGGAAAAGTCGCTCCATGTAAAATACTGGTATTGAGCTGCATCCGGTTTGACTGGAAGTCGACCCAGACTTAATTGTGAATAGGCTAAGCAGATGATGGAGATCGAAAAAACAGCTACTTCGGATAACTATCAAAATCAAAATCAAAAGTCATTTATTCAAATTAGGCTGAGAATCAGCACTTTTCGAACGTCAAAGTACATAAGACAGTCCCCCGAAACGCCCACCCTTCACCACTTCCTAGTGCTTTAGCTGGGAAGAAGAAGTGGCGGAACAAACTCCCCAGCAGCACAGCTGTCTGTTTAGTCGGATAGACTTGATTCTATACATACATAGGCAAAGTAATCAACATTACGAGACACAGAACTTAAAAAATTGTCATTTATGTCAGCTAGCCATGCCAATATACCAACAAATAAAATGTAAAATTAACTCAAGCACAAAAAATTAAAAGTAAACAAAGCATATACCAAAATAATTTACACCAGCAGCCTTTGGGATGACCATACCCTAAAAGCAGCCAATGTCCTGCGCATTCAATACAACAATGCCTTCAGGGCACTTTTGAGACTTCCACCTTACTGTTAGTGCGTCAGGTATATTCGCTGATGCGCACACTGACGATAATGCGAAAGAAAGTTGCCTTAGTAATATCCCGAGTGAGGGGAAGCAGCAACAGCATTCTGAGGGTGTTTGCGGAAAGGCTGGATGGGGGCCTACAATGGGTAGGTTTACAGTTTTTTTTAGGCTTGTTAAACTTTCCTGTGATTGTGATTTTCTTTTTCTTTCTTTTTAGTGTTCTAGCATGTTACTAATATAGTTTTTTAAGATGTAATACTAACACCCCATGGGCCTTGATGCCTGACAATAAAACATTTATTTTTATTTTTATAACAATTAAAAATGTATCGCAGCAAAAACCAAACTACCTGATCAACGAAAAGATCTAGCAAGGTCTAGCGAATAGGTCACAGGTTTACATTCTGCTACTTCTTAACAATCAGTCCTGTAAACTTCAGCTGGAAAGCATTCCTATAATTTCCTTGAACTTCTTCAACTATTTAGCATCAAACTCACGCTCATATAAAGCAATCTTTGTGAAGTTTGCCTTTCCGTAAGCTCACAACGATTTTCCACCACATCCTTGCTTGGAGTTGTGTGTGATGCAAAACGCGTCCCTATTGTGTGCCATATAAGTTGAAATTGGGTTAACAGCGCCACCCATGGGTTTCACGCAGCGCTGCATCCACATTAGTGCAACAACAGCGCTTGTTTATTCACCGATGTATGGAAGTGGTACTGGAAGCGACTTGTTGAAGAAATAGAATTAATAATTTGACTTCCACACGGAATTATTTATCTCACACTGAATTTTCAACTCTCAGTGTTTAACCGAGGATTGAGAATCGCACAGAGCGCATCTCAGTGTTCGTCGAAAAAAAACATATTGCTCGATTTGCAAGTCTGGGCGCTACGCAGTGCGTTGAAGTTCCAGTGCGCGAAAAAATCCCACCGCGATATTCTTACGTCTGTATGGAACTCGACTAGGCGTGTTACTTCAACCTTCGTGAATGAAGGTATTCGACTTGTTATACTAGCATTCCATTTGTTGTTGTAGAGCAGTTCTTTCATTCTTCTTTTTTAGGAAATAAGTAGTTATGTTACATTTTCAGATTGCTGCAATTCAACTTTCGTCTTGACAATAGTGCTATCAATCGAACTATTGTTAGCTCTTAATCGTCTAAAAAAGTTAATTTCAAATCTATTATAAGGCAGATGTAAATGGAAAGGACGCCCTAGGAGGACCATGGTGACCCTTTGGTGATGTTCTTCAGAAAGGTCAGGCGTAGTACTCGCAACCGGCGTGCTTGTATGACCAGTGGCCCTAGTGTGAGTTTCTTTTAACCATCTCGATCTAACGCACCGACTGCGTTCGGCGCTCCGATTGGTCCATCACCAAGCCAGGGCCAATCGGAGCGCCATACGTGGTCGAAGCGTTTGATCGAGATGGTTAAATGAAACTCACACTAAGGCTTCAGGTGTATGAACGTAAACAAGGCAATAGAAGTAAATAAGGATCGTAGCAGGTGGCGTGCTGTAGTTTCTGCCTACCCTCATGGGAAGAAGGCGTCAGTATATGTATAGACGTCAGCACATCAAGCTATCCCAAACTGTCGATTTTCCCAATTGAACATGAACCTTATGATTTTGTAATAAAGTTGAAAATCTATTAAAGAAATTTGACAGATTGGCGTAGCTGCATGTGCTGGCCTCTGTACGCATGCACGCGTATGTAATTCCAAACCGGAAGTTACGTCTTCTTGATAATCCACACGGTCTTTTGTCAAAATAATTTTTAACTTGTGCCTCATCCAGTGAAGACTATGCAATATTATTTATATGAAGAATATTATCATTATAACGATGCCGACGGTGTGTCGAAATCACGGCCACACCTTATGGGGTATCTGGGCTATGGACGGTGATGTGTGAAAATTTTATTGATTCCATAATCGATGTTGGCCTATAATATCGTTATGTGAAAACGATGTAGGGCTATGTTTATGTGATCGAAGTTTCTGCTCAGTATGGAACTTGAAAGTTGACACTCTTTGGAAGTAGTGGCGTAGTTTAGCTATCCTATGTTAAGTAAGGATCCTATGGTTGTACCTTATAAACACCACAGTCAACAATTAAAGTCGTTTTAAGGCCCCCGGAGACCGTCGCGACGTGACAGCGCAACGCTACTACACGTAGAACAATTCCATGACGTTTTCATACGAATTGTTCTATTAAAGTTAAAAAAAAGTGGAAACTTATGCTTAAACTAAACATTACATGTTTCGCTGTGGATTGAAGCGACTGTTTGTTGTGTGTCTCTCTTATTCAGTTTTCTAAAAAAGCAGTTTCAGCTCTAAAAAATCAAGTCTCATTGATTGACAGACATGTTAGTAAGCTAACATTTTCGTATCAGTAAAGAACCAGCTAAAAGTTTTTTGTTTGTTCCGTTTTGACGCTTTAACGCCTGAACGTTTTTGTATGAAATTCGGCAACCACCATGATCTGGGTAAGGGCATAGGTTACTTTTCATCATGGATTGCAGACGAAGTTGCGGGCAACAGCTTGTTTTCATGCCGAAGTAACAAACGATCTTTACAATGCACCCAAAACGTCTGATAGAACTAGTGATTTTAATTGCGAACGATTCAGATAAGTGTATTATCTATACAAGATGCTGATTGAAGCATTCGATTAGGTGTTAGATGTCGATCGAGAGATACCTGAGGTGAAAGTAAATCGATAATCATGATCGAATCGGGAGTTCGATCTGTGTAGATAACGTTTTACTTTCGAGCGACTAAGGAATTAGGAAGTCTGGCAAACGTCCAAACGTGCAACACGTTTGATGTCGTTAATAGGGCTTAAAATAGTGCAGTTTGATGGTTTGGATTTGGATTCTGGATTGGACCATTATTAAACTATTTCGGTTTTGGACCGATTTGGATTACTTTTCTTGTAGAAAAATACAAACCAGCATTTCATCGAATGAAGTCGCGGTTATCTATCTAACGATCTTTCGGTACTCATACCTATTATATTTTTAGCCATAATTACTTACACTTAAGGGGACACTAGTCGCGGGCTCGAATTCAGTGGTGGGCCCGGCTAAAAAGCACTCTGTCTCATCAGGCATCGTGTCCGACAGAGATATGTATCAGTGATGAGCAGTTAAACGCTAGTCTACACGCATAATGTTGTTGAGTGAGATGCACAGTCATTTATATTATTATAAATGACCCTGCATCTCACTCATTTATGACAGGCGTGTAAAAAATTAAGAAAAGTCCTTCGGAACATCGGGCTTTATGAAAAAAACCACTGCATAAATCAATTACCAATAAAGTTTATTGAATATCCCGATATTTAAGCTTTATCGGTAAACACGCCCAAAGTTTGGTTAAATATGCAAGAAAAACGAATCTTTGTTGGCTCATACTTTTATATTGGCTTTTTATTTTAGTATTCCGTTTCCGCACAGACATTATTAATAATGAGACAAAACCATACCATGTTAGATTTTTGATGTACTTTGTCGAACATTGGAGTAATACACTCCCGAAGTTTGTACGGAAAAAATGACGACTAAATTCACGCGTGTGCGTGGATGCGCTAAGGTGGTCACTGTCAGGTTGTATATTATATCGTCTGCTTACTGGTAAAACAAGTTAAATACATTTTTTTACTAAATCGAGTTAAAAATGCAGTCACGTGTAATTTTTACGGGCTATCTACTGGTAAAATAAAAATATGCAATGTCCAATGGCTGTTGAGATAGTAAGTTTGTAAAAATGATATCTTCTCACATTTTGTAAATATTATATAGAAGAGTATATCATAAAAGAAGGGTAATTAGTGCAACAGTTTGCTTTAACAGTTTTTAAAATTAATGTGTTTAAAATAGATCAAATTAAAACATAAACTTTGAAATGTCATTTACTCGAAATGACACAGACTGCACTTATTACTTTTTACCCGTAAGCAGACGATATGTTGATTAAAATATGATTCGAGACCGTAAAAAATATGGCTTTACAGAATTATAATCATTCAAATCATCAATACAATCCTCTAATCTAATCCTCCTTCATTTAATCCTATTGAATAACTTGTTCTTAAAATAGTCTAGGCTAATCCTGGCGCTTCCCTTTGTCCAAATTGCTAACTAAACAATATATTGGACAAAAACATCTTAATTCCAAATAACATAATAACATCACGTCTTGTTTCTCCGAAGAGTTGGAGAGAGGCGTAGGTACCTATAGTACCCCCACATTTCGCCAGTTTTATTTAAGTCCCGTGTGATAGGCGGCGAGCTTATTGCCATAAACGGGGAACAAATCCAGACGCCAGGGCTGCTACTGAGAAATTCGAGATAAAAAAACCCACTTTAATTTTGCCCGACCTGGGAATCGAAACCAGGCCCACATTTTCAGCAGTAGCGCTTGCGACCACTAGACCAATGAGGCAGTCCAAATAGGTATCAACATATTTTTACTCAATTCAAAACAAACTCATGTTTTTTTCGTATCAAAAGAGAAGAGGCAACACACGCAACGAACAGACAAATCATAATAAACAACTACATGCATGCCTCCGCTACGCGGAAGTAAGGATGCTGTAACTGTTATAAATACGTCAATAATGATTTAGGTAAGTGGTCCATAGAATAGCGGGACGATGACGTCACGCAGTAACCGGACATAGCCTGTCTGCACTGCATCGGAAAGCGAACTAGAGGCACAGCTAGAGGTACAGTGCGTAATTATGGGCCTAGATTTTCGCTATGCAGGAACTTTTGTATAAAGCCTACGATGTTTTGTATAAAGGACGTTTGTGTTTTGTGGTACGAACATTTCAATTTTGATTCTAGGGCTGGCTTTGAACTTGCGTGCTATGCTCTTTGTACTGCCGATGTCAATAGGCGGTGACTATTTACCATTAGGTGGGTCTCTTGCTTGCATTCATTACCATAGAAAAAAATGTTAACGTCTTTATAATGCACAGTTTAGTCAAAATGCACGCACTGAATGTTGCAATTATGTATGGCCATGTTGAGTTCACTTGTTTAGTCTTCAGTCCTACAGATAATCAGTTGTACGAAAATATTGACTGGTTTTGGCCAACGTTCTTTCACACGTTAAATTGGTCGGTACCCAATTTAGCTGCGTGGTACTTAACTCTGAAGAGATCAATCCCATTCCGTTCCGAAAATGGCGGCCAATTTTGCTAAGTACACTGTTTTCATTCCGAAAATTCCATTCGTTTTGTTCGAGATTACCAAAACGAAAGTTATAATACAACCACAAATTTCGACTTCGAGGAAGGCTTTGCCTTTACAAATAGTTTATGAAAGCTGAATACAATACCCATACATAAATCACACTCCTAAATACAACAGATCACAAATCATTGCTTTGAAGTAGGAACTAAATTACATATCGACAGAAAAGCCCATAATTCTGCGGTTTCGTTGTGAAACACGGTCTATACGGAGTTATCCAGACTAGACGGAAACAGATCTCATAGCTACAGTAGCTACTGTACACCACCGAACAACTCGTATTGTTATCTGGCCGGGTGTGAGTAAAATAGATAGGAGCGTCTGGTCTGGGTGCTTGTCTATCTGTGCCGTGGTGAGGCAAGGTGGCTTCTGAAACGAATGCTCGGTGACTTCAGGTTGTAACTTTTGTAATTAAGTTAATAAGTGTGCATAGAGTCTGTGAAAGTACTTTATTTGAGAATATGGGAGTAGATTCGTCGTGGAAAAAAGTAAGTTTATAAACTAAAACCTGACTACTAAAAAATCACGCCCTAAAAAGTATGACACCAGAAAATATTCTCATCTGAATGCTGTGGTCGTATGAATGTGTATAAATTACTTACAAAAAAAAATCAATAGAATGTGACGTTACATATCCACGTATGATAAAGACGCTTCCAACGACACCTCATTTGTCAAATTATGATAAGGAGTTTAGAAGTTATGAGAGAACAGATGGATATTCATGTATACATGTATGTGGGGCCCGCAAGGGCCGACGCCTGCCAGGGGTGCGGGTTGTTCAAGAGATACCGCGGCCCCTGGCACACAGGAAACTGAGGGGACACGGGTGGGTTTTAGTCAGTAAAAGTCTGACACGCCTTCCTCCACGCAGAGCGGGAGAAGTTATTTGATGATTTCCCACTTAAAAAAAAAATGTATACATGTAAAGGTACTATTCCGGTCAAACCAAATAATAACCCTCCTTTTTGCTTCGCCATAGTCGGGTTAAAAGTTGTAAGAATTTTTGCTTTTTGATTTCAAAGTCACAAAATAGGTGTGTCAAAATGATGTTCTGGAATAACGTCACCTCCACGGTTTCTATTTTATTCAAACTTGTTTTAAACCATGATGTCTCATTCCTTTCATGGGTAACCTAACCTACCCATAAATCATGGCGCCAACAATACAAAATGCAACCTTCCTAAAGTTAAGGTGTAACATGATCTTGAACTAAATGACTCTGGAAATTCCGTAGTGTTTAACAATAATTATGAAATTAAACAAATAATAAATTAACTCAAAAACTATTTGGGTCAACACTAAAAGCATTTGTTGGTCACTACTAAGCGTACAAGACCAATTACTTGTTAAGAAATAACTAATTTGCAGCATTTTAACGAGAGAAGTAAATGGATAATAAGAACGTATGGGGTGGTAACAGGAAATAAATCTTAGTGGCCATTGATTTGTGTGAAACGCAATCTTAGAGTATGGGGCGTGGAAGGTCACACTTGGTTCACACAGCGAGTTGGATTAAGTTAGAAACTGACGAGTAAAATATTTTAAATAGGGTTAAAAAAAATGGACTGATGAGGAGTGATGAGGATAAAGTTCATTTCATTGAAGGCAGAGCCGTTGTGTGTGTCGGTGGTGTGGTTTGTGTTTCTTCGTCTTTAAAATATTTGAGTTCACCACCTCCCGAGTGGAGTTTCCGTTAAACTTAAATGGCAGAAAAGGGGAAAAGAGACTGGGTAGATAGTGCCTATCCGGACATCAATGATATGATCGTTTATTTTCATATACCTATGCAGATTTATCCAACAACATATATTTTATCCGTGGAATATTGACTGCTGGCAGTTTTGTTTGGAAAAGCTGTCAAAAATTAAAAATTATTCTTTGGTAAAAATTAGCCCCTAATCTTACGAAGAAATCTCCCATACTTATATCGGTATATCCCTGACTGTTTATAGTATACTGTTTATATTATATCCTCTCGTATCTCATAACTTGCACGTTACGCAGTAGATAATGCACAGATCAAGTGTCTTGTCAGAGTAGTCAGCTGAACCAATCAATCAGTGAGCCAAGACTGGCCCACATCCGCCAATTTGTACTACAGATAGTTTTTGTTATTCTTACTGCAATAACCCTCACACCTAATAATTTCCTTTTTAATGATCTGCCTGACGGAAGTTTCACTCCGAAATAATTAATTTGGTACAGATATCATGTTACGTTTTGATGCAAACGAAAAGGTTAATCTAATCAAGACACCAGACGTAGATGAGAATTACAAAGAAAGTAAAAGTGCTGCGGAAATTGTTATGCCAATGTATCCGATGTGTTGTGTGAAAAATGTTCTAAGACAGGACGTAGAATCTGGAAATGTACGTGCTTTTAGTTGGATTAGTCTTTAACTGATCGTCGTTTACCTAAATGGATTCTTGCACCACCTCCCACATCACCATCCTCATCATTATCCTCCCCTTATTCCAATTTATTTGGTGTCGGCGCAACGTGTCTTTTTCTTCCACGCTTCTCAAATAATCGTCATCTGTCGTCAACCTGGCTTGATTTTCGTACGTCGGTTTCGGGTAACCACTGAAAATCAGCGCTGTGCTGTGGGTCCCATAGCACAGCATCATGCTGAGTGGAAGCCTTCTTGTCACAGTCACGGCGTGCAGTTGCCGACTATTTATGTTCTCTAAGCCGGTGTATAAATATCTATGTTGTTTTCATGTTTTTTTTTTATGTTATGTAATTGTTTTTTATATGCACGTGTTTCTGTGACAAATAAATCCATTTTTCTTTCTTCTTTCTTTCTTTCTATCTCGGTAGTCACGCCCTTGCTAAGCATATCATCATTCACACAGTCCATCCATAGTTTCTTTGGTCTTTCCCTGCTCTTATGGCCATCTTGCACAAGCTCCCACATTGCTCCCCAAATTCTACGCAATGCGGGCAATACTGGAATCTGGAACCCGAAAGTTTAAAATATTTGCAAAGGTAGCTGCTATGTTTTCTATATATGTTTTTACGATATCAGACGAAATCGATTTTGATACCTTTGAAGCAGACTATAATGCTGTGACAGTATGCGATCACAATAAAAAAATAACAAGTGACTGATGTTTTAAAATGGTTCGTTGCTTTAGCATCGAACGAATCAAAATTCTATAAGACAAAATTAAGTGAGTTTGTGAAAGTCAAATTAATAAAAGAAGTCGCAATAATGGATTGTAGAAGAAATTATCTTGCACATTCCTTTGGATTAATAATTTCTTTGATTTTTTCTTATAAAACTTCTGCCTAATTATGATTAAAATATCTTTTGATTTGAAACATGATTCATCCATATTTTTTCTTGAGTAACTAAGCTCAATATTAAATTATTCCACTTGCTAAGTTTTGAATGACAACGCTTGGGAAGTTTCGGGTCATGGTTAAGATTTCCATCAAAATTAAAATCTTTTCCAACTTTAGGATTTGTAATTTCTGTCATTTGAAAAAAGGTTTCTATTACTGATAATGTTACCTACTTCAAGTTTCTACTGACAAAAGCAAGTCCTATCTATATATAAAAGGAGAAACGACTGACTGACTGACATATCAACGCACAACCGAAACTACTAGGACTAGGAACGTGAAATTTTGCACACGGCTTCCTTTTATAATGTAGGGGAGCACTAACGGGGTTTTTGGGGGACCTTTAAGGACCTTTATGGACCTTTATGGACGCTTTTGACCTTTAAGGGGGTGAAAACGGGGATTTTGTTTGTATAAAAAATCTTATTCCTTGAGTTAATACACATAAAACTTGGCACAAATACTTATCTAAGTCAATTATAAAGTTGATAATTTATTGTTTTTCGAAAATTCCCCCTAAAGGGGGATTGGGGGTGTCAAAGTTTGTATGGAAGAATTTTAACGCGCGGTCTGATTAACTCGAAACTCAGTATTTATACCTAAAACCAAAAATAAAGAATAACGTATATCAGGGTTTTTTCGAAAATCTACCCCTAATGGGGTAAAAAGGGTAGTTAATTTTACAAGCGATGATTTTACTGCGTGTCTTGATTAACTCGAAATTTGGTGTAAATAACCTATATGGCAAATAATGTAAAAGAAACAAAAGACTTTTAGGATGAAATGGATATAGTTTGTATGAAAGATCTTATTCGTTTGGTTTAGAATACGTGGCATAAAGTTATCTAGGTAAATATTAAAGATAGAATCATACATTTTTCAAAACTGACTTGAAAGTGTCGAAAGGGCGTTATTTTTTTTTTTTGCATCGTGATGACTGTGCATGACAGCCGATCCCCAATTTTTTTTACGCGATAACCGAGATCCCGAGGGCGAAGCCGCAAGCAAAAGCTAGTCTCCTATATACTATTTTGTTAACATTGCTTATGCAAGGAAGATGAATTGCGTGTGAAGTATTTTACTGATCTTGATCAGTAGCATCAAAAACATCTGTTATTTTGTCTCTGTTGGTAATTTATCATTATGTAGTTTGCCCTTGATAGCTGTTATCACATCATATGTTGTGTCTATTATCTTGATTGAAAGCCTCTCTTCGTTTCTTTATCTCATTTGTTTGGTATACCGTTATTTAGAAAGGTGACGTCAGTATCTAATGAAAACTGATAATTTGCTTCACGTTATGTCATCATGTTTATAATAATTATGAAAGGGAAAACTATAACTAGAGAATGATTCCATTGAATTAGGTTTTCTTTACCAAAACTTAGGCAAGAGGAGTAGTCATTATGATATGATTTGCTGTATCGGCAGAAATTACTGGCTCTGTATAAATATCTGAGACTATTGACATGTCGTAAGGAAGCCACTTGCTTCCTACGGTGCGCGATTTTGCGGACAAGTTTAATTTCAATAGCGAATTTTGGCAGTATTGCTATCCTCATAACAATCAAAATCGACGTTGGGTAGACAGCTTTGGTTTTAAGACCCACATCAAGCTATTTTGATCTTTATGATGTTGGCAATCCAGTTTAAATTCTATTGTTAAATGGGCTCACCAGCGCAGGCCTACAATATCATAAGTGACCAATTTTTTCTCTTTTTGCCACAGGTGAGTACTCCCGACTTCTACATTCAAACGGCATCCGCAAATAAAAATAGACGATTCACGATTGAAGACGAGTACGGCACGGTAAGTAATGATAGTTGTTTTCTACAACAATTTTCTCTGACGTACCGTGACATCGCTACCTACTTCGGTTCAGCGGCTGCGATTTCGATCCGCGCCGGTCGATCGCGGGTGCGTGCGCGCAGTCACCTGCCGCGTGCACCAACCGCAACACGTCGCGACCGCGAGATGCCGCCAATCGCGCCTAAACGATCTATTCTGTTAATTTTTTGAATTGACGATTTTAGGCGCCAAATGTTTTGATTTTTTATTGGTGGACAGTGCTTTCGGTGGTTTTTTGTGCGCGAGTTATTTTCCTTTGAGGCCCTTTGGACATGGTTTATCATTGTTGTTGTATGGTAAAGTTGTTTTTGGTATTCACGCAATTGAATTGCAGAAACAAAACTGCTTTTACGGATTATTTTGCTTGTTGTATTCATATTTTTAGAAAAAAAAAACCAGTACCTACACTACCTACACTGTTAAAAATGTTATGCTTTTGGAATAAAAAAATAGCATTGAGCGAAATAAATCCAAAGTGTGTTTTGTTTCATGCGAAAAACATTGTTTTATAGTAGGTCAATGCACTTTAATTACTTTAATTATAATATTCCGTAAAAAAAACCGAGATTTGCATCCTTAAGTATGGGAAATTATTTTTTAAACAACCTGATATGACTCAAAAAAAAAAGAAATAATTTTCGTAGAATGACGTATTTTTAGTCTGTACAATCTTGTTCAAATGATTACAAATTAACATGTTCGATACAGAAACAGTTAGAATTTGCAAGTACCCTCATTTGCATATGCAAATAATCATTCGGGAAGACTATTCTCATAATTGTTATGATAAATATTAGTCGTGTGTTCCATCGATTAGTACCAATTAGTCTCGTCATTGTTTTCCTTAGGCGAAGCATTTTTTCTTTGTGATTTTTAAATTCCTTATTTGTTTTATTAATGAAATAGAAAATATTAGAACGTGTTTAAGGCAGTGAATGCATAAATTATAGTATTTTTTTAATCAAAAGCCCGCATTTCAGGACTGCCTTGTTTAGTTAAAAACGATCCGGAACACTTAACTGTAAAAAAAAACTACAATTATGTGGGTACTTTAGTATAAAGTAGTTTTGAACATCGAATGCACACAACGGTCACCTTGATACCGATACCGTTTCGCCAAAAAAATACCAAGCATACCATCATTGCAATAGTCGTAGACCCGTAGTACAATTGAAAAAGGCCCATTCACCCCAACCTTTCGGCGCAGGCATGCGCTTGCGCCACGCTCTGCAACAACGCATGCAAGCGGGGTAATTTTACACGACTCTTCACTTAAATGACCCACTGTATCTATTTGTCAGTTTACTTTAGTACTATTGGCCCTTTTTGTGACGTGTCATTGTGAAATCTGTCTCGAATGATTTTGATATTGTATGGGTAATCTTGAGTACGTCGATTTGAAGTTATCAGTGACATGTGAAGTTATCAGCATTATGAAGTCTGGCACCGGTGGGACGTAATATTTTGTTTGTTTGGTATGTTTATTTTCCTTACAAATATTTTCAATTGACTGCCTCGGTAATCTAGTGGTCTCAAACGCTACTGCTGAGCATGAGGCCTTGGGTTCGATTCCCATGTTGGGTATAGTGTTATTGCATTTTTCTATCTCGAATTTCTCAGTAGCTCCCCGTCTGGATTTATGGCCAGTAGGTACCAATAGACTCGCTCCTTATTACATGGGACACAGAACTGAAATATAAACCCTTCGGGTAAAAATGGCGTAATGTCGTGTTATATTTTCAATTGACTTTTTATATACATAAATTAAGCTAGTTTCACATAGGTGTCATAATCGTCTGAATTCGAAGAAATCGAGAATTTCGAAGAAAATCGTGATAATGAAAAAGTTCCAAGTATTATTTTAATTATGGCTTCTGTCTACGTAGAATTAAAAAATGCTTTATTTCTAATCGTGAACTATAACACAATATACTAGAATCTCCTTGTTTTCTTTCAAACGAAATAAATCCATCGTTATTAATAGATTTTTAGTTCTTTCTGCTAACTAGGCTTTCTTTCTGACTGTTCCTATTTCTGAAAATACTGTTCTTTTACCATATAATAAAAAATATTGTTGTTAAATAAGCTATTAAATTAAATTTATATCTAGCGGTTTTGTAGTAATCAAAATAATTTGTATCTAACTTAAAAATGGCGCAATTGTTTCATGAAAACCCTGTGTTGGTATACAATTTGGACATGGCTGTGGTTATTTTTCGTCATGCGGCAATGTTGTGGATTCCAATTATCGATAACTTAAAAATAATGATCACTGAGTTTTGACAAAGAGTGTGACAACATCCAATTTCATCCAACGCACAAAATATTACAAAAATGTAGCAGTTTTTGTTAAATTCTGTCTATTTATGAAATGCAATAAGCGTGACATTTAAGTTTTCATCGGGTCATTAATTTGATCGATTTTATTATTTTATAAGATACTAAATTAAGTATCATGTAACGTAACTTAATAGTAATTTTATATTCATCATCTATTAATCTTTTGAGAACCACGATATTAATAACCAGTTACATAACCAAAACTAGTGCAGTTATAAATATTAGCGATAATAAATAAAAGCTGGTGCCTAGTGCATTTGTGTTAGCCCATTAACATGTTAATTATTGTAAATATAATCAGTATTGGTCGAATTGTCTGTTGCAACTTGAAATAAGGCAATGTTTACTTTAGGCCAGTTTGTTAAGGACAGACTATAATGAATAATTGCAGTTGCCAGCTTGTTACAATCCTAGTATATTTTTTTTACTAGTCATTTATAAGTGCGAGTTTTACTTTTCGTAAAGAAAGTTGTATAGCTATCGAAAACTAATAAATTAATAGTTTGACCCGAAATCGAAACCGAGACCTTCGATTGACTAAACACCTACAAGGCGTGCAGAAACATGTATTAGTTTAGTGAAAGTGAACTACAACCAAATTCGTTTAACGTAAGTAGTGTTTGCACGCATTCACACCCACACAATGGTCAGCCACTACGTGTTAGCTATAAATAGAGAACCGATATTTGGGCACCGCCATAAAAAAAGGTGAGAAAATTTTCTTTTGGGGCACTATTTTACGTGAATCAATATTGTATAATATCCGTTGAATAAAGTATTGTATTTTAACTGCAGTAAAAAGTTACTATTTGATTAAAACAAGAAAAAAACATTAAACTGTACGATGGTTTTCCAAAATCTGGATTCTTGGGATGACACAGATAAAGAAAAACAACCTCAAACTAGTTTTAATAACTAAGGTCTAAAGTATAACTGAACAAGGTTAGACTGATAACAGAAATGATAACGAACAACATGGCAATAACCTGCTAGACGGACATAAAGGAGATGACGTCGATACAATTTTACGTGAAAGCGTGCCTCGTATCAACGTTATTAGATTTTCTAATGCATTGTCCAAATGGCATGAAATTGCTCAGTCGCTTATCAATCCTCACAATACTATGGTACTCTCGTTTTCTTTGGCATGTTTACAAAAAGTGAAAAAAAGAACACCGTCTGGCAGTCGGACCGGTTGTGTTAGCAACGTAACATCAGGAATAAAAAAAAACCATTTCGTTTCGGAATTGTGCAACATCGATTATGCGTTTTGCGTTTAATAAATGATTGCCTCTTTATTGGGGACCTGTTCTTAGACGTTGATGCATTCCAACAAGTTAAGCCGAACTTGTGTTTTGGGACACGTTTAATATTGCGAACATTTTCTTGTCAACATCTGATATTAACTACTATACATTGTGTTAATTAATTCTCATGAGAAAGCAGTTTCATATTGTTATATTTCACTGTATCATGAATTTGTAGGTCAATTCCAAAGTTCAACAGTCCACAGACATTGTTACGCAGTTCGAAAGTTAGAGTTTTTCAAGCGATTGCTTTTGTATGCACGAGATAGCTATCAAATGATGTATAGTGCATTCTTCCTGCAACGTTCCGGTCTGCTATTGCAAAAAATCTCTAGCGAAGGCTTCACTATTGTTTTGTTCCACGAACAGATTGACACCACAAGGTCCTCGGACATCCTTTCGTTTCCAAAGCCTTCGTCGCCTTGCCCTTTCATGGAGAGACCCTGAACGCTGGTCAATTCGATTAATCTGTTGACCTTTTCCCGTGCATATAACTTGTCCCTTTGAATTTATTGTTTATCAATGACAGACGGTAATTTATACCGCTACTTGTCTTTGTTGAATAAATATGTGTTAAAGCTATTGAATTAATTTTGGACAGCAGTCGTAAAATACTTAGAAAAGTTATTTGGACAGCCGAGCCTCATTTGTTTTTCCGGTTCATCGATTATTGACCTCTAGCCCTGCCCCACACAGCGTTTATCTTTGCTCTCCTACTATAGTCTATAATGATGTTAATTTTTAATAGCTTATTATTTTCCGAGTGACTAATAACTTAAAAGTCGACTAAATGTTTGCAACAAATAAAATAACTTGCCAGCGATTAAATATTTTCGCGACTATTATATTATGTAAGGTTCAAAATTAAAGGTGTTATAAAAACTAAAAACTAGCAGCTGCGTTTAGGTAGCAAATAAACTATACCAGTCAAATAAAATATTAGGCGAGGAGCTATAAATAATGACTTGGCGACTAATAATGTTAGTAGGGTGGCAAAAAACTAGGTTCTTCAGGTTGACAGAAACGAATCGCTATAAATCCGACTCCATGCAGTCTTGTCTGCCCTACCCCTAGAGTGTAATTTAGAATCGCGTAGGCACGGAGGGGCGAGGCGGCCCGCGAGCTGAGGAGCGGGTGGTTGTTACACTCGCCGCGGCGGCTGAGGCTGGCCGGCGAAGCCGGCCAGCAAGCCGAAGCCGCGGTGGTGAGTGTTAAACCATCTGCGACGATAAGTTCGCGAGGGACCGCCGTAGCCCCGCAGCGCCGGAGCCGTGACAGAAACTAAGCTAGAATATAAGCTAGTTTATATTTATTCTTCATACAAACAATTTTAAATAGAATCTGATTTATATTATTTATGAATGCCCATTTTCTATTTTTTTTTTGCCATTAAGTTTCCGCTTAGATATTAATTCAGTTCCCAAAAGAAAAACTTGATGCTAGTTTAAATTAAAACGGAGCTTATTACTGATATATTAATATGCTACCTATTACTTATTACGATACTCCTTATTAGCTGCCAACCCATTATATATGGTACCCACTCTATTTTTTTTTAAAACCTATATTCATTTTACTTAGTTGCCGCATTAAATACATGCCATTTTTAATTGTACACAAAAAGGTTTTTAATTCAAAAATGTCGTAGAGGTTCATTAATATTCATCGCGATGATCTGACTAATATGACAGCAATGGTTCAGAATATATGCAAGAATCCGGTGAAATTGTTCTTTTGAAATGGCGATTTCACTGGTGTATTTTTTATAATTTGCATTTAATTGTCATAGGCGTGGGCAAGCGTGGTGACTATCAAGATGAACAGACTATCGGCGAACATGTACCAAATGTTGCTAGTAATCTTTATTTTATATGAAGACATAAAAACATCTGGATTGCCTATGCAAGAATTCCAAAAATCACTGAAAATATTCAGATGCTAAATATATAGCATCTGAATGTTTTCAGTGATTTTTGGAATTGAAAATGCACAGCATCTTCGTTGCAAATCTTGCTAATTGCATTCTCTCGTTGGGTAGTTAATTGTTCTAATGGACCTATTTAATTATTTACTTTAGCAATGTCTGCATTTAATTAGAAATTATTTCATTTTAATACAGTTTTACTTCCATTTTATTTTGTGTTTGACAAGCACAACTCCAATAGCTATTAACATGCCACCTACCAACACGCAATCGTGTTACAAAAAACTGATCACCAATTGACACTCTATATTATTTCGATTGATCAACTGCACTACGAAATTTTGCAACGTTTGTTTCGTAAATTTCATTACAGCAAGTAATTATTCGTATCAGTTGACTTATTTGATTGTTATCAGCGTAATGCCCCGTGCCAAGTACTGGCTTCGAGTACTAGTATGTGTGATAATGCCATGCAAATTATTCCTTGTTGACCAGTGCAGCATGTCGGTAAATGTTGTGGCTAATTTGAGGTATACAGCCTTTGTAGACCCATTTTCCTGAACTTTGCTTTGAATATTGTGGTTTGTTTAATGCCATTCGGTGTGAATGGTATTTTAGGTTTCCTTGTATTTAAATTAGATTTGTTTTAATGCTGACTACTTTCCATGCTACCTGTATTATTATGCGTTGGATTCATATCTTGCTGTAGGTTGATTTTCTTGAACTTATCCATAGTCCATTGACCTCATAGTAAAGTAAACGTATCGCCTTTTCCAGTGACGTTAACGATAGACATGAAGATCTAGTGTGAGTTGTGTGATGTGATTGTTTTCGAGGAGTTGACAATAATAATAACAACAATGTGCAGCAAGGACCAGATAAACCATGTGCTGAGTAAGATTAATGTGGTGAGTACATTCATGGCTTTTATGGTGGTGGTGATAAAATCGCAACTGATTTGTAGGATGGTATTGTTAGGAGATGGAACAATGAGGGTGTTGTCAGGGTAGAAACTTTTTCAAATTCTTTAACATTATTATTATTATAAGAAAGACTGGGGGCAAAATTAGTAACTGTGGCTTCAGACATTGTATGGACTAAACTGAATTTCAATTACAACACCAACGCGTTGTACCTACATTTAATTGCAATAATAAAACGTATTATTCTCAAAAACGAGAAGTAAAACATCGTGAGAAAACTATAATATCCTTGGACCAAAAATTTAAAGACGTGACATCCACCTACCCGTGTGGTGGATTATGGCCCACACCCTCTCACGACGAGTGTTTTAAAATTAAGTAGTCACAAAGAGGAGGCCTGGTGCCCCAGCAGTGGGAACATTATAGGCTGATTATAATTATTGTATAAACGAATAAAGTTAATTGAATGTAATTGTTACATCAAATTACCCACCTGACTGATATAAATACCGTAACAATATTCTACTAATTAAACCAAACTACAAACAAGCCTTTAGCAACAGTCATAAGAATAAATGATTATGTCCGGCTAATCTAACGATAATATTAATAAAATACTAATTGGTCACAATTGGCCATTAATTACTTTACAATACGAAGGTTGGCGTCAAGGTTGGACGTGGTATATTGGCTCCAATACACCACGTAGAAACTATTTGTATGGAAATTCAGGGAAGGAAAATAAGCATCACATTGACATTGGCCTATTCTATTTTTTTATATGGCAAGCAAAACCGATGTCGTCTATTCTGCCCATTGGCCTATTGTCAATGGCTTAAAATTTGTTGTAACGAACCGTGAATAATTAACGAGCATATTGTACTGCAAGTCTGCAATGCGGCGGGAATAAAGGTGGGACCACACCTGCAGCTTACTAGTGCAATCGATACTTTATCAAAGCGTTTTGTGAACGATAGAATGGCCAGTGTTTAGATAGCTAACCCTCGGTGTCTGTAAGCCTTTTGACATTAGTCTGTTGTCAAAACTCATGCATTCCTTTGATGCTCTTGTTATTTCGATGTACGAATCGCAGCTGTTGATTGACATGAGATTGACAGCGTTTTGGTCTCCAATTTTGACCACCGTGTATTCAGTGTATATGTGAGACGCATTAGTACACGTTTTCCCTATCGTTTTACACTCAATTTGGGTACAAAACAATAAGGAAAACATTAGGTAGTGTATATGGACTGACTGGCGTCAAATGATTTCACTTGCCTATAGAGACTTCGATCAACCTAAAGTGGGCAGGTATAGTAATAACTTCAGTTAATTATTTAACACGGTGCTATTGTTTTATTAGCATCGCTATAATATATTGTTTACCTATGATTTATTCATCATCATCATTACCAGCCTTGTTCGATATAATATTGCTGAGTATATTACTCCACTCTTTTGTGCCATGCTCCCCTGATCTGTCGTCCACCCGCGTCCCGCCTGGCTATTAGTCTGCCAACTGTCTGTTAGGCCTCTGGTCCACCTGCCATCACCACGACTGGCATCGGATATTACTACATGTTAATTGATGGATCACTCAATTCCAACTTTAGTGTCGAGAAATAATAATCGACTTGAATCAATTTCTGCAAGAGTCCGTGTATCAACACCCTTACATACTTTACTATCGCATATTTTGTTCTGCTGTATCTAATGTCGTTATTTGTAACAGTCATGGCATTAAGCATATTGGTCTGCATTCTTTGTCGTCCTGAGGGATTGTCTGTTATGAATATGTATGTATCTAATGTGTGGAGTTTGTTGCGCCACTTCTTCTTCCCAGCTAAAGCACTAGGAAGTGGTGAAGGGCGGGCGTTTTGGGGGACTGTCTTATGTAATTTAGACGTTCAAAAAGTGCTGACTCTCAGCCTAGTTTGAATAAATGACTTTTGATTTTTGATTTTGATTTTAATATACTCTGTGCATATTCAGGTTGTATTTGAGTTATTTTATGTATGGATATAATGATGAATGCTTCGTTGGGTACTGAGATCGGCGACCCAACCAAGCGTATTAAATTGGATGCTGTATCCTTTCAAGATTATTTGTTGCCATGTAGTATAGCTGGCTCTATATTAAAGAGTATTAAGGGTCGTGTATCAGTCTATGATACTGATTTTATGTTCTATTGATAAAAACAATTATCATTCTCCTGTCCGCGGTTAAAAACAATGTTGTATCAAATTAGCACGATCTCTAGCTTCATACTCATAAAATGCATTGTTGTTAATGGTTTTCTTTCTAAGTACTAATATGTTATCAGTTTTATTAGCTAAAACATATGCATCTAGTTCACGAACACTGAGTCGGCTGTTTTTATTTAAATACTTTTGGTCCTATATGTTCGCAAAAATCGTGCCCCTAAGATATTCTTTTAATTAAATATTTTTGGTCCTAAGGTACACGTTTCTTACAATCGTGAATTGTTTTGACAGGCACAGTTAATTAAGCTCTTTAATTAGCCTTCGCCATTTAATCACGATCAGTATTTTGATCTTTGTTTTGTTACACACATAATATTTGAATCGATTAGTTGCCGCACGTAACGATCATTACCAAATTATTGATTCTAATATTTCTAATGCTAGTAACGATTTAATGTCGATTCTTATTCAATTCGAATTGTATTGCTGTAATTACGAAGGTTAGTACTTACAATTTTAGTAATGTTTTGTGTGATTATGTGCAGTTTAGCGAAAGTGAATTGACATTGGTTCTGGTGGAGGCTTCTAGAGGTAACAGCCCGAACATCCGATGATCCGTAAGCCTGATATGAGTTTGAAAGGTTTCGTGGTTGTTTGGCAATGTTAATTTGGTAATGACTTGTTTGTATAGACGTTTTGCAACGCCCATGGCTTCATTAGTAGATTATTTTTTAAATTAAGTACCTATTCTATATGAAAAGTTTACCAAGAAATAAAAAAGTAGCCGATAGTTAGATTTGCTTCAGCCAAAATTTATATAATTGAAATTGGAAATGTTTTGACTAAAGCAGAACAGAGAAAAACTGTCAAATTAAGTAAAGAGTTAAAGATTGATTGAAATGACGGTCCTCTATGATTTAGGAAGACCGTGAATAAAAATGTTTAAACGTAATTTCACTGATGAGACCATAAATATTATCGCTGATACCAATGCAGATGATTGACCAGATGATCGATAACTCTTATCAATCAATATTAGATATTCGGAAGCAAAATATTTTTAGAATCTGTTATATTTATTTTACTGCGCATGACAGATAATTTAAATAATCCACGTGCTAACGCGTCTTTCTTCATATACCAATTCATTCACGTTATTACGATACATAATTAACTTGGACTGCAGTTAACTTGACTCATACCTATTAAATGGAAATCGAACCTGAAAAACGGACGAACAATGCGGGTAACGTTTCCATCATGCACAAATATAGTCCAGAATTATTTATTGCATTGGTAGCTAACTGTAAATTGTAGTAATGAGTCTAATGAGGCTTCGGATAGGTCACCTTCTCTCCTCGTTTATATTATGGCTTTCTTCTTCTTAATGTGTCGATGACAATCTTAATAGTAGTAGCCCAGAATTTAACTACGAGTTTAGCATTATCAGTAACATCCATGCGAGTTTCTGTAGCGGTGTGTCCCATTTGTATACCTACTTTCGGGATCTTGAAAACAGTTGCTATGCCAGTCTTTTCCTTCGTTTATTACTAACATTCTTTCAATCAGTCGTGTCTGTAGAGTTGTCCATATACAGATGGAATGCATTTCTTCACCGTATTCAAACAGCTCATTGCCGGCTTGTGATGCCATGAAGAACAACGTTCATCTGTGTACTGAAAACAAAATAAATACATAGTATTTATACGTCAATATTCTATAATCGGTACCCTACCAAGCCGTTTATGGCATCTTCATTACTAGAGAAATGTGTGTGTGTTATGAAGCGGTCGTCCAAGATCTCGTTTGTATATGTGCAGCAACTGTGTGATGTAAAGTAGTAACTGGAGTAGAAAAACAATCGCGCTACGGAAACCTATGGAATTGTGACGTAATACATAATCGTGAAGAATGAGGTCGCTAGATATGCGTTCTCATTTCCATACGTTTTGAAGAAATTATCGTACTTGATGGTTGCGAAATATTCACTCAGGCATCGAGTCGCGACGTTTATTTTCTAGTTAGGGCGAATCGTCTCTGGACTTTTTGTTAGGTTAGGGTTTGGAAACCTGATTGTAACATAATCTGAGGGGCTATACAACGTGACATTCTATTAGCGGTAACGGTTAAGGTGGATGCGTTAAGGTAGTACGCAAAATTTAATTTTTCTTACGTTTTTACAATTTGCAGGCATCGCATCGTAGAAATACGAAACGATTTGAAAGCGATTGTTACTTGTCTAGGGTCTCTGGTTTACGAACAGCACAAGCAGCTGTAGCCAAATCAGGAATTTGATTTCAGAGAAGTTTGTTAACGTATTTGTAAATGTTAGTAACCAACTGCATGACTATATTCTTCTTTTACTTTTCCGTAGAAAGAGGTTTCTCGTGACCTTCCTAATGGTCAATTAAAAAAATAAGATAAACCAACAAAACGTACGTATTTTTATGCTTTTTACTGTAATAGCGTGAGTCGAATTTTAAGCGGTACTATTGTAAGGTGCATCTGTTCTGCCTATTAAGCACCGATAAGTTACCATTATCGTTCACTTGTAGTTGTGTGACTTGAAACGTGACAGTGCGTTGTCTGCTGATTGGCCAATTTTATACCCAATTGATAGACCATTTGCTGAGCTTAAGAATGTAAACAATCAAAGCCAATTTTCTGAAATGTAGTTATTAGACCTTTATCTGTATCTACGAAATCTAACTAATGATATCAAGTAACCGGCTTAGTCTGCTGTCTGTCTGTATTAATTTACGTAATTCAATACTAATTTAAAGACACAGACTTTTGAAATTAAAGATTTGTTGTCCATACTCAAACATACTACCTGACAGAAATCGTATTTCACTTGAAATAATGAGTTAAGGAAACTCTGCATAAAGGAAATCATTCCATAGGAAGTAAGAATTTATACAGTTGATATTTAATTTCCTTGTAGATCCAAAAATAAGTTACCTGATTCACATCGGAAACTTAAAGCTGTGCTTTTAGTTACCCTGCGTATATATTGTACGGATTGCCAATGCTGTGGATTCATGAGACACAATATAGCTTGTTATCATGGATTTTGTCGAATCTAAGACCAAATTTTAAGAAATTCGTGACGCATCTCTTGTTCTACGACATAGGCCTGCTATAAAGATTGTGGGAGAACTGGAGCCATTCCCTTTTCAATCCATAAATCTACGCCCACAGCCTAAATTTGAGGTTAAACGCAGTCAAATTGTATTAATATACTCTCTGAAATATGAATTATGTACAGCCGGAGGCTGTTTATAAAATATCGTGAAGATAACATCGATATGGGCGTTCATAGTCAAAATATTGTTCAACTTGGCAATGAGATTCTAAAAGATTGCGTTAAATGTTTAGATAGTTAAGATAGTACTGATTAGAGCGTGAGTACATTGTTCGGTGTTAATACAAAAAAGGTAGGGACAGAAGTTTTACTTCAAATAGTCTATGATCAATCAACCCAGACACTAGTTCTAGTAATTAATTACTGGTCATGGTTTCTATCTTTAACAGAAATATTATGTTCATCTACGAGTCCTAGTGAGTTTGCTTTCGTACAGTATTAAGGTAGATCTTCTGATTGTATGTATTTATTGAATGGTGTCTAGTATTGTTTGTATAATTTATAATGAGTTGGTATACACTGTATCAGCCGTAAAACATTGTGTAACTACTTTATTAATAATTGCTATATTGTGTAATACAGATAAGTTACTGTGTCTTCTAGTTATATCAGTTTTGCCTGCTAGGTTTCTCCAGAATGCATTCCATATTGTATTTATGTTCATACCGTATTATTCGCCACAATTACAATAGAGTTCGCAACAGAAAAATGAGAATGTATTACTTTTTATCAATGTGATGACTAGGAATCTCAGGAATCTGGATTACTTTGTGATGCATAATAATATCCAATGATAGTTTGAATCGTAGATTCCTTTCTGTTTTACCTGCCTGTTTTTATATGTTTTCTGATTATTCCGTATAACATTTCTGTTTATATCCCTTCGATTTCTACCTTTGTTGTGTTCTTCTCCACAATGTAAGCTTAAGGACTACAAATATAATGTGATTACTGTCTTAACTTGTTGTAGGCGATTCCATTCTACATAAGGTGAATAAGGGCGCGTGATTTTACCTAATGTGTAGGCGTTGGTGTTATAAATATATCATGATTAACGTTGCCTGTTCAAACTGCTTTGAATTTAGTGTTAGTTTATTTCTGAATATTTTATAGGTTTGGCTTGTTAATAATTCATACCACATCTAGATATTGAAATAAATGAATGACCTAGCCAGATCCACAAATATTATAATTATTTCTTAATTGTTGGTCTCAACAACCTGCGCGAGAGCTTCTTTTAATTAAACTCTCTCTCTCTCTCTTCTTTTTATTAACTTCATGAGCAATGACAATGCTTAGAAGAGTTCCATCACGGTCACTGCTGAACATAGCAACCATTCCTATATGAATATTTAACTCATAGTTACTGGATCAAAATAGAATCAGTCAATTCAATAGACCACTCACTTCACGCCTCTTACGATATGGGAAGTAATAGAGCATTCTAAACGTAGCTAACACCGCACAACCACAAAGAATGCTACTCTATAAGGCGAATAAGGGCACGTGACGCCTACATACGCTTTTATTCCACGTAATGATTGATGTGTCGTGAACAAACAGCTGTTCAGCTCCCAAAGAGTCACGAACAAACAACCTTTAAAGATTGTCGCTTATACCGAAATATACGGTAATTATACATTTTGTCAAACACAAGCTTATGAAGTCATTATGTCGTTGTTCGGTTTGGTACTTGCTTAAAGTTAGGAAGGAGGTATGAGTAGACGTTCTTTGTGCTCTGGTGATGACACTGGGTGAGATTTTCTGCAATCACAGTTTATTTCTATTGCCCTTCTGGGGTCCTCCCAAGTTGCATCACATCACGCATTTCTTCTTCTACTGCTGTTCTTATTTAGCGTTACTTTAAAAATCCGATGTATACATTCACGATTCCTGATAGAAACCGGATTCGGACCGTTCTAGTCATATATTGCATTTGCGGTGACCTCTTTACAACTGGTGCTCCCGGAATCAGGAATTCCGGACTAGTTCCCGGATGAATACCGTCGGCTCATGTTATCTAATAGTGAGTTAAAACAATGCTTGATTTGCCCTAGTTGCGGTAGAATGTTTCCTTCGTTTGGCTAACGCAAACTACTGTGGGATACACCCATACACAAGCGGAGAGCTGGTGGACCCAGACACCAGGCTGCAGGCAGTCTAGGGAGGCAATGCCATCCTTGGATGGCAGGCTGACCAGGTTACGCCTTGACAGAAAAGATCTGCGTCTGGTGACTGGTACCATCACAGGAAACTGCCCGCTAAACAAGCACTTCTACACAATAGGAATAACGGACAGCCCCTTGTGCAGGGCTTGCATGGAGGCTGAGGAAACCGTTCCGCATATGCTTCTCGAATGCACAGCCGTAGCCCGGATCAGAACAGAAACCCTCGGGGCACCCAAATGTTACACGAATATTCTCAACAGACCAGGAGTTATAGCCAACTTCTGGAGGGAGGTGGGCTGGCTGGAATAACAACCGAAGGCCGCCATGGCTCATGCACAATGGTCCACTTGAAGGGCTAAGTGCGGAAACCAAACCTATAACATAGAACATAGAACTACTGTGGGATTAGCTTCTTTTTACAAATAGAGCTTCATTAGTCCCTTTCTTTAACATGCAATCAAATACTATTAACTGTAGCATAAGGATTAGCGTTAGCTGCTGGCTGTTTCTTAGAATCAGGTCTTTTTGAAAAGACCAATTTCTGTAAAACACTTCATTATACCTGACTCCAATTAATCGCGAAGGGCATCCAGTTTTCTTACTCATTAAAGTATTTTTATAATAATCATCACCTCCAAGCGTATAACCTGCCATGATTGACGTGTCGTGTAAAAACACAGGCTTGCTTCCAAACAGTCACGAGCGACCTTTGTGGTCGTTTGTCGCGCATACCGAACTATAATTATACTTTCTTGTGCTTATAATTATTATTGTTGGTAGCGTGTTTGGTTTTGCTTGCCGATTTAGAATGTTCGGGTTCCGATCGTGAAGGCATTTGCGTTGGGTTTTGATGGATTGCGTTTTGCTTGCCGCTTCTTTTCTTGCACATTTTAATTTTGTCCGATGGTTAGACAACCATCATGTTTATGAAGGAAGAATATTACATCAACCAAATAAAATCGCAAACAAACATAATGGAATTAGTAAACACACTAGAACAATGGGCAGTCATATCGTCATACGCAATACCTTACGTCTCTAAGATATTCCTTGTGTGTTTACTATTTCTGTTATATTTGTTTACGATTTTATTTATTTATTTATTGTAGTAAGTAGATGTAATATGAAGAATACTCTACCTTCTTTTATGAATTTTGCGAAAATATTAGAATAATTTGGTGTTAGCCACTTGCCTTGCATGCTGCAAGGAGCGATTATTGGAGTGCAATACTAGCGCGATATTCTCAGTTTACCTGTAGAGTATCCAGAATCCGTCAAATCATGAACAGGTGCGGTTAAATTTGCGATCTTATCAAACTCTGAAACAAGTAAGCAATAAATATACCTGATTATAAAAACTAATAATCCTATCCTACTTGATATTATAAATGTGAGAGTTTGTGAGTATGGATGTTTGTTACTCTTTCACGCAGAAATGGCTGAATGGATTTGAATGAAATTTGGCACACAGGTAGTTTGTAATAACACATAGGATACTTTTTATTCCGGTGCTACATTCCCGTGGGATAGTTTTCGACGTCAATGCGCGCGAAGCCGCTGGCAAAAGCTAATCATACGTGTCAGTAATTAGAACTTAGAGCAGTGGTGGGTGGTCCAGTGGCATCGACCCCGACTTAGGAGTTGTAGGTCGTGAGTTCCACTTCATGTAGGTATTTAATCAAAATCAAAAGTCATTTATTCAAATTAGGCTGAGAATCAGCACTTTTCGAACATCAAAATAACATATGACAGTCCCCCAAAAAGCCCACCCTTCACCACTTCCTAGCTGGGAAGAAGAAGTGGAGCAACAAACTCCCCAGCAGCGAGCATTGGTCATTTCATCACCACTGCTCTAAATACGGTGAAGGAAAATATCGTGAGGAAACCGGCATGGCCTAGAACCGAAAATTCGAAGACGTGTGTCATCTACCAACCCGCACTGGGCCCGCGTGGTGGATTACGGCCCACTCCCTCTCACAGAGAGGGGGTCTATGTAACAGCAGTCGAAACATTATAGGCTGACTGTGAATTAGAACTTCTCCCCGCCATTTCTGCCTCATCAAACTTAACTCTCTTAGCATTATTGAATTATTCCGATCCGTTACCCTGCGTTGTCCCCTTGACGGGAACGAATCGGAGACAGAGGATTAAAAGCCAAACCACTAGTCTTTTATCAGAAACCCAAAGCATTAGTTTTTTATTTAATGTAATGTTTCTTATAATGTGTGCCATTACTTTTAAGAATTTAATATATTCATTCTTACGATCCGTTTTTCCGATCTGTCCCTCTAAGGGGACAAGGCAGGGTGACAGATCGGCTAGTCTTTTATCAGAGACCCAAACCACTTGTCCTTTATTTAATGTAATGTTGCTTAATGTGTGGCATTACTTTTAAGAATTAAATATATTGATTCTTACGATCCATTTTTCCGATCTGTCCCTCTAAGGGAACAAAGTAGGGTAACATATCGGCTAGTCTTTTATCAGAAACCGAAATCACTAATCTTTTATTTAATGTAATGTTGCTTATAATGTGTGGCATTACTTTTAAGAATTTAATATATTAATTTTTCCGATCTATTTTTCCGCTCTGTCCCTCTAAAGGGGAAAAAGCAGGGTGACAGATCGGAATAATCCGCATTACTTATGCATATTTAATGTAGGTTACGAATACGCATTTTCTTTATTTCCCAGACCAGTAGCTGTGCAACGAAAAGAAAGTGAGCATGTAATACTTGATTAATGATTCACATAAGTAGAACATTAATTTCCCTTTTGTTGCTCATCCAGTTCCAAGTGTTTACGCTCTGTGACTGTTTAAAGTTTAAAGCTTCAGCATAACATTACGGTGGTTTTCCGAAGTTGTATAGGCAGAATTGTGTCTCTGGAAGGATTATTTAGTTGGCGTAAAGTTTTCATTGTATTTGTTGGTATATTGGCATGGCTAGTTGACATATGGCAAATTATTAAATTTAATGTTCTTTGTCTCGTAATGAATTACCTATTATTGTATAGAATCAAGTTCTTCTAACCTAACAGACGGCTGTGCTGCTGGGGAGTTTGTTGTGCCACTTCTTCCCAGCTAAAGCACTAGGAAGTGGAAGCGGGCGTCGAAAAGTGCTGATTCTCAGCCAAATTTGGATAAATGACTTTCTATGACGAGTATTTGTCAAACGCCATTTACTACAATTGTTGTATTATTAGCAAGGTGTAATAAAATACTGGGATGTTTTGAAGAATAAACAGGTTTAAATCTAAATTTCTATTGTACTAGGGCAAGTAGATCTAGGTGAGTGATATCTGCAACCTTTAGTCGTTACCAAGCCAGTAGGTAATAATTTATAAGTCGAAAAGAAAAAACTCGTTGGTCTAGTGGTTCTACTAGGTTCGATTCCCAGATTGGGCAAAGTGTTATTCGGTTTTTCTATCGGGAATTTCTCAGAAGAAGCCCGGAGTCTGGATATATGCCCGGTTGAGACCGATATGCTCGCCGCATATAACATGGGAATTAAACATAGGCTTAGACAAGCCTTGATGTTATGATGAAGAAAAACTATTTAAAGTGATCTAATTGTTTATCGTTACAGCACTGTATAGTAAATATTATAGTATCACACGGGAAAGTCCGCTCAGAAAATCAATAGGTTATTGTATTTTCTATTACGCATGTATTATTTACTATTACATATGTTTTCATGTCAACAATTGCAATAGATAATAGTAACTGAACGTATTTGATCATTAGTGGATCATTGTCCGTGTGCCATTTAAACGTACATGTTTATGTACGTTTATATGGCACACAAAACAGAAGACTTGCTTTGAGAAATACAAGATCATGTCTCGTACGGTAGATACGTTCCGTCATAATGACTGCCTTTCGCAGTCCTCTTCCTAAGGCGTGAATTGCACAGAAACGGCGTAAGGTGAAGGCGCGGCGCAGGCGTAGCACATTTTGTATGAAAACGTTAAACGTACAAAACGCTGCGCCTGCGCCGCGCGCCTTCACCGTACGCCGTTTCTGTTTAATTCACGCCTAAGGCTGCCTGTCCATTGGAGCGGAGAGGAGCGGAGCTGTGCTTATATGAACCAATAGAATTCAAAGTCTGCTCAGCTCCGTATGGATGGAAAACGATCTATTGGTTAATATAGCCACAGCTCCGCTGCTTTCTGTTCTTCTCTGCTTCAATGGACAGGCAGCCTAATTGCACCATAAATATGGCCCTCCGCTTTCCGCAACCAGTCCGTCCCAGTCCTATAACTGCCAGGGTAGTCCGCGAAATTCAGATTACCTTACGTTTTCTGCAATTTGCAGATTACTGTCAGGCTATATGTTGAACAAAATATGAGTCGCGAATGTAAAATGTACCTATGTATTTACAGAATTATAACCATACAATCATCAGTACAACCCTCTAAGCTCATAAAATCCCATTGAATGACTTTTTCTTAAAACATATGTACCTAGTAAGACTGTGTTTTGAATGTGCACAGCCGATATATTCTGTTAAAATCTCACCGTGAGAACTCACGTGAAGTGAGCTGTCATTCCATCTGACACTAGGGATTGATAATATTGATACTAATCACAGCTCACTTTATGCTCACTTCACCCAAGTTATCACGGTGAGATTTTTACAGAATAGCACTGCTGTTGTAGTTGCCATACCGTATCCTCCTTCGGTTTATCTAGCTGTTCGGCGGCCCTACGATTCAAGGTAGGATTTCTAAAGTTTATTGTACACAGTTAGACGTGGAGCTTCTTCATTCACTCTTGTTGTGCTGTAGTGTTCGGGTGCGCCTAAGCATTCGTGCGTGACGCCGACGCGACGCGACAATCGAGAGTGACGTATGCGCCGCGTTCCACGCTAATGTGGAGGTAGACTTCTAAGGAATAGTTTCATTGCTTCCGTATGTTTATGCTTGGAAATTAAAATAACTTTAAACGTAAATGTTTCCTTTGCTATTTCATAAGAGTTCCTAGCGTGAATCAGTCTTACTATAGGTACACACTCCTAAGGGTTCAAAGACTGGCACCATTCAGTGTGATAGATTATGTAAAATATCAAAACATCTTGGCTATTGTCTTCTGTTGAAGGTCTTCATAAGACGAATGTTTATAAATATGCTACGTAACCTAGGATATAGTTTATATAATTATCATAATATGTAGGTACCTTTTTATCTTCGGAGTTTCACTTTTATTTATAGAATTCAATATAAAAAAACGCTATTTATTTACTCGGTTCGTCCCACGCTATTCGTACATTGAATCCCAAAAAAGAAACTTCCAGTCCATTGACAGTCCATACAGAATGCCAACCGGCGATTTGCCCAAAGAATTCGCTCACACATAACGTATCTCTATCCTTGTCGGCGGTCCATTGTGTTGTCAGCAACCGAGTATTATCTGGTCAATCGATCTTATCAGCCGTTCAATGATCGACGGATCGATATTACTCACCGACTATTGTCTCGGATTGTTCCATGTTTCGTTTGCAGTCGGATGATATTTAGAAGTTGTTTTCAAAAATATATGTGATGTTTAAGTATGGTGGATTGTTGGAAATCTCTACAATAGTGGATCGTTATGGGTTAATTATTTGGCAGTTTAGTATTATCTGTTACGTATATGTTTGATAGCTGTTTTATTATGATTCAGCTTGCCAGCATAAAATGGTATTCAGACATTGACGTTTAAGCTAAGCCTCGTTAAAGATTTTATTGAATGTCATTATCTAGAATCTAGCCGGCACTCCCTTTCTGTGAGTCCGTAAAAGGCAGTTCAACTAAAGAGTTCTAAAGGTCGCATACCTTGTGTTGAATAAATGATGAAAAAACACTAAAAAACACTATTAATTCAACTAGGAAAGATACAAGAGGCTTTGATTTTATTGTGCCTGATGTAGCATAGACATAATCAGTCTATAATGTTCCCACTGCTGGGACACAAGCCTCCTCTCTGTGAGAGGGAATGGGCCAAATCCACCACGCGGATTCAGTGCGGCCCGGTAGATGTTACATGCCTCCGAATTTTTTAGTTCCAGGACATGCCGGTTTCCTCACGATGTTTTCCTTCACCGTTTTGAGAGCAGTGGTGATTAAATTATTTACACAAAGTAAAGCGCCTGTCTGGGTTCGAACCTGCGAACTCACTCGTTTGTCGCGCCGTAACTACTGGGTTACTGCTCATCTGATATAAAAAATGAAAATAATTCAAATGATATTCTATTCATTTGTTTATCTGAAGGCCAATTCTCGTAGTTCAAAATCTAGTCGCAGTGTCATCTCGGCGACATTCAAATGTTAAAAACTTGTCAAAAATGTAGAATGGAAAATCGAAGTGTTTTTGACAGATTGAGAATGTGATCAGACTGTGAACGTTTTTTAAATTACGGTAATTGCCTCTTTGATCGAAGCACAATTTGCTCAGACTGAACAAACCAGCTTCCGTGACCTTGAAAGGTATTTATTATAACATATTTACTCAGTGACCCATGTGCTAATTAAAGCTCCGGTTAACCTGAGGTTAATGTAACCATCGTAAGTTACGTTTAATGCTGTCATTTAACGATTTGAGAGTAAGATCATTCGTATTGTCGGCATCATGCATGATGTGTCAGACAAAATAACAGCTGCACGGGTCGAGGTTAAGCTACGCTTGCCGCCGTTGGCCCTTGGATGGGTGACTATCTTTACATACCAAGACTCCGGCTGTCATTTGTGGATCTTTGACAGTCGTTACGGGTCGTCAGAAGCCCGAAACACTGACAACTGGTCTTACCAAAGGGTATTGTGTTATCTAGTTACTGGGTTGTGGAGGGCAGATAGTCAGTCAATCTATGTAAAATACTGGTATTCAGCTGCGTCCGGTTAGACTGGAAGCCAACTCCAACATAGCTGGGAAAGTTTTAAAAGGCGGTTTGATTGTGATTAAGTATTCATATTTCACATATTATTTTATTATTGAATGACATCATCTGTGATCTGTAATTAACTTGCCATTCAGGGCGTGATTATTAGGTACAAACATTTACGTCATAGGTCGATGCTCAGTTAATCATCCGAATGTTTTCCTGACATGTCCCGTCTCTTTGAGAAATCAGATAGAAATCTCATTCTAGTTAATCTTTATGACTACTGTCTTCTGATCATTAAAACTTACCACTATCTCTGGAACTTCAGATGTCTTCGAGGAAAGTTGGAAACTTAGCATCTTCAGCTTGAGTAGAAAATGTGAAAGTGACGGTCAAAAATTACATCCATGTAAAGTTGTAGTGAGCCATTCATTTTCTACTATAAAGAATGTGGTCGGTGGAGGAAATGGCGTCACATTCTTATGTAAGTAAGCTAAGTGATTTGTGCTTTAAAAGAGCGTCCGTATGTTTTTTGCTCGTTCTTCTCCATAGAAACATACTATGCTTTGGGATAGGCAACTAGCTTCATCTTTAAAAGAACGTCCATTTATGTTTCTTGCTTGTTCTTCTCCATAGGAACTTACTATGTTATAGAATGGACAACTAAATTCATCTTTAAAAGAGCGTCCATATGGTTCTTGCTCGTTGTTCTCCATAGGAACTTACTATGCTTTGATATAGGCAACTAGCTTCATCTTTAAAATAGCGTCCATGTGTTTCTTGCTCGTTGTTCTCCATAGGACCTTACTATGCTTTGGGATAGGCAACTAGCTTCATCTTTAAACTAGCGTCCATATGTTTCTTGCTCGTTGTTCTCCATAGGAACTTACTATGCTTTGGAATGGGCAACTAGTTTCATCTTTAAAAGAGCGTCCATGTGTTTCTTGCTCGTTGTTCTCCATAGGAACTTACTGTGCTTTGGAATGAGCAACTAGTTTCATCTTTAAAAGAGCGTCCAAGTGTTTCTTGCTCGTTCTTCTCCATAGGAACTTACTATGCTTTGGAATGCCTGTAAATGGTTTTATTGATATAAATGCATTCGTTCGTTTTTTAGTTTGTCAAATGATGTGCAATACTTACTTGAGGCTAAAATTCTTGGTGTGTCAGAGGAAGGTGGCTGGCTTAATCTACCAGCAAAAGTTTGAACTCTTTTAACCTACGAGAAAACTGAAGACGAGGTGAAGAGATTAGCTGGTTAGCAAAGTTGGTAGTGATGATGACTGCCCAAGTAGCTTCTAACACTATATACACTTAATATGTCGCCACCCGTGGAGGTCCCTATTTATGGAAGAATGAAATATTTAATTTTTGTTGAAAAAATTCAACTCTAAAGTTGAAAGATAATAAATACTACCTCTAGTTTATTCGGATAGCACCAAGAGTTATCGTCTTTTATTGCTTTAGCAGATGTCAGCAATATTCTAATTCAAGTATTATTTTTGCAATAGCTATGAAGTATAAATGTTTAGTTGCTAGAATTTGAATAAGTTTTGCTTGTTTAACGTTTCGTAAATATGCTATTTCATTACGCATTCATTTTAGTTTAATTTTGAATATAATAAAATTAATTTCTCGTTTTCCCACGACTAACACAGACTGGCAAAAAAACAAAAAAATATATTAGGTTTCTTTTCGCATACAAATTAATTATGTTTTATTTTAGATGCTCGCTTGGCTACTTTGGCTATACGGATAAAAAACTTTATTAAAATTGTGTTCTAATAACCATCGAATATAAATAAATACAGTCCGTTGTACAATATTATTCATGCAACGAACACGACCACGTCGTCGCATCGTCCAAAAAATTTGTCAGCTGTCACAATCATTGTCACACCGTGCGCATTTCGTAAGGGTTTTCCTGCGTTGTGACAGAGCGACATATTGCAACCGTGCTGAGTTGCTCGCTACAATAAGTAATTAATTTGCACCGTGATTAGTCGGTGCAGTGTGCATTACAAAATGTGTTAGCTGTTGCTGTTGCATAGTTTTGTGGCAATGTAGTTGTGTGCCACCGCCTTTTGATTGCAATGATGCGTGCTTCGCAAATTAGATTCTGAGAGATATGTTTGTGGTGCTAATTTGTACGGTTGCAGTAAGATATGCGTTTGAAAAAGAGTTGGTATTTTGGTACGGGTTGCAGTAACTTAGTAGTCCACTAGCGAAAGATTGGAAGATTATTGCAAAAGATATATGCAAGTCCAACTCATTTAGCATAGGCTCCCTACGTTGATTTTTTTTGAAAAACAGGAGCTTTCTTGAATATTTTGTTTATTTTTTGTGTAATTTCTTATTTATTATATAGATAAGTCGAGTGGTGTTCCGTGTGGTGCCTTACGTAAAAGAATAGCACCATCCCATTTCTTCCCGTGGGTGTTGTAGACTAACAGATTTACTAGAGAATCGGCAGCAGCGTTCTCTATGCATTTGACCACCATACTGCGATCGCCAACTCGCCTGCCAAGCGTGGCGATTATGGCAAATCCCCCCCTTTTGGGGGAGGCTTATGTCCAGCAGTGTACGTCTTTCAGCTGATATGATGAGATAAGTTGATGTACTTAACATCTTAAACACGACATTCCGTAAAATAAAACTTGTATTTGTAACCCTAGCGATAATTTTCACTATCATGTCTCCTATAGCTAATTTGTGCACAGCGTTGCTGGCTGCAATATTCTC
Source organism: Polymixis lichenea (assembly GCA_949091785.1). Lineage (NCBI taxonomy): Eukaryota > Metazoa > Arthropoda > Insecta > Lepidoptera > Noctuidae > Polymixis > Polymixis lichenea. The sequence goes on along the minus strand of OX420943.1, from coordinate 19,041,603 downwards.
TATATATTTTATGAATTTCTTGTTTCTATGTTTAATATTGGAACCGTATTTGCCTTCTGACGGTTCGTAAGTGCCCGTGTAGGTTTAGGTGAAATGAAATATATTGATTTGATTTTATATTGTAGCCGTTTGTTGTTCCTTTTCAATAAGTAATAACTAATTAGCCTGTATGCTCCCAATTCAGAACTGTAGCTTCTTAAGTTACTATTATGTTGCTGCATTCTTCTCAGCTGATTATTTTTCTTGTTGTTGCTTGAGCTATTGTTTTCAAAACCAGTGACTAATGAGTAAATAGAAACAATACAATGTTAGATTTAGTAAACAATGCATGTTTTCAATTTGTTGTTTTAAGGAATGGCATGGAATACGTGTTATCAGTTATTCTGAATGAGTAAATGTAAAATTTATAAACAAAACTACTTTTGTACTTAATTGATGTATTACGGAGTTGTATTATTTCATTCGTTTATACAGGTTTTGTATTAGCACCAAAAACAGATCTTATATAAATATACGATAACTTTACAGCTTAAATTTTCGTGGGTGTCTGTAGGTAACAAGAAATCTGCAAAAGTCATTGTTCCACGATTTTGTTTTATAGTTATTCAGGTCATTATGTCCATAAATCAGAGTTTGCACACAGTTCTTTTTTATTCACATTAAAAGAGACATTTTGATACGAATTTCCAGAAACTATAAGAGCTATAAATGTAGTCTTTCTCATATATTTCGTTTAGTATTCTGAGTAGATTGTATCGTATTGTTCTGAGTTATTATTACACACAATTGTCGGTGATATAAATTGTGTGTTAACAATGCCGGTGGATACCAGGGCGTCTGCCGCCTGATTCTACGAACACTTGGCAATAATACAGATTTGCAATATATTACTTTCCACTAATTTATGTTACCTTCACAATGGACCGATCCGTGCCTGGATAGATTTTAAAGTCATGCTCAGTTCGCGCAAAATCGACTGCCTTTTCAATGTTTTCAAGTCTTTATCTACTAACTACAATAACTTTGATTCATTCATATTCAATGCAATTGCTTAATTTATACGTTTGACGTAAGTACACACTTCCGTATTTATTCGTACATATACTTACGAGTAAAGTGTACATAACTAGGTTCATTCACCTTAAATATTCACGAGATTATGTATTTCAACAGTAGGTACTTAGTAATGCATAGTTAGGGTCACGCAGACAGAGGCGCCGCGACGGTTTTTTTTTTTTTTTTTTTTTTCTGGGTGGGAAATCATCAAATAACTTCTCCCGCTCTGGGTGGAGCGCGAGGGCGTGTCAGACTTTTACTGACTAAAACCCACCCGTGTTCCCTCAGTTGCCTGTGTGCCAGGGGCGGCGGTATCTCTTTCGAACAACCCGCACCCCGAGACGCGATTCTGGTAGAACAATTTCCTTGAAGTTTATATAGAAATTGATCTACCTGAGTCGCGTCGCACTTGTCTGCGGTAGCCCATTATTGCAAAAAACTTCCGCATTGCTCAGAAATACACATTTCACGTAAACGACTCGAGTGTGGCACTTTTTGCCAACTGTTTTATGTCTCTGTTCTGTATACAATGCATTTTAAAGTTGACAGTTATCTACGCAATAGTTATTTTGCCATAAACATGTCAATTCCCTCACTTTTTATGACAGAGACCTACGGTGGATTCGTTTTAACGCGATATTTTATGGATTTTCATGTGTTTTGGAGGCTTTCAAAAGTCATTGTTGGCTATCTATAAATCTATATCTATACATCTATACATATAAATAAAATTGGAGTGTCTGTTTGTAATATTAAAATAACCGCTTTTTGCTACATGCATATGAATATATACGGTACATATACCAAAATAACATTTTTTACAATTTTTGTCTGTCTGTCGGTCTGTCTGTCTGTCTGTCTGTTTGTCTGTTTGTTCCCGCTAATCTCTGAAATGGCTGGACCGTTTTTGACGGGACTTTCACTGGCTGGTAGCTGATGTAATAAGTAGTAACTTAGGCTACTTTTATTGAAAAAAAAAAAAATCTTCTGATAAATATCTATACTAATATTATAAAGCTGAAGAGTTTGTTTGTTTGCTTGAATTCGCTAATCTCAAGGAACTACTGGTCTGATTTGAAAAATTCTTTCAGTGTTAGATAGCCAATGTATCGAGGAAGGCTATAGGCTATTACTTAACATCACGCTAAGACCCTTGGGAGCGGGGCAAAGAGAAAATAGTCACGAATACGAAGTACTCGCACGGGCAGGCGAGGCGAGCGACGGGGTGGGTCGGGGAGCAAGAAATTTGACGCGAACGAAGTCGCGGGCAGAAGCTAGTACAGGAATATAGTTGCTTTTATGCGTGGAAGAAAATATCAAAAAGTTGAATAATAGGTATTAAGTTATTAGTCACTATTGACAATGTTATCAAGTAGAGATGGGGCCGACTATGAATTTGGCCGGCTAGGCAACTAGTCGGCTGCATAATGGCTGACTAGTCGGCCAAGCTGATCATTGATTTCGGTTGAGTTCGGGTGACATCGGCAATGTTCAAAATGGCAAACCTACTTAATGCCAATTGTTTGTTGTAGAGTTTCTTCTTTTTTGTTAGAAGTTTTAGTTAATTTTACTTTCGGTATTTAATTTCTGTATTTAAGTCCAATTAATTAATGGACCAAATGAAGGGTTCCTATGCCTTACTATCTTAATTTCCTGATTGCACTGAAAGTAAACTGTAAAACTGATTCTTTAATAAAAAAAATTGACAGTAAAGATTCCAGTTTCATTTCAATCACGTTGTTAAAATTTTTAAGCATATCAATACGAGTAAAAAATGGGCCGAGTAGATGCCGTCTAGTCGGTACATCACTATTAACAAGTTTTTCTTGGAGAAAAATGTTGAAAACGATCGTTTTGTATATCGTGGTTACTTTTGAGAGATTAGTTCTCAATTAACCATACAAGTAATTATAATTCTTACGAGTAGGTCTGGTGGGGCTAGTGGCTAAATGATAACAGCCGCACAGATCGATCGACGGCTAAGATACGCTTGCCACGATCGATTCGTGGATGGTTGATTATCCATTACATATCGAGACCCCTCTGTGCCTTGGAAAGCACGTTAAGCAGTTGGTCCCGCCTGTCATTCGCAGATCATTGACGGGATTTTTTTTGAGCAATTACTGCTCGGCAACACTAATGAATCAATCTGGATCAATTAAGTGGAGCAATCTGGAGCAACAACAATAAATTGCCGATGTGTTTCGGCAATATTGCTTCTGATTGCTCCATATATTTCATGAGTTGCCGAATATCCAATCGGTTTGGATTTTTTTGTCAATTTTCTTTTTATCTCGTTTGTAGGTACCTACGTCTCGTTTTTGCGAGAGGAACCGGCCGGCGGCGGAGGCGCATAGATTGCCTAGTTTTTTAAGTTGCTCCATATTGTGTGGCCGTATCTCTGGCAACAGGTGGCTACATGTTGCCATTGCCCTAAATTGCTGGATGTAGTCGTGACGTCATAGTTAACGAGAATTGCTCAAGATGAAGCAATTTTAGTTGCTCGTGTAAGCGCACCTTTACACAAGGGTTATCGTGTTACCCTGTTACTGGGTTGTGGAAGTGCGATAGGTAGGCGCATCCGGATGAAACGGATGCAGGTGCATCCGGTTGTACTGGAAGCCGACTCCAATATAGTTGAGAGAAGGCTCGACAGATTGATGGTACTTTAAATAGCCGCTCATTGGCGGACAAAAGGCCCACTTAATCGCTTGAATAGTTAAAATAATGATTACCTTCGTCCATGTTTTCAATCGTGTACAAACTTGACACGTGTGTGAAGGCTGTCGCAATTTGTCAATTGATGAGACCGAGTGTCGAGAGGTCATGCTGTATTTGTACAATTACTTGACTTTTGATATTAGGTACTTGTTATGTAAGTTGTAAAATTTGGTCCTTGGTGTCGGGGAATAGCGATACAACGGTATACAGCGTGACCAGGGTTGCCAAATTTTTGTTAAAGAAATAAGTATGTTATGGTAAAGTGTGATAATAAACAGTATTTCGGAAAAAAATTGCATGTTTAGCACCAGATTTAAAGGGTCTCACTAATTCTGAAATCAAGGCTAGCTGAACCACTGCGCCCAATATTACCAGTTGCATGCAGCTCGATATTCTACGTTGTAGAAGAAACTTTTTTTTTATGTATAGCTTACATAAATAAAAAGTTTCTTCTTCTACGTAGAATATCGACCGGCATGCAAAAAATGAAGTAAGTATATGACTATACAGTTTTCACTGTTATCTATAGCTATCGATAACAGTGATAACTGTATATTCATATACTTCATTTTTGTTGATCAGTAAACAGTAATTTATAGTGAAAACCAGTTTGTTAATTTTTTAACAGTATGGCTAGCAACCCTAAGCGTGACAATCCTAATTTATTTATTAAAAATAACACTAACAAGAATGTTTATTCAAAATTAGGTTACAATATTATTATTTACTGATAAGGTATGATGTTTTATGATAAAGTCTGGGACCAAGTGCTGTGGCACATCTAGGCAGGTCTACTGATATTGGGACGCCGTATATTAACGTCAGGTATCAATTTCGAATTCGATTGAGTGCTGAGGTAGCTCATGTGTCAATAAGTAAAATTCTAATGACGATGATCGCGTCACTTTGTCACACATATGAAGACGTTGTATAATATATTATGTGAACGTTTGTACTGAATGGTCAAGGCACAAAGATACAAGTACAACTACTGATTTCGTAACCCGTGAATGAATATCGTGAATTGAAGAGAACGGTCCCCCCTACACATTTCAAGTTTTCCCCCTGTGTGCTTCTTCATAGAAATACTTTTGTTACGTAGATTTGTTATGAGTCTTTTATCGAGTCATGAAACTTGATTGCTGTCCGTACATTTTTACGATCAATTATAGATCTTCCTCATTTATGTGAACTATCTTAGAAAGCTCCTTCCTGTATGAACGAAGAAGTATTTGAACCTTGCTCTTCTATTGTAATATTTCGTTTATCAGTCAGAAAACACATTATCTCTTCATCTGCCTAGTCTATTCCCAACTATGTTGGGGTCGGCTTCCAGTCTAACCGTATGCAGCTGAATACCAGTATTTTACATGGAGCGACTGCCTATCTGACCTCCACAACCTAGTTATTGGGTAACACGATACCCTTCCTAAAACTGGTTGTCAGACTTTCGGGCTTCCGACGACCCGTAACGACTGTCAAAGATCCACAAATGACAGCCGGAGTCTTGGTATGTAAAGATAGTCACCCATCCAAGGGCCAACCGCGACAAGCCTAGCATAACCTGGTCGAAAGACCAATGCGGCTGTTATTACTTAGCCACAAGCCCCTCTAATCAGTCAGGAAACTAAAATAGGTTAATGCGTAAGGTGCTTGGAAGTAATAAGGAACAACCTGTTTAGACCAGATATGAAAAATATTGCAATGTTATGTAAACTGTCCGACGCTTGTGCTTAGGACAGGTATACTTACTTATATATAATACTATATACGTTTTCTTTTTTTTTTTTCTGGGTGGGAAATCATCAAATAACTTCTCCCGCTCTGGGTGGAGCGGGAGGGCGTGTCAGACTTTTACTGACTAAAACCCACCCGTGTTCCCTCACTTGCCTGTGTGCCAGGGGCCGCGGTATCTCTTTCGAACAACCCGCACCTCTGGCAGGCATGGCCCTTGTGGACCCCATCAGTTGGTGCTGACATCTCTTTGAGGCGCGCGTGGAACACAACGCGCCGTCGACCCGGGCTTGGTCCTTACCGGACAGCGAGCTACCCATTACTCGCCGTCCGCAAGCCCGTGCCTACGGTGGCCGGGAATCAGCCTGGGATTCCCGACGCCCAGGGCGTCTCCTGCGAAGGCCACGGCTGTGAGGGCGCATGTATTGCATCTCCCTCACGTGCGCCGCCTCCCTCTTTGCGAGCATAACTGCTTCGCTGAAGGAGGCGACTGCCAGCCATGCCCTCTCGCTCCGTACCATGGCCTGGACCAGGGTCGGACGCGAGAGATCGCCTCCGCCGAATACTATATACGTAACTCATAACTTAAATAGATCTTGTAGATTAAAAACAATATAGAGAATAGCCCTGTCTATCACTTTTAGTAAAATAATAACAGCTTCTTCTTAGCCAGTTTGTTTATGCACCTATAATAATATTACCATAGAACTAGTTTCTTCTCCAGTTCCACGTAAAATACCACTATCTACTCGTATTGTTAAAGCAGTTGTTAGTTTTACGAGTATATGAATTTAATTACAACTACTTAGCTTTAGTATATCTCTTCTAAGTTCCTGTATTTTTATCTATCTAACATCTAACAGGATAACCCAATACGATAAATGCACTTATCCTAACTACATCGAAACTAAAACATCTGGAACTTATTTTTAAACATTGTAAGTATTCCTTGTGAATTCACTCATAGAACAACGGAAAGTCGATCTCACTCGCTGTGAAATTGAGCGTTCGGATTTACTTCCTCCCAAATAGGTAATAAATGTAGCAAGGAATATGTTTTTTTTGCGGTATTTGCCTGCTCTTGACCTCAATCACGCCTTATGGAAAGCGATGGATAATTCCTACGATAGAACGAGCGTGCCCAGAAGATGCCTGTTCACTCTTGCTTTGAAGGCAGACTGGTTATATATGAAAGGGAACACAAAAGCTGGCAGAGAGTTCCACACTTCGGTTGTCAGGCTTACACTGCCCTCCCAAACCTATTAACACTGTAATTTTAAAACATTGTAAAAGCCAATTATTTTTAAAAGACAAACCGTGGACTTTATTGCCGGCTCTTCTCCATAGGAAACGATCAATTGGAACCGTGCACATAGCTTCTGACGTTATATAGGTGCCATGTAGGCAATGTTTTCAATCCATAGATCACAATAACATACTCCAACGTCATAAATGGCAGGCAGTTACAAGCTTTAAGCTTACCAGTTCTAAAGCTAAGTCAGCCTTAACTTTCGTCTTAGCTTTCGCGAGTGCTAAACGTTTATGTCCCGTTTGTTTGTAGGCGGTCAAGTGTGACCGGTGACGTTGAATGGTCTGTAAACTTTATTGGCTTTGTATCTTTTGCGGTCAGGTCTACACCTTATCGTTGGGAGAGCTTTGAAAGTTGAAATGAAGATGTTATTGCTTTTGTTCAATGATTTGTGCGTTAGTTTTGTTATTGTTAGTACGTTTTCTATGTATGAGGTCATTCAAAATCAAAATCAAAAGTCATTTATTCAAATTAGGCTGAGAATCAGCACTTTTCGAACGTCAAAGTACATGAGACAGTCCCCCAAAACGCCCACCCTTCACCACTTCCTAGTGGTTTAGCTGGGAAGAAGAAGTGGTGGAACAAACTCCCCAGCAGCACAGCTGTCTGTTTAGTGGGATAGACTTGATTCTATACATACATAGGCAAAGTAATAAACATTACAAGACACAAAATATTAATTAAATAATTGAGTCAAGTGTACAAGAATTGATGTGTCATCCCAGAGGTTCCATATTCACACTGTTGAATTTAGACTTTCTTTACTACAGCGAAAGTAATTTTTAACCTCCACGTGTTTTCCAAACCACGGGTTTACTCTCTAAGTCCGTCAACGGTACGGGTATACGGGTCCGTCCAAAAGTAGTTGATCCGTGAAAATGTCAAAATAAATTTTACGGACGGGCAAAAATACCTCGCTTGGGGAAACAATTATCAAATCGTATAGTCATTCTTAGTTCGGGCCCCGAACTTATGTCGGTTGCTGTAACGGATTAGAAAAGACCTGTAACTTAGGGTGAAACCTTCGTACCCAGGGACTATACTGCTGCCAATGCCTTAACTAAGAAACGCAGTAAGCATCGTGCCAGAGCATAATCAACTTATAAACTTCCTCCTGCACATATACCAGCTACACATACCAGCTTCTTATTAAATTAATGTCTTATGCCAGGAAAAGAACTAGTGACCTACTCATAAACATTTCAGACGAAAGTCTCAACAAAACAAAACTTTGTAAGAAACTCCCGAGTGCGATCACACCACAGCATACATTCTCAAGTGTACAAGCATTGATGTCATAGTTCAATAGTCAATAGCTAGACCGGTTGAGTCACGGCTGGAGTACCAACTTGTACACCCGTAAGATTTGGCGGAGATAACAGATGAAATGTGAAATCGACGCGACTTGTAGTTTTGTTCTATGTGTCTTGAAGGGGAAAACTGTGTGTTTGGGTTTAATATAAGGTAAACTTATAATAACAGGAATATTATTTGTCAAGATTGGAGAAAAGAGCTGTGGTGGCCTAGTGGGAATGGCCCCGACTTACGAGTTGTACGGCGTGGGTTCAAACCCAGACAGACGCTTTACTTTGTGTCATGTATTCCATCACTACTACTCTCAAAATTAGTGAAGAAAAACATTTGAGGAAATCGGCATGTCCTAGAACCAAAACTTCATTCGTGGATCTTTGACAGTCGATACAGTCGTCAGAAGTCCGAAAGTCTTACAAATTTTAGCCTAAGGGTATCCTACTAAATAACTGGATTCTGGAGGTCACATATTTAGTCTCTTCATGGAAAATACTGGTTTTCAGCTGCATTTGGTTAGATTGGAAGCTGACCCCAACATATTTGGGAAAAGGCTATGACAGATTAATGTGGTTCCAATTTTAAGAGCTTTAATACTGACACGATATGGCATTCTAATCAGTCAGCTATACATTAACGATGTTACGTCTGCAGGCGCCATTGAATACGCACATGTTAAGAAAAAAAGATCGCGGACAAAAAGACCAATCACTTTCAGAGATGGACAGCAAAGAAATTACGGACACACGTATCACTGGTTTAACACTAATTACATAATAAATAATTGAGGTCAACACTATTTACTAGTGATGTAACGATGTTGTATCGATGCTAGATCCGGCTGCCGGTTCCGATCTGTTCGTACGTAACTCGATAGTGCACTATAATTCTATTAGATGGGCGTGTTGAAACTCAACAATCGATTTAGAGTATCGATATTTGTTATTTAATAGTCGATTTGTCGGGATTTACGAGGTTCTCATTATCAAAGAGTTCATCATTGATTGTGTTTTCAACGATGTTATTTAAGCAAAATATGATGACCTTTTAGGTAACGTAAATCTTAAAGGCTTCCGCTACCGGCGGCGCGACGCGACTCTGTGTCATCAATTTCGGTGAAGTTTATAGAAATTCGATCCAGTAGAGTCAGGTCGCGCTGTCACGTCACGCCTGTCTGCAGGAGCCTTAATTTGGAAACAAAAACTTGATTTCTGAGCCCCATATTGTAACACTATTGATCTTAATACGATAATCCGTAAATCCGGTCCCCTAATGGAGCTGGATACAGCAACCATCGTACCCACCAAGTAATTTCGAAAAACAGTTTGACCAATGCATTCACAAGCATGAATATATTCTACCATTTGACTGTATTGCCAACTGTCCCAGTAGAATTCAGCCAACCTCGCTCTTCAAGCTTCTTTTACATATGAAACGTAAATTATAGCTGGCACTACAGTTATGTTAGCCAAAGGATTCAAAGCCAAATTGGCACATCAAGTTATTCACGACCCATTTAACTCGGTGTATGTATAATGCATCTTAGTTGTGTAGTATGTCTGGGAGAGGGGTGGGCCTAATCCACCCCGCAGGCCCAGTGCGGGTTTCTTCGAACTTTTGGTTCTAGGTCATGTCGGTTTCGTCACGATGTTTTCCTTCACCGTTTTGGGAGCAATGGTGATAAAATCATTTACACAGTCACTTGTAAGTTAGAGTTAAGAAAGTCTCTGTGGTTGAGGATTCCTGGTGAAGCCAAGAGCTTCCCCGTTGTAGTTCAAAACAATATACATGGGTAAAAAGTTTTTCTCTTTGTAACAGTAGCATCCTTACCAGTCTCAGATAATTTAACTGTTGCAATAAAAAATATCGTCTTCAGCAAATTCAAATGTTTATTGTCAACTATTAATATTTTACATTCGTTCTCTTTCTAACTAGGTTTATTTTCATATAGTCTCAATATATTTGCATACAAATTGATCAATACTGCACTTTTATTATCGTTGTGTTTCGAGTCCGCCTGTGCGATGTGAGTGTGACATGAATTATTCAGGCTTTCTGTGGCATCGTTCGCTTTAATAAGGGCATCTCGATATGTTGTAGAATTCACAATATATTACTTGTTTATTTTTTGTTGTACTGAACTATTTGGATCACGGATCTTTGTGTTACTTTTTTTGAAATAATCGTAGTAATGAGTTTTGGGAAGGAGCTTTGATTGTTTCTTTGTTGACGTAAATATAACTGTAGAGTAATTACTAGCTTTCAATATATCGATGGTCAAAGGTTGACAACATGTAAATGCATTGTGTCGAATTTTACAGGAGAGGGAAAAAACTGCATAATTTCGGAAAAAAATCAGATAAAAAAGTAGTTGGTAGGTAATGGAATTCTTTATTGATATCTAATTTAAAAGAATAAAATGCCCCCACAAAAATGTCACTCATTTTGCGAAAATATTTGGGTTACGAGTTGTCAACGTATGACCATCGATATGCAACATTTTCAAGAAGATCAAAGAAGACTTCAATGGGTTATTTAAAAAATTATATGTCTATGAAGAACTCCGACTCCAAACTAATATAAGGCAGAAGGTTAATGGCTAGACTTTTAACATAGTTAATGTAACCAAAATTGAATCAACAAATTGGACTTAAATTCAGACAAAGATCATCATCCGCCTAGCCTTATCAGTATTTTACATGGGATGACGGCCTATCTGACCTCCACAACCCAGTTACTGGTTAACATGATGCCTCTTGGTGACTGCCAAAGATCTACGAGTGACAACAAAGATCAACGTCCCTTTCCGAGGCACGGAAGGTCTTGGTATTATGTAGATCAAACGTCCACCGACCGACCGCGACTAGCATGTTAGGTATTACTTAGCCACATTATGTGTAAATATTATAATAATGCATAAACTCGCTCACACTTCGATTGAAGCGAAAGCTTTGATGATCTTACATAATGATACAGCTAATAAGGAAACAGCAAATTTGTAATGCCTAGATCATTAATACTGATGTAATGTTAAATGTAACTATAATAAAAAATATCGCAAGTAAGTGATCGCTGTGAAACATTTCTGAGCGAAATGTTATAAGACATTTATGATGAATAAAATGGCAAATAAAATGCTTGTGGAACATTGCTGGTATTTTTAAGTGAACAAAGAAGTTATTAAAGTTGTTGTGGGTGTGCTACTGTGTAATGTTTTAAGTGTATCGTCATCTAACGGTAATGGAGAATATCGAAAAGATCTTAATTGTGATCCTGGTGGGGCTGGGCACTTTAGAACTTAGTATTAGAACCTATCTCAAATTAGCAAGTTTATATGCATTGTGTTCAACACTTTTTCATCATCATCATCATAACAGCTGAAAGACGTCCGCTGCTGGACATAAGCCTCCCCCAAAAGGAGGGGACTTGCCATAATCGCCACGTCTGGCAGGCAGGTTGGCGGTCGCAATATGGTCAAATGCATAGAGAACGCTGCTGTCCATTCTCTTAGTAAGTCTCTTAGTCGCCTTCTTCAACCCCATGGGAAGAAATGGGATGGTGCTATTCTTTTAAGGTGCGCTTACACGAGCAACTAAAATTGCTACATCTTGGGCAATTCGCGACGAATATGACGTCACGACTACATTCAGCAATTTAGGACAATGGCAACATGTAGCAACCTGTTGCTAGATATACGGCCACACAATATGGAGCAACTTACAAAAACTAGGTAATGCGCCTCCCCCGTTGCCTCCGCCGCCAGCTGGTTCCTCTCATAAAAATGAAACGTAGTTATACGTACAAACGAGATAGAAGGAAAGTTGACTAACAATTTCCAAACTGATTGGATATTCGGCAACTCATGAAATATATGGAGCAATCAGAAGCAATATTGCCGAAACACATCGGCAGTTTATTGTTGTTGATCCAGATTGCTCGACTAAATTGATTCAGATTGATCAATTAGTGTTGCCGAGCAATAATTGCTCAAAAAATTGCCCGTGTACGAGCACCTTTACGTCTGGCAACACACGGAACTCCGGCACCACACGGATAAAAATTTTTCTTGAGCATTTTTTCAACTTAATCAAAATTGGCAATGCCATTATAATCATCATCTACATCACTAAAAAAATATTTAACCTAGGTGCCGTTCGGACACTGAAATCAAAGGGAATAAACTGTTCCACTGAACGGCACGTTACGAAATTTTGTTTCAGTGCCGTTAGTGGAAGTGCTCATGTGCCGTTCAAATCTGCGCCCTGAGTGGAATACCTCATTTATTTGATGTTAGCGGATCATGTCTTTTTCTTCCACACTTTCTTTATTAGTCATCATCTCGGTAGTCACTCCCTTTATTATCATATTCACACAAACTCAAAGGATATATTCCAAATAAACCAACTATGAAAGGGTCGGTCAGTCAGAAAGATGAAGCTGGTTGCCCATTCCAAAGCGTAGTAGGTACCCATGGAGAAGAACGGGCAAGAAACTCGCTGTCCAACCATCGTTTATTTGGTGTTCCTCTACTCTTATAGCCATCGACAGTCATACTTAAAAACTTTCCTCACTTTTCAATGCCATTATTTTCATTAGATAAAATAATTAAGTTTCAGGTATTATGTACATAGATTCTTCTATTCTATTGCCTCACGAGTGACAATTTTCGTGACGTCGTCGTGACCATTTCGTTCACACACATGGTCAGCAATGGCAAGGAGCAATTGCTGACCATGTGTGTGAACGAACTTAGCTTAATCATGATTTGGGATTTAGTTTACTAATTCAAATATCCCTGATTGGTTTGAACTTTGAACCATGGATGACCCAACGTAATTCGTTTACAGTGACGGTTGCCAAACGTAAACTAAGCGTGGGTAAGTAATGATTGATGTTATACCAATTTACTAATAACGCATCAAATCGGTTTTTGTTCATAATTACTTTATGCTAATGTCGAAGATGTCAAGGATTTGACGAGACCTTAATTTAATCTGTATAACTGAGATCGGTTTTCGAATTATGCGCGCACGCACTTAAAAATAATGATGCAATTTTCATTCTTGGTTGGCTTTAAACTAGTTTTTATGATAATTTGTTATACTAACTTTTATTTTCACTTAAAATTCTTTACTTTTTGTCCATATATCACGCGTTATGTGACGATGTGTGTTGTTTTAGTTACTTCTGGCATCTTTCAAATATTTAAACTGTAGGAAATAATTTCTAAATAACGAATCAAAGTCTTAGTACAAGCAAAAAGCTCGTAAGTACATATTTACTTTGGGAGTAAATACTGACATAGGTACAAAAATGTCTTGTAAATCTGTCTGGTTCACACAAGTCAGTATTGTATGTCTGTTTGTTATGTACTTTGTAAAATGTCGCGGGAGTGCTGTGTCAACACTCTATGTCAATAGTCTAGTGTTTTTACAGGGTTTAGATGAGTGTGACGTTGACAACAATGATAACGCATTGGACTCTGTGGTTATATGCAAGCTACTCTGTTCGTATTTTTTAATTTTTGTCGTCTCTGAAGAAATTAGCTGTTCCTTAATCCGCAATTTCTGGTATTGCTTTCTTCTCATGAATTCTTGCTTTTCTTTATTTCCTACCTATACTTCTTTGGCTTTTAAATTCATCTTCTTTACTGTGATTTGCATTCTATTCATGAGTAGTTTTGTACTGTGCAAGTCAGCTGTGGGTCGCCTGCATTTCTACTCACAAGAAATCTTTTGAGAGAAATGTGTCAAACGCTTTCAAAAACAGCAAGTCACGAGAAACTTAGCGTGAACTTAAAGCCAAAGTGGGTACAGCATTATCATACTTCATGAGAAATAGTTTCAGCGAATATTCTCATTGAGCACAAAGAAAAATCAAGGATGAGTAATAAACGCCAGAATACTTATCTAAACTAAACATCTTTTAGATAAAAAAAGCCATTTAAAATAAAAAGTGCTCATGACGAGAAAAACAAAAGTGAAGACTATTCATTTGTTGTGAATAATTCGCGTAACTGTGACAATATCCGACTATGACATTGTGTACTTTAAGTAAGTGGTGTAGCTTAGCCATGAGAACGACGTCATATGTATTATTTGACAAAGACATTTAAAGTTTCTGATTATAAGTGTCAAAATACTACATGGACCGACATATGAACAAGTTGCAAATGTAGAATAGAGACATGTGTTTTAAAAGTGCAATTTTTAATTTTTTGTGCAGATTCTTCTCCTTACCGTCACGTAGCCCTTTGTTTCCATCTAATACAACAGTCCTTTCGATATCATCATAATAAATTCCTGTAAGCCTATTCACACCAACATTTTGGCCATAACATTCACTTTCACCACATCCTAGTAGCCGCACACCCATCCTACGTGCTTCCCATGCTAACCGTACCCTCTTGACACACTACACTTGACGCTTGAAAGTATATATCTGTTACACTTTTAGCATTCACATTGTTTTTGTGTGGAAACTTAGGAATTACATTTAAGTTTTAACGTTTAGGATTTGGTAAAGGCTTTCGACACGCCTTTGTTGTGCTGTGGTGAAAGATTCGTCTTGTGTGGTTATTGCAAGGTCATTGTTGAAGGATGGTGTTGTGATCTCCGATATTGGATCTATCGTTGGTTATTCTTTTTGTATTGTTTGAATGTTTTCTAAAAGGCTGGCCGTCGTTAATCACATCCCTTTGCTAATCATAGTTCACGTTTTCGTTCTTCATCTCTACCTACCTACTCACTTCTTGGTTACCACGGGTTACCTCTTGGTTCTCATGGTCGTTTAATAACAAGTGGTTACTCTAAAGAAAGAAATCTCTTCCAAAAGACCCAAATGTCTTCCTAACTGCAAAAAGAAAATCAAACGGTGTCTTCAATTACTCCGCTATTTATCACCACCTACTTCGAACCGCGAAATTAATCAGCTATACATCTGTAGTCTTAACAGTTACCCACAGTTAACCACACGCATTTCCTAGACTTAGACACTACAAACCGGCTGAACATCGAAACATCAAATTCGGTTATCGTACCTTTATGATCAATTCGCAACAGTTCAGCAAATGCCGAACCAAAGTTCAGCGGAACAATAGCTCTTTTGGTGTCGAAACCGATGCTAAGCTAAAACATGATGGGTGTGCATAAATTACTAGTTCAGATAAGATGTCTGTCCGCGGGTAATTAACTAGATTAAAACTTCTGATATTGAAATGCTCGCATTTAAAGTTAAGTGAATTCGTGGCTGATAAATAAATCTGAGTTAGCTTTATCTAATGCTAAGTGGCTTGGTTGGAGTAATTTTATTCTAATCTATGTAGGGTTTGTATTGGCCTAATATTTACGGATATTTGCCCGTTATTTGCGTTTCCGATCTCCGAGTTTTCCGTCTCAGCTTGGTAGCCTTGTGGCATTCCTCTTTGTAAAGTGTTTGAAGATTTGCTTGGATACAGGCTTCCTCTCAATGAGAGCAATAGTGAGTCTGTCTGGGGCAATACAGCTTAATATCCTCAAAATAACTTAACTTTTTGCTAAAACAACAATGAAAAGAGGAACCAAAAGGTTTTGTAAAATTCTCAAATACAAAATTAATTTTATGCCTCAAAATTATAACATTAACGCCAATTATATTTATTAAGTTATTAGTCAAGCTAGAAAGGTAAAAACAATTACTACCGTTTTAAATCCAACTAATATTAAAAGTACAGTTATAAACACGCTTGCTTGAGAGCAGTCACGATTTTGTTTCTTACTTCATTCTATAAATATTTTTTATGCAGAAAAAATATGTAGGTATATGATTTATAGAGAGAGGTACAAAAAAATACACAATGTTACTTTTAACTTAGGAACATGGGGTTTTAACTCTGCATCCCTAGATCCTGAGTGGATCTCAACTCTGAAATTGTCAACTAAGAAGCTAAAACTCTACATAGAGGTATTGAACTGATTGATCATCCCGTCTTATATTATATTACCTACATACACGATAAGTTTTTATCCAGTGCGCAGATTTGTAAAAAAAAAACGGTCCTAGGGCCTGCACAAAGTGTAACGATAACAATGATGGAAATGTCGGAATTGTATGGCACTGACATAACGTACCAGAAAGCTTATATCAATTCTGTTGGGAGACGTTAAAGACAATTTTTTGAAAACGATCGACACTTATTTGAGCCCTTTGTTCCTGCAATTTAGTAAGATTGCAGACGTTACACAAAGTGTCAGCGATGACAATGTTGGAAAAGTAAAAATTGCCATATGGTACCGAAAGGTTTATGTCAATCCTGTTGGAAGACATTGTAGAAAAGTTTTGAAAACAATTACAACACTTTTCTTGTTCCTCTAAGTCCTGCAACTTAGTAAGATAATGGCATACTTTCAGCTTTACACCCAACATGCGTGGGATTGGATGCATAGGTAATTCACACACTGCATTATATGACTGTTACATTAAGTTACAAAGTTTATCAAATCGATTTTCTCGGAACAAATGTAAACGGATCGTATATTGTCCGTTGCCACACATTATTCTCTATTCACATTTAATAAACTGAAATACGTAGCCGTTACAATAAAATTAAATGTCGCAAGTTGTTTCACGGAAAGGACCTTAAAATGTTGGCTGGCGACGGACTGTGCAATTTCTTTAGATTGTGTCTCTTTGTATGTCTTATTATTTATTAACTGTGGCTTGAGATTTAACATAGGTATGTTAATTCACTTCTAAATTATCGCATTGCCTATAGTTCGACATTATTCTCGCTCGAACAATCGAATAGTAATTGATTCATGCAGCAGCAAGTCTGTCCTGTCAGATTTTTCACTTGAACGTGAATGGATATTGTACACATTTTTTTTAAAATGTCGAGGTATTATGATCAAGAGCAGTGGTTTATGTAGCTCATGAGTTTGAACCCAAGCAGCGGGCACTTTAATTTATGTAAATAATTTCATCACAATTGCTCTTAAAACGGTGAAGGAAAACATCGTGAGGAAACCGGGATATCCTAGAACTGAAAATTCGAAGGCATATGACATCCAGCAACCCTCACTGGACCCGCGTGGCGGATTCCCCACTTCTCTTACAGAGAGGAGGCCTGTGGTCCAGCAGTGGAAACATAGGCTGATTCTTATTATGATTCTGTATTGTTAACAATTTATTTTTTACGGTATTGGTTCTTTAAAATATATCTTCATGCTTGTCAAATTAAAAGTCATCGATACGAAAGATAGCTTCCAATGGTATTATTGTATTTGTTTTTATAGCGAAGTCACCTTCTCCAACAATATGCCCGTGACATTTCATCTCTTTGTTCAATTTAGTCCATTCAAAATCGTATTTAAAATTACACTTATATTAGCTTTGTTTGTCTTCAAACTCTGTCAAATTGCGAATGGGCAATTAAAGTTCAAGTTATCGTTATGCAAAATGTTATTAAAAGCTTTAAAAGGTTCTTATTAATGGTCATCGACTCATCATATTACGCAATACTGTTAAGTGCTGTTATGTAGTTTCAAACTTGACTTAATGCATCCAAATTGACTTAATCATGACGGTAAATTAGATGTAACAGCTATTTGACTTAACGACTTAGGTAAGTGATTGATTGCTAATTATTGAGTTGTTATTTTAGATTTGTACTTTTTCAAGAAATAATCTCCTTTATGAAGCAAAAGCCAAAAAAAGTAAATTTAAAAATTCAAAAAACACAACGACGTAAAAACTGAACTTTAAAAAAGATGTAGACAAGAAAATTTTAGAGGTTGACTACTAACCTTAATACTAAAGCAATCTTATGCAGTCGGGTCGGAGGCAATAATGGTCTTTATTGTTAAATTTAAGAAGATGCCTGCATGAGTTTGCTTTATTTTTTTCTTTTTACAACATGGCTTCTGGTTGTCGCCACGTTGAAATTTGATTACTGTCATGTCTTTGGAAACACTCGCAAGATTAAGACAAATCTATTGACGTAAGAATCATCAAATCAGCCCATGCATTTGCTCTCTAGATTGCGACAAAGGAATAAACATACATACATACATAGGCTGAGAGTACCCTCCTGTTCGTCGTGTAGTCGGGTAGAAAGGTTGCACCAAAAAAGTTGTTTGAATATCATCTGCGGAGACCACAAAAGCCTCTGAGTGATCTTTCATGTTTTGCGCTTTAATGCAAACAAACGTTTCCTCAAGGAATCCTTTGTAATTTTTGGTAAATAAACATAAATATGAAGCAAACGAAGTAGGTACTGAAACTGGTTTCTCAGTTTGTTTATCTTTTAGTAATACCACGTTAAATATCGCGGTGGGAATTTATCTCGCACTGAATTTTCAACTGTCGGTGTTGAACCGAGCATTCAGAATCCAACAGAGTGAATCTAGCGAAAAAAAAAACACTCCTATAGGTGCTCTTACATGGGCAACTTTTTGAGCATTTATTGCTCGGCGACACTAATGGATCAATCTAGATCAATTACGTGGAGCAACCTGGAGCAACAACAATAAATTGCGGATTTGTTCCGGGAATATTGCTTCTGATTGCTCTATATATTTCATGATTTTAGTCAATTTTCTTTCTATCTCGTTTGCACGTATAACTACGTGTCGTTTTTGAGAAAAGAACCGGCCGGCGGCAGAGGCGGCGGGGGTTGTTGCCTAGTTTTTTTAAGTTGCTCCATATTGCATGATATGTTCTGGGCGTTCTGGCCGTATCTCTGGCAACGGGTTGCTACATGTTGCCATTGCCCTAAATTGTTGAATGTAGTCGTGACGTCATAGTTGATGAGAATTGACCAGGATGGAGCAATTTTAGTTGCTCGTGTAAGCACACTTTTAGCACCGAGATTTACAAATCTCTGCGCTAAGGAGTACTTCGAAGATCCAGTGTGCTAAAAAATCCCGTCGCAATATTTTTACGTACGTGGACTTACAACACAATACTTATCAGAAAAACCGAAAGGCCGAAGTCTTTACCAACGCAATTTTCAACATGAATATTTATATATATATCGACTATAATGGCGACGATATGAACTAGTTTCTACTTTTTAACATAAGAATTCCCATTCACCGTAACCACCATGTTTCCTATTCCGATCAGTTGCGTCAGAGCATCTGTCGGAAGAAAGTCGTTTGAGATAAACGTTTTCGCTTTTCCGTCACCACACAACGTATGGTAATACAATGGCGAGCAGATATATTCGCCGTCATTATTTAAATCGCCTTTTGTAGTAACATTATATTTGCTATACAGAGGGTCAAATAATATTAGCTGGCAATACTTTACCCACGTGATGGGTATCAATATCGAAAACTAATGGAACAAAAAAAAAAAAAAAAAATCTTCCCCATTGGCCATCTGTTCTGTGAGAAATGTGCCATGCCCACTGCCACTTAAGTTTGGCAATTATCCGGGCTATGTCGGTTACCTTGGTTCTCTTGCGGATCTCTTCATTCCTGATTCGATCACGTAGGGAATCTCCAAGGATAGCCCTTACCATTGGCCTTTGGGTGACTTTAAGCCTTCTTATGAGGCCCATCGTGAGGGACCACGTTTCGGTTTCATAATATGTCATCACACGAGGGTATTGCCAGATATTTTATTTTGACCCTGTGTAAGTAATGACTCCTAGAAAATATTTCGCTAGCTTATGACATTTTAGTATCTATTTCTACAATACTAGTCTTGTCTGGTCGTGATTCTGAAATGTCTAATATCTCGTATGCAAGATGTGTGTTGTTGCGTGTTCTATCTGTTCCTGGTTGCGAAAAGTGATTTACAGATTACTCCATTTTAACTGCTGTATTCATGTGAAATAGCGTGTTATTAGTGTTTTTTTTTTGCATTTTCATAATTGTCTGATGTAGTACCGTAATTAGGATTCCGTACGAAAATGGTGAAAACGGCTATGTTATATTGTTACTCAATTTCTCTCATATGACACCACAGTTAAAGTTGTTTATATTATCGGCTTAAATTATATACAGTATTGCCTTCTTGAAAATCTATTTTTATTTCTAGGGCAGAACTACCTACTTTGTGTGTGTTTTTAAAGCCAGCTAAATTAAAAGGAAATATATAATTACAATTAATGGTAAAGTTTTCTTGCTCGTCACTGTAGCGAATTCACTCTCGCTGTCAAAACCCCGCTTAGCATGAGTGATACCGTTATTACGTGCGCGTAGATGTTGCGTGTGCGCAGCATCACGTTACGATCGGCCTTGACTGACATGATCTTGTACGGTTTGATTTGCATGTGTTTTCATGCTATGAGAAATAGGTGAAATGCTGCGCGAAGATTTGTTTTAGTTTGTTTAGTCATTTAGTTTTGGTTGCTGGGTTGATTTTTGGTGGCAGTGATTGGTTCACCACTAAACCAAACGTTGCTCCAACGTTTGGTTTAGTGGTGAACATTAGTGGCTTTCAGGCTCATTGATTTAAAGATAAACCATGTTAAATAATAAGGCGATACCGATTGATTTGGTTAATTATTTATCAAGCCAGTTTAAAATTAAATCATGTAAAGATCTAATTATGTTGACAAATAAGTTACTGAATCTTCATCGTAATCTGCTCACTGGCGTCTCTTTTGCGACACTTCTGTAGGATCAAGATGTGAATATTCAAAAATTCAACAACTTGGCCTGCATTCACTATGACCATTTAACGATTTCTTATGCGTAACCAGGTCAATCACACACGAATTCTGCTAATATAGTATTAATAATATCGACAAATTATCTTGGAACATACAGAATATGACATTTCAATTCCTTACCGTTAAGGTTACGCGACGGTCGCGTCGCGACACTTGTAGAACAATTTCCATTAAGTTTTCATAGAAATTGTTCTACGAGTGTCGCGACGCATTTGGTTTTCGACGATTTTTAATAAGATTCCGCAGGGAATCATTATAACCATACAGAATTGGGGCCCTGGTGAAATAAGTTCACAACACAAAATATACGAGTCTTTGTCTTCTCCAAACTTTCCATAACTTCCCAACCACCAGCTGCTGCTACTGCTGCTTCGGTTGGTGTCATTGGCATTTGCGTTGCGCATCTTGGAATTATTCTCGTTTGAGCACCTATTTTTTGGGCACCTTTGCGCTGAGCACCAAAGGTACTTCTCGAGTATAATATGCAATTTATATCTAACAGAATCTTCCCTTTCTTCCTCAGGGTCTGCCATCGTGGTCGCGCGGGCTGGAGGTGGCCGAGGCAGCCCGCACGCGCCTCGTGCGCTGGGCGTGCGGCGAGCCCCCGGCGGAGACCGAGCCGCCCCGCAAGAAGATGCCGCACGCGCTGCGCCGACGGTGGCCGCTGTGCCCTTGTTTACAGGTTAGTAACAAGTTCTTCAATTTAAGCAACAAAGAAAAATATTTTATTTGTGACACGCACAGGAACATAATATAACATCACGTCTTGTTTGCTCGAAGGGTTGGGCCGAGGTGTACCTGTAGTACATCCACATTTAGCCAGCTATGTTACGGGGCCATTTAATAGGGAGCTAGCCTAGTGCCATCAACCGGGCACAAATCCAGACTTCAAGCTGCTACTGAGAAATTCCTAATAGAAAAACCCAATAACACTTTGCCCAACCTGGGAATCGACCCAGGACTTCATGCTCAGTGCTCATGCTTGGGACCACTAGACCAACGAGGCAGACCACGTACAGGAAATACAAGATAGATAGTCGTGTACAGATGATGCTGCTGGAAGACTTAATTTTAATGACGTAGGCTCAAGCCCTGTTATCAAGGGTTCCTTCAAATACGCCTGGGTGTTGCACAAGCTAAAGGCTGAGCGTGATCGTGGTGTCACCATCGATGTTGCTGTGTGGAAGTTCGAGACCGCTAGATACTAATATACAGGATAGGTTTTTATCCAGTGCGCAAAGTAACCATGAATTCAGCATAGCATTCTAGACCCCCTAACGCAAAAATTTTACGTCGGTTTTACAAAAAAAAAAAATCTGCTGTTTCATAGAAAATTACAATACCTACGCGGTCAAAATGTATGGAACAGCTGATTTTTTCTTGTATTACCGACAATAAAAAAAACTGCGCTGGGGTCTACAATGATATGCTGAATTCATGGTTACAGTTTGCGCACTGGATAAAAAATTATCCTGTAAATATATCAATCAAACTCAAAAGTCTTGAGTGAGATCAGTCCTGAGTTCGAGATGAATTTGTAAAAAAAATGGTCCTAGGGCCTGCACAAAGTGACAACGATAACAACGATGGAAATGTCGGAATTGTATGACACTGACAAAACGTACCGGAAAGCTTATGTCAGTCCTGTTGGAAGACGTTAAAGACAATTTTTTGAAAACGATCGTCACTTATTTGAGCCCTTTGTTCCGGCAATTTAGTAAGATTGCAGACGTAACACAAAGTGTCAAAGGGTCTAAAATGATATGCAGAATTCATGGTTACAGTTTTCGCACTGGATAAGAACTTATCCTGTGTATCGTCAGCGATAATAGATTTTTCTGAGTGATTCAGCTGATGGTGGCAACATCGGAGTTTTACCATATGTATAAATTTGATTAGGCTTATTATTTTGCATTACCTTGAACTCATTTCGTGGCTACAACTTGTGATATTCGATTGTTCGTTGAAGTCCATTGACTCCTTGCCAAGTTTTAACTTACCAAAGGTTATCTGGAGATTTGGCAGGTTGTCCAAAATATTAAGTTTCGTCTAACCGTTCATTATCTGAATTCAGATCTCTAGAATTGCTTCCTTTTTCATTTGCGTTTGTTAGGACCTTCACTAGGTTAATGGCGAAATGAAAGCCTGCTGTAATAACTCATTCATCCGCCAATGTATTTAAATGTACCCACTTAACTTAGCCTCAATTCAAGGCATTAAAAAGTTACATCTATAATAAATTAATAACATATTATTGCTAGCTTCCGTTACTTCTTTCAATGCAATGGCATCAATTAGAATTTCCCCATTCCCTTCAGCGGCGGATATGCAAACAAAAACAAAGTAATCAAGCGAAGTATTGATCAATATCCTTATAGGTCCTTATCTAGTCGATCTATGTGCCGATATTGTAAGTACTTGCTTGCTAATTGTTCCGGAACGCGTCGGTTGACTTCACTGGCTGGTAACACAACACCCACGGCATATCGAGTTCGGATTAGGGTTCGTTTCGCTTCGTACTTTCACCAGTCGTCTAGGGACTTTAAAATTCATTTGATATTTTTGCTGAAAGAAGGTTTCGGAAGTCTTGGGCTGACATTTGGTTAGCAAAAGGAGTATGTAAGGATCGTAGTGATGTTCTATCGTTTCTGCCTACCTCCACGGAGAGGTGTGAGTTTATGTAAATATGGATTAATTTGTTACCGTCCGCAGCAGTGTCTTTACTTTAGTGATAACTTACATCAAGTCCATTATCGCCTTCCAAAAGGCCGTTATGTTTTCCATTAGAATCTTTCTGGACAACAATTATTTGTTTTACGCCCTGTATCTTGGCTAACGTTTTAAGAGATGCATGTGTAGCTATTATTGTCTCTAATAAGTACAGCTTATTCGCAAGATCTCCTATAAAAGCTGATTCCCATTTTGCTCACTTAATTGCGAGACTATCGAGATTGTTATAATGTATTCTCATTATAACACTCTCCGTAGAAAACGAAAGTATTTGAGATTTAATAATCTCTGCAGCACCAGACTCGTTCCTATCAGGCAGGTTTCAGTTCATGTCGAACTTGTTTACTTCGTGTCTCGTGTCGCAAAGGTCAAAGGTCTTGTGTAGGTCAGTCATAGTCAACAGGTTGGCTATTCGTAGTCCACGTCTTCAGTGAAAGTCGAGTCCAAGGACTTCATTTCTCCGAGGTTGTTTACACTAATAATATCATTATCAATGTCTGCAGACGTGCTTAGCTGTTCTAAACTAAAGATTACGTTGGACTTATTGAAGGCTGATGGGGCTTAATGAGACATGGTGCGAGAAATCAGACTGTTATTAGATACTTCTTACTTGTTAAAAACAATCACGGTGTATGGTGCAATCGAGATCTGATTATAGTAAATAATCCGCAATTACAAAGTGCTGAAACATAAGTTAAGTTGGTCCAATGTACCCTCAAGCAACAACCTGTTATATAAGCTAAGTGTTAATAGATACTGTTGACATTTTATATTTAAGTATTGATCTACGTGACATTATTTTTGATGACATTTAAAGAAAAAACTAACTGTGAATGTGAGTACTATGCAGGCTAGATTGAACACATGACTTTAGAACTCGTCTGGTGGTTTTGAGCATTTTGTAAATGGCTTACGCAAATGTCCTGCAAATCTGGTAGCGTCTTGTGACGGGTCGTTGAGCTCCCTAAAATAGGGTTGAGCTACACGGTGACTGCTACATACATGCCGTCTGTTGAGACAGGTCAGCTCAAAGCTGCAATGGCTCTTTCTTCAAAAGGCCTTTCCAGACATTACCCTGCATTGTTAGACTCACATAAAATTTAAATAATATAATGTTTGGACTTTAAAAGAGACCATGACCCCTGAGTTTGTTTCGGCTTTTCTTCTCAGGGAACAGTCAGCTAGGAAATGCCGGCGCCATCTAGTTTCTAAAAAATATTGACCAACAAAATATTGACGTGTAAAAGTGTCTTTTAAAATTACTTACATAATAAACATTTCATAAACATTTCATTTCATTTCATTTCATTTCATTTCATTTCATAATATTTCTTCCTGTATAAGGTAGCATACATCGACGCGCAAACTAAAACCATGAATTCAGCCCATGATTCACCCTTTACAGTAGAATTTTTTTCATTGGTTATCAAAAAATATCTGCTGTTTTATAGAAAGTGCAATACCTACGCGGTCAAAATATTTTTAATAAAAACGGCGAAATATTTCAACGCAGGGCGATCAGAATCACGTACGGAATCCATTCTATAGCGCATTTAGTTTCTTTCTATCTATTAGTAGGAATATTATACAGTAGATCATAGATATACTTGAATGATTTGTAAGCCATGAAATTACAACAAGTCCTGAACTTTAAATTCAATACAATTCGGAATCTTTGCTTACCAATCTTAGAAACGGGTCGCAAAAGTCTCAGTGTAAGTTCAAGTTGGCTATAACGACATAATTAACATTTAGAATAGTTTAAACGCAATCCGAAAGGTAATTGCCACACCCACTGCGGTATTAGTAAAGTGAGTAATGTCGGAAAACGGAAACAGAAGGTTCACTGAATGGATATAAATAGGCTCTATTTACATCCATCCAATCAAATGAAGAGCGATGCTGTTCGGTAGTCTGCAGACAAATTCTACATCACTGTCGTAATATTCCTCAGATATCATTCATAATTTGATGATACATTTCGATTTAAAGCGGGAATACTATTTTATATTATACAAGCGGACCTATCAGACGTTGTACTGCACGAATAGCGCCACCTTTCTGATCCAATTGTTAATGTAAATCATCCCGAGACCCATCAAACACAAAAAAAAAAATCATCAAAATCTGTCCAGCCGTTTAGAAGGAGTTCAATGACATACGTACAGAAAAATAAAATATACACCGTGAAATTTTAATGGTTGTTTTCCCGCAGCGAAATGGTTTTGTCTTGGTAATACAATCGTTGTATAAACAAATAAAATATTAGAAACAAAAAATGGCAGATTAACCATTGTGAAAAATCCCCACGTACGAGAGTTTATTTCGCTTAGAACATTTATGCATCGCTGTTCCCTTTGTCGGAGGTGCGTGCGATTCGAGTAGTACCTACAAGTTACCTCTATTGTTACTAAGGAGTAGTGTTTTATCGAGTTGATGAATATTTTTTAATTATTTTAAAACAAAAAAATCTTTTTTCTTTTTACTTATACTCTATGCTTCGAAAGTACTGCTTATGGCAAGTTGTTCTGCCGCGGGAAAACAACCATTTAAATTTCACGGTGTATATATTAAGATAAACTCTGTATACTACACTCTGTAAATTGATTTTGGTTTCACTCTCGTTAGTCCATATAGTATCAGATAAAATATTGCCGCTCTTCACCTGCAGCGGTTGGTTCGGTTTGATGACCTTTAATGTGCAGAATGTGCATCATTGAACTTGGTCGGGAGTTAGTCCTCTGCATACATTTCTTTGATTGTAAAGTAACATGAGCTGCATTTAGTGAAATAAACACACTTGCAATTTGTGTCAGCCTCGTACCATCGAATGTATCGATATTTAATAGCCTCGTTCATTTAGAATTGCGAGTAATTAAGATTTGTCTGTCGTTTCTGATCGTGTTGGAATCGAGACTTAGTTTAGTGCATTTCTATCCCACATTGGGCGAGTAAAAATTATTTAAGGAGTTGTTCTAATGCTTTTCACACTTATTTCGCTTGCCCTTTTGTATTTTTTTTAATTCACCTCATGTCTTAACTGTAGGTAATTGATATTTTCAAAGTTTTGTTTAGTGGTGTATATTTATGATCTCTTGTTTCTTTAATCTGGCTTATAGACTCATTTAGTTAGGCAGTTCGTTTATCCATGATGGGCGAGTAACGGTTGTAAGTGTGGCCCGTCCGACAGACATCTGGTCTACAACCTCACGTGAAACAGGTTTGCCAAGTGTGATGTTATCAGCAAGATAGATGCTGCTGGCCATTCACCTGGTACAGTTAGTAATCGCAGCTTTTAGCACCTGCGTGAGGAGTCGATAGATGGCTTAGGCATTCTTACTGGGGATGATAAAAAAGATGTATTCAAATTGAGCGTCTATCTAGGTTATGTGTATGTGTGGTGCTCTTCAGAAATTCTTTATTTGTTCAAACATTGTTGTTTTATTTTCACTGAAAGTCCGCAAACAAGTTTCAATGATTGTCTCAAGATTAAGAGCGATGGAACCGTGTGTTTCCTAATCTGATGCGTCTCGAGAAACCCAAGAAAGCTTATTTATTAAATTTTCTGTTCATTGTCGTATAAATTTCGCAAAAGTGAAATTGTTTTTTTCGATATCCGTAGATATTGATACCATTAACTAGTGTTAATGTATTTAAATTTTGTGCAAATTTTATTGTGCCCGGTCAGTTCATAGGTTAGCCATTAGAATTTGTCGTAGAGAAATCTCTGCTTCCATATCGTGGGTTTTCTAATCAAAATTAACATTTTTAATAAACCGCGACGTATTAATCAAAACAATATATTTGTTTATCTGTAAATGTTGTGGTTTTGTATGTTTCTCATAATAATTTATTCCGTCAATTTATTATGCTGATTCTATATAAAAACAAAGCTTTGTTATAAGATTAATTTGAATAATATAGGTACCTATTTTTTAATGCTGAATTGTTGTATTCGCAATATTTGTCCATGAAGAAACTTGGTCGTGCATTTTGTTAATGAGCTCACAAGTTTTGCTGTGAGCGACCTTGGCATTAACCTGGGAAAACTCAACGAAAGATAGAGAGTATAGAACTAAAGATAGAGGTTTCTTTGTGATTTTGTATGTTTTCTTCTTACTGTCGAATATTGACCGTTCCAAAGCAAATGATAAAAAAAATCATAAGCAAACTAATGAATGAAGCCAGACACGCTTGATTAGTGATGCTAAAATTATCTTTGTTCTTATGCTTACTCGTTCGTCCAATCAAATTACTCACAGAGGCTTACAAAAACAAACATACATGGTGATATATTATCTCTCAACAAATTGCTGTGTGTAAATTGCGATAAAATTATGACGAACTCATATATTCTGAGAAGGCCATTTCTCTTGCGATTTCCATTAAAATTAAACTAACTTTCACTGTAAGATTGTTGCCAGTATGAAAGGGCTATTGATAGGTAAGGGTCAGCCCTACGCATGCGCTATTGAAAACCAGTTTACATTGGATTGGAAAGCAGGCGAGATGTCGGTCAGTCGGCACATGCATGGCACTTGCTCATATATGATTTCCAAGACGAGGCTCGCCCACGTGCTTATTCTAAATTATTGCTATATCGCGAGATTGAAACGCATCTGCAGTGATTGCTTTACAAATTATTTGTAGGAATTGTTTATGTTTCTTGAAATGATCTTTTCTTCATCTGGAGCTCTGAAATGATTCACTTTGAGTGCTAAAGTGATCGACAGAGAGTCACGTTCATCGTGAGAAAATAACCAAATGATTTTCAGTTTTGGAATTATTGATAATTTGTCAAGATGTTTGAAACTGTTGCGATAAAAGCTCTTAGATAATGTTCTGAGACTGGCATGCATGAGTTACTTGCCAAAAATGGTTAGCTAGTCAACAAAGCCTTTGTAACATTGATAAAAAGTCAAGATAACCTATCACTTCAATCAAGCATAATAATTGAACACAAAAAGCGCAATTGTAGTATGAATGAAACAGTCCATAGATCGATGGACCACGTGTTTCTATTTAGAAGTCGCAAGTTCGACGTCAGGTCAGCCATAATCGTGTTAAACGATAAGGGTTCACGTCGAAATATAACAATGAAGCTACTTAACAGTCTTAACAATTCTGATTTGAATATTGCTAAACATATTTCCCAATCGTAAGCTGATTATAGAGAATAGTAAAGGTCGAGGGTGATAGGATTATGGCTTTTTGAAACAAATTTAATTGTATCGTTTGGAACAAGGTCGTGACTGATTGTATGTGATATTAATGGGTTATGTCTCTTCAGCGAAGGCTGTACAAACTAAGATCCAAAATAAGCTTGTACGTTTCCAAATCCTTTAGTAACGTCCGAGTTATCAAGTCCTAATGCATTTCCGTTGTATTATGAAGTAAATGCGTTGATAACTATTCTGGAATTTATTACTTCGTCTGCGTCCAGCCCTTGTTTACTCGCTCGGAAACAAATATTTCATACTTATATACTTACTGTATCGGTCGTCAACATGGACCCTAATGAAACGTCCATTTAGTCGTTAATAGAATTAGAGCGAGACAATGCACTTCGATAAATACGGGAAGCAATTACGGGTACAACTTGGAGGTCTTTAGTTTTGATTGAGACACATTGCGAGGCGCCAGGCGGCCATGTGACCATGTCTCGCTCGTTTTGTGGTCCTTCCGTCGATTGACTCTTGCGCAAGTGGGAAAGCGTTCTATTGACACTGCAGTCAAGTGACTCTAATTAAATTTATTAATCAAGTGTTATTTTTGTGTTGTTCTGTTGATGATCCAGAATTGTGTTCCGAAATGAACAAAACTAGATTCTTTAGCTTGAAAAGAAAACAGTCGATCGCCGCAAGGATACAAAATGTAAGTTTAGTTTTGTAGTAGTATTTGAGCGCGAGTTTTTCTGAGAACAGCGTTAATAGTCTAAGATGGTTCACATTCACACCCTTTTGAAGTTAATGTTTGTTCTTAACATAATATTTATATATGCAAATGTGTTTCGTCGGAAGACCAAATGTGGATACGATTTTTAGGAAAGCGTGCGTTTTGTCAAACTTTTTTTTTGGACAACTTTGTGTTTAAGATTAGGATGAACATGAACATCTTCTACCTGTTTGAGCTTTTAAATCTTCAATTATTCTTCTATTTGGATCTAGTTGGCAAGTTCTGTTTTAGTCGAAAAAACATTTCAAGAAAACGCCATATTACTTCGTTTATAATACGATCTATACACGTTTTTTAAATAGCCCTCTTTGAAAAATACCACTGTCCTTGCACTATATCGAAGGTAAGGTGTACTGCGCACACATTTTCTTATCTTATGTAGAGAGACAACTTCATTTCATAACATCACGACAACATCTAATTTTAATTATTCTTCTTTCACATCCTTCGTAGCACCCATACCGTTAATTGGCAGATTACCACATAATATATAGCGTCTTCGTTCACATCATAACTCTTGTAAATTAATGTTCCTAATAATGATGGCCCTGCAAATAAGTCTGCAGTCGAGTGGGTGAAGTCATCGACGCAAATATACTCCACTCCTTGTGTGTTGGAAAGGGTTGTAGGGTTATCGCTTTTGTAATTTTAGATGGCAGTGTTAAAAAGAAAAATGGCGAGTGTGACTTAGGAGTATGAGTTATCAAATTCATATTTGGATGACGTCAGTGTTAAGTTCTTTACGCTTTATTCCAAGGCTTTTACTGAAGATGAAAGATTTACTAGAGGACACTTGGAGGCAGTTTTCTATAGAATTGTGTCACTTGCAGGCTTTAAGCAGGAAGGAATATTATCGTAGATATGTCTAATAAACATTCGTATTATGTACCAGTCGAAAATCAGCTTGTTTCTTACCAAAGTATTTGATTATTTTAATAGAGTGTATATTATCACTTTAATTCAAGTTATTGTTATTTTTTTATTTTCGTCTACACACGTCATTTTGATACATGTGATAAATACAACTGCATATTTTTTTTACTAAATGCACACGGAAGGAGCAACTAGCCTTAATTCTAAATCCAATTAACGCGTTAATAATATGTAGATTATTACACTAATCAAATGTTAACAAGCCAATGCTATTTAAAATATAAAATCATACATAAACCAAGCAGGATATATCCTAAAAATTATAACCTTATTAGAGAACTAATCATAACAGGATGCAGTATTACGCATAAATAATCCTCAAATCTATACTAGCTCATTAGGTCTTAATGGATCTTTTCCATTGTTCTCTCTGAGCAAATATTTTGCTTCTGTGTTCATGACCTCGTTTAATACGTCGTCGTCTTGATAAGTTTTATTTGCCTTTCCATCTGTTTGTGCCGAGTCTATAGTACTTTCTACTATTAATGTTAATTAACCAAATACTTAAGGGAATACATAATTAATTGGTGTGCTTTACAGTAGTTTACTTTCTGTAGTTTCTGTCTGGGGGATTAGAATCGTGTTTGCATTAAAGCTTCTCAATTAGTGTTGTTAATGTTGATGATACATATCTATGTGTATATTGACGTGCTTTTTTCTTGTTAATTAGAAAACATTTGGGACAATGTTATGTTAAATTATTATGAAAAGTGCATTTACTTTACTTGTCTCATCATTTGGTAAGGAAATGTGTTTTGTTGTAGTAGTTATAACTTCCATGTTTCATTTGCAGGTTCACGCTTAACGTTACTAAAACTTGTGATTGTTGTACCACGTCTGATCACTGTAGTTCTATATTAGTTCATTGTTTTGTTTCCTAACGACATGTAAGTAATATTTTTCTTTTAGATCTCATCGGACGAAAACAATACGTGAAGTTTTTTATACTGTCGAAATGTTAAACGGTTCAGGCGTCATGAATTTATCTTAAGCTTTTGGTAGCCGTAGCCCGAAGTCACGTCCCAGCAATAACGCTTAAAGATGACGACACTCAAGTTATAACAGGGAGAGAGGGTGCGAAGTTTTAGATCACCGCTACAATTCGTTCCCCTCAGTTAGCCTAAGGTACCCTAGGTAACAAGTAACTTTCGGTTTTCTTGGACAATGTGAAGCATCCTACTAAACCTATTAATTAATATTATAAATGTGAATGTTTAGATGTTTGTTACTCAATCACGCAAAAACGGCCGAACGGATTTGGATAAAATTTGGCACACAGATAGTTTATAACCTGGATTGACACATAGAATACTTTTTATCCCAGTAGTACGTTCCCGTGGGATAATTTCCGACCTCCACGCGGGTGGATCCGCTGGCAAAAGCTAATTTATAAGAAGCAGTTTTGAGAAAAGTCAATTTTTACTGGACTTTAAAAAAATAATGTACTTACGTGAAGGGGTTTTTCCAACGCCCTGGGCTATGGCGAGATTTCTTTGAGTGAGGTTACAAATTATTATCATTTATGGCTACACGAAATAAATAATTTTCAGAAATCAACAGATAATTTATAATGCTTTCTCCGCACAGCCCTATTTATTATGTCAATGGATTCGCGACACATCGGGCGACAGTTCGTAGAAATGCGTCGGAGTGTCGCAGGCGCCGCCGAAAGGTCACTCTGACTCAGAAGCGCTTTTAGCGTGCTCATGTATGGACGTGCACGATTTTATCAGATTGTACGCAGCACGGAGTTGTTAGTGTACAGGGTGGCAAGAAGTGCAGGCATATCGACGCGCAAACCCATGAACTCAGAACCATGAACCATGAATTCAGTATATGAGTTTAGACCCCTAAACTGCTAACTAAAAAACTGTGTCCGAAGATTGTTCTGATCATAACACAAAAATTATGTACCCCATGTGGATCAAGTCAGTGGGTACCTACACACTAAATGAGCATCTTCCTTACATAAATTCATGATATACATATACAGCGTTCCAAGGACATCGACGCACAAACTATAACCTTGAATTTAGCACATGATCTAGACCCCCTAGCGTTGAAATTTTGCGTCGGTTATTAAAACAAAAATAAGCCGTTCCATACATTTTGACTGCTTGAGTATTCCACTTTATTATGAAACAGCAGATATTTTGATAACCTACGAATAGTTTCTACGCTAGGGGGTCTAGATCATGTGCTAAATTCAATGTTATAGTTTGTGCGTCGATGTCCTTGCCACGCTGTATATGTATATTATGAATTTATGTAAGGAAGCTGCTCATTTAGGAAGCCCAAACATTGCTTGGTTGG
Organism: Polymixis lichenea; assembly: GCA_949091785.1. Classification (NCBI taxonomy): domain Eukaryota; kingdom Metazoa; phylum Arthropoda; class Insecta; order Lepidoptera; family Noctuidae; genus Polymixis; species Polymixis lichenea. The sequence continues at coordinate 19,008,883 of OX420943.1, read as the reverse complement.
GAAATTAAACCTCCATTTACTTAACAATCTGTGGTGGATTGTGGGACATCAACGTAAACATTGCAATACAAGTAATAGCCGTCAATTGCCTTGGAGAAGCACACAGAGAAATCACAGAAGGAACTCTGCATTGACCCTTTACCTCTTGTGATAAAAATGAAAGTAGAAATCATTATGTTTGGATTTGCAAAGCAAGATGATTCTGTACTTACTTTTTTATGCAAGTCGGTCAAGTTGGTTTCAGCATTATTGGAATTATTATAGTATTTTTAAGAACGGAGGTCAAGAGACAGCTAAAAATAGCTTTAATTTTTTTAACAGGTTTATGAAGACTTTTTGAATACAGGATAAGTTTTTATCAAGTGCGCAAACTGTAACCATGAATTCAGCATATCATTCTAGACCCCAGTTCCCTAGCGCAGACATTTTACGTCGGTTTTACAAAAAAATCAGCTGTTTCATAGAAAAGTGCAATACCTATGCGGTCAAAATGTATGGAACAGCTGATTTTTTTTTCGTATTACCGACGAAAAATTTATTATACGCTAAGTGATATTACCGTATAATTTTAAATTGGAGAGAATGGTCTACCCAGGAACTGCCAGACGTGTTATTAAAGAGAAGTTTGAATAATTACAGCCTAATAACCGGTTCAAACGTCGATGATAGGAATAAAATATAAGAATGCACCTAAACGTCGCAAATCGTCGAATCATGTGTTTAATAGTAATTACATTCCTATTATCGTAATAGCTAAGCGTTCCGACGATTGTCAGTGTTGCCATACGAGGTTTTTCTGTTCGTCCATCCGACCGAGCGTGCTTCCTCGTCGGCCACATTTGTCGACTCTCCCTTTAAGGAAGGAACCAATGTCTTCCTCATTTTATTTTTATTAACTCGACAATTTAAATGGATACGGTTTCTCGTTTCTTAGCAACTACTTATCGAACAAATTATGTCCTCACATTGATTTATCTCTTACTGAGAAAATTCTCCCAATGTGAGTGGAATATTTTTGTATAATTAGGTATTGATTGCAGTAATTTTATTTATGTTTTCTTTAAATTGGCGAGAATGCCAGATGTTGAAATGGAAATGACTTATTGTATGTAGAAAGTTCCTTTTCTTGTTTCGTTTTTTTGTGGCCACGTGCCCGAAATGTGTCTTGGGTTGAGTTTCATTTGCTTGTTTTTATTTTTTGGTTGTCAGCAGATGATTGATGATAAGTTATGTTGACTTAATATGGTGTCATATTTATGTCTTGTTTTATGTTGCGTTGGAGTCTTTGATTTTTTCTTTAACGAATCCTCTACATAACTTGGACATGTTTTCTCTGATCAAATGTGTTCAAAGTGGGTATGCCGTTCCTTTCAAATACCTATTGGTAACCATAGTTCACCGTTTACTTTAATAGGCCTTTATCTTCTGTTGTAACATTCTTGGAACAATAATGTATTTTAAGATACACTTTGATTGCTAATAAATCTTAGCTTCAAGGCTAAACTCGGAAGGTTTAAACGTCGGTGTTTTTGATCGATACTAACTTCTGGCTTACATACATAATTCGTTTCAAAGTGATACAAGTCCCAAAATTATATTGAGTCGGATTTTTTTAATATAATATGAGCTCTCATCTAAGTGGGTTTGCGCTATCTAAAACATAGCTAGTTTTTATCAAATTTTGCTTCCATCCAAGAACATATTCTGTTCTGCTTTATTATAATACATAATTGGTTTATTTAGAACTGCTGCAAAGTTAATAGGTTTACGTAGAAGTAATGCCATTGCCTCCTTGTATAGTGCGTCTGTCTAGTGACGACGTCATCATAGGTCATTGGACGACCGTTACTGTTTATTAGGTGTAATGTAATCACATGCCAATGCTAAACATTAATCTTTAGGTAATTCTTTGATGAAGTCTTCATTTCTTAATTCCGCCTATAAAGGTCTCCAGATAATTTCCTTGCTTTGCTTCATCTTCATCTGCTTTTGTTCATGGGTGTGGCCATGTCACTTACCATATTCTCTAAAATTTATATAAATGTACTGACGCCAGCATATCAAGCTACCCCAAACCGCCAAATTTTCCCATTTGAACATGAACCTTATGTATATGTGATAAAGTTGACAATCTATCAAAGAAATATGACAGATTGGGGTATCTTGATGTGCTGGCGTCTCGACTTTAAGTACAAATGTACAATTTTTTCGGATTTTTTGACATTAATCTGCATCTCGTTTTAATTATGGTGAATCTTGTCGACATTTTTCCATACAAACTTCGGGAGTGTATTACTCCACTGTTCGACAATGCACATCAATGGTTATGTCATAGAATGGTTTTGTCTCATTATTAATATTGTTTGTACGGAAACAGAATACTAAAATAAAAAGCCATTAAAGAGTTAGGAAACTAATTTTACCCAATTTTGGGCGTGTTTAAGTAATAAAAGAAGTATAAAATCTTCAAAACCAAGTCTGTACCGACAACGCTCAATTATCGAAAACTTTAATAAACTTTATTGGTTATAGATTTATGTAGTGCTTTCTTCATGACAATCGATCGTCCGAAGGACTTTTCTTAATTTTTCATACGCCTGTTTTGCTATAAATTATCCTGCATCTCACTCAATAACGTTGTAGACTAGCGTCTAACTGCTCATCACTGATACTACCTATGTTGGACACGATGCCTGGTGAGACAGCGTCCTTTTCAGCCAGGCCCACCAGTGAGTTAGAGCCCGCGACTAGATTCCCCTTAAGTATGGACCAGTAATTCTTTTTGCTTTTACTTTATGACTTACATTTATCCTGTTATTTACAGAATGACGAGCCCCCAGAGATCACCTACTGTGTGGTTGGGGGTGAGGGTGGCCTGGCACTGCAGGCCGTCACCCCCACACATCCCATGCCGCCTCAAGATGAACTGGACGCCAAGTTCGCAGAGCTCGTGGTAAGTGCATACTTTATTTCTTCATCTACTGTTAAGCACGATGACTCCTCTAAATAAGAGGTGATCAGGCTACATTTACATAAAGCTGTTCCAAATTGGCCGGGTTCACTGTTGCCTTTGGACGATTCTATTCTTTTTCTCCCGTGACCGATTAGACCACATACGACACGGGAAGAAATTCTTATAGACAATATTATTACTATACAGGATAAGTTTTTATCCAGTGCGCAAACTGTAACCATGAATTCAGCATATCATTCTAGAACCTCAGCGCAAAAATTATCGTCGATTATTCAAAAAAAAATCATCTGTTTCATAGAAAAGTGCAATACCTACGCGGTCAAAATGTATGGAAAAGCTGATTTTTAACTGACTTCAAAAAAAGGAGGAGGTTCTCAATTCGACTGTATGTTTTTTTTATGCTTGTTACCTCAGAAGGCTTTCGACTGGGTGAACCGATTTTGATGATTCTTTTTTTATTTGAAAGCTGGTGCTTCCCGTGTGGTCCCAGTTTTATAGATCTGAATCTCTACATCATCTACATAATTTCATATAGATCTGATGATGCGTTTCGGAGACAGACAACGGAACTCTTAAAAAAATAACAGTAAATCAACCGCGATTGCTGCTATCACATAAATAAGCATGCATTGTTTTGACCAAGGATGATGAAATTTCGAATTAGTGGGGTAGGTACTATAACTAAGAAGTGAAAAATAACTTTTTTTCGGAAGGCGGTGACAAAAAATTAAAATACATATCCAAAGTCACCTACTTCCGAAATTACAGTTATTTTTCACTTTGTAGTGTTTTTTCGGAAGTAGGTGGTTTTTTTTAAATATGATCTATTCATTGTTACAGTGTGCGCACTGGATAAAAACTTATCCTGTATAAATGACATGTCCACGGTGACCTAACTCCAGGGTGTTAACTGCCGAGTAGCTTTGTCATACATACCTAACATATTAACATTGAATTAAGTATTAAAATAACCAAGTTGTTTATCCAATGCAGATTTTTTACCTTTTGTAAGTAGGCACTGTGTGCAGCCCATAATCAATGTACATAATTATGTAGTTTTCCTACGTGGAGGTGTTAACCTTTGCTAAGAAACTCCAGTTCTCATTAGACCGTGAAACTTGATAGCATGAATCGAATATAAACAAGTGAATTAAATTGGATACTTTACTTCAGGGACTAACAAAAGTTGCAAAAGAAGATATTATCATCATTGGTCTAGTTGGGTTTCTCCGACAAAAATGTTAAATCAGAAGGCTCAGACTTGTCGCCAAATCATTTATACAACCTTTGCTAAGAAACGCCAGTTCTCATTAGACCGTGAAACTTGATAGCATGAATCGAATATAAACAAGTGAATTAAATTGGATACTTTACTTCAGGGACTAACAAAAGTTGCAAAAGAAGATATTATCATCATTGGTCTAGTTGGGTTTCTCCGACAAAAATGTTAAATCAGAAGGCTCAGACTTGTCGCCAAATCATTTATACAACCTTTGCTAAGAAACTCCAGTTCTCATTAGACCGTGAAACTTGATAGCATGAATCGAATATAAACAAGTGAATTAAATTGGATACTTTACTTCAGGGACTAACAAAAGTTGCAAAAGAAGATATTATCATCATTGGTCTAGTTGGGTTTCTCCGACAAAAATGTTAAATCAGAAGGCTCAGACTTGTCGCCAAATCATTTATACAACCTTTGCTAAGAAACTCCAGTTCTCATTAGACCGTGAAACTTGATAGCATGAATCGAATATAAACAAGTGAATTAAATTGGATACTTCACTTCAGGGACTAACAAAAGTTGCAAAAGAAGATATTATCATCATTGGTCTAGTTGGGTTTCTCCGACAAAAATATTAAATCAGAAGGCTCAGACTTGTCGCCAAATCATTTATACAACCTTTGCTAAGAAACTCCAGTTTTCATTAGACCGTGAAACTTGATAGCATGAATCGAATATAAACAAGTGAATTAAATTGGATACTTTACTTCAGGGACTAACAAAAGTTGCAAAAGAAGATATTATCATCATTGGTCTAGTTGGGTTTCTCCGACAAAAATGTTAAATCAGAAGGCTCAGACTTGTCGCCAAATCATTTATACAACCTTTGCTAAGAAACTCCAGTTCTCATTAGACCGTGAAACTTGATAGCATGAATCGAATATAAACAAGTGAATTAAATTGGATACTTCACTTCAGGGACTAACAAAAGTTGCAAAAGAAGATATTATCATCATTGGTCTAGTTGGGTTTCTCCGACAAAAATATTAAATCAGAAGGCTCAGACTTGTCGCCAAATCATTTATACAACCTTTGCTAAGAAACTCCAGTTTTCATTAGACCGTGAAACTTGATAGCATGAATCGAATATAAACAAGTGAATTAAATTGGAACTTTACTTCAGGGACTAACAAAAGTTGCAAAAGAAGATATTATCATCATTGGTCTAGTTGGGTTTCTCCGACAAAAATGTTAAATCAGAAGGCTCAGACTTGTCGCCAAATCATTTATACAACCTTTGCTAAGAAACTCCAGTTCTCATTAGACCGTGAAACTTGATAGCATGAATCGAATATAAACAAGTGAATTAAATTGGATACTTCACTTCAGGGACTAACAAAAGTTGCAAAAGAAGATATTATCATCATTGGTCTAGTTGGGTTTCTCCGACAAAAATATTAAATCAGAAGGCTCAGACTTGTCGCCAAATCATTTATACAACCTTTGCTAAGAAACTCCAGTTTTCATTAGACCGTGAAACTTGATAGCATGAATCGAATATAAACAAGTGAATTAAATTGGATACTTCACTTCAGGGACTAACAAAAGTTGTAAAAGAAGATATTATTATCATTGGTCTAGTTGGGTTTCTCTGACAAAAATGTTAAATCAGAAGGCTCAGACTTGTCGCCTAATCATTTATACAAATGATTACAGAAATAAAATTAATTAAGTACATGTACACGGAAGATCTTCCGTATATGACTTCCTACTATTGTATTCAAAATCGACAATGAAGCAGAAGTATTTCCTTAAATTGTCAAGAAGAATTTTAATAACATTGCAGCGAATCCCATAACATAATATGGAGTTGTCATAATACACCTTCATCTTAGTTCCCATCATTATGCGCTTAATTTCGTCATTGTATGAGCATAGTTTATAACTTATGTAACTGTGGCGACCGTCATTATGGTACCTATGTAAGTAGATATAAAGCTGAAGACGAAATTAGTTTTCTAAAACTGTGCTGTTTGTAATCTTAGTTCTTCATCATTCTACTCTCAATCTTCATTTGATTGTCGTTAAACAATCTAGCTTCTAATCACAACGCCATCGCCATTCTATTTCTTCCCAAGGGATACGTCCTAGAACTTGAAATTGACTTTTTCAATGATATGTGAACTATTAATGATGTTGACTTTATTATTACTGCAAATACAGCGACTAGTTTATGAAACGACGATGATGTCCCAGAACACATGACATATTACGTAAAAAATAGTCAAGATAAACTATTAATGTGAACTCTAGAAGCCCTTCAAACTTGCATAATATAACAAACACGTCTCATTTCCATTGGAAATTTCCTATGCATCTATGAGCACTATCTACGCAAACTATATCAGTAGGTTTATTACCTTTAGAAACTTTACAGTAAGAACTTTATTGACTGTCTTCATTTCTCTGATAACATTTCATAGGTGTTTTGTTTCACTATCGTAGACATGGCCTATATGGCAAATTCTACCGATTTTTCGTAAAGTTGCTTACAGCTATCTTATACGTTTTGTTTTCATAATCATCATCTTTATTGAGAAATGGTGACTGGTGCTGCAACTTCACCACTACACCCGGTCTTGTGGTTCCCGCAGCCAACGGTCTTCCACGATCTTCACCATTGTCTACCACGTAATCTTCATAAAGCAGGAACTGTGAAATCTGTTCCTGTTCCTTCATCATCTTCTTTCGTTGGTTCTTTCATATCAGCTGTATTTATTTGGCTATATTTCACTTCGCTGGAAGCCAATTCATCAACTGTTACTATATAGCTTTCAGCCAGAGATACCATCTGAAGGTCGTTAGGCAGATGGTACATAAACAGTTGGTGTTAACAAGAGGTACCCTCACATCTTAAGTTGGTACGTTAACATTATCGGTGCAGATAGACAGGCAGTGATTGGAAGGTGTTATTTAAACAGATGAGGCGCGGCCCCGCCTCCAGGCACCTGCAGGCAGGCAGGCCTGCACCCTCGGACTACTTTCACAAAACATCGCTGTTGTTGTAGGGTTGCCAACATGGGCAAGCATTGCAAAAATGGGGGCATCGTCGTTTGAAAAAAAAAAAATCGCTGCCAGATTCGGTAAAATAACATAATCAACCTATAATGTTTGCACTGCTAGGACACAGCCCTCCTCTCAGTGAGAGGGAGTGGGATGGAATCTATCACGTAGGCCCGCCCAGTGCGGGTTGATAGATGTCAGTTGGTTCTTTGCCATCAGCAAAATATATTTGCGTTTAAACTATGTATTTAGCTTAATGTCTCTATGAGTGTTAAAGCTACGTTTAAATGTTAATTAAGTAAAACTTCATAATATAAATCATGATGTCAGAACGTCGGTATTTTAGCCAAAGTATCTTTTAATTTTATCTTTTAACAAGATCTAACAAAGTCTAGAATTGTGGCTAAGTTTAAATTGGCAACATCCTTGAAGCTAGCTGTTGGAAAGGCTAAAGTTGATAATAATCATATTGCGGATGCTGCAATAATAATATTACTTTAGAGTTAAATTTATATTTTAATTTAATGCACAAAATTGTATTTATTTAAATTTAATAACGCAACGAGTATCGGTACTTCGGCACACATAACATTATATCTGCCTCTTTAAATATTTTCGAATTTAGATTATCCAGCCTGCTTGACGTATAAAAAAAACACTCACCATTTTCTGTTGTAGAACCTCAGTAATCTAAGCAACCGTCCGCTCCGATTGGCTGCCCTATAAAAAAAGCGGAAAAAAATATATGTTAAAAATAAATCAAATCATTAAAAGCCAACCCTATCGCTGCTTATATCAGATAACAAGTATCGTATCGAGTGGTAGGTGGCGTTTAATTTGATTTACTAGGGGCACGGTGCCACGCAAATTGCCGTCCTCGATACCGCGGCTTGTGCCGATCGGCTATCGCACCATCGCATCGCCACTTACCGATCTACGATCGCCGCCGAAGGGTTAAAGCTGGGAAAATGAGCTTGAGCTTCGAAAAGCGTTATTTTATAGTACTTTATTTAATTAAGCGCTTTATCTTTACTGATTTATGTATAATGGCTCCCGCAGGCATGAGCCTTAATGGTCCTAAAGTTGCGCGTGGATTGGATTTTGAGCAGCTCCTAGGGCAATGTTTGCGAAGAGTTTATTTGGATATACTTGACTATCAATCATATAACTTTCTACGAAAATCTCCCGCGCAGTTGTAAACCACTGATAAACTTAGTCAGTCTACGTAACTTATAGTTACTTATTGATTATGTAGTTTGTTATTGCCCTCAAGCGGTTATATAGCGAACAGACACCTCATATTTGTGCCGTTCCGCATTCCGGTACCTTTGTACCTAAGCAAAGAAAACATAGTGGAGCACTTGTATGAAACAAGTCACTGATCAAATTCTTCTTATTATGGAAAACTAGCTTTTGCCAGCGTCTTCGACCGCGTGAAGGTTGAAATGATCCCACGAGAATTTACTAGCGGGATAAAAAGTATCCTATGTGTTAATTCAGGCTATAAACTAAATGTGTTCCAAACTCCATCCAAATCCGTTTAGCCGTTTTTGTGTGATGGAGTAACAAACATCCAAACATTTAAGCATCCAAACATATAAATTGTCACATTTATAATATTAAGTAAGATGTAGGATAGGATAGTAGGATATTAGGATTGTGCGTGCATGCTGTCATCACTTTATATTCATAGCATATATCATTCTATTCTGAGGTCAAATCACGTTATTTGCAGACCATACCCAGACCTTATTGATACGAGAACCATAAAAGACAATGGACAAAACAAATTGTTAAGTTATTTCGGCGAGACGATCCTTAATTGATTATTTTCCTTTTGACTGTATTCGGGTCTCATTATGCGTGTAATCTGATATTCATCAAATATTCGTAGAGATGTTTGAACATCGATATTTGGATAATCATGCATTCTTGTTGTCACAACGTGGTGCTCCTTGAACTATGGAAATGAGGTGCGAACATAACCTCTGTCGCTGCATTTTTGTCTGTAAAAGGTTGAAAGTTACGAAATGAAACAAATCTGGGTAAAGAACTCCAAATTGTTTTGCCTAAAACCTATTCAAATGAACACAGTTTAGCACCGTTTAGGTATATTTCCAAAGAAGCGGTTAGATTATCATTTTAGGTTCCACGGAATAAAATTCGTAAAATTCTTGATTTAAAAGATTTTGGTCTTCGATTTAAATTGGTATGTTTCCGGTTTGATCTTTAAATAAAATTTTAGGGCCAACATTAACTCATCGCAATGCAAAACAAGTCAATTAAGGGCCAAGACTTTTGCTTTCTTTTGAAATGTTAAAGGTGACATTCAATTACTCGAATTTCCAAAAGATTAAGATATCAAATTATCAGCTAATAAAAATGCAAAAGTTATAGCTCAACAAAATATTTAATTAGCTACCTCAGCGTTAATAGCGATAAGCGGTTACATTAACCAAATTTCACTTACGCTTGCAAACCGGTTAGGACCCACACCAACCAAGATCGTAAAAGATGTTATAAACAAACTGGCCGTGATTTTTAATTCGTTGTAAATTCTTTCATACCTTTTAACAATTAATAAAGTAAATCCCTGCCATATTTCTTGGTTTTATATTTTTGTCGCGTCATTTAAATATTTATGATGTTTTTAATCTGACCTTTGCTTCCGAGTAACCGGAGATGCAGTTTTAAAACTTAACGTCTGAAGTTTCTAGAAATATGAACAAGTAACAATTAATCTTACAGATATTCTCGATCTTGTTGGATTTAATAATGACGTTTTACCATCTGCAGGCTATTTCATGATTGGTTGAATAATTCCGACAATAGGAGATGAAGAGATTCAACTTATAACAAATCAACGCAACAAGACAATGATAATTACAGACGTAATTAAAGTGACGCAACACACACAGGGGTCTCTCGTAGCTTTCACTGGACGATATGACGAGCACATGACAGATTTGTGGCACCTACAAGCTCACACGGTAATACTTATGCTACACTGTCATTACTTTACAAACTAATATTAGATAAGATAACATGGAATGATGAAGCGCACTTGATTTCCTGTAAAGGTCAACGTATTTTGCATTCTGCTTTTGCAGTTTTGAAAAGTTTATGTCAATAGTTAGTGTCATCGTATCATATATAAGTAATAGCAAATATTTAACCTTTTCAATAGGTTCATCATCCATCGTTGAGTTAGAAATCTGGTCTGTCATATTACTTGCATTTATTTAATTATACTTACCTACCTATTACAGTTTGAAAGTCATTTGTAAGACATGTTATTTCAATTATAGTCTAAGCATTCTTAAATTCCAGGTTCTCACGCTTGTTTTGGCAATGATTCAATCTTTGTTATATTTGGGTTTGTCCAGTTTGTTTGTTGTGAGTTTCTACCGCACCCTTATTGACTTCTATTTGCTAAAATATTTGCTCTTACATTCGCCAAAATATTCGTTTTTACGAAAACATCTTCTTCTTGTATTGCTGAGTCAGGAAATAATTCACTTGTAAGTGACGGTACATAAAAATGTCCATTGTGGACTTTCTCCCGACCCCTGGCGTGATCACTGGGTGCCGGCACCATGATTGGCATAAGTACAAACGTGCCAATGAGTTCGTTATTAATGATTTCTCTAACGACTCACACCTACGTGTTTTCACCTCATCATCAATCATTGTTCAAGTCTCTCTTAGCTGGTTTTCCACGCCCATTGTACTTTAAACTATTAAAGTAACTATATATTTGTTGATATGCAAAATTATATACACGCTCATTATTCTAGAGTCAATCTCTATTGATTTCCTATAGTCGTAAAATCTTAGATGACCAACTTTCTTTTTATACTCAATGAGAGCTAGCCAGTATGGTTTTAATTACAATCTTCAATTAATACTAATTTGGATGGGCTTCTAGGGCTGCTTTTACTTCTAAAGATGGTCTAGGCTTGATTAACATCCGGAATGAATTGAAAATATTGTTCTTTGAATTTTATTTACATGTTGAGAATTTCGATAAAAGTGAATGATAAGATTGACGATATGTGTTGACATGCTTTTTATGGCCTGCTATAAATATTCAAGCATAAACTTGTGACAAAACACCGGATCGCCTTCGCAGTAGTAAACACAAATAAAACTACGTTTTCTAGACTCAACAGTGGGAGGTGTTCGCTTAGGTCTCAGACTAGATTCCTGAGTGGCTGGAAAGGTCTCACTTATTTACATTTGACTTTGAATGCCGATCACAAAACTAGTTATATAATTTTCTAGTGCATTAGCGTGTCGCTATCGTGAATTAATTTCTATTTAACCTTCGTCCAGTCACGAGAAGTTCCGATCGCTTGAACGACTTTATTAAGTTCAGATCATCCATCAGCTCTGGCATCATTATTTAATACTGTTGTTAAAATGTCATATGTCTGTAATTAATTTTTAAATGCCGAATGACCAAATTTTATATTAATGGTCATTTGACATTTTAGCACGACGTTTTTTCTTACTAAATTAGAATTGATTCTTAGGTTTGATATTCATATTTTGAAGGTTGTCCATATAGTCGTGATTGATCATAATCTTATAACCGCGCTGGGTTGGTTTGAAGACAATCTGATCATCTGATATGCAGCATAACAGTTCCAAGACACGCATTTTGAGACATTTAAAATTTCTCAGAATAGAAAAAGTCAGCCATGGACTGTTTGTTGTTTCGTTTGACTCTATTCTTAAGAAGTCTTGAGGAAGAGTTATGATTTCAATTCTATGTACACCGTCAGATGACATTTGATTGCATCCTTCGAAATTCTCGGAAACACTTTTGATGTTGTCCCTAGGTACATATTTACTTAATCAAATACACGACCATTTGTACTCAGTTATTTTGTAAATGTTATGTAGTTTATGTAGTCGTAATCTGCTGAACATTCAAGGTTTTAGTCAAGTGTTCATATTCTTCGCATGCTCCTTGCATTACGACTAACGATTGCTTGTCAGTTATTTTAGCATCAGTGACATCCATCTTGTCAGTTTGTTAGCACTTCATCATTAGACGAAGCTGATTAGTTGATTAATCAAATATGCACAAGCTTTTGGACACGGTTTCGCCCGCGTGATGTTCGGAAATTACCCCGAAGGATTATACTAAATCCTAACCCAGGTCATTGTCTAACTTTGTGCCAAATTTAAACGCAATCCGTTTAGCCGTCATGAAATAGTAACAGACAGACACAGAGTTCCATTCGCATCTATGTATATTAAGTAGACGTTTGTATTTCTTGTAACCACTTAAAATTCTATGTTTATTACAAAACGTGGCATCAAGCAAAACTAAACTACATATCTTTAAAGGTGGGAATCATGGAAATTCAAATAACAATATTTTGAATTCACAGTATCTTAAGTACTTTAACATTAGAATGAAAACATCGCGATATTTTCCAGTTTTTAATGATTATAGCAATATGGAAGCGTATGGATACGAAATACAGTGTTTATATTATTATAATTTCCTACAGAGGAGTCGTTTGTAAAGGAGTGCCAATGAGAGCGGATCTCGGTAACCTTTGAGATTAGGTTGATGCCGCGTACAGTCAATCACACCTACGTGTAACAGTTTGACATCAACAGCCTTTATTTGTAGGTTTTCGTAGTTCAAGTATTACTATGTGCGTCCGATTGCCCGTACCACAGAGTCCGTACAGAGTACGTTGCCGTTCACACGGACATAATAAAACCGCGGGGGAAATTTTTGCTTACTGCATTTTCTAGCCTCGTGTTGAACTGAATATGAAAAACTTTTTTGGCTTCTTTGTATGTGTGCATTTTATTTATCTTTTTTTTGTAAAGTGCATTTTGTTTGTGCAGCATAAACAATTTTTATTTCTTTTCATCTCTCAGCGCAAAGCAGAAGGTACGTTGAAGATCTAGAGCGCGAAAATCTCCCACCATTTTATTACGTCCGTGGGAATGTGTGCTAAAGAAACATTATTTACTCATGTCACTACTGTCGTCAATAAAGTGATGTCCGCACATTCATGATTAATATCAAGTTAATTAAACTTTATAGCAGGGTACCTACTTTGAAAGGTATTGATGGACATTTTATTGATTGCTTCCGATTGATAGGGAAAGTAGGGACTGGAATTCGAACGAATTTTTGCACTTAATAATTGTTTAAGTGAAGCTAAAGAAATTGGCAAAATTGAGGTTATAAATGGAGGAGATTTTGGGTATCAATTAATTTTAGTATTGACTTACACTTGGAATATTGCGGATCTAAGGAATCATTTATTCAAATACCTAGGCACGTAAGAGGCACTTTCGAACGTGAGAATCTGTCCGTGACTTCACAGTGGGCCCTATCAGATACCAGCGCTCTGCGACACTTTTTGAAATATCGCAGCATGATGCTGAGATGGGGGGCCTTTTGGCCTCGTACAGAATTAGTTTTTTGTTATTCTTTTTTTAAAATGTAAGTTTTGTTCAGCATATTGTGTAGTTAAGTTTGTGATATTCATGTGCGAGTCTAATAAATACTTTTTCTTTCTAAATTTACAAAAAAACTTGATTCTAGTAGTTCTAAAAGGTAGTTTCGTATGGAGAAGAATGGGCACGAAACTCCATCGTTACTTTTTTTTAAATGTTACACAATATTTTGAATACATTATGTTATAATTAAAAATAAAGCACAAAGCAGCAGGTGTTTAAAGCTTGTTTAGTAAGCACGTGTCCTATTATCACAATATTTAAAAGCAACAAATCTTGCAATTAATGTGCAAAATATTCCTAAGTATATTCGTCATCATGATTTACAACACGTATCAAACAGCTTTACCATAAATGCACAGACCTAGGAAACAAATCATATAACCACCTAAAGACCTAGTATATGCAAGAATCTAACAAGTTAACAAGGTTATAATTACAGTTTACCATCTGGCAGTAAATGGCGGATGAATGAAACCTCAATGCCGTTGTGAAGAGGGGTCATTTTAGTACCTAGTTCTAACCCCTTGTTTTCATTGACCGCGTTCTAAGACATTTAGTTAAGTGACAAATTATTATAAATTACCGAGATGTAATTTGTGTAGACGGAGACGGTATGCCGTAGAATGTTGAGTTTAGAAGCCTAGATTGTGTTTGAGTGGTGGTGTTCCCATTTGAGATGTAGCTGCGTAGTAGGTGTATAATTTTGCAAGGATGTGTACTTATGTCTAATAATATGTGTAATGTACTGACGTCATTAGGCTGTGTATTCCCAAGAAGCCACCTGCTTGCTTTCTGTTGGTGTGAAGTGACTTGCGTATGGATGGCAAAATCGATGATTCGATCCACCCCAGCTCCTCAAAGAAGGCCCGTAACGCCTCATCATCAATCATTGATGATGGTCTTACTGATGATCTCACGGAGGGTACCTACCTGGGTTACCGAAGTACTTTGCCCTGTACGTGGTGACCACCGGGCAGTGTAGAAGCACATGAGCTGCTGGTCTGACCTGGTCTTTCGCCATGCATGAAGCTGAAATAGGGTGTTGAAAAGTAAAAGTGTGCATAGGGCAGTATAATTACTCACTCATATCATATTCACCCATGTCGACCAATTTCCCTAGTTCGGTGATTTTTAGAAGAATGTTTCATTAGGGTTCATTAAACCTTCCGTCCCCAAAATTAATTGTCATTTTATCGAAGAAACGTTTCTCGCGTTTCAGGTATGTCACGATCAGTTCTGGAAAATTAAGTGAGCTGCTAAAGACGGGAAGAATATAAAGTAAATTGCTCCATCCAATGTTATATGACCACGTCATTGCAATGCGAAGTTTCTTTCCGTTCGGTATTTGCGGTCACATCTGATTGAACGACGTGGTCGCTACTGTTTGGTATGTCCGTTGTTTCGCAAACTGTCTCGGAAGTTAAAACTTCTTTTTTATCAACCAATACTGTCACAATACAGTCGAGATGCATTCCCACATACATTTCTCTCTCTGTCTCCGTGTCCCTTTTTTCATCCTTAGCTATGAAGTCTATACAATTTTCTTTAAGTGAACGCCAAAGTTTATTTGGCCTGTCTTGAGTCTTCATCCCGTCCCATTTTTTAATCTTTGTCCATTGCTGGTCTTTGAATAATCGCATCTGAAATATTCTTAAAATAAAACTTATTATTTGAGGACAATATTGAATTCTAGAGTACAGGGGTCATGGGCAGGCAAGCTCTTGACACTACGGAATTTAAAGTAGATACTGAAGTGGGTACTCACATAGTCTCCGGTTTCTGTATGCGTAATGAAGTTTATGCTGTCAAATGTGTCAATTTTATTAACCACTGATTGGTTGACTAAAGTCAGGACAACCTATCATTTAAGTTGACATGCGGTGTGACAGCAAATTAAATTGTAAGTACAGGCTTTCGGAAAGTGGAAGTTAGGTTTTGCATTCGGCATTATGTAAAGACAAGCCGTGCGCCAGATGGTGTTCCTATAGGCAAAAATAAAACGAACTTTCATAGAAATTTTCGTCCCCTATTTAACGCATTTAAAGAATGCATTTTCAAAAAATTTAATTAAATGTTTATTTATGTAAGCAGATCTTTTAAAACAATTTTATACGTCAATATTTTGTTGGTCAATATTTTAAAACTAGATAGTGCATTTCTTAGCTAACTGATCCTGACTTGAGAAGAAATACCGAAACAAACTCAGAGGTCATGGTCTTTTTAAAGTCCAAACATTGTATTATTAGGATGTAATGTGATTTTAACAATACAGTCCCTTGTCCGGAAGGGCCTTTTGAAGAAAGACCCATTACAGCTTTTAGCTGACCTGTCCCAACAGACGGCATGCTTGCATCAGTGTGCTCACTTTCGGTTTATAAGGAACTCTTGAGCAAAATCTCAGGCTTCAAGCCCCTGCGACTAAGGCTGTGTGTTGTCTGACAGTGAATTATTATATGCCTACTTACTTATTTTTATTTATGCAAAGCTTTCTCCAATCCATTCTTCAATTCATCTTATTACATTAAGAGGAAGTTTTTTTTCTTCTTGGATATATAACTGAATCAATCCGCGAATTCCAACGTGCACTAAACTTAGTATTCAACATCGAGGCTTTCTACGTGTATCATACGAATTCCGACTTTCGAAGTCTCAGAGAAAAACATCCGCGAACCAACGTGATAAAATTAATAAGACATTTCGTTTCTTCGATTCTAAATAACTCTATTTTCTCTCGATGTGTGAAAGTTATCAGGACTGATAGTTTCATTATCGGGCTTCTAGTACCTGCTTTCTAGGCTGCCCTATGCCCACTTGCATATTTAGTACCTAGTACCTACTGGTTGAATAGAGATATCTGCAAACTAGATGAGATTTGCATGTAAGTTTGCACCTAGTTTGTATCAATTGTGGGTTTTCCTCTATTTGGTATAAAAGCGGTGCAATGACGCTATTTCATGTTTACAGAGAAGCATATTTGTAGGATATTTTTATCCTACAAATATCAAGACGGACGGTCAAGTTATCGCCAAGAGTAAAACAAAGCATAAGATTATTATACTTTGCTTTATTCAAAATATGTAAACGGTCAAGTTGTCCGCGGATAATCGCGTTTATCATCGGAAAGTTTTACGGAGGTATCAAAGAGTTTGAATGCATTGAAGGTGTAAGACAGGTCAGTTCTAGTAGGTAAGGTTTATCTATAAAGATAAAAAAAAAATGATATAAATCAAAACATAGTAATTTTCCAAAGAAAACCACCCAATGACAGCCATAGCTTAGAAAATAGTTTGGATATTTTATTTGCTACCCGCTTGACTCAAACAATCCGTCTTTTCTTAAAACAATGTTCAATGTTTTGAGTCTTGTGAACACATGTTATCTATTTATATTTATTTGTATCTCCACCGTAAACAATATCGTGCAATAAATAAACATTATTTTGATGGTTTCATTACAATTTAACGTACAACAACATTGCTAATATATTTCATAAGGCGCCATGTTTTGTCAACTTTATTGAAGAAAGCTTTTGTATTATGTCAACATCATTATTGTATTGTGTTTTATTGACTTTGTTTGATTTCGTATCTTCTTTATTGTTTCGTGTTTTATTGATTTTGTTTGTTATTGTATTAATTTGTATCTTTATCAACCCAATGCTGCGGGTTACTTTCCATTTGAATTGCTCTTGTTCTAATCTTAACTAATATTATAAATGCGAAAGTTAAAGTTATCACGCTAAACGATTGAACGGGTTTGGATGAAATTTGGCACACATATAAACCAAGACTTAGGTAAGGATATAGGCTATTTTTCATCCTGGATCGTCGATCTAGTCGTGGCAAAAAGCTAGAGTTGCATTGAGTAGGTGTGTGTTCGAATCTGTAAATCATCATCATCATTTCAGCCGAAAGACGTCCACTGCTGGACATAGACCTCCCCCAGGCTCCTCCACTTCGACCGGTCTTTGCTTCCCACATCCAGCGGATCCCCGCGGCCTTCACAAGGTCATCGGTCCACTTTGTGGGAGGGCTTCCCACTCTACGTCTTCCGGTACGCGGTCGCCACTCCAGAACCTTTCGGCCCCACCTAGTTTTTAATTTTAACTAAGGAACATTTTAAAATCTGCTTAACTGTTTCATAATGGGACTATTGGGACTCTTCAATCTTGTTTGGTTTTCCTTAGACTTCGTAACTAATTCATGTCTACACATCCAATCATCATCTTCAGTTCCACTACATCAACTTTTCTGCTAATCCTCATGCTCGCCAGCCTCATCCAGTCATTGCCCGCAATGACCACAACGACGTCAGCTCATCTCGCCTCCGGACAGCCGACATTCTCGTCTTCCAGTCCTTAGACGCCACCTTGTCACAGCCTTACTCCATCTGCCCATCACCTCGAATAGCTACCCATTATACACAAATGCACGACTGCCAACATACCTTTAATTCTCCATTCAGCATTATGCACCAAAAGAATTTGAACTATGTCACCTCGCTTAATTAGCCGAGGTCATTTTAAAACATTTATCATTGACCCTGTGATGTGATGACTTTATTATATTATGCAAGATAGTAGAGGCTAGAGGCCCCTGTTCTCTTCAAAGACATGATTATGTACTACTAAATAGCTGTTGCTCGCAGTTTTACTCGCATCTTAGGAACTTCTTTATTTACTTGGATAAGAGTAGGGCTGTCATCTTTGACAGTTGGCGCGGGTCGTGAGAAGCCCGAAAGTCTGAGAACCAGTCTTACAAAGGGGTATCGTGTTACCCAGTAACAGGGTTGTGGAGGTCAGATAGGCAGTTGCTCCATGTGAAATACTTCAGCTGTATTCGGTTAGACTGGAAGCCGACCCCGACATAGTTGGGAAAAGGCTAGGGAGATGATGATGAGTAGGTATCCTTCTATCCTTCCTTTGTTCTATCATTCCTTCTTCTTCCTCTTTTAAGTATTTTTTTTTAAATCTTTTTCACAATTTCTATGAAAACTTTATAGAGATACTAGCTTTTGCCAGCGGCTTCGCCCGTGTGGAGGTCGAAAACTAACCCACTGGAACGTAGTACCGGGATAAAAAGTGTGTATGTGTTATTCCAGGTTACACACTACCTGTGTGCTAAATATCATTCAAATCCGTTCAGCCGTTTTTGCGTGAAACGGTGACAAACATCCATACTCACAAACTTTCACATTTATAATATGCAATGCGTTTTTTGTAGAAATCCTACTAGGATTTCTACAAAAAACGCATTGCACCGTCACGTTGCTCCTGTCTGCGGGAGCCTTTATAATAATCCAGACTATAGTCTTCCTGTGTGCCAAATCCGTTCAGACGTTAATGCGAGATTTCATTACAGACATTAAATTATCCCAATCATCTTTATAAGATTAGTAAGGATTCGCAGGGATCTATCTACCTGCGTCTGATTGTGTAACACACCATCTATTACGATCTGGATCATTTGAAGGATACTGTCAATCCATTGCTTCATCAAAATGGAAGCCATTTTACTGGTAGTGTGTTACGCTGGTGTCTAGTTCTATCTATAGGACATATCTTGCTGTGTCCGTCATGTTTAGCCATAGGAAGAGTCTTAAACTTGGTCGTATCTTTCTTCTTATCAGTAAGTAACGATGGAAACCATCATTACACTAATTATAAAGACAAGGTTATCTGCAAGTTATTTATAACTGTAGTAAAGTACTTAACAGTTTTAATTAGTGTAGGCACTTAAGGTAGTAGACACTTGTTTGAAGAGACTTATGTATCTATTCTTCGTCTATAAGAAGAAGTAGATATAATGATGAGATGATAAAATGTTCATGCCAAATCGTGAATTGTTTTTATTTGGTCCTTTTCGCTATTTTCGAAATTGAGGGTGGAGGGACTACTTCATTTGAAATGGTAATTCAATAGGATTATATTAAGTAAGTAGTTAGAGAGTTATAATGATGATTTTAATAATTACAATCAGTGGCGGATTTAGCAGCAGGCTGAGTAGGCTGGAGCCTAAGGCGGCATATTTTAGGTCGGCGGCAAATTTGGCTAAAGGAAAAAAAAACATTATTACATACGCGGAGAAAATAAGTCTCGAAAATTTTACAAAATTACAATATTTTAGCACCTACCTACTATACATACAGAATACTCCAATGTCTGTAGGTATATAAAAAATTACTAAACGCTGTGTAAAGTAGACTAATTGTGAATATGATATTTTTAAATATTCCAATAGCGTTTCAATATCACAATTCAGAAGAGTCTGTTAGTATGGGCGGCAAAAATGTAGTAATTAGGCGGCAAATGTGTAAATCCGCCACTGATTACAATTCTATCATTAAAAGCATGTTACGGTCGCAAAGCATATTTTATTCAACATACAGACTGACACTGACTTACAAAATGCAAAAGCTTCGCTCACGCCGCCATTTTCTTATATCTGACAATGTTAAATCTTTACCATCAACGCTAAATCTTTACCATCAACGCCAAATCTTTACCATCAACGCCTGTCTGTCAATGTTTTCAGCCGCCAAAAGATTCACTGTATATAGGCGCATGGCAAATTGATTGTCAATAAAATTTTTGGTCCTTTTCGCTTTTTCCTATCTCCTCGTATTAGCACAAACGACTTGCCTCAAGAGGATAGCTAAAGTCATGGTAACAATATTAGCTTTAGCTATTGCCCGCGAGTACGTCTGCGATTCAGGATGACAATTATATGCCAAAGTCCTTGCCCAGGTCATGGTCTATCTGTGTGCCTTTCATTCTAATCCGTTCTGTAGTTTTAGCCAGAAAGCGTAACAAACAAATTACTCTCGCATTTATAATATTATACTTAGGATTACGATTGGCGGGTGATAACGAGGCTGACTGCCCAGAGAGCGCCGGACGAACAATTTAAGTATCGCTATTTCTGAAAGCTATTTTATTGCTCCCTTATACTGCTGTCTAGCTATGCACATATTGTTACTTCCGATCTTGAAATCAACTGTCACATCCAATACCAATTTGACATTGGTATTCCTTATTCGTACTTAATCACGTCTTTCGAACGTCATCCTGGAAATCCCCACATTCCAACGTTTAATCGTTGCACTTTCTAACTAGTACTAACCTAATGAATTATATTAGATCCTACGCACGATTACCATATTAGATCACATTTTGTCAGGAAGTACCTATTGCGTTTGATTACTTCACTAGTGGTTCCGTGGCGTTCCGTGTGGTGCCGGATGTAAATGAATAGCACCATCCCATTTCTTTCCGTGGGTGTCGTAGAAGGCGACTACGGGACTTACTAGAGAATGGGCAGCAGCGTTCTCTATGCATTTTACCACCATACTGCGATCGCCAACCCGCTTGCCAAGCGTGGCGATTATGGCAAAGCCCCGTTTTGGGAGAGGCCTATGTCCAACAGTGGACGTCTTTCGGCTGAAATGATGACTTAACGGTCGGCTTCGAGTCTAACCGGATGCAGCTGAATATCAATATTCTTCATAGATCTGACCTCCACAACTCAGTTACTAGGTAGTAGGTAATATCCTTTGTTAAGACTAATTTTTCAGACCTTCGGGCTTCTGACGACCCGTAACGACTGCCAAAGATACACAAATGACAGCCGGGACCAACGGCTTAGTGTGCTTTCCGAGACGGTCACCCGATTTAAGATGGTCACCCACCCACAGACCAAACGTCGCAAGAGTAGTTTAATTAACCCGGTCGATCAGCCCGTTATTATTTAGCCACGAGCCCTGTCTACGTGAGTCTTAGACATACCTGGCGAAATGTCGGTGGTATCTACTATCTCTAAACATACCTCTACCCACCTTCTACAGGCATGATGTTATGTTTTAACTTAATTGTTTAAATATAATAATCTTCCTTCCAGAATGTTCCTCGTTGTAAGTCACATCACTCTCATCATAACAGTGTTGCCATTTATAATGTTTAGAGAAGCTCATGTCTGAGCTGTGTTTGAACATAATAAGGATTGTTTTGGTTCTCACTCCTTTTGAGCCAAGGTCTTGGACATTGTTATTATTAAGTTTATTATGATTTGTGATACAAAATACATATTAATTATGTGGGATTAAATATCGTCATAAGTATGCTCAATGAGATATTTATTGTATGGAGCAGGGGAATCGGCCCCAGCCCCTGACATATGAGTTGTATAGGTCGTGAGTTCGAACACAGACTTTAGGTACTTTATGTATCCTGTACTGCTCTCAAATCGGTGAAGGAAAACATCGTGATGAAACCGGCATGTCCTTGAACCAAAAATTCGAAGACATGTGACATCTGTCAACTAGTCTTGTGCAGTTCGCGAACGATGAACGAATAGGAACCGTTTCTTAGCACTATACTAAAAGAAACGTTTCCGAATGCTGACTTGTAATCGGTCTATTAGTTCTAACAGCTCCTCGTACATTTAAAAAGTGCCGTATCGTATGTCCGAACGAGAACGAGAATGACAGCGACATATTTGACTGATACGTTAAATTTTTGCTCTGTGATCTTTTGACGTACTGCTGAGAGCGAAGACCGAGTAGGTTCACTGACTGAAATGAACTAGTACGGAGCGATCTTAAAAATGGCCGAGCAGGCACAAGACTACTGTGTCATAAAGTGTTGAGACTACCCGCACGGGCAACGGGCCCGGGTGCTGGATTTATGGTCCACTTTCTCTCACAGGGAGGAGGCCTGTGTCCCAGCAGTGGGATTATTATAGGCTGATTGCGATGGAGTTTTTATGAGATGAGCATATGTTAGAACACAATAACTCGACTAATAGTTTGGTTTCACAAGTTCTCAACTACTTATCTCGACATCTAATATCATCCGATTGCTTCATTTAACGTGCCAAAATTTTTAGACGTGTTTGTGAAGGAAGTTATCACATAAAATTCTTTCACTACATGAAACTTTGTTGTAGGTACGTCCTGTTCGCACTCTACTGCCTCCTACATTTAATTGGCTAGTCTGAAGTGTAGGACGTTGCAAAGTGGGCACTCATGGAATCCGAGCCTCGCCGACGAGGAAGAAGAAGCCTTACAAGTGAAATATCCATAGCTAGATTTCTGTTGTGTTGGTGGACGTTAGGGTTTAGTGTCCCTAACTATGGCATCTTATTGAACTTCGTACTTTGAACTTTGTCAAGGAAAGTGTACAGTGCATACTCTTAGAAAAGCTTATTTGAAGGGACTTCCCCTAGAGGTTTGTTGACTATAAAAGCAAAAGCTTGAAGTTTTAAATTAATTTTTGCTTATAGACTTATGTGACTTAATGTTGAAAGTACATACATAACATCAGGCATTGTTTCCTTCAAGGGTTGGGCAGAAGTGTACCTAAAGTCCATCCACATTTCACCAGTTACGTTTAAGTCGCATGTAACAACTCAGCATAAATTTAGACTCCGGGCTGCTACTGAGAAATTCCAGATAGAAAAACCCAATAACACTTTGCCCGACCTGGGAATCGAACCCAAAACCTCATGCTCAGCAAAAGCTCTTGAGATCACTAGACCAACAAAAAGTCATGTTGAAAGTAACTCTTTTCACATTGACATTTTCTAATATATAAAATTCTCGTGTCACAGTTTTCGTTGCCATACTCCTCCGAAACGGCTTGACCGATTTTGATGAAATTTTTTGTGCTTATCCGGTATCTATGAGAATCGGCCAACATCTATTTTTCATCCCCCTAAATGTTAGGGGTAGTCCACCCCTAAATAATTTATAAGGCAAAACAACGTTTGCTGGGTCAGCTAGTATTATTATAATATTCATTAACTGTCTAATCTTCTATCCATTAATTAGGTATTACTGCGTCGTAAAACAAAGGTCGTCGACCCACAAGATCTCTAATGATACCTCCTCTAATTATGGCAATTGCTTTAAACGCTCGCCTCTTATGCGGACTATGCGAGTTGCACTCCCGCGCAGCTAACCCGTTTGAAAAATACCAGCCAATCAAAGTAAATGGTGCCCTAAAATTTAGATTATTGTGATTATAAGTGATTATCAGTAACGCATTTAGTAAAATAAGTTTTGTTATGTTCTTTTAATAGAGAAGTGATTTCAAGACCTTAAGGTGTTGTGTTTAGACATTTTATGAGGTAAGTTAAGTGCTAATGAATATAAATGAATATGAAAATTAATGAATTTAGATTAATTTTAAATTATGTTCTCTTAAAATTATTGAAACACAAAATGACTAATCTGATAAACCCACTGAAATCCATAAAACTTTTTCGGTGTGCAACAATATGTAGGTGTACATTAATGAACTCTTTTAATAAACCAGAGACTACGATTATAGACTTTTTAACAGACAGTCATGTCAATGACCGATTAACAAATAGAACAATCGCCATTCCTAATCGTAGGTATATAATCTACTAAAGACATCATTTAGCTGTCATCTATCATACTGATCCCCGGAGGCTGCCAATTATATCATATTGGTTACTGTTGCGAAACAGAGATGAAAGTGGACCTATTGTTCTAAATCAGAGGTGGCGAACATTTTATCACATGCGTATATGTCGATTACTATTTCTGTGTCACATCAAAGTCAAAAGATTACTGCTGGTACTGCTTATTTCTTTTTTATTTCTCCTTTCGCAGGTCTGCTGGAAGACATTTCTAAAGAAATAAGCAGTACCTTTGTACTCAATTGTTTAATTATGCCGTATCTTGTATGTATTTTACTGTATGTACATAAATAATAAAATAAATAAATAAATAAGATTCAGATTGGCAACATTGAATTCACCCGCCTGCTTCCCTTCTTACCTCACTCTCTCGTCTGCCGTACCGTATTGTTTAAAGTACTGTCGCCCACGCTGGCAATGCATTCATCATGTCAATATTTTGACGTGGACAGGTGCACAGTTATGAGAATCGGGTTAGACACCTTTCTTTTTGACATAAAGTGCCACAGAGGTCTGAGTAGAATAATGCAATCTACGAATAAGACACTTTCATTATTAGTAGAATACAATGTAGAAACAAAAATCTCAAATTAAATAACTGCAGTAAGGCTTTGAATACAAATTCATTGCACTAAAGATCTGCAATGCAGGTATTATTAAAAAGTAATGAAAAACTTCGTCGTTCAGACGGCCAATTCCACGTAAAACGTTCAAATTGACGTCGATATCTCATCTCACCGACAATTATTGTTAAAAAAGTAGGTCCTTAAATAATATTTTGACAGATAAAAGACAAAGACGAACGTTCTTAAGGATACGGGAATCAGGTTATTTTGCCGTGACCAAAATAAAGAGTCAGGTTTCAAAGGTTTGCGATCCCTGTTCTAATAATACAGTAGATTATTTCCGATGATAAGTGTTTTGTCCATGATTAAAATGCAAGCGATTTGATGGCCTGCAGCGGAGTTTGAGATTAATTGTAGCTCGCTCGAAAGTATGATTTGATTGGATGCTATTGTTTCCTTCTTATTTGATTCGGTCATTATGGATTGGTTATGTAATTTTGATTATGATTTTACACTTAGATTAGGTACTTACATAGTTTTGATTATCCAATGTGCCTTTACAATTAAGGTTCCTGTAGAATTACAATAGATTCGATTCCGTATTATTTAAGGGGTCTGGTACTCAGCTGCCTCTGGTTAGACTGGCCGCCAACCTCAACATAGTTGGGAAAAAGTTACACAGACTGATTTTAAAGGAGGTTTATTTATAAACGTTGCTTAAAGTTAAGTAGGTAGGTACCATAACGAATTAACGATTCACGTCTGCTTAATGTTTATAAATAACCTCTGTAGGGGAGACCGGGTACAAAAGTAACATATTGTGTTTTTACCTTGGTTTCTGGTTAAGTGTTATCTTTTTGACGAAATTATTATAGCTATATATAAATTCAGTTCATGTTCTACAGATTAGTATCTTGATTTACCTAATTATTATGTATTTTGTAAGAATAACAGAGACTATAAAAAAAATCAGCAGTTGTTACTTTCGACCCCGCTGCCAGGTCGAAAGTAACATGTTGTGGGGCGAAAGTAACAGGATTAAGGGGTTTGGAATAAATATTATATAAAAAATTAAATCAACAAATTATTTATTAGAAAACTTTGTATGAATAACACAAATCAACATTTGCATTTTAAATGCTCAAAAATGATATCTTTCTTAAAAACTTATCAGAAATATTAACTTCTCGTTAGGAATTATTCGTAGTCTAAGTAATGACTAATGAGATCAATCATAATTATTATTTTTCTAATCAAACTATTCAGTATTCAGTCTTCTATTCAGATTCGCAATTATGGCACACGTAATTGTTATCATTATTCACGCATTCAGTATGTGACCACATTTAACAGTCGATACATTGTAACCATTGCTCATTTGGTCGACTATTAGCAAAATATTCTAAACAAACGAGACAGAAGCAATCCTCGTCATCAGATTTATTTTCCTTGCCTTTTGTTGCCACCGTTGACCTCTTTCCTTTTCCCTTTCCTTTCGTGGATGTCAATTTTTTACCTTTTCCAGTAAGGGGTTGTAACACCGTTTTCTTGGCTTTATTTCTTTTTTGTATTCTTCTTCGATTGCGTTTTTTTCGGGTGTGTCCGTCAATATTGCAGTCTTACGTTTTTACGTTCTTTATTTGTTATAGTCTTCAGAAACGCTGCTAAAATCAAACAAAAGAGAAACAAACAGAAGAGCACTCGATCAAATAGTCCTGAACATTTTTTTCCTCATCAATATAAAAAACACGGTTGACGCAACGGTAGCCAACAACTGCGCTAGTATTTCCTGCTTTTATTTTTGTAATGTAACAATATAATGTCACATGGCAAACATTATATTTTTTGGCCGAGGTCAAATTTTTGCTCCATCTTTGAAATGCTCTTCAGCCACTTTTCGATACACATCCATGTCCATAGTTCCTCATGTGGTCTTTCTTATGCGTTATCGCGGCATTTTGTTAAAATAAACATACACATAAAATTATTACGTGAGTATATCAATACGGGGACAAAAGTAACACGTTACTTGTGTACCCGTAGGGCTATGTTACTTTTGTACCCTACCTTATTTTTGTTAAAATATGAAAGATAACCTTGAAACGGAACGTGCTAGACAAAAACGAATTTAAACACTGTGCAATCAATATAATTAAGAATTAATGTGCAAACATTAATTTTAATATTATTCTTTTAATACTATGTAAACACCAAATAAGTAAACATCATAAAACTTACTTTTGGTTTGTGAAATCACGTAGCGTCCTCTAGCACAACTTAAAAGCGCGTGGCGTGCGCAGCGACTGAATGCAAGTGAGGGGAGCGCTACCGGCTATCACCTGACGGCAGCGAAGTGGTGTTTCGACTATTGGATAAACCTACAGAGCATTTGTTACTTTCGACCCGCCGTTACTTTTGTACCCGGTCTCCCCTAATGTTTTACTGATTTTGGTTTCCGAAATTGTGCTTTCTGTGCCCATTTTTTTAATATAACTGACAAAGCGATATAATTGCCAAATTGTCACATTATTATGACAAGTATTGCTGCATAATAAAGCAGAAAATGTATGAAACTTACACGTCAAATTGTCGGATTGGCGCATTGTCACCTGTCGTCTCGCATTTATTAAATAAGCCAGGTTAATTTGTACTGCTGTCAATTCTCATGATGAGTATTGTGATAGATTGACCACAATAACAGCAGCCGATGATATAACTTGACATTATAATTTACATCCAATTAAACTGAATAGGCGAATTTTGACAATGATTAATCATCTGTGTAAACGGAACGGGCATCTGTGTCTTGTGACATTTATGTCAAATACCTTATTGATCTTTACCTATAAATTAAGATTTTAATGATACTCAAGATAATTTTATCATTTAACATAATATTACGTAATATTTATTAACGTAGATATAATTCATCAAACAAGTTTCTCGGTGACCTTATTGGAAATATCCACAAAATTACAAATTCCACTGGTATTCAACCATCGGTTAAAATTTTAATGACGGTTTGTTTAGACAGTTCCATTAACCCAATCTTAATCAGTGATTTAACGTTCGTTACTTAATCGCCTAAATTCAAATAAAAGCACGCATACATAACAACATGCAAATAAGTTGTCCATGAAAAAGTGTTTATTGGTTTCTCTCAGAACTTGGTATCTTTTATTTTATTTTTATATTAGAAAAATAATGTTGATAATTTACAGCGTCTAGACTGCATAATGCAACCTAATCTTTTATTACAAGAAACACCAGATTAATGCATTTCTATAAACTAAGATTTAGCTTTCTTCCGCTGCATTCACCAGTGACTGCATCTGATTATGATAAGATTGACCTTAAACTGTCTTTTACATTGTTTATCTTGACTGGCGTTAGGTTTCTTGATGATGGTGTAAGCGAAAGTCGAGATAATAATATGTTCTCTAGCTATTCTATAATGGCACAAGTGTCATCAGATGTGACGTAGATTATGATAAAGTGGAAACTTGGTGCGCATTAAAGGATAAGGTTACAGCTAATTTAATACAATGAGCGTCTAACAACCAACTGCACAACTCTTAGATTTTATAATTTAGGAGTGTTTAGTTTTTATTGGTCCGAGGTACTTAAGTATTATCTACTACTGTAGGTACGCAACGTGCCTTGCTGTCCCGTCCCGAATTCATCTTCAAAACTTTACAGTATGCCTGCGAAAAGAATAGGCCGATTGAGGAAAATAACATAACATCACGTCATTATTCTCGGAAAGGGTAGGCAAAGATGTATAGTAAACCCACATTTTGCAAGTTATGTTTAAGTCTCATCAATAGGGGCGAGCTTATTGCCATCAGCCGGTCACAAATTCAGACTCCGTCGTCTTACTTGTCCCCAGTACTGGAGAAAAACTGTTGAAAGCGCCTTAAATACAAACTGGCCTACGCTAATGTCCAGCAGATCTGGTAGCGTCTTGTGACTGGTCGTTGAGCTACACGATGACTGATGCATTCATGCCATCTGTTGAGACAGGTCAACTCAAAACTGCAATGGCTCTTTCTTCAAAAGGCCGTTCTAGACTTGGCCATGCTTTGTTAGACTCACATAAAATTCTAATAATATAATATTTGGGCTTCAAAAGAGACCATGACCTCTGTGTTTATTTTTGCCATTTCTGCTCAGGGATCAGTCTGCTGCTGAATGCCACCATTTAGTTCTAAAGTAATGACCAAATAAAATAATGACGTGGCTTAAAAGATCTACATACATAAATAAACATTTATTTGCAACCACTCGGTACTGGAAAAGGTACTCGATAAATGGGGAAGCTACTGCAAACATTACCTAACCGACATCGCCATAATCAATGGCCACACAGGCACAGTTCCCAACTTAACTTTTTAATAACAGGTCACGATTCACTAAACCTACATTTCACAGCTTCGCATCCGCATCACTCACCATTTCGACGATTATATCGCTTATAAATCGATCCACGCTTGATCGATTGCCTTTCTTTGCGGAAGTCCGGCACGGGCTGATGCGATTCGATTCGATTCTCGATGCGATTTCATGCGATTCGTTAGCAATGACCATACTCGCTGTACGTCTGTCACCTTGTCAATTATCTATGGTCCAATTTCTGTGCGTAGAATGTAGAAAGGAGGAATAGAATGATTGGGGTTTATTTCCCTTACTAAGTAAATATCTAGGCAATAATGTAGTGCGTAGATGGGGCTTGTGGCTAAGTAATAGTAGCCGTACGGATCGATCGATCAGGTTAAGCTAAGCTTGCCGCGGTTGGTCCGTGGATGGGTGACCATCTTAACATACCAAGACCTCTCCGTGCCTCGGAAAGCACGTTAAGCCGTTGGTCCCGGCTGTCATTTGTAGATCTTTGACAGTCGTTACGGGTCGTCAGAAGCCCGAAAGTCTGACAACCAGTCTTTCCAAGGGGTATCGTATTACCCAGTAACTGGGTTGTGGAGGTCAGATAGGCAGTCGCTCCATGTAAAATACTGGTATTCAGCTGCATCCGGTTAGACTGGAAGCCGACCCCAACGTAGTTGGGAAAAGGCTAGGCAGATGATGATGAATGTAGTGCGTAGATGAGATGTAAATTAGGCTTGAGATTATCGGATTTCAGATTGCGCAGTTAAAAGTTAAGTAGGTATTATTCAGTTGTAACGCTGCTAGTTTCGAAACTGTTGACTGATATTGGATAAGATTTAATGTAGGTTTGCCAATTCGACACAGAATATTAGTGCTTTCAGAACTCGAGTAGGAATTCACCAATGAAAATGAAATAGGTGTAATGAATTTGTAGAAAGTTAAACTCACAGACTGCGTTCAATATTCAGAGCCTATCAAATGTCCAGCAGTATAAAGCACTCTTCCAACTTGCTATATTCCAAGTAGGTCACACGGCACACCAACTCCGATTCAATATCTATAAAAGGTGACATTTGAAATTCTAATCACGTGCTGCCCATATTTTACAAGCTGTCAATGGAAGAAATACATAAACTGCATTCTCTAGACCGAATATCGCATCGATTACTCCGAATACCTGGCTAAATAGGGTATTGGAGTGTCCAAAATTTATCATTCCGGTCTTTTTTCTCGTTAAGATGAAGCTTTTCCTTTTGCTGATGCAACTCGTAAAATTTTAGCACTTGGAATGGAGGGTTAGGCCCGTTTTAAATTCGTTGGAAAGATGGCTTGAATTTTTTGCTGCCTAGTTAGGTATTCGTTCAAATGTTAGCCCTTGGTACTTTTTTAGGTGTTGTGTGCCTGAGTTTAATTAAACAACAATTTCGAGTCTTCTCTATAATATTTTTCATACCTACACGCGTAAGCAGCTAAAAGAATTATAATTAATGTAAAATGAAAATTGCTACACGAGATGTGCCCTGAACTAAGGAATTTTATGAATTAAGATGTACGCCGTTACTTAAGCTACACCAGTCATTTTGCTGTAGGCAATAGCAGACTTTAAACCATTCATGAACAGTCTACTTTGATAACTTATATTAGGTCTCACCTAAGCTGGTGATCCTGTAGTTCAATCAGTTCTCACCTCAATTTCTATCTACAGGAAGAGCTGGACCTAACAGCAGTAAATAAAGCAGCCATGATGGCTCTCCCCGCGGCCAAGAAGTGGCAGATCTACTGCAGCCGACGGCCCCCGCCTGGTCAGCCACCGCCGCTCGCCACCGCGCCGCAGCTTGAGGAGTACATCAAGGCGTTGAACGAGATTGCTGATGTAAGTAGAAGGGTTTTTATGTGGCATAAGCATAGCATAATCATCAGTCTATAACGTTCTCACTGCTTGGCACTCCTTTCTGTGAGAGGGCCAGGGCTATAATCCATTACGGGGGCTCAATGTGGGTTGGTTTTTTATGTAACTTTTCCTAATTGTTAATAGTTGGGATGGACAGAATAACGAAGTATGAATGCTAGGCAGAGATGAAATAGTATTATACAGCAACTGCGTGGACGATAATTAAAAGAGCTAATAAACTTACTCCTTTATCGTAAAAACTGGAGCTTCATATTTTCTGGCTCAATTCAAAAACTTTTCTTTTGTTACAGCAGTTTATAATCCTTTACAATCTGTGGTGGGTAAATTTATAGATAAACTTTTTAATTTTTTGGGATGGACAGTAGAACTTTTTATCCCGGAAAATTGATAGCGAGACTTTGATGAAGTATTCTGGCAGAAAGTTCCAAACTTTTCTGCTAGATTACATCCACGTGGTTTGGCAGTTTAGCTTTACTTATAAACATCATCTTTTATCATTTATTTTCAGGCCTTCGCCTCATCAGAAGGCGTACCACCAGCAGAAGCATGCGCCCTAGTTGACGGTCTCAAAACAGCCCTACGGACGCGGGCCCACAGTTTTGTCCTTCGATTCATCAAGCAAGGAGGCCTAGGTTCCTTGTTAGATGCCCTGCAGAAGGCGCCAAGGGACGATGCAGTGACCAGGCATAACCTTATAGCGGCTATCAAGGCGCTTATGAATAACTCGGTAAGTAGGTTAAATGTAGTTTAGTGTAAAGATGGGTTAGTGGTTTTGGATGTAGACGAAGTAGTTTTATGATTTTGTTAAGGGACAATGTAAGAATTAGTTCATAATTGGATTGTATTCTGAATTTTGTGTCTGATCTTTCCGAAATGTTTGTACATTCTATACTATCTACTCTATTTATTCTCCTATGACTTGAATTCTTTTCGAACATTAGTGCCGTGGTCCAAAAAGGGTATTTCCGAAGACTCGATTTAAAAGAAACAAAGAAAATTAGGATTGATTATTAGATGGATTAGGCTTTCCGAAACCGCTGATAAGGTATTGTCAAGTCATATCAATATAGTCTGTGTTTAATTCTCATGTAAACTGACTGATTTGCCTGTTGTTATTTTTGTGGCGATTCATGTGGATGGATGACTAAAATAAATCATCAGCTATCGCGGGTTTCAACAACAGTTTTCTTGATCAGTTGCTTGATACTCTATTAAACCGTTAAAAAGCTTGGTATTTTGACGAACTAGCAAGATCACACTATCAAGACGGAATGTGAAGACCATGGAGATAAAATCTTAAAATAAAAGCTATGTTTCTGACGTCTCCTTCTATCCCTATAACTTCTCTTTCTTACCTGCTTTATGAATATTGTTGGTTGCTTGCAGACCGGGCGCGCGCATGTGCTGGCCCACCCCACGAGCATCGATCTGATCGCACAGTCCTTAGACACTGAGAATGTTAAGACCAAGGTCGCTGCACTTGAGATACTGGGCGCTGTCTGTCTTGTACCGGGAGGACATAAGAAGGTAGGGTATTCAATCTGGAAGTAAAATGTAAGGTGTTGGTGGATGTATTTTGCTTTATAGGAGATACCTATCTACGTTTAAAGACTTCTTGAACACCGAAAATATCGTGGAACTAGGAATCACAGTTGCTGCTATTGAAATCCCGGTAGGTATGCCTGGTGGCAAGCAAAAATTGACATCATTTTGAAGTATTTTGGAATCTAGGATCAAGATTTTGGTTGGTGGTCAGCAGGTAAAGAATAAAGTTGCTACACTAAAATGATTATTGCCTATCATAATTCAGTAAGATAAATAAGTAGCTTTTAACTTTCAACGTCAAAAGGAAAATTGATGATTAGGAAGAGAAGCAGAAAAATAATTAGTAAGTCGGATTGAAATGGATCAATCATCCATATAAATCTTCGTTACTATTATATTCCTCTTCTTCAGTACCTTCTGATCAAAAAAGCATTTCTTTATACCATCTAAAACATTCTTCACATATGCAGGTACTTGAAGCAATGGTGCACTACCAAAAGTACGCAGGCGAACGAGCCCGCTTCCAAAGTATAATGAACGAGCTCGATCGAAGCACGGGGGCTTATCGGGACGACCTGGGCCTGAAGACGGCCATCATGTCCTTTGTGAACGCGGTGCTGAACTACGGGCCTGGAGAGGAGAGCCTCGAGTTCAGGCTGCATCTCAGATATGAGCTGCTCATGTTGGGCATACAGCCAGGTTAGTTTTCCATGGAAATTGTACATGGTGGGAATGGGTTTGTTTCACAGTCTTCACATACTTCAATCTACCACAAATAGAACAGAAGTTGCATAAAATTACCTGTGGTTTAACCGGATTTTGTACGGAGTCCATGGACCCGACCGTTTGAGTCCATAAGTACGAATGCAGTGTTGAATGTTTACGGCCAAAGCAGGCCATTATCAGAACTAAACAATGCAGATTTCAGAGGGTCTTGCTAGATTCAGAAAAAATTAAAAGTTTCGCTAAGTAGTGCAAAGTATGCAAAGTCCTGAAGTAAAGTTCTGATGAATTTATGGAAACTGCAATTAAAATAAAACTTTAAAAAATCCTTTACACAATATGTACTTATATTTTAAGAACAAAATAACAACATTTGTCAAATCAAACATCATCTCTAATTTCAGTAATCGAAAAACTCCGCAAATACGAAAACGAGACCCTGGACCGACACATCGAGTTCTTCGAGATGATTCGCAACGAGGATGAGAGGGAGCTAGCCAGGAGGTTCGACAAGGAACACGTGGACACCAAGAGCGCTACGTCCATGTTCGAGCTGCTGAGGAGGAAGCTTAGCCACACTGCTGCTTACCCACATTTGCTATCCATGTTGGAGCATCTGTTGCTTCTTCCACGTAAGTTTTTTCATCAACATTATTCGGGTGAAAGACGTCTGTACCTTAAATGGCCCTAACGACCCATGCTGTGCTTCTCGCATTATCATAATTTACAACGATATTCACCAAGTTATCGATTCCACTTTGTGGGGGCCTTCTGTGCCGGAACATGAAATTACGTACCCAAATGAATTCTGATAAAAGTTAGGTATCTATATAATATAAATCTTTAATTCACTCACAGACACATTTTGCACAAGAGTTCATTTTATAATGAAAGCAGAAAGCGATATGGCTGCCCATTGTATGTTTTGTAGTGTAAGGAATGGATTGGTTTTATTTTAAGCGTCTGTTTCCTATGTTCCAGTGGAATACAACCCTCAGTCTCAACACTGGCTCCTGCTAGACCGCGTGGTGCAGCAACTGATCCTGCAGCAACCAGCTTCCGGCAGTCGCGCCAACTCCGAGCAGGGTAGTGAGCGAGGCAGTACTTCTGATACTACTAAGGTACCTTGCCTCAAAACGCCTCTAATTACGAAAGACTAAACAAATAAGTCACTTCTGTTCACACACGGTTTATTGCCGTCAAAATCTACCTTTTTAGACACGGTGTAGGGTACACGCCAAATAAATTATAGATTTCAATAGTTAAAAATGAACCATGCTTCAACAAGAGGCCTAATGTTTCATAAAGACTTTATAAAAAAATCTGTTAAGTATGTGGACATTTGACTAAGACTCCAGTGAGGAGGATTAAGTTTAATTTGAAGCCGATTACTGACATATCAGGAAAAAAAAAACAGAAAATATAACATCTTTGAAACGGATTGTTGTGCATAAATAATTTTTTCGTGATTATGGTTTGAATGTCATTTTAAACAACTCCTTAAATTTCTAAACATTAATTTTTTAACACTTTATATTTCTAGATCTACGACCCAGATGTAGCCCCTCTCGACATAAACGTGGGTGAGATAGTGCACCTGCTAGCCAAGGAGGAGGAGCTGGTCGCCGCCAGGAGTAAGGCAGACAACCTGGAGAGAGAGAACATTGACCTGGCTACTGAACTCGCTAAGAAGGTATGGGAGATATCAGCTTTGTGGAGAATGTTGTTGGAGATTTGTTATCATAATGAAATAAAATATTGTTTATTCAAATTAGGCCGAGAATCAGTAGTACTTCTTGTACGCCAAAAGTCTTAAAAGACAGCCCCCTAAACGACAGCGTTTTCCTGGTGCTTTGCTGGGAAGAAGTGGTGCAATAAGATCCTCAGCAA
The DNA here is from genome assembly GCA_949091785.1 of Polymixis lichenea. Lineage (NCBI taxonomy): Eukaryota > Metazoa > Arthropoda > Insecta > Lepidoptera > Noctuidae > Polymixis > Polymixis lichenea. The sequence goes on along the minus strand of OX420943.1, from coordinate 18,973,662 downwards.
AATAGTCCGTGTTAATAGTTTGAGCTTGAAATAGTCTTTATTTCATAGCCGTAAGGGCGGTTTTTATTTATTAATTTGTCTATTTAAAATCGTTACACTGTATTGAAGTGTGCACTGATGCGCGGTTGATTGTGACTTTGACTTTGACGATATCTCTTGGTAAGATTGTATGTGCTTCCCGCGACAAAAACGGGTCTCGGTATGTAAAGATGGTCACCCATTTACGGCCCAACCGTGGCAAGCGTAGCTTAATCTGATCGATCACAAGCTCAGCCACAAGCCCTTCAGTTGGTATGCCATCAATATAATGGTAACAAAATTAAAACTTAATAATTGATTTACAATCTTTACTCAGTGTTCTATAAAACAAGTGCAAATAATATGATAACAATTCTTCAACAACGTCTATGACAGCCTAATGGTAGTGGAATACATAGTCCTAATAATATAATAATAAAGGTTTTCATTACAGGCATAAATAGGTACATTTCTCATTTTGGTTATCAAGTTGTTACATTTTACGATGGCGCTTTATAAATCTTATGCTAACTAAGTTATGGTTTAAATTACATTGTAAAATGCCATCGTGAAATGGAGCAGCTAATAATAAGTCATTACATAAAGCTATATTTACAAAAGACAAAACTTTTCATGACAAGATATTGAATGTGCGGGGTGGTAATGCCGCTGGCATGTGCTGATAGTTCTGAAAAGCTGAAGTTTATTTCAATTACTTATAGTAAAAGTTCTATGTAAGAAATATTGACAGCTTGAAAGGCATGGGAAAGTATACAAGGTCTGATTTAACCAACAAAAACTTTTCCAAAAAAAAAAACAACCGACTTCATTTTTCTAGTAATAGTACCTACCCCATTAATTCCAAATTTCATCATCCTTGAGGTCAAAACAATGTATATTTATGCGATAGCAGTAATCGCGGTTTATTTACTGTTATTTTTGAAGAGTTCCGTTGTCGGTGTCTTAAACGCATCATCAGATCAATATGAAATTAAAATGGGACCACACGGGAAGCACCAGCTTTCAAATACAAAAAGAATCATCAAAATCGGTTCACCCAGTCCAAAGTTATGAGGTAACAAAAATTAAAAAAAAACCAGTCGAATTGAGAACCTCTCCTTTTTTGAAGTCGGTTCAAAAGACAGCGTAGTGGGCAAAATTGCGTACTCACAACAAATTAATATTTCAATTAACTTTTGTCGAATCCTTGATATTTTAGACTCAATGCTGAATACTCAATGAAGCTCCTGTAAACAGAAAGAGTTATAATACTGGTGCTTAAAAAAAAGTTTTTTTTGTTGCTTTATTACCTATTCAGCTTATCAGAACCCCACGCTTCACCAACCACCAATAATACCTACCTCCCATCAGCCACCCGCATGTACTGACTAAACTAACCCACTAACAGGAGAAGCAAGTCGACGAGCAGAGTCAAGAGCGCGAGGAGTTGGAGGGAGTGGTGTCGCGCATCAAGGAGCGTCTGGAGAGGGAGACGGCCGCGCACATGGAGTGCAGCGAGAGGGCGCGCGCCGCCGCCACCAGGGCGCACCAGGTGGAGCAGCAGGTATGGTGGAAAGTCTAGGAAGATAGAGAAGGAGGAAGGGTTAAATGTTCAATACCCCAATGGTATCATTGAAATGACTGCCGGTTGCAGCAGATCATAAATACCTTATTGGACTGGACAGGTCCACTCGAATCTATGTGGTTCTTTCCACAAAAGACCATTTCAGGCACTAATCTACATTGCCTTACGCATATTCTGACCAAGATTATGTACCGTAAAAAGTATCTCTCCAAATTTCATCAAAATCAGTTCGGCCGTTTAGCCGTGAACGAAGCAAACAAAATCACATTCGCATTTATAATATTAGTTAGGATTAAAGTTAATTTATATTTTGTTCCGATACGTGTACATTCCAAATTATAAGAAAAATACAACGGAATTGAGAATTTGCTCTTTTTTTTAAGTCGGTTAAAAATAGAGAGATAGGACATAAATTAATAAGCCTATCATTGTGACACCATATTTTGCGAATACTTACTCTGCGATTTGCGCATGGGTAAAATGGTCGACACATTTTTGCCTTCTAACACATCAGGGGCCAAAAGTGAATCATCATAACTTAATAAATTCGTCAGCTTGCTAACACCAATTTTATTTCATTTAGTAATTTTAATGACTAAATACCGCTTGCACCACTTATCACTAAATAGGTTTAAACGATGCATCATTCTATTTCTCTAAATCTTTTGAAGGTAACAGAGACAGATAGATGTTTTTAAATATGTTTAGCACTAAACGCTTTTCGTGATCGGTCTTCTTATTGTGCCGATAGCAATCTATATTCAGCCAGCCCAGAATTTGGCTACGAGCTTGGCACTTTCAGCAGCGTCCAACAGATCCTGTAGCATGCAGACAACAGGGCACGCTAGACACGATATTAATTGCCCCATTGTTTGTGAGACAGTACCACATTTACACTCCAGGGCGGAGTTAAGTCTCCACCAGGGCCCCAATTCTGTATCGTTATAATGATTCCCCGCGGAATCTTACTACGTTCAAACTACGTCAATATCGTTTTTTTTTAAATCAATGTAACGGTTCAATGTCATATTTTGTATGTTCCAAGACAATTTGTCGATATTATTAATACGATATTAGCAGAATTCGTGTGTGATTGACGTGGTTACGAGTAAGGAATCGTTAAGTGGTCATAGTAAATTCAGGCCCTGACCAGGTTCTTTTTTGCTTCGGCCTACCTGAGCCCGAAATCTATTTAATGACTTCCAGGTAAGCCAAGGCAACTTTTGTTCAGGTGCGAGTTTTTCAGCAGGTGAAATTCGGAGTTCGGTAGGGAAGCACTATCTTGCCATAGCTCTAGCCTTTCCTTAGACAGTTCACCAGGGAGTGGGACGACACACTTTGAATAGCTAATGTAAGTTTTCAGTCTAATTGTGACACGAGGATGGATGTTATCGTGCAAACGTTGTCGTGTGTCGGAAACCATCTTGGTTCTTTCACTTGAGCTTGGCACCGCTCTGCGAACTCCTGGTGGCGCTGTTCCCGCTAGTGGATACTTTAAGATTAGTGATTGGTGGTGCAAGCGGGCCTATATATACAATTAATTGTTATTTATTTTCAATAAATTTATATTGTGCTTTTTAAACCTACAGCTGAACCAGGAGAGAGCGGAGCGAGTGAGGTTTGAAAAACTAGTCAGTGAAGGAAGCATACCTGATGATGCGAAGGTATGTAAGACATCCAATCGAAGGTCAAAATAAATGAGTTCGCGAAATTTTATAGACGTGACGCGCATCGATATAAAACCACGATGAAACATTTTCCAAACATATCACCTGATCAACGTTTACTTCCAGGTGAGCAACCTCAAGAGCGCAGTCATAGAGACGAGCTCCGTCCCGCCCCCGCCACCCCCACCTCTGTTCAACCCACCACTGCCGCCCGCCCCGCCGGGCCCCGCGGCCCCGGGCCCCGCGCCGCCGCCGGCCCCGCTGGCCCCGCTGGCCCCGCTGGCCACGGCGCCGCCCCGCGCTAAGAAGAACGTGCCCACACCCGGCAACCCTCTGAAGAGCTTCAACTGGAGCAAGCTGCCCGACACCAAGCTGCATGGAACTATATGGCAGGAGTTGGACGACACCAAGCTGTATAATGCTATGGATTTGCATACGATCGACAAGATGTTCTGCGCTTACCAGAAGAATGGAGTTCAAGTGAGTTTCAATAGCTTATTTTCAATGTGAAATATTTTTAACATACTCCTTGTCGTTATTGTACAACTAGGGAGCAACCTACTAGAAAAAAAGAACCGGCCAAGTGCGAGTCGGAGTTTTTGGCGGGATCGCGTTGGAACATGTCGCACGAGTTTTCATTTTCATGAAATTTAGTGAATTAGCGAATTAAATTGTATAATTTTGGTAGTGAATTATGCAATTTAATTACGTGTGAGTGCACAAATGTAGTGAAGGTGAAGATAAGTGACTAACGTGGACTTTTCGTGTTCCCCCCAAAAACTCCTATTAGGTTGTTGTAAAGTTACTACCACTTTACAATAACTTTCACTTGACTGACTAAAGACGACTATGACTGTTTTGTAACTTCGTGCCCGATATCGGGCCATTTACTTGATGGAAAAGAAAAATTACTTGACACTGGCTAAATGCACAAACCGTGCGAAGCCAAAACCCAAAAAAAAAAGTGCGAGTCGGACTCGCACACGAAAGGTTTCAAGTCAAGGTACCACACAAGTACATATGTGTATTGTGCTTGTGTATCAAAAAAAAAAACTGCTCAGCGCCGAGCATTGAAAATCTAAAACTGTATTTCTGGACGCGCTGAGTCTCACTCGCGCTACACTCTGACAGTTGAAAATCCAGTTTGTGATAGAATCCCTCCGCGATTTTATTACAACCGTGTGAATGTCGAGGTATATTCTCAACACTCGAATAACAAATTATTATTCATTAACAGAATGAAGGCTCAGTAGAAGACCTAAGACAATTGGGCTCCAAGCCCCGCACAAAGATCCTGACAGTTATCGACGGTCGACGCGCGCAGAACTGTACCATTCTACTGTCAAAACTCAAGATGACTGACGAAGAGATCTGCCGGTTAGTGAACCTACTTCTATACTCTCCTTAATTCTAGACTCTGAAAGCAAGCTTTACTCAAACTCCTACAAAAAAAAAAAACTTTAAATATCTATCTAGTTATAAAGGTTAGGTGTATCTGGGCCAACGTTTCTTTACATCGTTTAGGGCATGTTCTGGAATATTGGGGACCCGAACAGCTCAGAGCTTAGCCATTTGTGTTATTAAGCTTCTGCCAAATGAATTCAGATACTTACTTTTTATTACGTTGATGGGGCACTGATTCCGAAAGGTATGGGCCTGGTCTGATGGCCTGCAGCGTAATTGTGTAACACACTAAAAACAGGAATGGTTTTCATTTTGACAGTTCAACAGCATTCATTGCGTTATTAAAGTTGTTGTGAAGACAAATTTTTCGAACATATGAAGCAATGGATTAGTAGTAATACTTCAAAATGGTTCAGATTCTCATTGATAGTGTGTTACGCAATTAGGGTGATTGACTATAATAAAAAATTAAAAAAAGTTACTCATCGTGAATGTGATCGTGTATTCCAGGGCAATCCTCCGCATGGACAGCGGCGAACAGCTCCCCATAGACATGGTGGAACAGCTGGTGAAGTTCACTCCCAGCGCCGAGGAGGCCGCCCTGCTGGAGGAACATCAGGATGAGCTCGACAACATGGCGCGCGCAGACCGGTTCCTGTATGAGATATCCAAGTGAGTCACATGTCTTGTTGTAACGTTAATCTACATAATAAATTTTAGTAGTCCTGAGTTTTTGCGAACGCGCAAAATACTTTCTAAAATTCCAGGAAACCCGCGAGGACCCATTTTATAGATACACGAATTGCACTCTTTTATAAAATGAAAGTTGAATCTACGTCAGTTGCCGATTCTTACAGCAGAATGCCATAAGACACAATACTGTGGTAATAAGCAAAGTTTACTAATCTAGCTGTGGCTAATTTAGTCTAATTTTTCTTACTGTATATCGCACCTACGGTGCAAAAACGTCACTTATGCAAATGATGTAATTTTTCAGGAGAAGCGTTAGAAAATTCGACAACCTATTATAATGTATAGTTCTTCTTGACTAAAGAAATGAACTGGTAATATTTAAACTACAACTTTGAACTTCATATTAAAGTAAAAGCAAACATCTCACAACTTTGTAGTAAAAAAATATAAACGTTTAAAATTTACAACCCTCCCAGTAGTGACGTTGTGGCACTAGAAAACAATTAACTGGGCAATTGTGTCATAACAATCAAAATACGAAACCATACTTTTTACGAAGATTTATTCATGAAATTAAAAATAATTATAACAAATTCTACATAGTACAAGTGTCATTGTTATTTCAAAAAACAAATATCACAACTAACTTAAGTGTCGTTATTGCTGCAAAAACATAAAAATAAATTGTCACTATCACCTTAGTGGCGTTGTAGCTCCAAGAGACTGCTACTCATGCGGGGGGCCGCGCGCAACTGGCCAATGAAACGTTGTTTCTCCTAGTGGCGGCTTGATTCGCGCCAAAACAATAACGACACAACTGCCCTCACGTGGAAAGTATACGCACTACACAAATGACAATTACTCACGAGATAAAGGGGTACATTAGCTACATTTTCTCATACTCAGGTCAATTTTGATAAAAATTGCATAAGTGACGTTTTTGCACCGTAGCACAGTGGAACGAATGTATGGGAGCGGTTGGACGTAGACATGTCCGAAAAATAAGAGTAAAATTATGACAAACTAATGATGCCATCTTATTCGATTACTTAATGCCTTCATAAATTGTGGTGATGAATTTCTTCATAACTCCCATATTTCGGGAGTAATTTGAGAAAATGTGAAATTTTACTATGAAAATGAGTGTATCGAGCTCTCTCCCTCCTGATTCCGGGCTTGTTTCAAGTAGCGGTCTCTAATATCGTAATGCTATTACTAAGAGCTATATTTAATACTAAGACACATAGTGCGCCAAATGTGCACTTTCTGGGATAAAAGGAAATGAAAATTTAAAAAAAAAAACGTTTTTTCCCCATTTGTATTTACTTTAAACCGCAGACAGACTTATTAAGAGGTCTATAAATATATTATATATATATACAGAAATATATATTAACAAAAATATTCACAAGAACTGATGAGAGTATGACTTTTAAGTAAGTTGATAATAAATTACCTAGTTTCATTAAAAGTACAATAAATAATTAAGATGTAAGCTCTAATTTACTAAGTTACACATTTTAAAACAATAACATCATTTAATTATCTTCGTCATCATCATCATCATCATCAATTAATTCAAATTCAGAATCGATGTCCGCTAAATCATTTATGTTAACAAATTCGATATCACTTTTCTCAGAATCCGTAAGCTCATAAAATTCCTTAAAAGAAGATTTTTTTACAAACTTATTTCCTTTTGGACGGATACTTGTAACAAGTGGATCAGAAGACAGTAAAAGATTGTGCATAATATCTTCATTGCATGAGATACTGCTATGCTTTCGAGAATGCCCCTCTCTATATTTTCTAAAATCTTTATTTCTAGCCTCAGATGCCTCTTCGGATAGAAAACCAATGGGCACAATTGACATGTTCTGAACTATGTCTGGCCCATGCATTAAAATTTTATGAAGTGAAGAAGGCATATAATACCATGGGTATAACTCCACGTAAAGCTTAGCAGTATCAAAGCAGAACTCTCGGAATTTAGTTACGTTGATCTTCTCTCCTGATGAAATACACTGCAAGATCACACAGATTTTTCTTAAAAGCATAGCATCTATTCCGGTCAGTTCAGCAGATTTAGTGTAGTTTTCAAAAAATCTCCTTGCCGAGTTGCCATTGTTGGTGGATCCACTGCCTTGTTTCACAACATCGAGAAGTAAGCCCGTTTCTCTTCTTACAGCCTCTTGAACTCTTTTCTTCCTGTCATCAACTTGCCTTTTTGCTATATCACCCCTTACTTGCCATGATTTTATGTCTAATTTGTAGGAAATGTGTAATAAGCATTCCATTGAGCGAATCCAAGCGTGAAGGGTGCTTAAGCTATATTTATACATGTCCTCGTTTGCGTGTTTATCTTTGATTAACTCTAAATTATTCATTTCTTTAGGACAAGCCTTGCATATGTCACACACTGAAGCTGCTGTATTGGATATAATGGAATGAATTTTACCATCAATCATTGTCAACAGCAGTTGGTGTTTGACACTAATTCCATCAGTGATGGTGGATGGAGTTAAGGCTTCAATCTCTGCTTCGATTTCAGCCATCTCTCTCTGCACATTTTCTTTGGTTTCCTTTATAAACTTAAACAATATTGGCCGGCAAAATGAAGTGGAAGATGGTCGCTCGTTTTCCCAAATTGTTACACCTTTTGAGACGAGCCGCAGTGGTACAAGACTAATCATAAAATTACTAGCAAGATCGATTTGCTCATCTTCACTCGTCCTTTGATGATAAATGCTTTGGCTAGATGATCCGTCAAAACCCCATTTGCTGGTCAATACGAGCTGTTGATTGGGATCAACAGGGGTTTCTAACGACCTAATAAGTCTTCTTGAGGTTAAATCCATCAAGGCTTGTAATTTGATTTTTGCAGAGCTCTCTGTAACTGTGAGATCTTCTTTGGCCGGATAGCACTTAATTTTTTCTTTAACCAACATGTAGTAACTCGGGTATTGAAGAGCTCCTTCTTGAGTGTTGAAATCCCGAAGAGTGTTATAGCGCCATTTCGATAAGTTCATCGATACATAAAGAGCCAATGCCTTCAAAGGGGATATTTCCCGTACCTGAATTGATTTACCTTCAATGAAGGCTTTGATTTTTGAGGCCTCTTCTGGATTCTCCGTCAAGTATTTCATAACATAAGCTGTATCGCTTTGTCCTGCCTTTTGAAGCGCCCTTTCGGCCGAAAACATAATTTCAGCGCTGCTACTGCTGCATGAAAGACTATCTTCAGTGCGTCTTCTTTTTTGCCGGTTACTAAGGTCCTCAAAAGATTTACGAGGACTAGGATGTGTACAAGTTGAAGCATCAGATTTAGCAGGAGAAATTATGGGCTCGATGACGTCACTTATATTTTCTGTAGAAGGTTCCATATTTTCATTCTGTAATTCCGGCCATTGAATTGCAGCCTGTAGCCAAATCTCATGTTTCTTCCGAAACTTATCTGTGCTTCTTCCAGACTGTGTCCATTTTGCATAAATGCGGTAGCAAAATCGACGACACCAGTCTTTTAAACTTGTTTCAGCACTTTCACATAACTGAACACAACTGTTATCTTTTAAAACACTGAACAAATAGTTAAAGTCGCGTAAATCTTTATGTGCGCGTGCGCATAAAGCAACGTGAATATCAAGATTTGTATTAAAATTTGGAAAATACATTGCGAGATTAGCTTGGATACAACGAGGTGTAAATCAACACTGATTTTAAAGTTACTAATAGTGACCTATTTATATAAAATCCAGGTATCCCAGGTATCCTTTGTTAAATATTGCAAGGTAATTAGTTATTGTGATAATTAGTAAATGATGCATGCTAAATTAGTGTATTAAGAGCCATTTAGTAATTAAATAATAGCAATGTTCTTATCAGTAATCATTAGTGCATCAGTTTTATATGTAAACCTTAAGTCCCTAATTATATATCCTAATTAGCTTATATCTTCTCTAATTGGCTGCTCAGAAATGTTATTGTAATAAGGTAAACCTTTAGAAAAACGGTTTTAATCAACAAAATAAACAAAAAATAAAAAAATTGTGTTATAAAATAAACATCACTCTTTATCCCAGAAAGTGCACATTTGGCGCACTATGTGTCTTAGTATTAAATATAGCTCTTAGTATTAGCATTATGATATTAGAGACCGCTACTTGAAACAAGCCCGGAATCAGGAGGGAGAGAGCTCGATACACTCATTTTCATAGTAAAATTTCACATTTTCTCAAATTACTCCCGAAATATGGGAGTTATGAAGAAATTCATCACCACAAGTTATGAAGGCATTAAGTAATCGAATAAGATGGCATCATTAGTTTGGCATAATTTTACTCTTTTTTTTCGGACATGTCTACGTCCAACCGCTCCCATACATTCGTTCCACTGTGCGTAGGTGCGATATGCAGCTGAACTCAATCTTTCTGACAGAGCTCTAATGTGGGCGCCCCATTGCATTAATTTCTAAAAATACAGTTTCCGTGATAGCATGTAGTTTCGTGCCATAAAGTTGTCACTTAGACCCACTAACTTAGGGTATATTTGGACATGAGAAGTAAGTAAATGGTGCAAAAGATATCGAAAGAACAGCCATTTTGATCTTTTCTATGTATTTAAAAATAATAGAAGTGTCATTAGCCAATATATAATTATATGTGATAAAGTTAGCCATCAAGTAAGGGAGGTCATTAATATAAACAAAAAATTAGGAAAGGGCCAAGAATTGAACCTTGAGGCACGCCCATCTTAACTAGAGGTCCCGAGGACGTCGCCCTGTTAACATTTACTTTTTGTTGGCTGTTTGATGGATAGGAAAGAATAATATCAGCAGCTTGCCCACCAATTCCGTATTTACAGATCAGCGTATTTTGAGAGGTCACAGAAACTGCCAACTGGAACTTCCCCAAGATTCCAAAATGTGACTGATGAGTTTTACTCCCAGGTCAAACGTCGCCTCTCAGGAAATCAAACTATTTATAATCCCATTTGAGTTAAAATGTGAGTTGTCACATCTTAAAGTTTTTGAAACAAATCAGATTTTGATCTGGTCTAGATTTTTCAAACATTTTCAAATGCTTTTTTAATTGTGGCAATAGAAATGGGCTTGTATTCAAAACATGGTGTCAATCGGAAATCCTTCATGATATTATAATTTTGTTTGACGAGCGAGCCTAAACCCACGTATAGGTTTTACCGTGGGTTTTACTTGCGGCCCGTTTTTCCTGATACATCAGCGACCTTTACGTGCAAACAAATCTGGTAAAGTGTGGTGGTAGGCAAGGCCTTTAAAACATTATTTTAATGACCATGCCTGTATTCTCTAGGATCCCGCACTACTCACAACGCGTGCGCCTGCTGCTGTTCAAGAAGAAGTTCACGGGCGCAGCCGCCGAGGCCACCGCGCGCGCCTCCGTCGTGTTGCGGGCGGCGCGCGACATGACGCGCTCGCGCAGGCTGCGGGCCTTGCTGGAGGTGGTGCTGGCGCTAGGGAACTACATGAACAGGTAACAGACAACATCACTGCAGAAACTACGTCCCTGTTGCTCGTCAGGTTAGGGGATGTTTTTGTAACGCCAGATAGCTTTATCCGAGGAATCATTTTGAGTTATAAAATTTTCCGTTGTTAGATATAAATTTTATTCCACGGATAAAAAAAATACCTGATTTTGGAAAAATCTAATTAAGTGTTCTGACCGACACCGACACGTCTACGAAAAATACGTGATGCAAAGTTATGCCTGCTGACGCCTGCAATGCTATAGGATAGATTAACGTTAGGTAATCAATTTTGGACTTTATCTGTCACGTGTAAATTTTTGGAAAGCGTCGTGTCGCTATCTTGCATTTTTGAATTTTGTTTAATATGACAAGGTTCTAAATATGGCTTAGGAATTCATAAGGCGTTCGTACTTACCTGCTCTCATTCTCGGTTATAAATATTATGAATTTCTGTTACTAATCACAAAATATTGTTTCACAGGGGTGCCCGCGGCAACGCATCAGGCTTCCGTCTGACGTCACTGAACAAACTGGCCGACACCAAGTCGTCAGTGTCACGCAACACCACGCTTTTGCACTATCTAGTCGAAATGCTTGAGACACAGGTATGAAATAATTTAAATAGCTTTAAAAATTATGTGTTTGCTTTAACGTACACAAACTCTGAGCAAGGCCGGCTCGGAGGCCGAAAAAGTATAACTTCCCAGTATTTGTATTTTTACATGTTTAAGCCTGATTTAGGTACACGTTACAATTTAATTACATGTGGCATATCATAAGTTGACGTAACAATAACAGTTAAACCGTCTAAAAGTCTAAACAGTGATAAGGTGATGCAACTTTTATTGTTGCCTCACTGTTGAATGCACCTCATTTGTTGCTTTAATTTTATTGAATGCGATAGGCTTCTAAAACTTCAATCTTTCCACCGTTTTCTAGTTCAAAGACATCTTACTCCTCGAAGAAGACCTCCCGCACGTGCGCGCGGCCGCCAAGGTGTGCGTGGAGCAGTTGGACAAGGACGTGGGCGCCCTGCGCGTGGGGCTGCGGGAGGTGGCGCGCGAACTGGAGTACCACGCCGCGCTCGGGAACCGCTCGCACAACGACATGTTCCTGCCCGTCATGAGGGACTTCCACGCACATGCTGTCTGCTCCTTTACGCAGCTTGAGGATCTGTTCCAGGTGGGATTCCATCGGATATTCTGGGGGACATATTTATGGGAGGCCATCATTATTTCAGGGCTAAAGAGAGATATAGTGAGACAGGATCAAGCTATCCTTTTCTCGTACTGAAAAAAAAATTGCTATTTAACACTTAATAATACGGCAACAGTCCGTTTTTAAGAAGCGGGTCTTCTTTTAAAAGTTATAAAAGTGATCTTTGAGGGCTTGGGTTATAATTGCAACAATTTATTAAATCAAGCGATATACTTTTATGGTCACAGAAAGACGCCGAATAAAAAAAGTTAGTTATAGTTAAGTTTTTGGCAGGATGACAAAATTATTTTTGCGATCAACACGGTAAGAAGAAAAGCCTAAATAGTTTGTCCTAATAGATTGCTCATCACTAGAATTCGTGTAAAATGACCTTTCTCCTTGTCATGTTCCAGGACATGAAGAGTCGCCTGGAAGCTTGCGCGCACGCATTCGGCGAGGAGGCGTCGGCGTCGCCAGAACAACTGTTCGGCGCGCTGGACGCCTTCCTGGCGCAGCTGGGCGACGCGCGCGCCGACTGCGACGCCGCGCGCCGCCGCCGCGACGACGAGGAGCGGCGCACGCGCCACGAGCAGGAGGTCGGTGCACGGTTCTTCTCATACTGAAGGCGCATGAGCATTCATTAGCACACTTGCTCGACGCGTATTGGCTATTCCAGACTTATATAATTTTTTTTTATTTCACCAAAAAAAGTCAGCACATTACAATTTTCAAAGACTAAGCGTATATTAGGCTTCTAACTAGGTCACAATAATTTTAATACTCTAACACCTAAATTAGGTGTATTTGCCTCTGTCTTAGGAGCTAGAACTATAACAACAACTAAAAGTCGAGGTTTCGTCACGATTTTTTGTTAGTAAGTGATACGAGCGACACAAGCCTAGACACGTCGACGGCTACAGTTGACAACGCACCGCTCGTGTATATGAGCATCAGAGTAAAAATCACATTAGTATCTTACTGCCCGGATTTAAACCCACAACTTCGTGCATGGAGGCTTCAATGCCAGAAGAGTCTGGGGCTCTGTCTTGCATAGGGTCGCAGCATAATGCTGAGCGATAGCCGCTTTGCGTGGATGTGACGCATGTTTCCCTCAATCTTTTCTTATTTTTTTTTGTTTTCCTGTTTTTTTTTACGTCATGTTTACCTTAAATAAACGTTTTTTCTTTCTTTATTTTAGTTCAGTGCCAAATTTTTTCATAGAAAACAAAACATTTGATATGAAATCTACTGTCCATTTTTCTAACCTGTCCAACTATCTAAGAATAACTCATGCCATATCATAATAACCATTAACTAATTTCTATGGTCTATTCTGTCCACAGCTCAAAAAACGCACAATGGAGCGAAAACAAGCGTCTAGCCTGCTAAGCTCCGTCGGCAAATCTCTCGGCAAGTCGAACGGGAATGGTGACTGCAACGGTCACTCCGACAGCTCTCGCGACGGGACGCTCACCAACGGACAGAAGGGAGAGTTCGATGACCTCATTTCCGCGCTCAGGACAGGAGATGTCTTCGGTGATGACGTCGCCAAGTTCAAACGATCCCGGAAAGCTTCCAAAGTCAGCCATAAGGGCCGAGACTCCCCCCCAAGGGGCGTCTGCAGAGAGGACTCCAGAGAACGACAAAAGAATTGAACGAACCAACACTCTAGTAAAGGATTTTGAATGTTTGTAGCGTCCAGCGATCTTTAGTTGTTCGATGTCAATACGATAGTATGCTTTATTTGTTAGGAAAATTTTCAAAGCATTATTTTGGTGGGTAAATAAACTAATATTAACTATGTTCCTGTAACATAGTTGGATATATAATTTTGGCTTTAAAATATTTACCTGGCTTCTGTCAAATTGACTAGAATACATGTGGTTTGGACGCTGGGCTGTTGGAAGCAAACGATTAGTTTAATCGAAACGTGATATTTACCGATTAGGGGATCCTATTGGTCCGTTTTAAGTACGGAGTCACAAATATGAGATTACAATCGAAGTAAGAAGGGTGTGACGTGTGACGTGTCATAGAACACATAATTTTATGTAACAACGAAAGGACCGCTGCCATTTTTTTGGATAATTTTTTGGAAATTTCTCACAAACATGGTGCCTAATTTTGGATGTTTTTAAGGTCGTGGCCTGACGGAGTTAAAGCCTCATTTAAACTGTAATCTCATTACTTTTATGACGACTTGGGAATTAATTTTTAATTTCCATGATTTGTTAATTTCACAAAATAATTTGCTGAAGAACATTCTCTTAAGTTTAGTGCAATAAAACCAGTGAAAGAGCTCGAATGATAGTGGTGCAGTCCACAAGAGCCTCCGGCCTACCTAAAGGCCACGACCTCCGAGGATTTTCGAAAAGCTTTTGCTGGTTATCGACTGAAGTAGTCAAAGACTGTGCATGTTATTCCATAGACGATTTATTTTAGTCTTTATTACTTATCTGTAAGCGTTGTGTGATTTGAGTAACCATAGACTTAGAGTGTATTGAGTTTTTTACTGGAGTTCTCTTGGTTGTAGTGAAGATATCGTTGTATTTATCCATTTTTGTTTTATATCGTAATAATATTGAGGACTTAAATGATAAAATAGTTTTTCTCGCATAATTGTCTAAATATTTAGCTAGAAAAATGTGAGATGCAAAAACCGACAAGTCACTTTTGAATACTCCACTATAATATGGACTGTTCAATTGTTACAATTTTGACTTGTATCTCGAGTGTCATTTTATAATATGTAGTTAGTGGATTTTTATAGTTAATAAAGATGTGATTACAGGAAGCTCAACCAAAACTAAGTTGATAAATATAACGATGGTTCACAGTATGAATGTTGATAATTTTTTACATATCTCAATGTACCTATAGACAAATCGGACACAAAACCTTGAGTGTCAATACAATGGGAATTGACTAAAACACTATATTATATACTGTTACTAAAGTTTAGATGTAGGAATTGATACATACCTAGGCTATAAAACAATTTTGGAATTTTGTATCAACTAAAGCGAGGTAGAAATGTTTTGATAAATTTTACATTTTTTATAAATTATCATCATCAATTTAATTTATTTCCAAATGATTAAAAATTGAAAAACATTGTTTTATTTCATTGTAAATATTATTTTTAATTTCTGCCAAATTTGTTACCGTCACATTAAAACGGAGTCTATAATTTATTTAATAAAATTCGTAATGTATGTAATAAAGTTTGTCACTTGTAAATTTTATTGTTTTGTTCAGTATTGCTTAAGCTCATAGTATATTAATATAATGATTATATATTAGACACTATTTAAATTAAACCCTTGAACAATATATGGTGATTTTATTGTATCTGTTGTGTGGCCTTAAACATAAGACAGTTGAAGATTATGGTTGCAAGCGTGACTTTCCGAGGTCGTGCAGTGTTTTTCTGTCGGGATTTTCTCGGTAGCAGGCCGGAGTTTTGATGGCTCGGTTAATTAATGGCCATAGGCCCGCTCCTATTACTTGGGAATGGGACTTCAACATGACTGTCAAAATGAGGTTGTAATTGTAATCATACACACCTCTACTTCCCTTGGTCCGCCAAGGGAAGCAGAGGTGTGTATCATATCCATAGACGCACAGAGTACATTATATCTGAACAAATACATGTATGATTAAAAACAATTTTGATCAGAGATGGAAGTTGTCAGGGTTTTAAGTGGGCCGATCCCGGCGGCACTGCAATGCCGGGCCGACCCGCGACGGGACTGACGGGAGTGGAGCGAGCACCGAACATCCCGTCAGCTTTCAAAAATCAGTTTAATATACTGGTCCCTCAGTGAGGGAACTTTCAGATATTAAGCTGAAAAGAACAGATACTACACTTTGATCTTAGCCAAAAGGCCGAGAAGCGATACCTAAAAATTAGAAATCGGGGACCCCAACACAGTCGCGGAGAATCTTAACACCGCGATTCAGGAATGGGCTGTGAATGTAAAGCGCCATCTATTGGTATATTAGTGAATCATTTCGACTGCCACCGCTGGGCGCAATTTGTACAAAAAGTTTATTTCGGGGTAATTTTCATAGTGTTTTGGCGATACACTTATAAATGAGTTCCGTGCGCATGGTTAAGTAGGATGGTTTGTCAATATTTCAACTAAGTCATACCTAAATATACTGAGAATTACTGATATGTACTGAGAACACTATATCTAAAAACTTTTACCAAAAAAAACAACCGACTTCCGAAAAAACACTACAAAATGAAAAATAACTTTAATTTCGGAAGGCGGTGACAAAACTTAAAATACATATCCAAAGTCACCGACTTCCGAAATTAAAGTTATTTTTCATTTTGTAGTGTTTTTTCGGAAGTCGGTTGTTTTTTAAGGTAAAAGTTTTTATTTTTCACTTTTTTAGTTAGAGTATCTACCCCACTAATTCGAAATTTCTTCATCCTTGCGGTCAAAATGCATATAAACGCGATAGCAGCAATCGCGGTTGATTTACTGTTATATTTTGAAGAGTTCCGTTGTCAGATCAGATCTAGATGAAATTGAAATGGGACCACACGTGAAGCACTAGCTTTCAAATAAAAAAAGAATCATCAAAATCGGTTCACCCAGTCGAAAGTTCTGAGGTAATAGACATAAAAAAAAAACATACAGACGAATTGAGAACCTCCTCCTTTTTTTGAAGTCGGTTAAAAAAGGGTTTGATTTGTCAAAACACGACCCATGTTTTGTCGCCTACTTTCTTTATAAACACGGTTTTGTCGTATCAATCCGAAATCGTGAGTTCAACACTTGCTAGATATCACCTCTTTTCAACAATCGATTTTAGCTAGTGTACATACACGTCCAGAACATTTTTTTTTTCAAAATAAATTATCTTGATAACTATTACATTTCATTATAAAAAAAAAATAGGTTTATTTCAGACATACTTAATTAAAATTGTCAATATGTTGTTAGTAACAGAGGTCTGAAAAAACTATGTTAGTATTGCAGCATTGGAGAATAAATTCTCATTGAAATAAAATACAATTTTAATACAAAAAATGTGGTCAAAAACTCAAAAAACAAATCCCTTGAAAATCGCGACTTTTGGAAACTGATACCTAGTTTTTTGGATTCACAGTGCACGGCAGCGGAACCCTAAAAACTAGCGAATTATGGAATAACAGAAGACAAACAAAAACTACAATGATTTATTATATTATAGCTTGTCGTAAATATCTAAACCTGATACGAGTGAAGTAATATCGAGCACAAAGGTTCTTATGACTTCCGATACGTCAGCGTTTGGTAGCGCCTGATATCCTGTTTGTTGTTGACTGTAGATGTCGGTCACCTGCCAGGGCTTGCTCGTGGAATATTGTTGCTTTTTAAGACCGAAAAAGGTTGCAAACATAACATGTATTCCTGAACTACGGACGTAATATTAAGATGTTTTACGAATATAATCAGATAAATTATTTAAAAGTTGGTGAAGAATGTGAATGAGATATTGTGGTTGGATGGGATAAGGTAGCGAACGAAATTTGAATTTATTGAATTAGGTACTATTTCATGAAAAAATCATTCCATGGGATTAAATGAACTTAAAGGGTTGTATTGATGCTTTTATTAGGGTATTTTCCTCTTTAAGAGAAAAAATCTAAAAATATATTATTAAGATAGATTAGGCAAAAAGCAGTCTGAGAATGTTGGTTTAAGTTCATGAAATAACAAAATAAATTTTAAAATTCAATTCAAAGACTTCAGTTCAAAGATAGTGGCCGCCATGTTATTACGTCATACCGCTGTTTAAACTAATCAACTGAACAACTTTGCACTTTTATTATTTTCGTAACCAAAGTAATTTTTATTGAAATAATATCTTACATGCAGGAACAGCAAACCAACGAAAAGTAGAATACACACACACACACACACAACTGTCAGTGTCAATATTGTTGTAGTATATTGCTAATTACAGAAACTGTAACGGGTAAATATGACTGCCAGGGGTACGGGTTGTTCGAAAGAGATACCATGGCCCCTGGCACACTGGAATACGGGTGGGTCTTAGTCAGTTAAAGTCTGACACGCCCTCCCTCTCCACCCAGAGCGGGAGAAGTTATTTGATGATTTACCAACCTCAAAAAAAAAAACCCTGAAACTGAAGACTATACAAAAAAAAAGAGAAAGGCTCTTTGGGAACCCTATCTATTATCTATCAGTGTTACATCGCTTAATAACAATGTTCCTAAAGTTTTCCTGTTTGTTATGATGGCTGTACTTTGTAGTTCAAAGAAAAACAGAAAATATTTTTTGCCAAAAATAATTTCTCTTCGCTTTCACAATTTTTATAAGATTACTTTTTATAGTTTTGCCTTTTTATTCGTTTTAGGGTAGCCTGTGAAATTAAAATTTTCTTATCGTTTTTCGCAATTTGCGGGTCAGGTTGTATGTTGAAAAAAATATGCATTAATACAGAGAAAAAACTACTGTGAATGTGAGTACTATGCAGGCTAGATTGAACACATGACTTTATAACTAGTCTGGTGGTTTTGAGTATTTTGTAAATGGCCTACGCAAATGTCCTGCAAATCTAGTAGTGTCTTGTGACGGGTCGTTGAGCTCCCTAAAGTAGGGTTGAGCTACACGGTGACTGATACATACATGCCGTTTGTTGGGACAGATCAGCTCAAAGCTGCAATGGCTCTTTCATCAAAAGGCCCTGCCAGACATTGCCCTGCACTGTTAGACTCACATAAAATTCAAATATAAAAAGAGACCATGACCTCTGAGTTTGTGTCGGCTTTTCTTTTCAGGAAACAGTGAGCTAGGAAATGCCGGCTCCATCTAGTTTTTTAAATATTGACCTACAAAATATTGACGTGTTAAAGTGTCATAAGATCTACTTACATAAATAAACATTTCATTTCATTTCATTTCAACCCTCTAAGTCCATTTAATCTCATTTAATGATTTTTTATGAAATAGTCATTCAACGGCTATACAGGATGTGTGGGTTGTTCGAAAGAAATACCGCGGCCTCTGGCACACAGTTAACTGAGGGAACACGGGTGGGTTTTAGTCAGTAAAAGTCTGTCACGCCCTCCTGCTCCACCCAGAGCTGGAGAAGTTATTTGATGATTTACCGACCTCAAAAAAAAAATGGCTACACAGGCAGACCATACCTTGTGTTAGTAGGACATAGGATACTTTTTTATCGCAATAGAACGTTTCCGTGGGATAATTGCCGACCCATAGGTATGCGGGCGAGAACGTGTAAATATAAATAAAATTAGATAATAGATACGATTAAAACATAAACTTTGAATTTAAGTAAGCCTTTATCTCTAGTTCCCAAATATAGGCACGCGCCGACATCCCATTCAGTAGTTCAGCAGAATGGATCGCAATTAGGTATCGTTGACAAAGGACGACCCTAGACTTTGTGTCTATTTTGAACCACACAGCACATTTGTTGTAAAGACGTAAAGATATCGTCTGTCCACAAAATATAACTGAACATGCTTTTATATCCAAATTTTACCTGTACCTCGGTCCTCTCTTCTATAATAGACTAAACTCGAAAGCAAACATTTATTCCCTGAATTACACAAATTGTTGGAGAACTCTGAATGATATTCTCAAAAGTATGACTTACGAAGAAACAGAGAATTTACTAACTGTGTTAAAGTAAATATAGGTGAATATTTACGTTAAGTATGTAAGTATCAAATTTAGAAACAAAGAGTACTCAACATTTATAAATTATTTGTCTATTTTAAACTTGTGATTATTTATTAACTAGCTCTACGACTATTTTAGCTCCTTTTGTCTGAAATACAGGATTACCTAGTTCAGACGCGTAATTCTTAGAAATAATATTTATTATATTTTTAGCAAAACTGTACATATTAAGCCTTTTATATTTTTAAATATTTTATTTTATTTTATATATGCTAACATAGCTCGGGACCCTGGGATCCCGGTCCTTTGGATGGCGTACGAGTTACGAGTACGGGTTGTGTTGGACTATTGCAGGATATGGAAGAAAATATGTTTGATTATGTGTTTGGGTGGCTAAAATTAACTGGTTACCAAAAACTATGGAATTACTATTGCCCCTGCCTGATCAATGTTTTGAATATACACAGATAAAATGGCAGGGAGTGACTTGCACAATCAATAATGGCCCCCCGGAAACCGTCGCTAGCACATATTGACGTAGCGACAAGAGGGCAACACTCCCTGAGGTGCTTGAGGAGTGGAGAGGTATTCCAAGGCTTTCAGAACAATCCCAGAAGCCTGAAGCCTGGAAGATGGTCAAGATCCCTAAAAGCACTTACTAAAATACTTCCTTCCCCCGAACATGTTTGCTCTTGCAAATCTCCACTCAAACCGGCCAATAAAGGCAAGTATGAGGTGAGAGGGTTGAACCTCGTCAGTGTTCGCTCCAGCTGGCCAATAAAGGCAAGCCAGAGATGAGGAACAAGACTTCTCCCGGCAGATAGGGTCCGTGGGGTCGCTACTGCCCAACAGCTCGCCACATGCTGCCCTGCTTATTATTATTATTATCCTTTATTTCACTAAATACACACATAAATTACATTTTCAAATATTAATAGAAAAAAATATACAAACATTTAAAAATATAAAGAATAGTAGCCCACCGGTATTGAGAACAGGGTCCAAGCTACCAGCGGTCAGGGCTCCAGAGAGAGGAACCTCCTAACAATGCGAGCCGTGTCAAGAAGTGCCGCTTTCTGAATCAGACCCTTGACCCAGCTGCCTAACGAGAGCCTCCTCAGATGTTGGTCGAGGCTCTTGCCTATTAAGCCATTGGCTGTAACGACTATCGGTACAATGATCGCTGAGTTCACATGTCCCACATGTCGACAACCTCGCGAGCCAAGTCAAGATACTTAATTTGTTTATCTTTCTCGGCTTTCACGAGGTTCTCGTCATGCAGGACCGTTATATCAACGATCACTGTACGCCGCTCTACTCGATCCACCACCACTATATCAGGCTTATTGGCAACAATAATGCTGTCAGTGATAATGGATCGATCCCAGTACAGTGTGACATGTCCATTTTCGAGAACTGGGTCGGGCATATACCTGTAGTACGGCACTTCTGATTCCACAAGGCTGTATTTCAGAGCAAGTTGCTGGTGGGTAATCCTGGCTACAAGGTTGTGTCTATGTAAGTACTCCTCGTTAGCTAGACGAGAACACCCGGAGATAATGTGTCTGATTGATTCACCCGGACAGTGGCATGCCCGACAGATGGCAACCGAGCCGTATTTCACAATAAATCTCCGGTAATTGTTCGTCATTATAACTTCGTCCATAATTACACAGACAAAACCTTCGGTTTCTCCAAAGAGGTCACCGAAACGTAGCCAGGCTACGGACGCTAGTAGGTCTACATCGGGTCCATGTAGGGCCCGGAAAAAGCGTCCGTGAAGCTCCTTACTCATACATATTAATATTATTGTAAACGTCGTAAACAATATGAGGCATGCGAAGGTGTTACATGATTTTTTTTTTGTTTATACCTGAAAGATGTTTTTATTGCATTTATGCCAATCATCTGCCTAGCTTTTTCCCAACTATGTTGGGTTCAGTTTCCAGTCTAGAGAATATTAGTATTTTACGTGCAGTGACGGCTTGTCTATCTGACCTCCACAACCCAGTTACTGGGTAATATGATAACCCTTGGCAAGACTGGTTGTCAGACTTTCAGGCTTCTAACGACCCGAAACGACTGTAAAACGTGCTTTCCGAGGCATGGAGGGCTCTTGGTATGTCAAGATGGTCACCCATCCGCGGATAGTGCGGCAAGCGTAGCTTAACTTGATCGACCAACCCGTGCGGCTCCTATTACTTAGCCACAAGCCGTAAGATGTATTTGTGCCATCAAACGCATTTGATTTCTTTCTTTTAATTTTTTTAATTGGGAAGACTATTACAAATTCGTACTACTACTCTAGCTTGGGTATGTTTATCCGTCTGTCATCATCTACCAGCTATCACGTATTGTTACGGTACCTTCTACATATGTATTGACGTCATGATTTATCGATAGCCGTTGATGGTTCAGATTTTTTTTTTCGAAAATAAAATTACCATCGATAGTAGATTGTGTTTCTATTTTTTCAAAAATTATAAGGCTTCAAAATGTTGTACAGTTTTGCTTAAATGTAAATTATATTCCTAAAACTTACGATCCTGAACTATATTCCATAGATTTTTTTTTTTTTTTTTTTTTTGATTTTGGCTTCACACGGTTTGTGCATTTAGCCAGTGTCAAGTAATTTTTCTTTTAGATCAAGTAAATGGCCCGATATCGGGCACGAAGTTACAAAACAGTCATAGTCGTCTTTAGTCAGTCAAGTCAGAGTTATTGTAAAGCGGTAGTAACTTTACAACAACCTAATAGGAGTTTTTGGGGGGAACACGAAAAGCCCACGTTAGTCACTTATTTTCACCTTCACTACACTTGTGCACTCACACGTAACTAAATTGAATAATTCACTATCAAAATTATACAATTTAATTCGCTATTTCACTAAATTCCATGAAAATGAAAATTCGTGCGACATGTTCCAACGCGATCCCGCCAAAAACTCTCCATAGATTTAGCTAGTTAAATAAAGGTAAACAAATCGTAAAAAGGGTTTTTTACAGTTGACACTAACTTTCTTGTTTAAAAAATACGGTGTCTCAAAATCATATTTATTTTCGATTTATACGATAGTTTCCTCTTTTATTAATAAACATTAAACTTTATCTTTTATTCTTAAACTATTTTTCCTAGATGTAACTACTTGAGCACGATGTTTTTATTAGATTAATTACAAAAATACATTATTTTGTAATCTGCCTATTGTAAAGAGCCCAAAATGACAGGTTCCTTAAACCTTTTAGAAAATAATAACGAATTTGCTAAATTGAAAAGTACAACTGTGTGTGATGTAGTATGGCAACTGAAGTGGCAGGTATTACGTTTAGTCGGTTAACCAGACTTTGACAGCGCTCTCAACAATCGACATTTACGATTTTGCGAGTGCGTTTCGATTTTGTTAAATTGTGTTATTATAGCTAGGAAAATAATTGATGATACAACTGAACGATTTATTATTAATGTGATAGATAGTTCATCAGATTCTGATTCAGTTTCCGAATAGAGCCTATTATTATATGACTGTAAATAATATGATCTTAACATTTGAAATAAAAGGTTTCGCATCTGTGAATCACGTGGTTGTTTACCTGAGTATAGGTAATCCTGAGTTTCAGGCAAGAAGACCTAAAATAGTCTTCAAAAGTTAATAAAAAACAACAACATGAGGTAAAAAAAATTAATAAAGCTTCAGTGACTGAAAATAACTAAGTAACGTGATTACGTGATAGGTATTTTCAGGATCGAATACGGAAATAGACTTGAGCTAAGTTATATAGGACAAACGATATTACCTACTTGAACAATAAACATGTTTAAATTTCTTTGAGTTTCTTTTTCTTTGAATTTCTTCTGAAGCTTTCGTTTTATTTTAGAACTTTTGTTTTCGTCAAAGTTGGTTACTTGTACGTACCTATCCCACTAATATTATAAATGTGACAGTTTGTGAAGATGTTTGGCTGTTTGTTACTCATTCACGTAAAATCGGCTGAACGGATTTGGATGAAATTTGGCAAACAGATAGTTTGCAACCTGGATTAACATACAGGATACTTTTAATCCCGGTCATACGTTCCCGTGGGATAATTTTCGACCTCGACGCGGGCGAAGCCGCGGGCAGCAGCTAGTTTTGAAAAAAAGTTTTGGTAATGAAAATTTCTTCATGCATTTTGTGAATTATTTGCTTTCTTGGATATCTATCAAAACCGTGAAGTTATCTTAACATATTATCATTTACATTTTTTTTTGTTAGTCTATAATGTCACTGCTCCCCAAAGTCCTTCCAGCAGGCCTAGACAAAACACATTTCTGTTAGCGTTCCTGCCAAACGCTACGCCAAAATGTACGGGAATGACATTACCTGCAGAAAGGACACGACGTAATCTTTCCGCAGGTAATGTAATTTCCAAAATGTATTTTGTCTAGGCCTGCAGGGAGTTTTTTCCCTCAACACATCATACTAGCCTTCACGGTACACGTCCAGTCTCGCCACTAGTTTTAGCGGTAGCCTCAGGCCACGCCGTATACAAAAGAATATTTCCGGATATCCGTAGCACTTAATCAACGTCCACACTGCTTAAAGTCGAGAGTTAAAAATCGAACAGTGTGTTTTTTCGACGCGCTGAGATGCACTCTGTTCGATTCTCATTGCTCAGTTTAAAGGAAATCTAGTCGCGGGCTCGAACTCACTGGTGGTCTAAAAACACGCTGTATGTCCAGGCATCGTGTCCATCAGAGGTAGTAGCAGTGATGCTGATAGCAGCTTCCAAAAAATAAGTACAAAGTGAAAAATAACTTTACTTTCGGAAGTCGGTGACAAAAAACTAAAATACAAATTCGAAGACACCGATTTTTACTTTGTAGTGTTTTGTTTGGAGCTATTTTTTAAAGTGTAACAATGGAAAGTACAAAGTCAATATTTGTGTTTCTTGGGCAGGCCACGATTACGGCGGTAAGTCCCCTCTTTGAAGAGTGGCTTGAGAGGCTGCACGGCGTCCTCACCTTCCACCTGACGCAGGTCCTCACCGGACACGGTTGTTTCGGGAGGTTCCTGTTTCGGATAAGGCGGGAGGAAACGCCCGGGTGTTTCAACTGCGAAGATCGCCCTGAGGACACGGTGGAGTATATGATGGTCTGCCCGGCTTGGGCGGAGCACCGCCGTGTCCTCGTGGAGGCGATTGGCAGCGGCGATCTCTCGCGTCCGGCCCTGGTCCAGGCCATGGTACGGAGCGAGAGTGCATGGGTAGCCATCGCTTCCTTCAGCGAAGCAGTGATGTTCGCAAAGAGGGAAGCGGAAACGGCGTACGTGAGGGAGAGGCAGTACATGCGCCCTCACGGCTGTAGCCTCCGCAGGAAACACCCGGGGCGTCGGGAATCCCAGGCTGATTCCCGGCCACCGTAGACGCGGGCTTGCAGACGGTGAGTAATGGGTGGCTCACTGTCCGGTAAGGACCAAGCCCGGGTCGACGGCGCGTTGTGTTCCACGCGCGCCTCAAAGAGATGTCAGCACCAACTGGTGGCCGATGCCTGCCAGGGCTGTGGGTTGTTCGAAAGAGATACCGTCGCTCCTGGCACACAGGCAACTGAGGGAACACAGGTGGGTTTTATTCAGTAAAAGTCTGACACGCCCTCCTGCTCCACCCAGAGCGGGAGAAGTTATTTGATCTGTTGACGTACAGACAATAATAATAATGAGACAAAACCATACTATGTTAGATGTTTGATGTACATTGTCGAACATTGGAGTAATACACTCCCGAAGTTTGTATGGAAAAAATGTCGACAAGATGCACCTTAACACCGAGCGTTGAAAACTCAGTGAGCGAAAAAATCCCACCGCTTTTATTACGTCGACGTCGCGTCGTCTACGAAAAGTTTAATACGTGAGAGGAACAAGAAGAGAACCGACTATAAAGTAGACCAATGAAAGAATGGGAAAAGTGTGTGAAAGATGATTTATGGCTAGCAAGAGGTTGAAATACATAAGTCATCAAGCATATCTAACTAAAGAGCCATCTGTGCTGCTGGGGAGATTATTGCGCTAGTTCTTCTTATTAGCTAAAGGACTAGGAAGTGATGAAGAGCGGTCGTTTTGCGGGACTGTCTTATGTAATCTTGACGTTCGAAAAACGCTGATTCTCAACCTAATTTGAATAAATGACTTTGGATTTTGATTGATAGAAAGGAGATATTGGGATGAAGTCAAGCTGCGGAGCAGTGGTAGGCACTGGCCCACCAGGGGCCGCAACAGGGCCCCCAGGGCCCCCATAAGGGCCGCGACTTACGAGTGTTCGAACCCAGGCGCTGCTGTGCAGCACTGCTCGCAAAACGGTGAAGGAAAACAATGTAAGGAAATCGACATGTCCTAGAACCAAAATGGAAGACATGTGAAAACCCGACCTAGGCCCGCGTGGTGGATTACAGGAGTGGCGTGCACAGAGTTTTTAGACAGGGTAGGCAGAAAAAATAAAACAGAATAATAACCGATGGCTGTACCTACACAGCATGCAACCTGTGAGGCAATTAAATGAATCATATTGTTGTGTATTGAATTTACAACTGACTTTACCTTTAGTTTGTATTCCTTGCAAATCCGGTGTACAACTAAATTTCACGATCACAGGGTTTTTTTATGTTCACCGAAAGATAGTTTTAAAAATGCATTATTGTTGCTTTTGTCTAGACACACACCACCTGAAAAACTTTATTTTTCACACTATTAATGCTATCATACCTCACAACCAAAACAAATAAATAAATCAAAACAAACAATGGCGTCGGAAAATACAAATAACACGACAAAAAAGTAATGGTAGTTTTTGTAGCGACAATTCAATGAAACAATGCTACTTTAAAAAATTGTCGCATAACCGACTTTGTTCGGAAAACTTCGGTAACGGAAAAAGGACACGACGTAAAATTTCCGCAGGTAATGTCATTCCCATACATTTTGGCGTAGCGTTTGGCGTGAACGCTAACAGAAATGTGTTTTGTCTCAGGCCACTGCTGTAGTTACAGCTCGCCCACATTTCGCCACGTCGCGGAATAGCAGCGTAGTCAGCGACGTTCAAATTTTCTTAGGTTTATTACAAATCTGCAGGCTCGCTTCAAGCCGTCTGTATGTGGAACAAAATATGGTTCTCGACCGTAACAAAACTAAATAAATACATGTTACCGCCGCGAATAATATTTTAATCACGCTCATCAAGTGCACAATCAACGCTTCCAACTCTTTCATGGAAAACAGGTGTGATGAATGTGATGATAAATGATTTAGTTTTTTTTTTACATTCGTGGGTACATTATTCTGAAAATATACTTTTACTAAACTTAAGAAATCGGAACATTTAAATATGAAAAAACCTATTGCTGATATTTTCACCGAAGCTTCAGCGCTCTTACCTAATCCTTTGTGGCACTTTCTAAACGTTAAGTATAAGCCTACGAAAGCCCTCAACAAACGGTCGTTTAAACCATGAATACCTAAACCTTAAATCATTTTTTATGAAATAGTTAATCTTTATAACAGAATGCTATTTTCGTATAGATTACCTAGGCGATGCATGTATTCGTTTTAAAAAGCATCATACTCTTGTCAACGCAGCACAATCAGCCTTTATTGTTCCCACTGCTGGGACACAGGCCTCCTCTCTGTGAGTGGGAGTGGGCTGTAATCCAGTGGCGTGTAGTCTATAGAGACAGAAAGACACTGCATACCCTACCTAAATCACGTAAATATTTAAAACGAATATTATTTGAACAATAAACAAAAAATCTTAATTCATAAATCAGCTCCACCTACCGAGCGTCGGTCGTATCATTAGTATCATCGATACAATATCCGTTAGTTCGTACAATTTGAAGCAAATTCGCATTGCGATGCACGAGCGCCGGCTAAGTGCCTCGGGAGAGACACGAACTATTCGCGGCTTAAATTATATTTTTTTAGTACCTAGATTATGCAGCCACTAACTATTTAAATAAATTCCTGGAAATCAAATAAGGCCGAGTTAAATGGTTTTAATTTTGTCGTTTGTTTTAAATTAATGTTCGAAACAGATGTACAACATTACCACAGAGAAAAAGTCATGTTCAATTACTGGAAAAAATGTTGTTGAGGTCTTTTTTTTTGGTTTGAAGGAAAAATAACATTAATTTGGCTACTCATGTGCCTCATAATTATTATTGTCTTGTTCCGGGAAAACCGGAGTTCACGGAAACAATATAGGTACTACACACCAGCTCCGTATAAAGTAGGTAATTGTTTGAAGTGGACTGGCTTTTCTCTTTTTTTCTTGGAAATCTTACAGTCAAATATCAATTTCAGGTACGGACGCTAACTTTTGTTTTAGCTTTTTATTTAAAACTCACCGTTACTTTCGGAGAATACAGGCGTGATATTATAGAATATTGATGTTATTCAAGCATTACGTCATGATCTCCAGCGTTGAGGGAAGAAAGCTTATTCCATCATTACATAATATTGCACACGTATTATTATAAAAATTGGTTTAACTCGAGGTGAATTTACCTCTAAGGCCCGCTTGTATCGAAATCAGTCCGCCTAGACTTTTGGGCTTCTGGCTAGCGACAAGAACTGTCTAAGCTACGAATGACAGCCGGGCCCCATAGCACCACCGGGGATCTTGATGTAATGAGGCTGATTCCCGGCCACCGCAGGCGTGGGCTTGCGTATGACGAGTAATGGGTAGCTCGCTGCCCGGTAAGGACCAAGCCCGGTCGACGGCGTGTTGTGTTCCACGCACGCCTCAAAGATATATCAGCACCAACTGGTGGAGTCCGCAAGGGCCGATGCCTGCCAGGGGTGTGGGTTGTTCGAAAGAGATACCGTGGCCCCTGGCACACAGGCAATTGAAGGAACACAGGTGGGTTTTAGTCAGTAAAAGTCTGATACGCCCTCCCGCTCCACCCATGGCGGGAGAAGTTACTTGATGACTTCCCACCCAAAAAAAAAGTGGATGGACTGATCCACGAACCGACCGCAGCAAGCGTAGCTGAACCTTCGATCGAACCGTGCGGCTGCTATTTTTAGCAAATCACTAAAATACATTTAAAACATGCTTCGCAAAATCAAACTTCATTTAAATTAACCTCTTTTAACCTACGTGGACGATGGATCCTACAGACATAGGCTTGGATCATACTGATATTGGTCATCCTGACCGTATAATTAAATAAAAGACGAGAGTATAAAATTTAATAAAATATTGTGTAGATGAAAGCATTGTCCAAACAAAGCTTTTACATCGGCAAAAGCAAATCAAATAAAAATAAAAGAAAGTCTTGGTTCACTACACATTTCTCTTATATTTTTATTGCTACTACTTTAACATGAAGGTCTGTCTAATCTTTTGACAGACAGTCTTATGAACATTTCAGCATGAATATGTAGAAGGGTTAGCTAATATATCATGTGTGAAGTAAAGACGATGGAAACCTGTTTCAGTTCAAAAGGAAACCTTGTTATGATGTCAAGGAAATATTGTATGAACAATTAATGTCTTAAATGAAGGAATAATTAATACTTTGGATATAAAGGGCTATTCGCGTAAATCACTCAATCATTTTGACGGTTCAAAAACATTGTTTACGGTATTTACGTTGTGGAGCCGGCAATTTTTTTTTGGACTTTAAAGCGATGGATTATCAAAAATCCATCAAAATGATTTAGATTCTGATTGATAGTGTTATTGAGGCACGAGGAATAGGGTGTAAAGTTTACTCAACCTCCATAGTAAAGTGAGGATCCTCCGACCATTTGGGTGTTGTGTCTGGTGGGCAAATGCCTGAAGATTGATTTCGCGAAGTCGCAAAAGAAAAAACAAAACACTATTTAAACAATAAGATCAACGGAAAATTGCACCCTCGCTCCAATGTTTACTGTTATTGTTTTGCAAATGGCGAATGAAAAAGAATTGACCAATCAGAACGCTCGACGTCTCCCACTGCCAACTTCGTTCATGACATACCTAGATTTAATATCACTATAGTATCGCCGTGACATTACAATGTCACTAAAACCAGGCCGTAAAATTGTAAGAAATGAAGTCGATAGACAATCTACCGTATAATGATAATAATCACTAGTGAAATTGTAATATCACGGCTTTGACAATATACCTGTGATATAAAGAAATAATGGCCATTCAGAAAAATCTTTTTTTTGTATTTTTTCTGTAAAAACAAAATTCCAAAAGAAGAACAGCCAACTTCCGAGAAAACACTACAAAGTGAAAAATGACTTTAGTTTCAGAAGGCGGTGACAAAAAATTAAAATACATATCCAAAGACACCGACTTCCAAAATTAAAGTTATATTTCACTTTGTAGTGTTTTTTCGGAAGTAAGTTGTTTTTTTTACAACAAAAATACAAAAAAAAAATGTTTTTTTCTGAACGCCCATTAGTTCTACCATGAACCATTTCATTACCGGACACCCCTGTATATTATTTAACTATAGTTAAGCCCAAAAGTCTAGGCAGACTGATTTCGATGCAAGCAGGCCTTAAAGGTAAATTCACCTCGAGTTAAACCAATTTTTATAATAATACGTGTGCAATATTATGTAATGATGAAATAAACTTTCTTCCCTCAACGCTGGAGATCATGACGAAATGCTTGAATAATATCAGTATTCAATAATATCACGCCTGTATTCTCCGCAAGCAACGGTGAGTTTTAAATAAAAAGCTAAAACAAAAGTTAGCGTTCGTAACTGAAATTGATACTTGACTGTAAGATTTCCTAGAAAAACGAGAAAAGCCAGTCCACTTCAAACAATTACCTACTTTAAACGGAGCTGGTGTGTAGTACCTATATTGTTTCCCTGAACTGGTTTTCCCGGAACAAGATAATAATTGTTATGCACATGAGTAGCCAAATTAATGTTATTTTTCCTTCAAACCAAAAAAAGACCTAAAAAAACATTTTATTCCAGTAATTGAACATGACTTTTTCTCTATGGCAATGTTGTACATTGTTTTGAACATTAATTTAAAACAAACGACAAAATTAAAACCATTTAACACGGCTTTATTTGATTTCCAGGAATTTATTTAACTAATTAGTGGCTACCTACTCCAGGTACAACAAGATTGTAATTTAACATTTCGTTCACGTTTAACCATTTCAATTTTTGCGGAATTACGGCTGAAATATTAAGTGTTGTTTTAATTAGATAGAAAGGAAGCTTATATAGTGAGTCAGAACCTAGAAGACTAATCAAAGGATTATTTTCAATTAAACTTTGAACGGTGGGCCCGTCTTTTGAATTATAAAAGGTAAAGGAGTCGGTTATTCAGAAAAAATAAAATAGTTACTCATTCCAAAGCGTAGGGCAAGAAACTCCATTGGCCATCTTTTTTAAAACATACTGTTAAAAAATATTAGTTACATCATTAATGAACTAATAATTAGAGTAGCGACCCGCCCGGGCTTTGCACGGGTGTACAGAGTATGTGACGGAGGTTGTATTCGTATCCATGGGATCTATCCCTGCGGCGTGGACGGCAACGGGGCATGCTAGCCAACCGCCCGTTTCGCTGCGAGCGTTTAACAATTTAAACACATTTGAACGTATATTTTTCTGTTATTTTCTTCTTGTCTGTTTACGCGTGAGTGTGTGTGTGTACATAAATGGTTAAATAAAAATAAAATAATTTAAATAAGCCGTGGCAGCTTAGAAATGACCCGTCCCAAGTCCCAACTAACGGCACCCGTTCACGAACATGGCGCATAGATAGATTTAGTAAATCAACCCCAAATAATATTATCTGTTTACACATAATACCATCAATCACTGTATTAAGCATAATCAGCCTAAAATGTTCCCGCTGTTGGGAGGACTCTTCTCTGTGAGAGGGAAAGGGCCGTAATCGACTACGCGGGCCCTTTGTGGTTTGGTAGATGTCACATAAATCTTTGATTTTTTGGTTGTAGGATATCAGCCGATTTTCACACGATGTTGTCGTTTACCGTTTTGAGAGCAGTCGTGATCAAATAATTTAGACAAGAGCCTGTCTGGGTTCGAACTCACGACTTTTTTTTTTTTCTGGGTGGGAAATCATCAAATAACTTCTCCCGCTCTGGGCGTGTCAGACTTTTACTGACTAAAACCCACCCGTGTTCCCTCAGTTACCTGTGTGCCAGGCGCCGCGGTATCTCTTTCGAACAACCCGCTCTGGCAGGCATCGGCCCTTGCAGGCCCCATCAGTTGTTGCTAACATCTCTTTGAGGCGCGCGTGAAACACAATGCGCCGTCAACCCGGGCTTGGTCTTTACCGGACAGCGAGCTATCCATTACTCGTCATCCGCAAGCCCACGCCTACGGTGGCCGGGAATCAGCCTGTGATTCCCGACGCCCAGGGCGTCTCCTGCGAAGGCCACGGCCGTGAGGGCGCATGTACTGCATACCCACGACCTTACTTGTAAGTCGCGGCTGTTACCACTGGGCCATCACTGCTCCCACTATACTAAATGCCATGTGATAGGTCACAAGTTTATGTATACGACATTATAATACAAGGGCACCGTTCCAAAGTTCGCACCGTTAGAGAATTTAATTAATCCGGGGTCAGACAGGACAGGGCGCCGACGAATGGGGTTCGTTTGTATCCGCATTTCCTAATATAATACTCGAGATTCGTTGAACACTTATGGGTATATACGTTTGCTGGCAAAACCGAGTATATCAAAGGGTTAAATCAAATCGGTCATATCAAAATCCGAGTAACGTGTGGTTTCCGGCTGCTGAAGTGGTGTTTAAAGTCAGTTAGTGGTCGTCCGAATCGTCATCCGTCTGCCTAGCCACCCCAACTATGTTGGGGTCAGTTTCCTGTCTAACCGGATGCAGCTGAATTCTTACATTTTGCACGTAACAACTGCTTATCTGACCTCTACAACTTAATACAGTGGAATCTCGATTAACAGAATATTCGATTATCCGGACTTATTCTTCGCGGCTCTGATTATTGATTTAGAAATGATTTGACGGCGAAGAGAGACATGTTACGACAAGTATAATATAATAGCCTTCGACGTGTAGGTACTCCCACTCTCATTTGTTTGCGCGATAGTGATTCTTATTGTTTAAATTTTTTAAATACATCAGTATTCTGTAATTCATTATCTTTATAGCCCGTAATTATTTTATATCGTATTGCCTCAATGATGTATGTAATACCCTTTACATAAAAAAATATATATTAAAATTTCATTATTGTTTGATTTGACTTTAAAATCGATTATCCGGATTTTCGATTATCCGGATTACCCTTGGTTTTATTTGATTCGGATAATCGAGATTCTACTGTAACACATTGCCTCTTAGTAAGACAAGTACATAATCGTCATATTGTCTGGATTGTAAGCCGCAACGACTGTCAAAGATCTATGAATTATAGCTGAGACCAGCGGCTTAATGTTCTCTACGAGGCACAGAGGGCTTAGAATGAAATTGATGGTCACCCACCCACGGACCGACCTCGGAAAGAGTAGCTTGGACGGAGCGATCCACCAGTGTCGTCGTACCCATCTGCAGCATGTGGTGACCTCCGTTGTTGCGATCATTAGGAGGTTCATTTAATTTACGATCTGAAAAAATACTGGATTCTGTTTATAAACATTGCTTAAAGCTAATTAAATAATCATTAGCGTCTGTTTAACCATATTTTGAAATAATTTAAAGCTACGTTTCTAAATAAACGTTACTACGTGATTCCTAACATCATAATGACGATTAATTTGCTGCTCGGCAGTTCCTTTCTCTACGCTCGTAACAAGCCCACAGTAATTCTAGTACGCGTACCTGGTGGTACGTCGGTACACTTGGTAGTCGGTCTAACTTCAATCATAAAGTTCTCAGAAGCCATAATGTTCACGTGGCATAGTTTTCAAAACTCATTCAATCATATGCCGCTATAATTCAAAGTCGGATGCAAGCACTAATGCTGCGGCCACATGGGCGCGATATGGCGAACTACAATTCGCGCGTTTTCTCGCAAACCGCACAAACTCAAACTCAAACTCAAAGCATTTATTTCAAATAAACCAATTACAGGCACTTTTGAATTGTCAAGGTCGGTGATTTAGAAAGATGAAGCTAGTTGCCCATTCCAAAGCGTAGATACCTATGGAGAAGAAACGGGCAAGAAACTCCATGGACACTCTTTTAAAATCATGGTATTGTTACAAAAAGTTGGTTACATCATTATGTTGAAATTATCAATGTGAGAACGATGTAAAAAGACGTGCACGTTAAAGCGTCCGTAATTAAAACAAAAATAAAATAACAATTCAGAAATTAAAATAAGCCGTGGGAGCTAGGAGATGACCAGTCCCTGCTGGCGGCGCTCGGTCACGAACATGACGTATGGATCAGCACCTTTCAGCTCAACCATTTTGAACGGAACTTAATGATCCAACACACACGCCACCACCAGAGAGACATTTGAGTGAGCATGACATACTCTCAGCTGCCAGGGCACATTCAAGTCAATGAAAGACGTAGCCTGTAAATGGTAGGTTTATAGTAGGAACATAGTGCTCACACATATGCTATGCAATTATACAATACTAGAAATTTGAATTTATACAATGCAAAGATATCTAGTCTTTTACAGTCTTCAGCAGCTCCAACAACGTTTTCAAATGCTAATCAATTTGGTTTAAGCTACCTTGTGGAGCAGGACAAGCAGCGTTTAGCCAAGCATTTTTGTCAGTTGGGTTGAACTAATTGGTCCCTATTTCTAGTCCCAACGGTGTGTCTTTCACCTCTTTTACTGAAAAGATTTATTTTTTTCCTAACGTACATGATGTTCTCATAGATATATTGACAAGGTACCGTCATGATATTAATATTTTTGAAAAGTTTCCTTAGAGAATCTCGCCTACGGAGGCCATATATTGCTCTGATGGCTCTTTTCTGCAGAATAAAAATAGACTCAATATCTGCAGCCCGTCCCCATAGTAAAATACCGTAAGACATGATACTATGAAAGTAACTGAAATAGACTAACCTCGCGGTTTGTACCTACATTAGTGAATTGGCGGATTTTTCTTACAGCATATGCTGCTGAACTTAGACGCTCGAGATCTACTCCAATTTTATAAAGCTGAAGCGTTTGTTCGTTTATTTGGTTAAACGTATTAATCTCAGGATATACTCGCTCGATAAAATAATAGTCAATTGAGAGTCGTATATGATTTGTATCGTCGTTAATGAAGAAGTTTGTACAAAACACATTTTTCTAAGATTTTTTTAATGAGATTCATCCATATGAACTGATATATTGACTCTCCACCGAACTGTCTTCGCTACTATCATATCCTACATTAACAACACATAGTAAACACAGTGAAAATTAGCATAAAATTACTGTTTCAAACAAAATGCTAGTGGTACTAACACAGCCAAATGTATGGAACACGACAAAAACTGTAATGATGAACTCAAATCCGTGATTTTATGATATTGACTCTGAGTGAACAACTTTCAGTTTTGAATACAAAAAGTCACTGGCACTACTATTTACGATAAAATATCATAACGTTCATGAAAAATAGCGCCATTTGAACGCAGTCTGATTATGCGCTGGTAAACTCTGTGCTCATTTTCGTAATAAAGTTCGTTAATGATACTGACGTATCGTATCTATGCCATAGACTTACATATGTGCCACTTTTATTTTGGTAAATAGTCCAATGGATCAGTAATACGACAAGACCGGGGACGAATAAAAAATATATACTAAATTAATTTTAATGTCCTAAAACAATAGATTCGATAAATTATAGCTGGAGCAGTAGATACGTCACTAGACAATAAAGTACGGCAATTGTTTCTTCATAATTATGTAGCTCACAATATTTACGGACAAACATCAAAAACAAAAGAATATGGTTACAGCATAAGTCCATTTTACTTAATAAAAATCTGAAATTCAGTATCTTTGAAAATTTGGCCACAAGAAGTTAAATAGTGGATGAAAATTTTTTATGGAAATCTACCAATTTTTGTCGAAGAGATTTCTCTTCGACGGTATTTACCGTCGAGCACACTACTTGTCTCTTGCTGTCTGCGGTAAAACCATTGCAATTTTTAATTTTCACCTTAAAACCGGAAAATCGAGTGTATCTGTAACCAGCTTCTGCTCCTGCCAGCGTACGCGTGGAAGTCGTAAGACATCACAATATACTAAAGTATATTGTACAGCAGCCACATTACATAACCCTTTCCTGTACACAACGTGTTACTTTGTAGTTTTGCAACAGCGTAAATATATAAAGGGAACAGGCGACATACAGTTGTCCGTGTGAGATGCAGCTCGTCCTGTGGTTGAACCCCGTAGCAATCTATACTACTTAATAATAAAGCTGAAGAGTTTGCTTTTTTTAATATTTGCACGCGCTATCTCTGGAACTAGCAGCCTCAGGCAAAAGCTAGTTTTGAATGAAAATACATTTCTTGCCTTATAGTTTCATTAATGAAATTAGTAGATTACATCACATTAACAATAGGGTATTACACCCATTTTTGAAAAGTGGCTTACTTAGATTCGGAAGTGCTAATAAACCACAAAAAACAACTTTTTTATTTAATCAATTAGTGCCATAAGAATGCATTTAAAATTCACATTTTTAAATTTGGCGCGTATTTTGACGAAAACGTTGGACGCAGTGGACGCCATATTGCTCTGTGGGCATGACGTCTCAGTTTGCTATATAAACAAATGCGCTAATATTTGATTAATTATGAGATAATCTATCTTATATAAATGCGCTGATATTTGATTAATTATAAGATAATCTATCTTCACTACATAGTATAAAACAAATACACCGACCTCCATGCGGGCGAAGCCGCTGGCAAAAGCTAGTATATAAATAAAAATGAATCACCAAAATGTATGTACGCGCATAACTTCCGAACAACTGCACCAAATTGGATGATACTTTTTGTTATGTGTTCTTTATTGTCAGGACAAGGTTTGTATATAAGAAAAAAAAAATAGATATGACCAGAATTCGTTTTTAACCGACTTCCAAAAGGAGGAGGCTCTCAATTCGTTGGAAGCTTTTTTTTATGTACCAAATCAGGATCTGATGAGAGGATCCTGGAGAAATAGAGAGCTCTTCACATTTTATAGGCACACTTGAAACGATTTGGGTAGTTTTTGGAAGAGTACTTTCTCGGAGTGGTCTCATTTCAATTTGGCGAAGATCTGATCAAGAACTTCGGAGATAGGCAACGGAACTCCTCAATAAATGATAGCAAATGGACTGGAATTGCAGAAATCTCATGTCTGTCTATTGTTTACACCAGTTCATAACATAACATCTCGCCGGGACGCTGTGAAGGGGTAAGCACATGTGAACCACTAAAAAGTGAAAAATAAAAACTTTTTTCAAAAAAAAAAACAACTGACTTATAAAATATGGCAGTACGAAGTTCGCCGGGTCAGCTAGTTGTTTATAATTTGAAAAATGAGTTATCATTCTACTTATCGTTGGTATGCTATTCTTGAATGCAGAATATTATTTACATAAAAATTACTTTGATTACGAAAATAGTAAAAGTACAAAGTTGTTCAGTTGACGTATGACGTAATAACATGGCGGCTACTATTTCTTGGTGTTCAAAAACAGATTTAAAAAACTAAAATTTTAAATTGTATTTCAAAATTTATTTTGTTGTTTCATGAACTAAAACTAACATTTTACGACTGCATTTTCCCTAAGCTATCTCAATAATATATTTTTAGATTTTTTCTATAATGAGTAAAATACCCAATTACATTAAATTACAACACAACATATTAGCCGATTCCGACACCGACACGAAATCGGCGGTCAGATTTTCGCATACGTTTAGTACTTACCAAACGCTTTTACATAGAGTTTACAGTAGATTATTGTCATCTATGTTTTATATCTTATCGTCTGGTGGTCATCGATATTCACCAATATCATCAGGCCGATAATAATTATATCGGTATCGAATCGGCCTGGGTATAGCTGCTGACATATCGGTGTCGGGTTGGTGTAGATATCTGATAATATGAAAATGCCCTATCGGTACCTTATAGGACTTACCCTACACAGAGCATTTTAAGTTATAATTTTAGTTCTACCATAAAAATAAAGTACCTAAAAATAAGGAAAAATACCGAAACTGCAATATTATATTGTTATACTGTGGTATGGATTTTCCGCTAAATGGTTAACAGTTCAATAGAAAAGCCTTCATTTTTTAGTAAGTAAACCAAATTCTAATCACTATACAAACTTACACTGAATGAATATTTAATGAAAAAGTACAGACTTTTGATGATTTTAATGATTACGATTATGTAATGCCATATTTTTTACGGTCGCGAATCATATTTTGTTTAAAGCCTGAAACTGACCTCCAAATTGCAAAAACACGTAAGAAAATTGAATTGAATTGAATAGAATTTCGCGGGTTACCCTTGAACATCCACCTTAATGAAGCAGAAGATAACGAAGATAACAACAATTTGTGTTTCCTGTCAAAATTAAATGTCTTATGAAACCTCGATTAGTAAAATGCACTCGAAACTAAAATCCTAATATAATATTATAAACTTTATTTTATAATATTACTAGCTTTTGCCAGCGGCTTCGCCCGCGTGGAGGTCGGTATATTATACATTTAAACCTTCCTCTTGAATCACTCTATCTATTAAAAAAACCCGCATCAAAATCCGTTGAGTAGTTTTAAAGATTTAAGCATCTTTACATACCAAGACCCCTCCGTGCCTCGGAAAGCACGTTAAGCCGTTGGTCCCGGCTGTCATTTGTGGATCTTTGACAGTCGTTACGGGTCGTCAGACGCCCAAAAGTCTGACAGCCAGTCTTACCAAGGGGTATCGTGTTACCCAGTTACTGGGTTGTGGAGGTCAGATAGGCAGTCGCTCCATGTAAAATACTGGTATTCAGCTGCATCCGGTTAGACTGGAAGCCGACCCCAACATAGTTGGGAAAAGGCTAGGCAGATGATGACTATGTGGTGATATATTATAAACACGAAAGTTTTTGAGTATGGATGGATGTTTTTACTCTTACACGCAAAAACAACTAAACGGATTTTGATGAAACTTTACAGTCATCATTTCAGCCGAAAGACGCCCACTGTTGGACATAGACCCCAAGCACTGTGAAACATACAAAATATTATAAAAGAAGTCCCCCGTCGCGTCGAGAGAATGCATTTTTTTTGTGAAAATAGGTTACCGCGGTCGAAGCCGCTGGCAAAAGCTAGTGAAACATAAAACTATGAAACATCGCAGCGCCGACGCAGGTAAATACCACAACCAATGCGTTACCTACTTGTCGCCAGAGTACAGTGTAAGAGTTTTTAAACGGTTCTTACCTTTGCCTTCGTTGCAAAGCGACAAAGCTTTTTCTCCCGAAACTATAAATTGTCTGACAAAAATCTGGGTGTAAATTACGAAAGGCAGTCTTGAAAACTATAAAAATATTCGTCCCCTAATTTTGTTTAAACTTAAGTAGACGCGGGCAAGGAAACTAATTCCTTAGTAAATTGACACTCAAGAATAGTGCCTTTGCCGTATTATAGCCGTTTTATAAGAATGTCTATGCGCTGAGAGCGGTGGTGGACCAGCGGTAATGGCCTGGTGACGGAAAACATCGTGAAGACCAGCATGCTCTAGAACCGAAAATCGGAGACATGTGACATCCGTAAACCCGCACTAGGCCCGCCCAGTGCGGGTTGACGTAGTGGATTATGGCCCACTCCCTCTCACAGACAGGAGGTCTGCGTCCCAGCAGTGGGGACATTAAAGGGTGATTCCGCTTATAAAAATGTCTAAGAATTACAGTTCTATATGAAATGGCTGGTATTCAAATCTGAAAACAGTCAATCATCAATTTGATAAACAATTGATTTTCCCTCACTTTACTTAGATAGTGGTTGAACATGACTTCAGTCGAGAGTTGTACCTAACTTAGCATATCTTTTCTTAGGTTCAAGAAATCTCTCTTTTCTTTACTCAAGTCGACGGTAAGAATAAAATTTTACAACCTCGAATGAATTCTCTAAGGAACTGAAGACGGTCGTTGAATAAGGATTTAGAAAACATGAATACTATGCATTGTTTTATATTTCTTTGAGGAAAGAGGAAAAATGACTTCGCTTATGTCAAATTATATGTATGTCACTAGCTTTTGCCCGCGTCTTCGCTCTCGTTAATTTAGATTTTTTTAGAATTTGATAATCAATTCAGGTTGTACTCTGCTTGTAATAATATAATTCAATCATGATTCAAAAGACTCGTGGCGCCATCTATTTATCATAAGACCGTTATTGTTGTTTTCCTCAGAAACAGTACCTACTTTTTTTCGGAATGAAATCAATGTATAAAAGGTACCCACCCTATGTCCGTTTCTGTACATCTGACAACGTACAGACGCCAGCACATCAAGCTACCCCAATCTGTCAAATTTCTTAGATAGATTTTCAACTTTATTGCATAATTATAAGGTTCATGTTCAATTGGGAAAATTTGACAGTTTGGGGTAACTTGATGTGCTGGCGTCTGTACATTATGCATCAGGATGATCCGTTCAGTGTTTTAGGCGTGAAAACGTAACAAACAAAAAAACAAACCGATTTCCGAAAAACACTACAAAGTGAAAAATAACTATAATTTCGGAACTCGATGACTTTGGATATGTATTTTAATTTTTTGTCACCGCCTTTTTCCAAACAAAAACCACCAAGTCGGTGGTCTTTGTTTGGAAAAACGTTTTATTTTTCACTTTTTATTTATAGTACCTAACCCCACTAATTCGAAATTTCATCATCCATGGCTTCAAAACAATGCATATTTATGCGATCGCGATTTATTTAGGTACTGTTATTTTTTGAAGAGTTCCGTTATCTGTCTCCGAAACGCATCATCAGATATGAATATGACATATATGAAATTGAAATGGGACCACACGGGAAGCACCAGCTTTCAAATAAAAAAAAAATCATCAAAATCGGTTTACTCAGTCGAAAGTTATGAGGTAACAAACATTAAAAAACATGCAGTCGAATTGAGAACCTCCTCCTTTTTTTGAAGTCAGTTAAAAATTACTCTCGCACCTTAAAGCAAGTCATTAAAGACCTAGGCTCTAGCCATAATATTGTAGGTTATCACTGTCTTTTCAGCCTGTTGTGGACCAGGGCGATACTGTTCTAGTTTTGCAGAGCCGGTAAAGTTGACCGATCCACTGGTGATGTAACTACTTCTACTAGGGAAACATGATTCGCGAGCAGGTACAAATATTTAAGTAAATAAGACTTTGCATCGCTCGTTTATAATTTATCGCTCGTTTTATGGCGTTGTATACCTAGAAGTCTTAGAACGCCCTAGGGCAGGGGTGGGAAACTTAATTAGATCCAAGATCCACTGTTTACTGACGAAACCCTGTGCGATCTACCAATTACATACTTCTTGAAATCTTAAATGAAACAGCATAATTCAGTACACAATTATGTAGTTTTTTTTATTTTATTAAGAGGGAAATCATAAAACTGGTAATTATTCTTAGTAACTACTTATTTATATTGTGTGCATTGCGGCTGAGCATCTTCCGCTAGATTAGCAAAATCAGGTTTGTAGTTGGAAATTGGCAACCTTAAAGAATCCAATGTATGAGCGTCTGTCAAGCGAGAACGGTGTTTAGTTTTTGTTTGTTTAAAGTAAGAAAATGCTGACTCACATACTGATGTGAGTCAGCATTTTGAACCAAAATACGAATGCAGTTGTTCAACATATTTATTGAAATTTGGATATTTCTCGTTCGAAACCAATGCCCAGAAATTTAGACCTGAGGATGACCTCGCTTTTAGAAATATGTCGGAGCGCAGAGTAATTATTTCGTTTTGAAA
Source organism: Polymixis lichenea (assembly GCA_949091785.1). Taxonomy (NCBI): domain Eukaryota; kingdom Metazoa; phylum Arthropoda; class Insecta; order Lepidoptera; family Noctuidae; genus Polymixis; species Polymixis lichenea. The sequence continues at coordinate 18,931,984 of OX420943.1, read as the reverse complement.
TATCATGTGGTCACCTATCACCTACCTACCGTCCAAATGTGAATCGAAACCATCCAGGCACCCACATAAACACAAACAAAAAATTTCATCAAAATCGGTACAGCCGTTTAGGAGAAGTTCAGTTACATATATACGTACAGAATAATTATATACCTATACATATATAAAGATATATTCACATTAAAAAAACAACTAAAGGTATTTCCGGTGGCAAATATGTTTATGCAAATGTCAATTTTGTCATATTTTTTCTGCTTTGATGGTAAAAACGTAAAAAAAGATGATAGCAGAGCATGGTTTCGATCCACGGACCTCTGGGTTATGGGCCCAGCACGCTTCCACTGCGCCACTCTGCTTGCGTGAGAAAGAGGCGAAATATAACGTCGGTATCTGCGGCTGACGCAATTTTACAAAATATTGATCAATCAATCTAGCCAGAGATACTGGTTTGTTTAGATAAGAAGAGTATACCTAGGCATAATATAAATAAAAATAAAATTTTAGCCGAGCGTCGTTTCGTTCCACGTTACATATAAAAGATGGCTTGCTTAACTATCTACGGCAGATGCATTATTTAAAAATATTGAACAGTTAAACTAGGTCGATATTCCCTCGGAATTTAGGTATAGTACTAACTACCTATCTATTAAATGTATAATTTGAAAAATAGGGTCTTAGCAGAGCATGGTTTCGATCCACGGACCTCTGGGTTATGGGCCCAGCACGCTTCCACTGCGCCACTCTGCTTGTGAGAACAAATGGTGAAATAAAGCACATCTTTATAACCAATGGGAGCAATATTGTGCACGGTCTCTTCTTATTGAATGTGACAGTACAACTTTTTATACACAAAATTGTTTAGGGAGTTTGATTGATCAATATTTTATAATATTGCATCAGTTGTAGATGTAGAAGTCACATTTCACGTAATCCTCACGCAAGTGGAAGCGTGCTTGGGCACGCCACGATTGCGGCGGTAAGTCCCCTCTTTGAGGAGTGGCTTGAGAGGCGGCATGGCATCCTCACCTTCCACCTGACATAGGTCCTCACCGGACATGGCTGTTTCGGGAGGTTCCTGTTTCGGATAGGGCGGGAGGAAACGCCCCGTTGTTTCCACTGCGAAGATCGCCCTGAGGACACGGTGGAGCATACGGTGGAGGTCTGCCCGGCTTGGGCGGAGCACCGCCGTGTCCTCGTGGAGGTGATCGGCGGCGGCGATCTCTCGCGTTCGACCCTGGTCCAGGCCATGGTACAGAACGAGAGTGCATGGCTAGCAGTCGCCTCCTTCAGCGAAGCAGTTATGCTCGCAAAGAGGGAGGCGGCGCACGTGAGGGAGATGCAGTACATGCGCCCTCACAGCCGTGGTTTTCGCAGGAGACGCCCTGGGCGTCGGGAATCCCAGGCTGATTCCCGGCCACCGTAGGCACGGGCTTGCGGACGGCGAGTAATGGGTAGCTCGCTATCCGGTAAGGACCAAGCCTGAGTCGACGGCGCGTTGTGTTCCACGCGCGTCTCAAAGAGATGTCAGCAGCAACTGATGGAGCTCGCAAGGGCCGATGCGTGCCAGGGGTGCGGGTTGTTCGAAAGAGATACCGTGGCCCCTGGCACACAGGCAACTGAGGGAACACGGGTGGGTTTTAGTCAGTAAAAGTCTGACACGCCCTCCCGCTCCACCCAGAGCGGGAGAAGTTATTTGACGATTTCCCATCGAAAAAAAAAAAGTGGAAGCGTGCTGGGCCCTTAACCCAGAGATCCGTGGATCGAAACCATGCTCTGCTATTTTTATTTAATGTTAAATGTGAAAATACAATCACCCAAAACAGTGTGTCTAATCTTAGGTGCACAAGAAGATACTTTTATCACCAACAAGTCGCTGACGATTTCAAAATCTCACTTCTTAACACAGATTTTGACAGCTGACTTTGTTGCTAGCGATTTCAATAGTTATGTATGGACGTGACATTTTGAAATTGTCAGCGACTAAGGGCGCTGCGTAAGTACACTAGATAAGGTAATTTGATTGATCAATATACTGTAATATTACATCAGCCGTCGATAGTGAAGTTATATTTCGCCTCTTTCTCACGCAAGCAGAGTGGCGCAGTGGAAGCGTGCTGGGCCCATAACCCAGAGGTCCGTGGATCGAAACCATGCTCTGCTATTTATATTCCCTTTTATATTTTTGTTATTATATTTTAGAGATTTACTGCAACTATGATACATCACTGTTTGAAATACACAAAAGTCATTCGTCTTATTTACAGGGATCGTATGCTAAGCTAGTCTAGTTAATCAATGTTTTGTATTATTGCATCAGCCGCAGATACTAAAGTTATATTTCGCCTCTTTCTCACGCAAGCAGAGTGGCGCAGTGGAAGCGTGCTGGGCCCATAACCCAGAGGTCCGTGGATCGAAACCATGCTCTGCTATTTTATTCCCTTTTATATTTTTGTTATTACATTTTACAGATTTACTGCAACTATGATACATCACTGTTTGAAATACACAAAAGTCATTCGTCTTATTTACAGGGATCGTATGCTAAGCTAGTCTAGTTAATCAATGTTTTGTATTATTGCATCAGCCGCAGATACTGAAGTTATATTTCGCCTCTGTCTCACGCAAGCAGAGTGGCGCAGTGGAAGCGTGCTGGGCCCATAACCCAGAGGTCCGTGGATCGAAACCATGCTCTGCTAAGTTCCTCTTTTTGGATGTGTATTTGTTATAAGCTAGGTAATGTAAACTTTTTGTAAATGGTAAACTTATTGTCAAGTTTAGACATTACCTACTGTACAAGTCTGCACTTAACTTTTTTTAATATTTTACCCTTTTATAACTTTCGTCTATGTTTTCGCTACCTATTGTTTATGATTTTGATTAACTTTAGTTTTATTTTACTACGAACCAGCGCCTTTTGATTTCGGTAGATAATAATTTACTTTTATTTCCAATTCCTTCCTGAATGTATCATTTTAGAAAATTTTACCATAGTTGGCCGGTTTATGTTATTATAATTCCAACATTAACCATATATACATAAATCTTGGAAAACTCCCTCAACTAAACCACAGAATGGGCCCTACGTTTTAGAGCATGTTTGCGGCTGACGCTGGAGTAATTATAAGGATGTAGAGGTATATTAGGTCCAATGCGAGAACTTTTAGAAGACCATCAAAGCCCTTATTTTCCTTCTCAATGTTATTTTAATGGAAGGTCACCAGACGACTGCTGGCAATAACAGTTTAAAGTTTGAGTTGTTTTCAAGTAAAACGTTTTATTTCCACTATTTAAGGGATATTGGCCAGTTGACCTATTATTTGAATGATAAAGAGTTGTCAACTTTTCATCTAAATACTATTTAAATTATATTCGTTTTAGGTATATCTATGGAATTAAATGTAAACTCCCTCGTTGGTCTAGTAGTCGCAACCACTACTGCTGAGTACGAGGTTACTGGGTTCGATTCCCAGGTCGGGTTAAGTGTTATTGGGTTTTGCTATCTTGAATTTCTCAGTAGTATCCGTAATTTTGTGCATGGTTGATGGCAACAGGCAAAAGGACTCTCCCCCTATTACATCTGACTTAAACTTAGCTGGCGAAATGTGGGTGTACTATAGGCGTACCTCTGTAGAACCCTTTGGGGAAATAAGGCGTGATGATATGTTATGTAAAATGTAAAATGAATCAGTTCTAGCATAATATTTTTAGTGTTTTAATCTCCGTAGGTACATTCAGCTATTTTGCAATGCACCAGAGATTCAGCTGGTTTTAAATCAAACCACAATATTGTGTTATGATTTGAAATGAAGACGATGCCAACGATGTACGCACGGCTATAAATCAAGCTATACATTCTAGTTTACGCTGATCCCGCACTGTACGGAAATATTGTAAAGGATTTGCGAGATCAGCTTATACGGGAATAATATAGCTTGATGTGTAGCCGTGTGTACGTAATTATACTAGATATCTTGTAGTTATGTGAATATGACTGTGTATACACAATTATTTTCGGTGTTTGAAGAGGTCAGAGGCCCTTGAGATACTTAGGGTTATTTACCTACGAAAAATTAAGTTACGAGGGGTGCGTTATGATGAATAATAGACATTCCCATAGCCATAGTATTTCCCATACTCATAATATTTATTGTGAGGAGAGGGTCATTCCTTTAGGTGCGTATGTGTGTTTATACAACGTGTAACGGAAAGGGTATAGACATACCAAGGGCACGGCTTCTTTGGATAATATCAAACAATATGGGAAGGGTTTTTTAATCCTATCTCTACATGTTCGGAAGTTTTTAACACATTGATACCAGAAACCATCTCATTTAATTGAAATAAACACATCACTTGGAAGAGATTTATCGTGATATATACTGATTCTATACCAGCTGTTATCTTTAGTGCTTAAGGTGAATCTAGTCCACATTTTTCCCATACAAATTTCGGGAGTATATTACTCCACTGTCCGACAATGTACATCAAAAATTAAACATGGTATGGTTTTGTCTCATTATTAATATTGTTTGTACGGAAACAGAATACTAAAATAAAAAGCCATTACAAAGTTCCAACAAAGATTCGTTTTTCTAGCTAATTTACCCTAACTTTGGACGTGTTTAAGTAATAAAAGAAGAGTAAAATCTAAAAAAACCAAGTCGGTACCGACAATGCTCAAATATCGAAATGTACAATAAACTTTATTGGTCATTGATTTATCCACTGGTTTTATCATAAAACCCGATCTTCCGTAGGACAATTCTTAATTTTTTACGCGCCTTTTGTACTGTAAATGATCCTGCACCTCACTAAATAATGTTGTACGTGTAGACTAGCTTCTAACTGCTCATCACTGATACTACCTCTGTCGGGCACGATGCCTGGTGAGACAGCGTGCTTTATTAGCCAAGCCCATCATTGAGTTCGAGCCCGCGATTAGGTTCCCCTTAAGGATAGCAATAGGGTTTCTGTTACACCCTGTAGATAACAAACAGGTTAATTAATCACAAGTCACCCACCTTTAAATTATTAAGCATAATAGCAGAAAAAGATTAAAGTGGTCAGACCACCTGTCTTAGACCCGGATTCGATTCCCACCGGAGGCAATATTTTCTGATCGGTTTGGTTGGTGGTAGGGCCTGATCTAAGCCACTCTGAGGGGTAATTGCGTACTTAGTACACTATCAATAGCAATCGCTTTCATTTTGGCAGCTCCACAGCATTCATGGCGGTGTCTACGTTGCTAAGCCGACTATTTTATCGAACATATGAATGAATGGATTGGCAATTACCTTCAAAATGTTTCAGATTCTGATTAATAGTGTATTGTGCAATAAGGGTGCTGGCTGGCAACCACCATTTTATCTAAGTCTGTCGCCATGAAAACAATGTTATTAGCATGTTGTTTCGTCAGTAAGAGGTAAGATAGCCAGCTCCTCTGTAGTTGAGGATTCCAGGTGAAGCTCGCCTCCACGTTCGGCTTAATCTTCCACGTTTTGCTAAAAAAAAACTTAAAATGTTGCCAATACAATTCAAAAAACAAAGAAACAAACTAAATTACGGGTATTGTTCATAGCTATAAACAAGAAAAAACTGTGGACTTACCTTTCTCTATCCAACTGTGCTTCTAAATGTAGTTATTTTTTTATATGTGTGATTAAATCAAAACCTGCGTAACACACTTTATATCACAAATTCCTAATCAATTGCTTTATATGTTTGAGAAACGTGTGTGTTCGACAAGGTAAATAACAATGCAAGGTAAATGCAATAAGCAATAAAGGTTGTTACACTGTCAATATGAAAGCCATTTCTGCTGGCAGTGTGTTAGTCATCTACCCCGCGGGACGTAAATACACCACACTATAAATCACGCCGTACTAGCTGCGTATAAAATGGTCTCAACAAACGGCATGCATGTGTCGCAGTATGATAGATAAAGCCGTAATATAGTTATATCCCTAGGGATATAATTACAATTACGGAACATAGTTATACGAATGCGATTCATTACTATCTTACGGTCGCAATCTAGTATTATATTTATCTGACTAAACTAATCTGGTTAAATAGTTATAAATCAGATCGACAGGACACTTCGTCGATAGGAATCTGCGCTGACAGGGCTCATCAGGTAGATAATAGGTATACGTTTAGTCGTACACTCCGGGGTTCACAAACAGAACGAACTACACTCGTACAATTATTTCACTAAAGTTAATCTAGTCATAAGATTATACCACTAAATTTGAACCATATTATAATTATATTCCTAGTAAGATAGTAGTGAATCGCTTTCGTATAACTATGTTCCGATATATAATTATATCCCTAGAGATATAACCATATCACGGCTTTATCTAACATACTGCGACACATGCATCAGTCATCGTGTAGCTCAACCCTATTTTAGGGAGCTCAACGACCCGTCATAAGACGCTACCGGATTCGCAGGACATTTGCGTAGGACATATACAAATCACTCAAAGTAAGTGTACTATAGACTATGGGCTCATGACAGTTATGTTGAACTCAGTTCAAAATAGAACAATTAAATATAATTATAATCTCTACATTACCATAAAAATGTTTGGTTCATTATCTTTTCAAAATGGCGTAATTACACGAATTGTGAGACAAAAATTAAGGTTAGAACATTTTCCTCGCACTTTATTTTTATGTTTTACTTACAGAAGACGTAGTCTGTAGAATTTATTTCAAATACTGCGAGTAAATGTAAATTATTTTGGTCGAGCAAAGCACGTTAAAAGAACGCTGGCCGGTTACCTGCGCACTGAGCGATTAATTTCATTCCAGCCTATTCCAAATTACTAAGTAGCTGTAAATAGATACCTATTACTACAATAAAACAATTACACTTATATTATCATACAATAACCTAGAATATAGTAAAAATTCAATGTTATATAGGGTGGTAATTAGTGACCGATATTTAAACATGATTGTACTCATCATAACAAACAACTTTCCCAAAGAAACGATTTTTTCAAATCTACCTTATAAACCTCAATTTTAATACTTCAATAGAATAGTGAGTACCTAACAAGAATAATACACCATCAGCTGTAATTTACTTTAGTTATCTATAAACAAAAAAAATCCATTTTGCCATGCATTATTCTTTCGTCATTAATTTATCCACCGTACGGATCGCGCGCGCGCTATCAGCTGTGAGTCGCTTGACCCCGGGGTCATCATGTGTTTAAATATCGGTCACTAATTACCAGTCACCCTATATAACACATCCCCTCCACTGTCGCTCAGTCAGCGTTCTTTTTCTAGCGACGAGACGATCTCTTACTCTAGATTTTCAACTCTCGATATTGAGCCGATCATTGAGAATCCAACCGAGCGCATCCCAGCTCGTCTATAAATCACACTGTTGGATTTTCAACTATTGGCGCTAAGCAGAGAGTAGAAAATGCAGTACGCAAAAAAATAAAAATTGCGTCTGAGCAATAAGTATGACTGCTAACCGATCGTCGGCTCAGTAACAAATCGTGCGATTAGTAATTACGGGGTACTAATAGACACTTAATTGTGGCCTCGAGGTCGAAATGTAGGTAATTAAAGCTAAGTGTGCTACTGACTGTACGCAATATTTCGAATTCTTCTTCTAAGTATGTGATGCCCACACAAAAACTAAAAACCCATCCCAACCCACAAAACTTCTCGTTATAACTTAAAGAAATACAGTATTTTAACAATAAAATCACGTCTGTAAAATCACTAAAATCAGAGAAATCGATATATTGTATACGGACTCTTAATATGCTCCATATAAATTACACTTCATAGAAACTTACCACAGAGCAACCAGTTTTAGCAGTAGATTAAATTAATATCTGCCCATTTCCATGGCCTAAATCGACAAGCTAACCGACCAAATAAAATGACGTAAATACGGAATCCTTATCGGAGAATAGACCGCCAATACTTTAAACAATGAAATCCACTCAGCCGCAAACCATCAGGACTCTAATTAAACTTTATTGTGAGTTTGTGAATGGTTTCCTCAATTTTGTCGACTCTTATTTCTAATGACAATCGTTGCGTAACGGATAAATGTTTTCCAAGTTCTTAAGAAAAAAATGATATCCTCGATGTGTTTACGTAGAACATGTACTGTGGAAAGTTTTCGGTCGAGATTTATGAACGTTGCTTAGCACGTGCTTTGGCGAAGCACTATTCCTGTCACTGTCAATTGTCAAACTAAAAGTTTAGGGCAATATGCAGGGTGTAGGGGGAACGCTTCCGAAGCCAGAACGTAAGTTATAAACAATCTAAATGCAAACGTATATCAATAACCTTTCGCCTTAAATTGGTTATTTTGCATCAATTTAAAACGTTTGACGCGTCTGTATAATGTTTCTACTAATTTTATTTTGGCAGCGCTTTACAAAGGATGCCTAAACATAAAGTCGCCGCCTGGACTTGGGGTCGTTTTTATATGTGTTTTAACTCAAATAATGGTTCATTTATCTGTTCTGACAGCATAGTCTACAAAAAATGCTACAAAAATTAGGTTAAAATAGTAAAAAAAAACTCGATTTTTTTATGGTACTGGATTGAGAATCACTAGCCCTATGACCTGTCTTCGTTTTCGGAAGCGTTTCCCTTACACCTGTATAGACGGAAGCATAAGACCAAATTGGCGCAGACGTAAAAATACCGCGGTGGGAATTTTTCGCCCACTGGATCTTTTTTTTTGGGTGTGAAATCTTCAAATAACTTCTCCCACTCTGGGTGGAGCGGGAGGCCGTGTCAGACTTTTACTGACTAAAACCCACCCGTGCTCCCGCAGTTGCCTGTGTGCCAGGGGCCGCGGTATCTCTTTCGAACAACCCGCACCCCTGGCACGCATTGGCCCTTCCGGCCCCCATCAGTTGGTGCTGACATCCCTGTGAGGCGCGCGTGGAACACAACGCGCCGTCGACCCGGGCTTGGTCCTTACTGGACAGCGAGCTACCCATTACTCGCCGTCCGCAAGCCCGTGCTTACAGTGGCCGGGAATCAGCCTGGGATTCCCGACGCCCAGGGCGTCTCCTGTGAAGGCTACGGCCGTGAGGGCGCATGTACCTACTGCCTCTCCCTCACGTGCGACGCCTCCCTCTTTTGCGAGCATCATTGCTTCGCTGAAGGAGGTGACGGCTAACCATGCACTCTCGCTCCGTACCATGGCAACCGGCGGTTTGATGTAAGCCAAAGCAACAACGTATAGCAACGTACTAATTAACGATTGTCAATCTCGGCCTTGAAGTTAAAAACTAATCATATGTTACAAGGTTTTTCTGAGGAGAAACATAGAAATTTCGGTCCATTAAAACTTCAACCGATACTGCGTTACAACATAATTAACAGTGGGTACAAGTCGTAATCACTGATGAACAAAAGCGGCTGTGATTATGAGTGGAACGGAATCAGGGTGCAAGTCCCAAAAGTTAAATCCCTCGCTATGTTCATCCTTTTCAGCTACCCGAATTAATAATTAGGTACAATAATTGGAACGGGATTATGTTAAGATGTGAACGTACACGTTACTAGGACTTTAAAGCCATAAGTTTATTATGGACATGTGCGTAACCGTCAGTCGGGATACTTTATGGCCCGAAGCTCTTAGGTAACTGTTCTGCTTAACCCCTATGCAACACTGCAGGCCATGTAGTAGCTCGAGGCAAGAGAAGCTTCCATGTTATACATTAACTATGGACGAAACATTGTTCCCTAATGTTGGGTTCTGGTTTGACTACGGTTTTCAAGGATAGAAACTATGTAGGTACGGCCACCAAAAGAGATGAGTAACCAGGGTTGTCGGATATACAAGAAGTTTAGTAAGAAACCGATGGATGTTTTCGAATAAAAATAATTTAATTAATAGAAAACAAACAGTTCGTATATCGAATTAAATTTCATTCGAAAAAATTCCATCAGTTTATTACTAAGCTTCAACTTAATCCGACGAATCTGGTCACTTATTTCTTTTGGTAATTGTAGTTACTTCATATGCCGTACATTGGGTCTTGAGTACTGCCAGGGTCGCGGATTTGTTCGAAAGAGTTACCGTGGCCCTGGCACACAGGCGACTGAAAGAACACGGGTGGGTTTTAGTCAGTAAAAGTCTGACACGCCCTCCCGCTCCGCCCAGCAGGCCTAGACAAAACACATTTCTGTAAGCGTTCACGCCAAACGCAAGGCCAAAATTATGAGAATGACATTACCTGCGGAAACTATACGACGTAATCTTTCCGCAGGTAATGTCATTCCCGTACATTTTGGCGTAGCGTTAGGCGTGAACGCTAATAGAAATGTGTTTTGTCTCAGGGCCCAGAGCGGGAGAAGTCATTTGAAGATTTCCCATCTAACAAAAGGTACTGGGAGAAAAAAAATCCGAGTAGTTCCATAATGGTACTAGAGAATGGAACTACTGGGATACGGCGTTAAAAACACATTACAAAAATAGTAACAGTTTTGCGAAAACAGTTCGCCAATTCGTCCTTTTTTTTACGGGGACTATGTGAAGGAAAAGGTGTATGCGAATAAGCCTGAAACAGTTGAACATCATACGCGCGTTATTGGTGAAATACAGCGAAATACATTTATATGCGAAAATGTTATTTAAAATTTCAACAAAAGAATAATCCTGTGCTAGAGGTTTCGTGGTGGCCATTTGCCTGATGTTGTATTTCACGTTTAATCGGACCTATTTTTCTTTATGTTGAACTAAAAATGTTTGCTTAATTGAAAAATTAATGTGAAAAAAAAAATCCGGCGCTCTTGTTGGGACACTCTATACAGGGTGTATCAGAAACCCTATTGCTATCGTTAAGCACTAAAGATAACAGCTGGTATAGAATCACTATATCTACATAGTTTCAGCTCAAAATAAAATACTCCCCACGTCAATAGCTTTCCACGTTACTTGCCAATATCACAATAGATCTCTTCCGACTGATGTTTTTATTTCAATTTGAAAAGTTCGGTTACTGGTATCAATTTATTAAAAATTCTCATAACTTCCGAACATGTAGAGATAGGATTAATAAACCCTTCCAATATCGTTTGATAGCTTCCAAAGAAGCCGTGCCGTTGGTATGTATATACCCTTTCCGTTACACGTTGTATAAGTACTTTCGGCAACAATCATTAGACTGCATGTTATTTTATATTCCTGTTGTAATTGTAAGTCATTTGCCAAGCCTTTTTCCAACTATGTTGGGGTCAGCTTCCAGTCTAACCGGATGCAGCTGAATACCAGTATTTTACATGGAGCGACTGTGCTTATCTGACTTCCACAACTCAGTTACTGGGTAATACGATACCACTTGGTTAGACTGGTAACGGTAGCTCCTGTAGTAATTGTATGTAGTTGTAGTAAAATAATATCCTAAGCAATTCTGCGCTGCGTTGGTAGAGAATATTTCGTTAATTAGTGATGCGTTATTTCATTGCAAAGTTAATTATACAAATAGCTCTAATAAAAACTATACCTTGTAATTGTACACTGCATTGAAGCACTGCATTCATTACTGAAGCGTTGTTCATTTCCTAGCAAAGTTCATTACGTAAATGAAATAAACATGTTGAAATTCAATATTCTGTGCAATTTGAACTTTTTAAATCAGAAACACAAACAAAATCCTTTTAATCCGTTGCACAAAATAACAATAAAATGGACGGACTATGCAAATAAAGCATTTCGTGATAATTCCAGCTTCATTAGTAGGTTCTGCCTTCGTGTAATGAGAGAAATAATGACCATCGCTCTGGATTCGGTTACTATTTTAATGGCAATTACGACGTGAGGCATGTCGGATATTTTCGGAACGGCAGGGTTATTGTGTAACACACTAAAGAAACGGCTGGCAAAAAATCGCAGATATGCGACATCTACCCACCCGCACTGGGTTTTTTTTGTTTTTTTGTTTGGGTGCGAAATCATAGGGCGTGTCAGACTTTTACTGAATAAAACCCACCCGTGTTCCCTCCGTTGCCTGTGTGCCAGGGGCCGCGGTATCTCTTTCGAACAACCCGCACCCCTGGCAGGCATCGGTCCTTGCGGGCCCCGTCAGTTGGTGCTGACATCTCTTTGAGGCGCGCGTGGAACACAATGCGCCGTCGACCCGTGCTTGGTCCTTACCGGACAGCGAGCTACCCATTACTCGTCATCCGCAAGCCCGCGCCTACGGTGGCCGGGAATCAGCCTGTGATTCGCGATGCCCAGGGCGTCTCCTGCGACGACTAAGGCCGTGAGGGCGCATGTACCGCATACCCACGACCTTACTTGTAAGTCGCGGCTGTTACCACTGGGCCATCACTGCTCCCACTATACTAAATACTATGTAATACGTCACAAGGATTACGGACACTTCCTCTCACAGAGAGGTGGTCAAAGTCCTAGCAGAGGGAATATTATAGGCTGATTTTGTTATAGTTTTTAATAATGTTTGTCCTTTTTTATTATATGTTGTGTAAAGTCTTATTAAATAAAAAGAATAGTTTAAAAAAACTAAAAAAACACGCTTTAAAAACCAAACTAAAAAGTAGAAAATAATTTAATTCTATTAAAAAGCGTGGGTTGCTTGATATTAATTGATTATAAAAACACCTCAAAAAGCACCCCACGTAGTTTTTAATAGAATTTAATTATTTTCTACTTTTTAGTTTGGTTTTTTGGTTTTTAAAGCGTGTTTTTTTAGTTTTTTTAAACTATTATTTATTTTCAATTTTTTAGTTTTGCTAACTACAAAACCGTGTTTTTTTCTATTTTTTTTTTAAATTATTGAATTGTCATAGGTCCTCGATAAGTCTACAAAGTTTAAATGAAATCTGACCGTTTAAAGTGGGTCAAAATAGCGTCCAAAGGAGTCGGTTACATACAAACATACAAACAAACAAACAAACATACAAGTGAAGCTAATATAAAGCTTGTAAAAAGAAATGCTACATTGGAGATGCGAAAGTTCTTGTAATTTAACAATGAAAACTACTCTGGCGATACAATTACTTATCTAGTTAACTTTATGACACAGAGCTCCCAATGAAATAGTATGACGTCATCATTCGTATGTTATGCATAAATGACACCGTTAAAGTCATATCGACTGATTGACTAGAAAACTCTCAGCGTTTATGGTTGAACTGATTCCCGAGAAGTTCTACAAAGAAGCTTTTTAATTACATAAGACATGGTTACTCCGTAGTCCGTACGTCCACCCAATGCTAATATCTATAAAGTACAGAAAGCAAACCGATTCACAGACCATTCTAGAGCTCCCAAACCACAAACCGATTCACAGACCATTCTAGAGCTCCCAAATCACAAACCGATTCACAGACCATTCTAGAGCTCCCAAATCACAAACATCGGACGATAACATTTACTTGCACAAAATATGGAAAGCAAACAAGCAGAGCGTGAATAATGGAACCGCAAATATTATATCTGAGTCGGTATGGTGTAATCGCTAGAGATTTGGTATGACATAGAATCGACTGTCTCATTGGTCTAGTGGTCGCAAGCGTTAAGTACTGCTAGGCAGACTTCAATTTCCAGGTGGGGCAAAGGTTGTTAGAAATACTCAGTAGCAGCATGGACTCCGGATTTGTGCCCGGTCGATGACAAAAGGCTCGCCTCGTATTACACGAGACTTGGACAAACTGGCGTAATGTGTACAGTGTATGTATACTATTAGGTACACCTCTGCTTAACACTTCGGGGAATATAGGCTTGATGTTAAGGTTCAAGAAAAACTGTTCACTAATTCTCTTAAACTAATTTGGCCGCCACACTGTATACTTGTACAGCTATGCGTTGCTAATTGCAAATGCAGTACTCGCTAAAAAGCGGTTTCGAGGAAAACGCAGAAATCTATAAGTAAAATTTTCATGCAAGTTCTGTGAATTTCGTTCTCAGAAAAGACATACTTCCAGTACCCCAATATTTTTATTTTTCCCATATAGGTTTGCCCCTAAGGATGGCATTTCTGCAAAAAAGTGAACACCCTTAAGTGTCAATTACTGCAGATACAATTAGCAGGGCAGAGCTTACAAGGGCTTTGTCTGAGTATCTTCGTGTAATAATTAAAATTGTACTTTATAAAAAAATGCAGACGTTTCGCAAGGATCGGTATTCACCCAAAATAACATAAAATATCGGCGCTTCTTCAAAGAATCTATAATATATACAAAGTAATGTTATTACAATTTCGAACGTTATTTTTCCACGCAGTGACATTTCTTTTCAATTCGCCGATCCGGTGTTTCGTATTAAACGGAACTTTAGGAAAAAGGCAATAGGCTCGCATGGGACTTACAACACAACTGGCGGAATGTGGGTGTACTATAGACAGGTGCACCTCTGCCCTACCCTTCGGCGAAACATGGCGTGATGTTATGTTATGTTTAAAAAGAAAAAAATCTCTTACCTAATTCATTTGAACTGATTAGGCCACCACACTATATACTTGTACATTATATGCTTTATTTATAACTAGGGCACCACACTATTCATATACTTGTACATAAGCTTAATTTATAACCATTTATCTAGGTCTAGGCGTCTGTGACAGGCAGGCTTCCTTGAGAATCCATTCCATTTGCCCAATTCTGGTATGAATATCAAATACCTACTTACTATCTTAATACGACAAAGTCGAAGTCCTTAATAAAGACCAAAGTCACTAGGCTACTGGCGATAAAAAATTACCATGAATGCCATTAGATAAAAAAGCAAATTAAATGTTTTCATGTTATTTGAATTTTATGGCTTTTTTCTGGAAGTAATATAGCCAGTCTTTTTCCTTAATCTAATACCTTTACACCAGCAATAGTTGTATATTGTTGAATCTCGGAAACGGCTTCAACGATTTTCATTAAATTTAGTATGCAGGGGGTTTTGGGGGCGATAAATCGGTCTAGCTAGGATTCATTTTTAGAAAACGACATACCAAAAAAAAACCGTGCGAAGCTCGGTCATCCAGATATTTCTAATTAATCTAATAAATTATCGAACTGTTGTGGTATTTTTTAAAATTGCCATTCGTCTTGTTTTTTATGTATACCTACTTAATTATCATAAACAAATAATGTAGAATGAGTTCTTAGTTGCTATCTATTAAAAACAAGACCAAACTTTATCCATGTTACCCTCCTTTACGAAATCTGTCTCTTGGCATTATGAAGGACCCAATCATATGACGACTAATGGCCGATTCCTATAATTTACAGACAGTTGGCTTTACTACTTACGTTTAATTTACAGACCATCGCATAGTAGACGGAGACTCCCCCTATTTGAAAGTCGCTATCACAGGTACCGTGTGGTGCCGGACGCAAAAGAATAGCACCATCCCATTTCTTCCCGTGGGTGTCGTAGAAAGCGACTAAGGGACTTACTAGAGAATGGGCAGCAGCGTTCACTATGCATTGGACCACCACACTGCGACCGCCAACCCACCTGCCAAGCGTAGCGATTATCCCCCCTTTTGGGGCAGGCTTATGTCGCAGTGGACGTCTTTTGGCTGATATGATGATCACAGGTAAAATTAGCTTACGAAACTATTTATTTGCCTAGTTTCGAAATAAAAAATGCTAGCATTGGTAAGCAAAAAGATCCGTTTTTAACCGACTTTATAGTATATGTTTATTAAGTACTCATACTGTACTTACGCTTCTTATTCATTCATCCACATCATCATTGTTTTATTATCCTTTATGACTTTCTTACATTATTATATTTCTCTCTTTGTTTTCTGTGTTAGCACTCTGCGAATCGGTCTTAAACGATTCGTCTATATAGAATTACTTGATTTTACATTAGAATTTTCCATATTTTTACTTTTTTTTTATTTTTTATTATTGATTTTGGCTTCACACGGTTTGTGCATTTAGCCAGTGTCAAGTAATTTTTATTTTAGATCAAGTAAATGGCCCGATATCGGGCACGAAGTTATAAAACAGTCATAGTCGTCTTTAGTCAGTCAAGTCAAATCAAAGTTATTGTAAAGCGGTAGTAACTTTACAACAACCTTATAGGAGTTTTTGGGGGGAACACGAAAAGTCCACGTTAGTCACTTATTTTCACCTTCTCTACACTTGTGCACTCACACGTAACTAAATTATACAATTTAATTCGCAATTTCACTAAATTCCATGAAAATGAAAATTCGTGCGACATGTTCCAACGCGATCCCGCCAAAAACTCCCATATTTTTACTTAATAATATTCTTGTTATGACATTTAAGTCAAACATGTCAAACTGATGTCTACTTATTCTTTTAATTATCTATGCAGTCTATTCAAGGAAGGTTGCATTAAGATTGTACTTACTAAAATTAATTTTATATCGTTTTGGATAGCCTAAATTTGGTTTTTCTATGTAACTACGTTGTCTACTAAATAAGGAAATTCTAAATTATTATTATAAGATTTTTAAACGCACTCTCGGATTATATGAAGGAGGTTTTATACGTCTTGGCCGACTAGACTGGCATATGAGACAATCTATGGCTGACAAAGAAAAAGGTGAAGGAATTTGGAATGAGAAAAAAGAAGAAGGGGCGAGAGCTAGGAGTAATAGTGTTCTGTGGGCGAGAGAGCTGAAGGGGATTGAAGCAAGTGATGGACCTCTGAAACCAAACTGACTGACGGTGCGCTTATTCGCTTAGTCGCTTAGCGCTTAGTTACTACTTATTGATATAATTGTCTGGAGCCACGGAGCTGTTTTGGACATCTACACGTCGCAACATCACTAGAAGCCTATTCGTCACCGCATCCCTGAACACAGAAACGCCGTCGCACCCTTGAAGCATACCTTGAAATCTCCATTGACCTTCCCATCTTGATAGAGTGCGTTTCTATTTAAGCAGGTACCTTTTTTATAATCTATCGTTTGTATTCCTTATATCAAATTTAATTGTCTAGTCTATTTCCACCCTTTTATTTGTTAGGGATAGGTAGACACGACAACTTCAAAAAGAAGGAGGTTATCAATTCGGTATGTTTATACAGGGTACATTTTTAACCAGTGCGCATACTATAACCAAGAATTCAGCATATCATTAAAAGACCCCTAGCGCAGAAATTTTTCATTGGTTACACAAAAAAAAAATCAGCTGTTTCATAGAAAAAAGTTATGGAACAGCCGATTTTTAATTTATTACCGACTATATATTTCTAAACTAGGGATCTAGAATCATATGCTGATTTAATGATTAAGTTTGCGTACTGGTTAAAATGTTATCCTGTATGTATATTTTTTTAAATGTATGTGCATAACTCCGTCAAATATAGAGGGACTTGTAGAAATTTTTTTTTGTTCGAAAGATATTCATTCCGAAATGGTGCCATTTAAATTTCATATAGATTTAATGATGAGTTTCGAAGGCAGATAATGGAACTCTTCAAAAAATTACAGCAAATTAACCGGGACTGCTGCTATCGCATAAATATGCATTGTTATGATTTGATTGACTTTGAGAATACCCCAAGGGTGATGAAATTTTGAATGGGTGTGGGTGGGGTAGGTACTATAGCTAAAATGAGAAAAATAAAAACTGTTTCCCAAAAAATAAAAATAAACAACTATCTTCTGAAAAACACTACAAAAAAATAACTTTAATTTCGGAAGGCGGTGACAAAAAATTAAAAAACATGTCCAAAGACACCGACTTCCGAAATTAAAGTTATTTTTCACTTTATAGTGTTTTGTCGAAAGTCGATTGTTTTTTTTTTGGAAAAAGTTTTTGTTTATAGGAA
The DNA here is from genome assembly GCA_949091785.1 of Polymixis lichenea. Classification (NCBI taxonomy): domain Eukaryota; kingdom Metazoa; phylum Arthropoda; class Insecta; order Lepidoptera; family Noctuidae; genus Polymixis; species Polymixis lichenea. The sequence continues at coordinate 18,914,205 of OX420943.1, read as the reverse complement.
CCGAGCATAAAACAATAGTTACTTACAGTTTTTTTATGTGATGATATTTTTAAATGATTTTACATACTGAGACATTGAATGAAAATTCAAGAAGACCGAAGAGTATAGCTTGCCTCTCTGCTTAGCATTTGTGGACTACGAAAAAGCCTTCGATTCGATCGAGACATGGGCTGTACTGCAGTCTCTTCAACAGTGCCAGATCGACTATTGGTACATCGAGGTGCTGAAGTGTCTGTCCTATCCTTCTGCAGCGAGGTGTGAGACAGCTCCCTGCCTCACACCTCGCTGCAGAACGTTACCTACGTTATCTCTCCAAAACTGTTCACCGCTGCACTGGAGGATGTCTTCTAGGTTCTAGACTGGAAAGGGGCTGGCATCAACATCAATGGCGAAAACATCACTCACCTTTGGTTGCCGATGTTATAGTTGTCATGGCTGAGACCGTGGAGGAACTCAGTGCAATGCTCGATGACCTCAGTAGAGCTTCCAAGAGATTGTGTCTTAAAATAAACATGGAAAAAACATAGGTTATATCTAATGTCCATGTAACACCCCCTTTCATGGCAATCGGAGGTGCTACACTCAAAGTTGTGTTGTTGTGTGTTGTTTACCGAGGGCAAACTGTCCAGTTAGGTAGGTCCAACTTCGAGAAAGAGGTCAATCGTGGAATCCGACTCGACTGGGCAGCGTTTGGGACGCTACGCAATATCTTCTCGTCCCAAATTCCGCAATATCTCAAGACGAAAGTTTTCGACCAGTGTGTGTTGCCAGTGATGACCTATGGCAAAGAAACGTGGTCGATGATAATGGTCCTTATCAGAAGGTTTAAAGTCACCCAAAGGGCAATGGAAAGGGCTTCGCTCGGAGTTTCCCTACGTGATTGAATCAGGAATGAAGAGATCCGCAGGAGAACCAAGGCAACCGACATAGCACGAAAAATTGCCAAATTTAAGTAGCGGGCAGGGCACATTACTCGCAAAATAGATGGCCGAATGGGCCGAAAGGATCTGGAGTAGCGACCGCGTACCAGAAGACGTAGAGTGGGAAGGCCTCCTACAAGGTGGAACGATTATCTTGTGAAGGCTGTGGGATTCCGCTTACGTGCTTTATTGGAACGTTACCAGTAAAAAAAAGATTTTTATTACTACATATGTAGATAGGTAATAAATTTATACAACCTATAAATGTAATTCGTAAAAGGCAACTAATGAATTAACTACTTCTAGGAAAAGAAAATCTGCCAAATACGCAGGAAGTATTCCTTAGCTATTTTTGTATCCAATGGTGTGAGGAAGACAATGTATTACCAATAAATTGTTCCATGTGACTTTATCACTGGCCAGTGTAATTGATTACCTGGCTCAGGAGAGTCTTTATCTTAATGTACAGGTATATAGATAGGTCTTAGTAAAGGCGAACGTTTTGAAACTTGATAATATGAGCTATGTTCCTAGGATAAAAATGTTACAGATATTTTTGGTTGTAATACAAAAAAAACAATAAGAAAACATGTCATTTACGCTGTAAAAATGTGCGAAATGCAATTCGCCCTAACTTGATTTTAGGTAAGTACTCGTATATTTTGGAAAAAAATACGCCTACGAACTTAGATAAATACTGTCTGAATCCGAATATCACCATAATATGATGGAAATAAGCTCAAATTGCTCAAACTCAAATTTCGATATTATATTTACTTCGCAAATATAATATCGAAATATCGCATAGATATAAACTCACAATGCAAAAATATCGTCGCTTTTATTCGGTTACAAAAAAGTCACAATATTCAAAATAACGTATTTATTTCTTTATCTCATCATCTCATTTTCTTCTACTCTGTCAGCCGTCACGCTATCATTCACTCCCTTTGCTTTCATATCATTCCTCACATGATCCATCCATCTTTTCCTGGGACTTCCTCTCGCTCTCCATCTATCAACATTTATATTTATCACTCTTCTATACACATTCGTTTCTTCTCTCCTCGTGAAATACTCATTCAAGCCAATCGATTTCCTTTCAACTTTTCTATCACTGGCACCACTTTCAAATTTCGAAGAGCCAGTAACTTTCGATTGAAAAAATTGTTAAAAGCTCTAACACTGTGGTTTTTTTCATGTGTTCCTGCTGAAGTCTTTGCCTTCGGTCATTTATTACAGTATTGTAGATACTAAAATATCTTTCAGCGTCCACACTGTTGACTGGGATGTGGAGGCTTTGTATAGCTATATTTGCAAATCTAGGGTAGCAAAATTTTGTTGTTACTAAAATCTGAATGACGTCGATAGGACTTTCTAGCTCACCTACATATACTAGCTGCCTATGGAAATGAGCGATCTAAGAGTTCATCGTGTGGTATCTCATTCAAGAATGGTATTTTGGGGAAGCTCTCCAGCGTTAAATTCGTTTCCAGAGACCATGCGGTCGCGGCTCCTGCTACTTTTGGACAAAATAATTTTCCGAAGTGTAGATAAGATTCGTTTGTTGGGTTGGACCTCATGTGTGTAGACAATTTAGCGTATAGAGATTCTTTTCTACAAAATTTCGTGACGAAGTTTTGAAAACACAATATTTTGCAATAATTAATAGGAATTTAATTTTCGCATTCATCCCATCTATTTTGTAAAAAACAACATTTACGTATCCCTAGTTATAATGTTATCGGAGACGGAATCCACACTTCCCTGTGTTATCACTATGAACACGTATCGTTACCTTGAAAATGGTAGAAACACCCACAATGGACCCGATTACAGAACCAATACATTTTGCAGGAATCGGTAATCGGCTCTAAGTAACAAGTACAGTCAATCGCATATACAATTTTACTTGGATAGCGCATTTATGATATAGCAGTAAGTTTCGCAGAGCAATGTTACAACGCACGACATTTGCATCAGTCAGTAGTACAGTTGATCAAAACACTAAAAGATGCTGATGTTGTTGCTGTTATTGTCAAATTATAGCATGGTATTATTCTCCCTCAAACCAATATTTCGTACTCACTTCCATTTATTTGTGATCACTAATTACAGCTTATCTCCAATTACATTTGTATGTAGGTACCTACATACAAATGTAACTGTGTTGCGAAAGTGGAATTTCACTGTTCTGTCTCTACTTATATGGACCGTAGTTTCGATACCACTAGGAGTGTTGTGCCCAGTTTTTCTTTATTTTTTTCCTGAACATTTCCATTTCCATGAGTACTACAAAGTTTACGCATGGTTGAAGTTCATCGTTTTGTTTCTGAACATTTTGTTTTTTTGTAGAATCTTCTACGTCATCATAACCTGAAGCAAGAACTCTGATAGAAATTTTACCGCAATCATAAAAACTTGTGTCATCTCATTCATATTGGTGTGTATAACGAGTTTACAAGTTCTTGTTAGTGATAGCTTTTCATACTTAGAAGTGAGTAACACGGTGTCAGATGCTTTCTGTATAATTAGTTCATATCAAGTGATAGCGGTTACTATTATATTTCTAATTCTTGCCAAAAACAACGCTGACTAAGCACATGCAGATCAGTACTCGTATTTAAATGAATTGAATCTTATTATTGTTCACTGAGGTGTTGGTATGAAGGTTAAGCTAGTGTTTTTAATCTTTCGTTTTTTTAAGCAACTTGTGTGACGAATTTAAGTTCTAGGTAGGTATGTCCATATACGTATTTGACCACATACATACTGATGGTGCCTTTAAAAAGCTTTATAGGAGAGGCGGAAAACATTATTTAGAATTTTTTCCTCGTTGTAAAGTGTGCACCTCATTATATTGATCACACTAATAAATACTCATCTGGTTTTCATTTTGTGTATTCTGTAATAAACGTTCAATTCGACTCGCCCCTGCTTCGCAACGGTGCCGTAGCAATATTTCCATATAAAGGATAAATGTTCAAATATTGACCTGAGGATATAACCCAGGATCTCATGCTAAAATCGAGCGCTCGCGACCACTAGATCACTAGAGCAATGAGACAGTTTATGTGGCCATGGTGACCATGCAAGCTCGTTTTATTTATAAATAATAAAACCTTTTCTCCTACGTGACCTTTAACCTGTTACGTCCGGGACGGCACGCATGCGTGCCCACACCACATACTCATGCGCCCACACTATAGAAAATTAATTGTTACCTCATTATCTCAGAATCCTAAGGATAATTACAGACAGGCCAATATCGGCAGCAGTGGGAAGGCTGATCAGGCTGCATGTTACCTGATTCTTTGTTTTATATTTTAATTTAATCATTTATTTCAATTTTTGTTTAGCTTATGTACAATTAACTTCTTCAGTTTTATCTTAATTTATTTCATTTTTATTTATTTCACTTTATTTAAATTTTATTCTAATTTATTTTATTTAATTTTAATGAACTTATTTCAATTTAATTTAAATACAATTGGTCTCTTCACGACTAACATGCTTTTAAGATGATGTTATACAACAAAATATGGGCAATTTAATCGTCTTATTTAAACGTATTTTATTTATTTTTATTAGCCGGGATTGACAGGTCATTCAAAAAACTTACCATAGAGTTATTTTTTACACTGTAATGTTTCCTACTTCGGCTACTTTAAATATATGTTGTTCCCATTGTACAGGCAATGTTCCTCGTCGTGCTAGTATGCACTGAAGAATCTGCTTATTGCTTATCCTAAAGCTAACGAAATATGAATACTAGCGATAAACCCATGGAAATAGTGTGTCTAAACTGGGTGAATTTCCCAAACAGAAAATCTTTGTTCCTTAGGTGAAAATGCCACTGCAGAAAGTTAAAATACAGTCGATTTTTTTTTTACAGAATATGTAGCTACTCACTTCAGGCAAAAATATGTTTTAGTTAGGATTTTAGTAAACCATATAAAAAAATATTGAACCACTAAATTTTTCATCGCGGTGGCTGTCCCTAATACGATTCTGATGGTAATGTGCCTCGTACAAGAAAACCTATTTGTTATTTAGTTTTCCGTTTACTTTTAATTATTATGCCAGTATTTATAGTATTGACAATTATAGTGTGACCATTAGTGCTGTGCACTCCCTGCGGTATGCGCGCGGCGAGACGGGGGTGAGAATCGGCTGCTGCGCTCTGTCAGTGCGCCGTCAACGCTCGTGGCGGCAGGTAGTGTTGTCTGTATCGGACTGTCTATGTCAGACGCACATGAGATAAATATTCAAAGATGGGTCGTGCGTTATCTCGTGATATGAAGACTGTCATTTTTAAGGTGGCTGAATATTTTAAGAAAAGAAAAGCAGACAAAGAAAGCTTTGAATTTAAAAATGATGTGAATAATGCCAAAATCGTTGCGGAAGCTACGGGGTACAGCAAAAGAACCGTGCATAATGTGATTTCTGCGGGTTATGTATCAATTGAAAATTCAAGCCAATTAAAATTTCAATCGCCAAAAAAACCAAAAGTTCTAAAGAAAAAATACGTTGTGGATGATTTTGACCTTGGAGTTATCAGAAGAAAAATTCATCAGTTTTACGAAGTTGAAAAAAAATATCAAGTGTCCGTAAGTTACTATCAAGTTTGAGACAGGATGGCATATTGAATTGTGGACGGGAATATTTAAGACAGCTTTTACACAAAATGGGCTACCGTTTCAAAAAATGCAAATCAAAGAGACATCTCCTTACAGAGCAGCCTAATATTACAGTGTGGCGGAAAAAATATCTTACACAAATCAGAAATTACAGAACGCAAAACCGCAACATATATTTTCTTGATGAAACATACATCAACGCCAGTCACCATGCCAGCAAATGTTGGCAATAATCGTCAGAACCCGGAATTCATGCTGATATTGGGAAAGGACGGCGATTGATAATTCTCCACGCTGGGTGTCGAAATGGCTTAGTGGATGATGCATTGACTATATTCAAATCAGATGCTAGAACCGGTGACTATCATGGAGATATGAGCGGACCTACTTTTTATAAGTGGGTAGATGAGAAGTTAAAAGATAAGTTGCTGCCGAATTCTGTGGTTGTAACGGACTACACGTCTTACGTCTTACCACAGCGTTCAGGTTGCGAAGAAACCAACTATATCAAGCCTCAAAAGTGAAATGCAGAACTGGTTGCTACGCCATAATGTAGAATTTTCAGGAACCATGACAAAGGCTCAACTGCTACTTCTTATCAAAAATACACAAAAAGAACCCGTGTTTAGAATTGACGAACTCCTGAAAGCCAGTGGACACACTGTTCTGCGTTTACCTCCGTACCATCCAGATTTAAATCTAATTGAGTTGGTCTGGGCTGATATTAAAAACGACATAGCCCAAAACTATATTAATTCTTCTCTAGACGCAAAGATAATCTTATTGGATAAATTGTTTTCGGAATTCACGGCGGAAAAATGGCAGAGATTCGACGATCATGTCCAGAAAAATGAAAATGATAACTGGAGTCGCGATAGTAGATTCGATAATGTTATCAATTCATTCATAATAAAATTGCAAGACTCTGATTCAAGTTCCGGTGGCGAAGTGGAAGATGAAGATGATGACGAAATGGAAGATGAAGTTGAAATAGAATCTATGTCAGAATAACTTTCGTTAGAATACATAATTGTTTGTAAATATAAAAAATGTTCAATAAAACAAGTCCTGCTTTGAATTATAAGTTTAGTTCTTATTTATCACCTGCATATTTTTAATAAAATATGAGTATATTTGGGTTACATTTTAATCAACTAAGTAAGTATAATATATTACAGATAGATAGCCTCCGACCATCGTCCCGCCACAAGTCTTGCCTTAGAAATGCAAACTGATATCGTAAGATCTGTCCGACATGTATCGATCTCATGTGAACCCATGCACTTTTTTCTTCGCCTCCCACCTCGCCGCGCATACCTCAGGGAGTGCACAGCACTAATGGCCACACTATAGTGTTATTATTTTTGTACCTACACAATTAAGTTAGTGATAAGTGAAAACACAACTGTCCCGCAAAATATTCTCATCCCGGTGAACAAAAGTGATACAGGCATAGTTTGCATACGGCATTCTCCCGTACTCGCCTTACTGTAGTCAGTCAACGTTAAGAGCTCAGTGCGGAGCAACGGTCGCTATCTCACTGCGTCTTAAAGACGTAAGTAATTTATTTCGGTGAATTAGGACAAAAATAATATCGTTTCGGTGGCGCTTTTAACTTATTATCGAGTGTTTATTACTTTCTATTTTGTGTGTCATACATGCGTCTTATGTGTATATTTCCTTGAGTATTGCTCATTGTGTCCTAAACATTTTCAATATTTTTTCATTTTAGTTTTGGTCTTTTTTCCTTTCGGTGTTCTCATAACGGTGGATTCGGTGGCCTGAAACCACCACCGATATGAGAAAATCCACCAAAATGACAAGAAATCCCATTTCGATGTGTTAAATATCCTTTCGGTGGTCATTTAGCTCACTTCGGTGGATGACTTTATAATTTCGGTACCGATTTAAAAAAATCTCATAAATCTGAGATATATTTCTTATGGTTTCACTGTAAAATCTGTTTTTAATCGACTTTAGTCGATACCATACTCTTTTAAATAGTGCTATGCTTAGGGTTGGGGTTTCTATGCGAGATCGACTAGTGGTAGTCAGGCTGAGTCCACAAATGCCATACACAGCGGCTGGTTGTACTCTTCGGTCTTCTGTACAATTTGCCGACCAGTATGGATGTGGTCTATGGTGCTGAAGCTCTTTCGAAAACCGGCTTGTTCTGGTGGCTGGAACTCGTCAAGTCTCCTGGCGAGACGCTCGAAAACAGCTTATATACGTGGCTCAGAAGTGAGATGGGTCCATCTATAGTTCTTCAGCAAGGTTTTGTCACCTTTTTGAAGAACAGAACCACCTCACCTCTGCTCCACGCTTCAGGTGTTGCACCCTCTAGGGTGACGGAGGTGAAGAGACTCGCTAGCTCTTTCAGGACTGGAGCCCCACCCGCTTTAAGGAGCTCCGTCATCACCAGGTGCCTTGTTATTCTTTAGCTGCTTTTTGCTCAAGAGCCGCCCTAATCTCGCACTGGTCGACATCCGGGATGTTCTCCGTGTAGTGGCGCGTAAGCACTATGTCCCGCTGGTTTCACCGCCAGCGTTGAGTATAAGTGCCGGTAAAAATCCTCGACTTCCTCGAGTATCTCCGACTTAGAGGTCACGATTCTGCCATCCGCAGTTCTTAGTTCCGTCAGATGAGACCTCCCTAATTGCTGAGCGAACACTTTCGATCCTCGGTTCTGCTCAATTACGACCATGATATCATGGGTGTTGGACCACCGAAGGTCACGTCGCGTCAGCTTTCTAATTTTAAAGTATAAGGTCCTCTTATCTGACGGAGACGGCTGCGTGGATGGCAATTCTTGTCTTTCTCTCATTAGTCCGAGAGTCTCTGAGGAAAGTTTGGACACCTTACTTTTTCGCTGCGACGGGAAAACTTTGCGGGGTACGTCACGGAGCGCCTTGACCAACTCGTCGGCTTTCTGGTCAACAGTGCCTGTGGTTTCCAGCACGTCGAACCGATTCTGAAGTTCCAACTGGAACTTTTCGGTACCTAGAGCGGCTTGGAGCTGCATAGGTCGGAGGGTAGGCCTCATCATGCGGACTCTCTCAGCGCGAAAATTTATATTTAGAGACAAGCCTGACAAGCCTGTGATCGCTTCCGGTATTAAACCTGCCGATAACGTAAACATCCCTAAATTTATGCTTTTTATCCGTCATGATGAAGTCTATCTCGTTCCTTGTCACATTATCAGGGCTCTGCCAGGTCCACTTCCTCTGGGGTTTCTTTTCAAAGAATGAATTCATCATGAAGAACCCCTGTGACTCTAGGAAGTTGATCAGCATTTGCCCCCTGTGATTCCTGCGCCCCAAACCGAACGGACCGGACCGACTTTCGATTCACCGCGTTCTTGTATTCCCACTTTGGCATTGAAGTCTCCCATAACAACGTCGTAGTGAGCCTTGGTCGTACTGTGTATTGCCTTAGCAATATCTTCGTACATGGCCTCGGTTGTCTCGTCAGAGCATGTCGAAGTCGGCGCATATACATGTATCACTTTCACGTAGTACCTGTCAGTGAGTTTCAATACAAGGTACGCTACCCGTGTCGACACACTACTGATTTCCACAACGCTGCTAGTGAGTTCCTTGTTGACCAGAAAACCGACACCACTTTGCGAGAGCTGGTCACCTTCGCGGAAATAGAATAGTTGGCCTGACTCCAGGATTATCGTATCCTCCCCTTGTCTTCGGACTTCCGATAACCCCAGTAAATGCCAGTTAATGCGATCTAACTCTACCTCAAGTTCGGTAAGGTGATGGTCCAGCCTCATCGAACGTCCATTCTACGTAGCCAGATGTAGTCGTCGTTGGTAGCCTATCGTAACCCGGGGATTTTTCGCACCCCCTGTCCCGCCGTTACCGTGACCGCTACCTTGACCAGGAATAGCGGGACTACCGGGAACTGGGGGCAGTTGTTTTGGCACTTTAATCATGTGAGGTTTTAATGCCCGTAGTCACCACGCTGGGCATGCGGGTTGGTGACCGCAGAGCCAATCCTTTCGCACTGATGACGCTGCTGCCCGTCATCACTATGGAAAATTAAGGTTGGCTTGTTGGATGGTTATACCGCCATCGGTCGGTGGCCAGCGCCTCGTCTGTCAGTGGCAGGGTGTACCGCGTGCAGGTGAGGTTGGAATTTGGGGAGTCCGGTTCTTATGTGCCCCTCCTTACACCCTACGAACATGTGTGTCAATAATATCTTTCTACAAGGTGTACCTGCACTATGAAAGACCTTTACGAGACCAACGATAACGCTGTTGAAGTGGCAGAATTCTGGTCGAAGCTTGTTTGAGCTTAATTGGAATCATCGATATGACAAAGAAGAAGTGAGATGGATAAAGACGAAGGTAAGAAAAAATTGCTTCGTTGGTCTAGTGGTCGCAAGCACTGCTAAGCATGAGGTCAGGTTGGATTTCCGGGGCGGTCAAAGTGTTATTGGGTCTTTAAATTTATATTTCTCATTAGACCGGACTCTGGATTTACGCGCGGTTGATGACAATAGGTTCGTCCCTTAATGGGACTTAAAAATAGCTGGCAAAATGTGAGCATAGTGTTGGTATACCTCTGCCTCACCCTTCGAGTAATACAAGCGTAATATTATAATGTTATAAAAACAATGAAATACCTACCCGGAATTTTCTCTATAGAATGTACTCTGCAGGATTGTGACGTCGTGCAAGTCGCCGTTGGCCCCGTGTCACGGAAATATTTATGATAATGCCACAGAAAGTTGGAATCCTGAAAAAGTGTGACAGCTTGTTTAGGCCGGGATCGTTAAATTAAATTAAGTTGCCTTCCGGAACAGAAATAGCTACCGTTTAAAGAAAAAAAAAAAGGTTCTTATTTTGGTACCGGTAGAAGGCTTTATTCAGAATGTTTACGTAAAATGTGGGATTATTTTAATACGGTGGAAAATTATGAATGCTCATGGTATGTCTGTATAGTTTCGCGTTTACGTAAAGGAATCATAAACTAGGAACTGGTTTTCATTTTGACGGTTCAAATTTGCACCCAAATTTTTCGAACATTTTACATAAAGCAATAAATTAACGATATCCTTCAGATTCTGGTTGATAGTGTGTAATGCAATTAGGGTACAGACCTACTTATAGCAAAAACTAAACGTTATTTACGATCGTCCCGCGTCGAGAACCAAGCAGAACAAAAAGTTCGTAGCGTCTTCACTAAGTCGGTCAAAGTTGTAAATTACACAATCTATCTAAGTCATATTATGTAACTAACTTACACATATGACATACTTAAGTTGGTTGGATCATAATCATAATACAATCAAGTACTATACGATTATTTATTGTCTTGAGGCAAACAGGATTTGAAATGATTTATTACAATGTGCCAACGATTCTCAACAACTACTTTAAGACATGGCGCACAGCTCGGCGACTAAAGTCTGTTCGCCGAGGGTTGATAAAGTCAGGGTTTCTTAACTCATTACAAATTGCGGCCCGCTAATTTTTTTGAAACATGTACACGACGTTTTTATTGTTACTTGTCGGGGTTCAAACTGGGTGAGTAAAACGCCGATATAGTGACGATACACAGGTTGAGTGGGATTGGTAGGTACTTGTTGTTTCTTGGATATATTTATAAACATTAATGGCTTTATTTTTCTAATTTTTCACAATTGTGTGAAAAATCTCCTCTCTTATGTTTCTTACGCGGTGACTTCAATTCACTTGAGGAATCCTTCGAGGTGCTGGGTAATTGGTTCATTATAGAATAATATCCCTCACAAAATTATAATGTTACATAACGAACAACAAAACAGTTTAAATTAAATTTTAAACAATTATTAACAGTATAAAACAGAAAACAACACGCAAACACCCAAACGCCTTACTCGAAACCCAGTCCAGAACGGAATGGCTATACGACCGTCTCGTCCGCTCGCTGTTCGGGCCGCAGTTCACAACATATGCGTGCTTCTTACCACGAATACCGCGAAAACGGGAGATAAGCGACAGCCGCCATACAGTTTGCGATAATTAAGCGACACTCACTATTTGGAGACGTATCATAATATTTATCAACTATCAGCGAACAGACTATACACATCGAGCGTCGAGTTGAAGAATCGCAGGGACGATACACACGGTGCAAACGGCATACCCGACGACAGTACATACGACAGTCTTGCTGTGAACGCTGAGGACGGTAAATGAGTATTTCCATTGTGCCACCGCCTTCACATGATAAGCGGTAAGGCAGGTGCAACTAGAGGAATAACACGACCATCTCTCTCGAGCACTCAAAGAAAATTATCGCTTTCTGCACGACGACTGTCGTAACAACTAGTCGTATTCGCAAACGACAGCTCTGCGTGTTCGAAGGTGTTTACGACAACTCTGCATCTAGTTGCAGCGACAAGATGCAGATGCTAGCGACAACGCACAGTTTGCGCTGGTTCTTATACTACGGCTACATTGTCGCAATAACGCCAAAATCACTTCGAGCGCTCTCTCTCGCATACAATGAAAACAATGAAAATACAAATATAATGTAGCCGTAGGATTAGTAATTCTATATATCTAGATCTTGCGCTCACTAATGTAGACAAATGACTAGTTCGTAACGTTTTCTTATCTGTGACATAGATAAAACTAATTTTGATGGATGGCGTCTGAAGAAAGAACAACTTCTAAGTGATCTGAAAAACTAATCATAGAAAAAAAGTTTTTGTCTTTATTGGAAGTCGATGAAAGCTCGTGGCTTATAGGTCTAATAAGATTTTGTTAGTGATTGATTGAATTGGATCAAACTAGTGAAAAACATAACAACAAAAATAGTCTAAAAATACCTACCCTTGAGTTAAGCATGGAAATAGGTCAAGAAGATTCTTTTGTAAGTCCACGGCCCGTTTGCACGAACGTGAAAATATCGCGGCGTGAATTTTCACGCACTGGATCGTTAACGTGTTTGTTAGCGCCGATGGTTGAAAATCGAGAAGTGTCTTTTTTCACGACAGAAAGAAAAGAAAAGAAAGAAAAATGCGTTTATTGGCATTACAGGTTATAAAACCATAAAACTATAAATAAAACACAATAATGTTATTAATGCCAAAAGGGCTTCAGCTCAGCATAATGTTAAATGGCAACATAGTATGCACCATCTGACGCTGATTTTCAGCTGCAACCCACGAGTATCATACGCTCGAATAATAAATACATAGTAGAGTGAATGTCCGTGATAATAAATTAATTGAGTTACAAATAAATAAAAAAAAATTAAAAAAAATATTTGTTGTGGCATACATGAGTTTGAGAGTAGGCGTTGTGTAGTGACGATTGAAAAACTAGAATAAATAGCCAGTACTTGCTTATTATCTACAATGAAATAATAAATAGAAGGTGCACACATGCACTCTGTTAGATTCTCTGATCGGTTCAACACCGTGAGTTGAAAATTCAGTGCGTGATAAAATCCGGCCGCGAAATTTTTTCATAAACGTGCGAAGCGGTAAAGGTTTTTCAAATATTTAAACGGAAAAAGCGGTTCACAGCCTGCCAGTATTCTAAGCAACCAAACTAATGTTGTAATGAATAAAGCAATGGTTCGGAGAACATTTAACATAAGTAATGCCCAAGTCTATGATATTGTTACAGTGTATATTTGCTTAAACCCACGTTTGCATGATGCCGGAATTAATGTTCTTGCCGCAGGCATCCGTTTCTACCCAACTTAATAATGACAACGGTACAAAGTTCTTTCAACGTGTGGCTAAATACCGCACCAAAGCTGCCATCTTGGTTTTTCTATAGGTACAATTTCTGTGACAACTTCAGAAAATCTTTACCAAATGTATTGGGCAATGCGATTTTATTACAACGCATTGTTTTAATTGTTGCTAAGTAATGGCAAACGCACAGGTAGATCGATCAGAGGCCTTAGTGCGAGTTTCATTTAACCATCTCAATCAAACGCATCGAGAGCGTTTAGCGCTCCGATTGGCCCTGGATTGGTGACGGACCAATCGGAGCGCCGAACGCGCTCGACGCGTTAGATCGAGATGGTTAAATGAAACTCACACTAGGACCACTCTTACTGGTGTTACCATCATGAAGTGGCAGTGGGCAGGCCATGTTTGTCAAAGTGCTGATGGCCGATGGAGCAGACGAGCGGAGCGAGGCGACAAAATCTTGCATTACTACGTAACATGGCAATAGGTTCTGTTTTGACAGGTCAACAATGTCCATTACCTGGCTAGGTTGTCGTGAACATGCATTTGCTTAACAAAGAGCGCAATGTATTGTTCAATTGACTCAATAGAGGCTTTTGTGATTGTAAGCGTGTTTGTGACTCGGGTGCTATTAGGTATGTGCTAATTATAAATGTGTCACAAATGCTTAGGTTAGGGTGACCGGATTCGGAATGCTATTTTAAATATATCGAAAGAGTAGGTACTTTAATTCTGTAACACAGGGAAAATTCTCTAGAAAAAGCACATTCAAATTAAGGTGAAGCCTTTTTACATAACTAGCATTTAGCCTGAGTTTTATCGGTATAAGAGGATAAGTTGAATATATTTATGGCTTACGATTTTGCCTTATAATGGAATGGAAGTTTCTATAAAATGTCGCATGGACAGGAAGTGCTTATACTAAGATTAAGGTGGTTATCTTCATCCTGGGATAATGTTTGTTGATTTAGTGATATTAAGAGATAGATCATGAAGTCCCTTTTTAATAAATTACATTATATAAGATGGTACCTCATTCTTAACGCACCTCCTTTTGGCCTAAAAAGAATTTCACGTCACTCTCTTTTTAACATTTCTCTGTCTAGAGAAAGAAGGCGCTGTCAGTGAGAGCTATACTCCATAGGTTTAGGTAGTAAACAGAAAAAAAACACATGACTCACAGATGCGAAACCTTTTATTTCAAATGTTAAAATCATATTATTTATGGTCATATAATAATAGGGTCTATTCTGAATCAGAATCTGATGAACTATTTATCACATTAATAATAAATCGTTCCGTTGTATCATCTGCGGGCACGGCAGTGCCGGCCAAGTCGAGCAAAACAAAGCGCCACGGCCGTTACCATCCTTTTCTCGAAGCAGTTCAGGCCATTTTCGACCCCCTATAACTTCGTTGTGGATTAAACTAGAAGCCTGTATTTCTAGTATCCAAGCAGGCATTGTATAAACACGGTATATTTCAAATTTCATTCAATTTGAACCAGTAGTTTAGGAATTATAACTAGTCAAAGTTCTTAATTTGTTCACTCACTGACTGACCGATCATCAAAACTCTAAGGCACTTCTAGTAGAAATAGAGGCTTCAAATTTAGAATTCAATTAGTGTTTAGTGAAAAACTAAAATATTTTGCAATTTCGGTCCAGTTTTCTAGATACACCAACTGCATAAGTAACTTTGTAATGCCATATAAATATATACAAAGTTACATTTGCAGTGAATGAATCAGTGTACCTGTATATGTATAATCTACAAAAAGAAATGAGTTGCCATCAAAAACAAAACTTGTAAAAACAACCAAGTCTCGCAACTCAGTTCTTCTTCTATAAAAAGTTGTGAGATCCATGTAATAACAAGCCGGTTCATTTATTCAGTCCCTACTTAAGGTACCTTCTGTCTTAAGTTATTACGTAATTAGCTAATCTAACAACACCTTATAGTGACCATATCAATATTAAAAATCTTTTATGTATTAAATAAATAGATTGACTTGACAATCGCACTAAACAATCTAATTTAATAAAATATGTATTACTTGTGAGACATTGTGTTTTCATGCGCTGGCCAAGTCAATCTATTTATTTATACCATAAAAGATTTTTAATATTGATATACGTGTACCTCATACATCTTCGAATTACAGGCAGAACAGTAATATCGTGCGCGCAAGCAGTAATTCCAATGATATGTGCAAGGAAAATAATTTTGATCCATTCACAATAAATTAGTGTGAATTCGGCCAGAAGGTGCTTTACCCTTACATTTTTCAAGTAACGGTAGGTTATTTTATATTTTATATTATTATTTTATCTATTATTTTAGTCATATAGTTGCAAACTTAGTATTTATATTATTCTTCTCTATTTATTAAGGCGGCGTGTTTTTTTCTTTGTTTTTTTGCTAAACTATTATTATAATTTATTCGTCTATACGTGAGGATTTGTAATTGGTTTTCTGGTGACTATAGTTTCCTATTTTTTGTCTGTTTTTATTAGCTGTAATTCCTCCATGTTCTTATATAAATAAATAAATATTCCGGGTGGTGTGTGGCTGGCAGTTTCCGGCGTCGCTACTGGTTTTCATCTTTTATACTTATATCAAAACTATGTGCTTTGAACATACTTACAGATATAACTAACTTACAGTTAAACCTACCTCAAATTTTTGAGCTAAGTTTACACACGTTTACGAATTAATTTTAACCGATTCATCAATGAACACGAATATTTATTCACTTTTAATTGTGTTTCCATAAATAATATGTCCGTGTAACTAAAACCATGGTATATGCAAATAATTGAGAACAAAGACAAACGCATTGAAGTATTTTAATTTTTTGATGTTTAATTTTGATTCTAGTAATAACTTACTTTTTTTTTAAATTCTTATTTCGATTATATGAATTTGTTTTTTTTACTAAATTAAACTAAGGACTTGTTTCTAATTAATTTCTCTTTTTAT
Organism: Polymixis lichenea; assembly: GCA_949091785.1. Taxonomy (NCBI): domain Eukaryota; kingdom Metazoa; phylum Arthropoda; class Insecta; order Lepidoptera; family Noctuidae; genus Polymixis; species Polymixis lichenea. Next base: position 18,897,956 of record OX420943.1, on the reverse strand, counting down.
GTAAGTGATGTGTACGCCTGTAAGTGACAAATTCACCATAATTTTATGAAAATGTTATTTTTATCATATCAATGTTTCTAGTGAATAAGTCGTTGGCCTTTTAAATAAATAAATAAAATAAATAAATATAATACTCGTATGTGGTAATTAGTTGAAACGAAGTCCGAGTAACACAGACGCAATAGTGTAATCTATACAGATAAATAATCTTCTATACACACATCTATACAGATAAATAAAATTGGAGTATCTGTTTGTAATACTAAAATTACCGCTTCTTACTAAAAGCATATGGATGTTTACACGGTACATTTACCAAAATATTTTTTTTTACAATTTTTGTCTGTCTGTCTGTTTGTTCCGGCTAATCTCTGAAATGTCTGGATCGATTTTGACTGGACTTTCACTGGCATATAGCTGATGTAATAAGTAGCCTAACTACTTTTATTTTAGAAATTGTATTAATTTTTATTAGTATTTATATAATATAATATAAATAAATCATTAATAATAACTATTCCACTCGGACGAAGTCGCGGGCACAGCTAGTCCTGTAATAAGTTCACAAAGACATTCGGGTCTGTCAGACTAGGACCTCAGTTTCCTCTAATGCAATAGCTTTGTCGCATCAGTTTGTTGGTACTCTAGCATTACTGAGTGACCTCCCTTTGTGCCTTCCTTGTATTTCTTAGCAAACACGAGCTTTTGTGCAACGTTGATAATAGTAGAGCATGTCCTTTTGTCTGCTTATGTTATTTCGGAGAAATAAAAGCTGTGCTGGGGCGATAGCTTGGTTGTTGTTAGGTACAACCAAGTGACTGATATCGAGAGCTAACTAACTTAAACATGCCTGTTTTCTTGAATCTAAGTTCTCAACATCTCCACTACGCTTGTCCCTAAAGCAGTAGGAAAAGTTGTGCATAATACCCACAATAAGCCAGTTATATTGTAAGTCAAATGTTATACGGCATGCCCATGACCAGTATCCGGATAAAAATTTAGATTGCGGGCTTCTAAGAGAATTTACTCATGGAATCTAATGTTACTTTGTCCGATCCGGAGACTTAACTACGGACCACGTGTTCTGTTGACTGCAGTCACACTTGCAGCTAATACGTCCCGTGTCCTTATGTCCGGTGTCAAAAAGTTTACTGTAAGAATTTCGTGTACGTGGTCATTATAAAAAAAACTAATCTATCGCAAAAAAACTTAGAGCGATTTAAATTTTCCACATAGGTACAAAAACAATTAAGTAAAATATTTTTACGTACACTGTACACAGGTCTGCACTCACGACTCGGCGCGACCTTGCGCCACCGCAGCGTGAGTCCCTTTCTGATTATTTTTGTTATGCCATTTTAAACATCTTCTTAAATTTCTTAAGGTTAATTTTTACACCTTATATAAACGATCGTCGCGCGAATACGAGATCGTGGCATTTCATTTTGATCAAACGCGTAGCCTTCTAGTTCTCCGAACAAATGAGTGACAAATGGTTACGACGATCGTATATTCACGCTAAGGTAAATTTTAGTCTAAGAGATGTCTCTTAGACTAAAATTGACCTTAGCGTGAATATACGATCGTCGTAACCAACGCACAAGCAACATGCATCAACGGGAGAGGCAACTGCAGCCGTCGACAACTTGCTGCTCTTGTATTTTAGTACGCTGGCGCTGCTCAAATACACAAGCGGCATGTTGCCAACGGCAGCCGCCGACTCGCGAAGACAGTTGCACTTGCCTCTGCCGTGGACCCGTGTCGCTCGTGTGTGTGAGCACTTAAAGCTCCTGTCTTAGAGTTCCTACCAAGCTCTAGCTAGACCAACGAGGTAGTCATTATAAGGGTTTTTTTTGTGGGTGGGAAATCATCAAATAACTTCTCCCGCTCTGGGTGGAGCGGGAGGGCGTGTCAGACTTTTACTGACTAAAACCCACCCGTGTTCCCTCAGTTGCCTGTGTGCCAGGGGCGGCGGTATCTCTTTCGAACAACCCGCACCCCTGGCAGGCATCGGCCCTTGTGGGCCCCATCTGTTGCTGCTGACATCTCTTTGAGGCGCGCGTGGAACACAACGCGTCGTCGACCCGGGCTTGGTCCTTACCGGACAGCGAGCTACCCATTACTCGCCGTCCGCAAGCCCGTGCCTACGGTGACCGGGAATCAGCCTGGGATTCCCGACGCCCAGGGCGTCTCCTGCGAAGGCCACGGCTGTGAGGGCGCATGTACTGCATCTCCCTCACGTGCGCCGCCTCCCTCTTTGCGAGCATAACTGCTTCGCTGAAGGAGGCGACTGCCAGCCATGCCCTCTCGCTCCATACCATGGCCTGGATCAGGGCCGGACGCGAGAGATCACCGCCGCTGATCGCCTCCACAAGGACACGGCGGTGTTCCGCCCAAGCCGGGCAGACCTCCATCGTATGCTCCACCGTCTCTTCAGGGGGATCTTCGCAATGGAAACACCCGGGCGTTTCCTCCCGCCTTATCCAAAACAGGAACCTCCCGAAACAGTCATGTCCGGTGAGGACCTGTGTCAGGCGGAAGGTGAGGACGCCATGCCTCCTCTCAAGCCACGGCTCAAAGAGGAGACTTACCGCAGCAATCGTGGCGTGCCCAGTCAATATAAGGGTTAGGTAATATTATCGCTGCTCCTTTACATTACTTCACCTATTAACATATTCATGAAAGATAGCGATCTTAGAAAATTAATGTTACACTAAAATGGACGTTTTTACGATGCAGGGTACCGTCCTTTATGATAAAATCTGGATTTAGGTTCATGTAAAATATGATTTGACTATATAGATAAGTAATTGGTCTAAGTTACACGTTTTGAAAATACACAGGATTGTAGGATAAAGACGAATAAGAAGATTGGTAGGTGTACATGCAGCTAACAAAAATCTACTTTTTGAATGTTGTGAGTCAAGTAGTGACAGTACTTTTGTGACAGTAATTACGTAGGTACAAAATTAAAACGTTTAAAAATTGCAGTGAAGTTGAAAGATTAAAAAAAAATCCATGCAGCCCACGGCTGAGTTACGCACGTTTACTTAGCTTCGATTTGAATGAAAATGTCAGTGGGATCATCTGCTTTGACCCACGGATCCGTGGCTGGCAAAACGTGAACGTTGACATAATATACGGCATGGATATCAATCAGCGTTGCCAGAAGGTTACATTTCTTACATTTTTCGTAACTTTTGACCCCCTCGCGTAACATGTAAGTAATTTTTATATTTAAGGCAATTTTCGTAACTTTTGAGAACAACGAGATTTGTAATAACCTACTAGATTTTGTATATCAAACAGTTTACGAACGCATCCAAATTGAACGCACCTAAAACTGCGTCTAAAAAGTATTTCACTCCATTTCATACTCAGAGATGGCTCTGAATGAAACGCGCCATAACAAAATGAAACTTAAACTGCATTTTTTTAAACTTGATTTTGCTTGAGCGTGTGCGCGTACGTTTCCTACTTTGCGAGTTCGCGCGGTTTTGTAGGTACTTAGCTCGAAAAAGAAAATTTACATGGCTGTTCGTGATTTGTTTTGTTGAATGTTGCTTAGTGTTAATGTTTGTTGTCATAGAACTGTGAGAGGTGAGCGATAGAAGTTCCGGTGATTACTTACATTTATTGTTTGGTAAGTAAGTAAGTAGTAAGTTCCGTGTGGTGGCGGACGTGAAAGAATAGCACCATCCCATTTCTTCCCGTGGGTGTAGTAGAAGGCAACTAAGGGACTTACTAGATAATGGGCAGCAGCATTCTCTATGCATTTGACCACCATACTGCGATCGCCAACCCGCCTGCCAAGCGTGGCGATTATGGCAAATCCCCCCTTTTGGGGGAGGCATATGTCCAGCAGTGGACGTCTTTCGGCTGATATGATGAAGTATGTAAAACTATATATTTAAACAATATTTTTTTAGTTTTCGTCTTAATGTAATAAATAAGCCTGTCTAATTGTCATGTTTTGTGATTTCAGAAAAAAAGAAAATTTAAAAATGTATAGAACAAAACTTAATGAAAGCGATTCACTAGTACTCGGAGATCTAGAGAGATGACAAATATCGAGGCGATTTTGCCCATTATTAACAGAGAACCCTCTTCAGAACATATGGTAAAAAAGTACGTTAAGAGGGTTCTATACATATCGAATATTAGTAGTTAGTTCAGTGTAAAACTAACAGATGCATCACCTCTCGTGGATTTGGTTCAAACTAATAGAATAAGTTAAGTGCTAGACTAGATAGTAATAACTGTGAAGATGGCGCTGCGAACAAATGAAACTAGAGTCTGTTTTATCATAAGATTAAATACCCCATTAGACATCATAGATTTTTTATATTCCGCCAATTTGCTGACATCAATACGCCTCTGACCTCAAAAACACGAAATAAAAAAAAAAAATAACTTTTGCAGCAAAAATGTAACATTTCAGGAATTGAAACGTAACTTTTGACTTAAGGGCCCTGGCAACACTGATATCAATATGTTGTAAATTATTGCATGAATTGTTAATTAACTTATATAGCGTATGTGTGTAGGTAAATAAATAATTACTAAAATTGCAATTGTTCGTATTAATTTTCGTGTTTAAGGGTCTCCCTTAACGTGGTAAACCCACTAGTGGACGGTGAATTTAACGGCGGGAAAATTAAGTTGCAACGAAATACCTTTACTAGGGTAGCTACGCATATCAATACTTTATAGCATTTTTATATATTTGGTTGTAGGGTACTATTAAATTGTATGTACTGTCTATTATAATTATTTTACTTTGTTACTTGTTTTGTCTAATTGTAAAAATCCTGGCTTGATTTTCGTACGTTGTTTTCGGGTGACCACTGAAAATCAGCGCTGTGCTGTGGATCCCATAGCACAGCATCATGCTGAGTGGAAGCCTTCTTGTTACAGTCACGGCGTGCAGCTGCCGACTATTTATGTTCTTTATGCCTATGTATAAATATCTGTGTTGTTATCATGTTTTTTTTTTAATGTTTAGTATGTCATCTTTTGTATGCACGTGTTTCTGTTACAAATAAATATATTTTTCTTTCTTTCTTCTTTCTTTACATTTTGATTTTCAATTTATGATTCGAACTCACCAGATAGTTGAAGGGCCGTTGCAGCGATCACACTCATTACAATTAATATCTGGTATTACCTTTGCTAGGTATTTTTTTTTCATTTTCTAAAAATGAAACCTACTCGTAATTAGATCGATTTATCGCCCCCGAAACCCCCTGCGTACTAAATTTTATGAAAATTGTTGGAGCCATTTCCGAGATTCAGATTATATTTATATACCGTTAAACATGTATACAAGAATTGCTCATACTACATTATTCACTAAAGGCTCAAGGGGATAAAGCAGTGGCTTGGTCACGAGTGCTATTTTGAATCCCAAACGTAGGATTTCAAATCCAACATTCTATTTTCTTTTTATTCGCGCCACAGCGTTGCAATGACATGCCGCCATTATCGCCACAGATTATGTGGAAACAGCGGTTGGGCGAATCTTATATGCATCCATGGAATTAGTATGTACTAGTACAATGCACCATGACCACAAATAATGGTTGTTTTATTGTTGCAATAAATTACTTTTCTTTTGTAAATATTGAATTAATACACATTATTGTTACATCACAACATAATATAATATAACATCACGCCTGTTATTTCCGAAAGGTTAGGCAGAGGACCGGTTCCAAATCCAGTCGCCTGCGCCCACCGACGTGGCTGCTACTGAAAAATTCCTGATGAAAAACCCAATAACGCCAGCCCGAGAATCGAACCCAGGACTTTGGCGAATACGCGCTTCCGACCACAAGACCACTTATCTTCTATTAAAGTACTCCTCTATAAAAATCTCAAGTAAATTGCGTAATTTAATTATTTTGTTCGTTGACGGCAACTAAAACCTATGAAGTGCAGAGAACTCTTTGGTCGAGCTGTACTTTTATAGAAAAAAGGTTTAATGGAAGCCATGGACATGCAAACCATCGCCGTTTCAAGCGTGACAGTTTTTGCTTTATTTTGTAAAATACCATGTGTGCAACAACGTTAAGCAGAAGGAAAAGAGGCTTCGATGGTCCTGGTGCCACTTTCACTTACATACTGAAAGTTTCACGAAACTAAATTTATGCAATTGTCTAACTTTTGAATGTCGTGAAATTAAGTTCTACATTCATGTAAGTAGTTTCGTAATGTAATTTCGGCTTGTTATACTTAAGGTGAATCTAGTCCAAATTTTTCCCATACAAACTTCAGGAGTGTATTACTCCACTGTTCGACATTATACATAAAAAATTAAACATTACATGGTTTTGTCTCATTATTATTATTGTTTGTACGGAAACAGAATACTGAAATAAAAAGCCATTAAAAAGTTAAGAGCTAACAAAGATTCGTTTTTCTTGCAAATTTAATCTAACTTTGGGCGTGTTTAAGTAATAAAAGAAGTGTAAAATCTGAAAAACCAAGTCCGTACCGACAAAGCTCAAATATCATAAAAATCAATAAACTTTATTGTTCATTGATTTATGCAGTGGTTTTGTCATAAAACCCCATCTTCCGAAGAACTGTTCTTATTTTTTTACGTGCCTGATGTACTATATATGATCGTGCATCTCACTCAATGATGTTGTGCGTGTAGACTAGCTTCTAACTACTTCTAACTGCTAATCACTGATAACTACCTCTGTCGGACACGATGCCTGGTGAGACAGCGTGCTTTTTAAGCCAGGCCCATCAGTGAGTTCGAGCCCGCGACTAGGTTCTCCTTAACATTATTTAACAAAGTTGACAGTCCCTATAAAAGGTGTGTTGGGCCACAAAATTTTTTCTTTGTTACTAACATAGTTTTTAAGTCATTGTCACCAATACTATATGGATTGTGAGAACGAACTTGTAATCTGAAATAAAGAAAATAGGTACAAATAATTTGACTTTAGCGTGCAGACGGTGTGAAAAAAGAAATCTTTGCTAAATTGTAAAGTAAATCTTATCAGTAAATCAGAATTATTCCACATTATCTACTTTCCTTACGACATTACTGTAGGTAATAATATTTTTCTACCAACTGACAGTTTAACGATGCGTACAATTCGACGATTTACGAAGGTACCTAAACGACGGCTTTTGCTTCTAAAAAACCTTGTAACTGAGCCGTGTAGTTAGTTGCTTGTCTGGCGAATTTCAATTTATTGCTCCACCAGCCACCTTGGTACAGACTAATAAGTTTTGTGACATAGCCTGGAGTCAATCTCGTTGACTGGTAAAAACATAAAGTAAGGATAAAAATAAAAGGCTCAAAATGTAGAACAAATTATAACATATCATTGCGAATTGGGTATTTGTAGACTGCCAGTATTTCTGTGAACAGACTACAAAGAAAGTAGTGTATACAAGGTGAATTTTTAGTCACCGTTAAAAATTTTCAGGGTGATAGTACCCGTGAAATTGAACAACTTTCTCCACATCAACACATCAACATGTGAACATCGAGGCGATTCAGCTGTTAGATGAAACAAATATAATGCGAAGACTAAAACGAACAAAACCTTTTGAGTTAGTGTAGTGTAAAAAGTGTAGAAATAATAGTGACATTAACACACATAATAACACGTGAACAAAGTGTTTATAATTTCATCATATCAGACTCTACGAAAGTGGAACGGACATGTGTAAAGTACAAAGGACACTATTCTAAGTTTTAAAATAATCATCATGTATAAAATTAAGTTAGATTAGAATTGCTTATAGACTAGATTGTAATGAATTATTAAGAACTGGGTTCTTTATAATATAGGATTTAAAAAAACTTTCTCCAAGGAACATGGGTCGAAATATGAAAAAAAAAAAATTAATCTCAGCGTCAGCTGATCGATTTAGATCCGATTTTTTTTTCATATTTCGACCCATGTTCCTTGGAGAAAGTTGTTCAATTTCACGGGTACTATTACCCTGAAATTTTCTAACGGTGACTAATAATTCACTTTGTATCTGTATCTTAACATCGCTCTTGTATACCCAGAGTTAGCTAGAGGTGTACCCATAGTACACCCAGTTTTCGCCAGTTATGTTTAAGTCCCATGCAATAAGAGGCGATCCTATTGCCATCAACCGGGCACAAATCCAATATCCGGGCTAATACTGAGATACCCTATAATACCACCCAAAGCGGGAATTGAACCCACAACATCATGCTCACCAGTTGCGTTGCGACCTTAGACCAACGAGGCACAAAATATAACGCCTGTATTTTCTAATGATAGAAGCTAAGTGGGTATTGATAAAACCACACTGCGCAGGCAGGCTTTTACTTTATTGGCAATCTTTCCGTGGGAAAAAGTACCTATTACTTACTTACTTTGGGAATCAAAGCTAAGTCCAGACTTGTATCGTGTTAGTGACGCAGAATGATACGCGATCATGCCTCGCCGTAGTTGGGGGCCTACTCTCTAAGCACGAAATCCGTAATCTCGGTCGAAGTTACGGGCGTTTCTTACTCCGTATCACTTAAGGACCAACGATTAGTTTGGGGATCAAACTAAGAATGAATTGCTACATGATTATACAGTTGTGCCTACTCCCTATAATTATGATTTTACCCGTCCAAAAAGTTAATTAATAGGCTATAGGAGTCACTACTAAATTTTGAACTATTTACGGACGGGCCCGTATTTTCGTTGACGGAGTTAGAAAGTAGCCGGGTGTTACACTCCGATCCGTGTGTAACCGCGTTTCGTATCGGATACGTGTATCATGATCGGCAGTACGTACGTAGTATGAACGCATTTTGATACTGTGTAACGATACAACTATGTCTTTCCATACATGATACACCGCGTTCCATCTCGAGTTGGTTTTTTCCCGATCATCAATGGGGAGACGCATTTACACTACATGATTTTTACAAGTTTGGACGTAGTTTTTGGTCCAATCGGGCGTCTACATTTAGCATACGAATATTCGATACGGTACGCCTGAATTTGAAGTTCATGATGATACAAGTGTGGACCCAGCTTTAAAAGGGTTAATTTGTCTATGAAAAGTGAAGGTTCCAAACAATACGTTTTTTAAATAGGACTGTATTAAAATGAATCCAAATTCAGTTCAGACTTGACGGGGCCTTTATTCAGCAGGGCCTTTTTAGTTAAAGGCCCTTAAAATATTGCCCTTGCCTTTGAATATTGTATTTTTATTGGCCAATAAAAATTGTGTGCTCAAAGTGTAAAATAAATAAATAATAAATATTCCTTGCTTGCCCATGCAGCCCTAGAAAAAGTTTCTGGATTTAATAGACCTAGTGATTCCACTTTGAACGTCCTAAGATCTATAATGCATTAGCAAACATAGAACAAGTTAGGAGAACTTCTAGCATTGTAACCGGTAATTGGATCAGCCGTACTTGAGCAAGCAAAGGCTCTGTAATTTTGATAAGGAATAGATAATAGGCAAACCCACTTGGCATGTGCCCAAAGGCATCTAAGAGTATTTCCGGTGAGCAAGGCTGAATATTAATTAATTTTCTCTAGCGAAGCAAGATTACAGCCAAACACATATATAGAGGTCGTAATAGTTGTGGCTTTGAAAACGATACCAGGTTCTAATTTCACATTCAGCTGATAAATGATGTTTTTTTATGTGCTTTGGTGGTGTTGCTGGAGAGTATGCACCCTGGCCGGTAGGGATTTCCCCAGGAATAAAAAAAGTGGTAGCAAGTAGCAATTGACAGCGTTCTTATGTCGTAGCGGTAAGGGCAGTTTTCTTAGTGCATGTAACCACTAATGCGCTGTTGACTGCACAAGTGGCTTGTAGCCTAGTGTCGAGAGAAGTCTCATTTTCGAATTAACTTCCGATCAACGTGTTAACATCAGATTTACTACGACAGTTTAATAATAAATTTTTAGACCTTCTTTTCAGAATTCTACCCTCGAATAAATCAATTTAAAACAATCTCGTTGGCTCACAAACCCACAATCCACTTGGCGTTCATCTAATGGTTCACTCTTCATCATTCGATTATGTTCGGGCAAAAACGCGCGAGATCTTTTATTCATACCTTCGGGGCTTAATCTTGCCTTCGTAGAAAGATGAATGTTGACAATGAGAGTTATGTTTTTTTGTTAAACAACGTTCCCAATCTGGATATAAAAATCAATCAAATATATCAAATAGTTTAGTCTAGTTTAGACCAAAGCTTTATTGACCAAACCCTTAGTTAGCTCATGTATTTAGTTTGTTTGAAAAAATATTTTTTTATTTTTGTCACTGTTAATAATACTAAAATACTCCTATGCAATTTGATATACAAAAAACCCAAAATGCACAGTTTCGAACAAAAGGAACAATCAAAACTGTCCCCAATTATACGTATGTAGTGGTTATAGTTATGATAAAACGGACTTGGGGCACTTGCGTGAAAGACACAGACAAGACATTTCCGCGCATGGACTTTTGCGTGAATGGACTTTGCGTGACTGTACTTTCTCGGGAAAGGACATATGCGCAAAAGACACTTGCGCGAACGACAGTTGCGCGAAGGACACTTGATCGGATCCATTTGCGCGAAAGACACTTGCGCCAATCCACTTGCCGCGAACGGACAGTTGCCCGAAAAAGTTGCGGAAATGGAATTTCTTCATAACATCACATTCACGTTCATCAAAGGGTTTGGCAAGGTTGTAGCAGACTGGAAATAAACAGTCCAATCAGACGTCAACAGTGATCGTCATAGTTTTTTACGGCACATTTCTTTTCTCTCTTCATATAGGTACCTACCTTAAGGTACCTATATTTTTGAATTTTCCATTATGGGTGTCATTTTCAAGGTTTTTGGGGGATCTAAAGCCGATGGCGGGTGAAAATGAAAATCCAAGATAGCTGCCAAGAATCTTTATGAATTTTTCATCATGGGTGTCGTTTTCAAGGTTTTTGAGGGTGCTGAAGCCGATGGTGGGTCAAAATGAAAATCGAAGATGGTAGCCAAGAAAATTTTCGAATTTCCCATGATGGGTGTCGTTTTCAAGGTTTTTGGGGGTGCTAAAGCCGATGGTGGGGTCAAAATGAGAATCCAAGATGGCAACCCAGAAAATGTTTGGTAAATTTGAAAATATTCTTGGCGGCCGTGGTTGGGCAGGGGTGTAGCAGATTGGAAATAAACAGTTCCAGTCTACGACACCCCTGCCCAACCCTTTGATAGAATACAGGCGTGATGTTATGAAGAAATTTCATTTCCGCAACTTTTTCGCGCAACTGTCTGTTCGCGCAAGTGGATTTGTGCAAGTGTCTTTCGCGCAAGCGGATTCGCGCAAGTGTCCTGAAACCTGATAAAACACTTATTTTTCCAAATTCTACCTTACACGCATGACTTAAAGTGGTTTTTACAAAGCGATGTCCAAAAAGACTGACTGAAAGATGACTGACGATACTATTTAGTAGACACCTGCGCACATTGCGCCCTTTTATGCGGACGTATTTGAGACGCTGATTGTGTATCTTGGATTTTTTGTTAGGAGAGTGAGTGTTGTCGTCTTCACATTACATCCTGGATTATAATATTGTGATAAGTAGGTGGCTACGTATTATGAGATGTTGCAGTTCTTCCAAGATAGGTTAATGTTACTTACGCCTATTTCTGGGAGGTCAAATTGTTAGGCGTTATATTATGTTATGCCGAAAATACAATACCTTCCTACTCACGTTGTTAAATGTCCTTGATAAATTATACAGGTAATATAGGCAGACCGTTCATGAGATACCTGGTGACAGTCGGACAGACAGACAGACGGACGGACAGCGGAGTCTTAGTAATAGGGTCCCGTTTTACCCTTGGGTAAACCCTAAAAACTAGATGAGGTCGGGTTTCTTATCTGTTTGTTCTGAGAAGAAATGCCGAAACAGACTCTCAGGTCACAGTCTCTTTTAAAGCCCAGACATAATCTTGGTCAGATCATGTGAAGACTATGTAGATTGGTGTCTGAAACTGTAGTTTGAGGAAAGAACCACACAGATTGAATGGACCTGTCCAATGTCCATCCTATCATGGAACAGTGTTTGGCTTATAAAAAAAACAATATTCATCAGAATGACAATAATTTATTAAAACATTCAATCAAGAGTTCTATAACGTCTGTTCACAGCTAAAACACTAAGACAATACAGTTCTTCGTTATTGAAATCTCATTAATTGAATAATAAATTAATAACAGTTTTCTTATTATGATACTGATTATGTTTGACAATTTCATTCACATTTCTTTTAGTTTTTTTTTTTTTTCTATCGTATAAGTAGGGTAGGTACAGGAAACAAAGGAATGTGTGTAGATAATAAATAATATTTTTTCTAAGCGACTTAGATGCGTAAAAATTTCATTTTTTAAAATAATTAGCAAAAAATGTTTAATTCGAAAGATCTATATTTTACTTAATTATATTTTTTTAGTAATCACCTAAACGATTGTGATATTTCCGATATAATAATAACATGGTAAAATTAACTAGGTCATGTATTTACATCTTTTTTTTAATATTTTTTAAATTATTTTTTTCATCACAAAACCAAACTCGACTGTTCCTTACCAATACTAATGAATTAAAAATTATTGTCCATAATAATTTAAAAACAAATTATTTAGTATTATTTGGACATGCTTAACTTAGTGACAACATAAAGTCTTTTAACAAAACTCTGAAAATAAAAAATAAAATCTTTTTGAATATTACTTAAACAAAATTAATACGGGGCCAATATGGCCGCATATTTGTAATATCGGCACAATAGTGCAAACAGTGAGTCTTATTACACGAAATATAATATTTAGGAAATATTAATGCATGCTTATTTCTAAGCTATGTGCGTATCTTAGCTTCATAAAATAATAAATACATAACACAACAAGCTATTACAATTATTTAATAAAACGTGTACAACATCAGGCCTGTATTCTCTGAAGGGTTAAGGCTCCCGCAGACAGGCGCGACGCGACAGCGCGACGCGACTCTATATAGCAGAACAATTTCAACGAAAACTTCATGAAAATTGTTCTGTCGGAATCACGTCACACCGTCGCAATTCAAACTATTTTTCAAATTGGCACCCGTTCAACTGGTGTTGTTGTGGTGTGGTTGGAGTGTGTGTGGGCCCTAAACTAGGTAAAAAAGTAAAGGATCTAATCTAAGCAAACAAACGTTTTACTTTAAAAAATTCTTTCGTTTTATCATAGCTGATACTGAACTTGGTATTTTTTTCAATAAATTCTTCACTCACTAAAAATCAATTATATTTTATCACCTTATTTGTAGGTAGATATTAATTTAAATGATTTATGCAAACCATATATACACCGTGAAATTTTAATGGTTGTTTTCCCGCAGCGAAATACTTTAGTCTTGGTAATACAATCGTTTTATAAACAAATAAAATATTAGAAACAAAAAATGGCAGATTAACCATTGTGAAAAATCACCACGTGCGAGAGTTTTATTTTGCTTTGAACATTTATGCATCGCTGTTACCTCTGTCGGCGGCGCTTGCGATTCCAGTAGTACCTACAAATTACATGTTACTATTGAGTAGTGTTTTATCGAGTTGATGAATATTTTTTTAGTAATTTTAAAACAAAAATATCTTTATTTTTTTACTTTTACTCTATGCTTCGAAAGTACTCCTTATGGCAAGTTGTTCTGCTGCGGAAAAAAAAAATTAAAAATTCACGGTGTATAATATTGATTAATAAATCAAATACAAGTCGGTAACTTGAAGCCGTTACATTACCAAGAATTTTCGGTTCCATTGTTGTTACTTAATTAATTACAAATTTTTATAAAGTTCAAGTTCGTTCAAGTGGGAATGTTAATTTTGTTTCGTTCGACGTTTATTTGAAAAGGAAACTTATTTTTTGCCTCTTTTGTGTTGCGCAAGATTTTTGTTTTTTTTTTAAGATTATCCAAATTTTCTTTTGTTTGAACAAACGATTGTTTATTTAAACATTATTTTGCGGAGAGCTTTATTGTTCCAGGAAACATGAATTTTAACGTAAAACAAAGCGATTTTAAACAAGTTTATGTAATTACGAAATTACCTAATTATGACATTTGGGTTGTAGCGTAGGTAATTTAAACTTAGGTATAGCTGCAAAATATCATGTTGAGATTATTTCAAACAATGTGATTGCTTTGAACAATACGTAAATATAAAAAAAAAACAATATCAAATTGGATCAAAGATTACAAGCTTATAGACAGTTTAAAGTTTCTGATGTCATTACGAAGACTTTGTCATGTAGATTGTCTATCAAAATAGACAATCTACATACAAAAGGCATTTCTGCTTTTATAGTACCTACATTATAACCGTATGCGGATAATAAGGCTGTCCCTAACATCCGGAATTCCGGACGCAGAGCCGGAACTTCAGATCCGGGATGGAGAATTATGCGGCCTTTTCAAAATGGTATAAGTAGGTACCTGTAGTATATTTATTATTAAAATAACGGTAATTACTTGTTTATAAGTAGGTAGTACATTTGTGTAATAATGATTTATAAAAGTAAAACATTAAACTACCAGTCAAGTTAAAAATATGCCACTAAATAATATGTGGAATCAATCATATCGATCGACATTAATTAATAATTTAAACTTAATTGACACTCTTAAATCATACACATAATTACATAATTATTTTAGTTACGAATCTAAGTTTTATATTTTTTCGTCATTTTATTAAATACAATAAAAAATCTAAGACATACCATTTAATATTTATGAGCAACACATTTTTATAATGATATCCGAACTGAACAATTCGAATTATTTAAATTCATGTTCACCCGTTCCAGCACCACCTTATATTTTTAATATTTAAAACGCAACGACACCTGTGCACCTTTAAATAATACTTACACTTTATAAAAATACATATAAACACTAATACAGCCACTTAACTAACACACGTAACTTAGGGCTAGCGGCACACTGGCGGCACGGCACGGCAAAAGATTTTTAAGCCACGAATAGAAATATAACTTAATAGTATGATTGTAAAATTGTTTCAACGGCAACGATGCCGCGGTATCCTTAGGCATGCCGCGACGTCCTTAGGCATCATCATTTAAATTTGAATTTTACTGTCATACATTTAAGGTATATATGACAATAAATAATACATCCTATTCATGGCATAAAAATCCCTTGCCGTGCCGTGCCGTTAGTGGGTGCAAGCCCTTAGGCCATCACTATAAGCTGGTTGCTATCGCAGTAAATTATAACTGATGGCGCCTACAGAGTCCACAAATGTCGTTTAAAATGTGAACTATCTAAATATCTGGCATGACTGACTGTTAATTATCCTATATTGTATTAATCCTATGCAGGCAAATTTTACGTAAATCTACCAATATAACGAGTATTCTAACATAAGACTTGGTACACACTAGGCCATTTCAGTCACCTATTTGTTGCCAGCGACAAATAATCGCGTCGCGGTCGGTAACGATAATTTATTCTAGCTTTTTTAAATTATTTGTGTACCATTGAGTTCTAAAATTTCTGAGCAACGTATGGACAAATGCCGACGTCATCTGAATCATCCGCCGTCTAAATTATCGGTTTTGGGACTTAAGTGACAAGACTGACTTAGATATTTTCTGATGAGGCCAACATACGTGGGTACCTAAACTTATGGGCTATTTTTAAAGAAATTGAGACAAAAAGCAACTTACATTACCTTAATCTTATTAATTTATGTAATCTATAACAATGATTAAGTTTATTTTCTACATTTTTCGATCCCAAAAATAAATTTTCTTATTTTTTACCTTGGCACTCGTATCTTATATCACAGATCTTTGACTAATACCGTCATTCTTATGAAAGTACGTACATTTTCATTGCAGGTCAGCACCGCTCTCCCCTCAATTTTAAAATACTTCAATTGGAACATTCGAATTTTTAGTCTGTCGAAATAAGTCTGAGAATTGCTAAGAGCGGTCGCAAAAGCACTCGTTTTGAAAAAAAAAAAAAAACATTAAATAAACTTTAGCATTTTTGGAAAACCAGTAAGTACCTGCTCTACCTCTAACAAATTCTTTTTTAAACTTAAATTATTCGATCATTCTTTTAGATACTGCCCGTAAATTGTTCGCAAACAATAAGGGGTTTCAGCAGTCTGAAACCGTTTCTCGGTACTTATAATCAGTGAGTACTATATCTCCCTGTCAGTATCCCGTTATCTCCTAATAATTTGACATTGATCCCGCAAGTGTGATGCCTCTTTAGAACTACAAGTTGTCAGGGCCTGCTTCTTCTTTAGTCTCGCACAGATAACTCTTGAAATGGTCATGTCCTTGTTTCGCCTCTTGATCAAATAGTTTATTAATTGTATCCTTGAAAAAACCTTTTGGTTGGATGAAACTTTCCAATTTCGTTTCTATCGACAGTTTCCTTGTTTTATTATCATTTGAAAGGCGAGGAAAGTCTAAGGAGTAACTTGGTCGTATCATCTTTTGTTTTTCGGCGTATTGTTGCTCGGTTTCAGCTTTGTGAGCGTCTTTATTGGTTTTGTCTGTCAAATGATCTTCGAAGGCGTTATTGCCAAATACATTGCTAGCACTCGGTTCTATAATTGCGTGTTCCGGGACTTTAGTGAATAGTAGGCGTTCAGAGTCCATAAAAGTTAGGACTGGAGATCTGTCGTTAACCACTTTGCAGGATTCACCGAACAGGTCCAACTTTTTGACTTTCCCACCATTATTGCTACTGTCTTCATCGAATAGTGTATCAACAGATCTTTCGGCGTCGGAATGTTTATTTTCTGGTATGGTGCAGAGATCGGGATCCCTCGTGAAAGTTCGGTGATATTCGTTGGTCGTCATTTCTGAGATATCGTCGTTGAAGATTATTTTCTTACCTTTAGAATGTTTGTTACTAGACAGATTGGTTTCTGATGAATTGAAGCGGGTCATATTGTTGACGCTGGATAATTTGTTGGCTGGCGACGTTAGAGTATTGTTATAGGCTCTCTCAGCTTGAGAATTCTTTCCTTTGGTATGGATTCCAAATATCCTTTTGATGGAGTTTCTGAACTGTAACAATACATGCCCGAATTAAATGGTATTATGATAAAAATAGGCAATTTTAGGTCGGTGGTTGACTTACTTGTGTATTCATTCCTACGTAAATTAGAGGGTCGTAGCAGATGGAGCTCTTGGCGACCAGTGCTGGTATGACACTAGCTCCGGGGGACACCTGCACGACAAAGAACAAAAAGTTAATGAATACAATGTAATATCGACTTATCAAGGTTATAATCTCTGTTTAACCCTTGATAAAACTCGTTTATAAACAGCATGATTATGACAGTTTTTAATCATTTTAATTTTATTCATACGATTACTAATAAATATGGATCGATAAACCTTTGTAAGAATATTTCTAAGAGAGGTCAAGTGTTGAAATAAAATGTTCCTTTGTGTTTTCGTTGTAATATCTTTTAGCTTTGAGAATTAAATAAATACCATTTTATTAACTGTGCGCGATACGGAAATAGGCTGCTCTACATTTTGACCTTTATTTGTAGTAGAGATAGAATTTGAAAATAATACTGTTTAAAAAGTTATTTTAGGGCTTATTGTTTGATTTGCACGAAATTACTCGCCCGAAACGGACGAATCGACACATAACGTTATTTTTTGTGTATAAAAAAATAAAAGGAAGCACTAATTTTTTAATGCTTCAGATTTAAAAGTTAGAAATGTTGTTGCATGCTTGCTGCATGCATGGTGTATGCTTGCATGCAGCAAGCATGCAATATGCAGCAGGCATGGTTTCTGTCACAGCTCCGGTGATGCGGGGCTCCGCGGTCCCACGCGGGTTTTAATTACATTCTAGGGGTAGGGCAGAGAAGACTACGAGGAGTCGGTTTTGCAGCGATTCGTTTCTGTCACTAACTTTTGTAGCACAACTTATGGACTTTTTAAGATAATATTTTAATTTTAATTAAGATTAAAAATGCCTGCAGCATATTTTATAGAAATGGCACTAGCAATTTTACTAGGCATGTAAAATTATTCCAAATGAAATTCTGCCATCTTCACAGTATGCCAGGTGAAACTGTACCAAATAATCGTCGCTCTAAATAAAAGTTATGCTAAACGGTAATATGCGGAATGTTAATTTTGCCAAATAAAATTCTGCCATCTTAAAAGTATGCAATTGTAAATTCGGACATATAAACATTCGGCTAAACAATAATTATATTCAAAATTTTTTATGGCTTAAAAATATTTGTTTAAAGAAGATTATACCAAGTGTGTTATGAAAAATAAATTTCGGAGCATCAAGATTCAGCCAGATAGTGGAATCCATTGGTAGAAATGAGGGATACAAAAACTGAACAGAATACACAAAATATATAAAACTGTAGCTATTGTGTACGTATAATAGTGAACAATGTACATTCTTGTATTATAAAGAAAGAATCTGTAACCTAAAATGATAACAGATTTCTTTTATTATTTTTGATCATAGTACGTTTTATCTTTTACACAAATTTTGTTATATCTTCATCTACCATCACAGTTGCTTTATCTAAGAACAATCAGAATACTTTACCCAAATCAATAAAGAAAATCAAATCAATCATACAAAGGAGGTATGTATATCCAGGCACTCGAAATCAAATGATATTATGATATTCACAAAGTTGTCGTAAAATAAATTAACCTTTGCAGTATCCACATTTTAAGCTAATGGTATCTTAATATAAAATTCTCGATTTCTCATATTATCATCATCGTTCTCCTGCCCTCATCACAATTTATCTGTGGTTAGCGCAACATATCTTTTTCTTCCACGCTTTTCTGTCGTCATCTCCGTAGTCACACCCTTTCTAACCATATCATCATCGGCGGCGGTGATCTCTTGCGTCCGGCCCTGGTCCAAGCCATGGTACGGAGCGAGAGTGTATGGCTCCTTCTGCGAACCAGTGATGCTCGCAAAGAGGGAGGCGGTGCACGTGAGGGAGAGGCAGTATATGCGCTCTCACGGCCGTAGCATCTCCAATGTAGCATTTCTTTTTTATTTAATAACGCTTTACGCAACATGTAATAAAATAAAGACAAAAACTTTTAAAAGTAGTATAAAATCAGCCTATAATATTCTCTCTGCTGGGACATTGGCCACCTCTCTATGAGAGGAAGCGACTGTAACCCAGTGCGGTACATTCACCCTCACGGCCTTAGTCGCTGCAGGAGACGCCCTGGGTGTCGGGAATCCCAGGCTGATTCCCGGCCACCAAAGGCGCGGGCTTCCGGACGGTGAGTAATGGGTAGCTCGCTTTCCGGTAAAGCCCGGGTCGACGGCGAGTTGTGTTCCACGCGAGCCTCAAAGAGATGTCAGCACCAAGTGATGGGGCCCGGAAGGGCCGATGCCTGCCAGGGGTGCGGATTATTCGAAAGAGATACCGCGGCCCCTGGCACTGTCGTGTCTACCTATCCCTAACTAATGAAAGGGTAGAAATAGACCAGACAATTAAATTTAATGCAGGGAATACAAAATAGAGAAGCTATAAAAAGGTACCTGCCTAAAGAGAAACGCACTCTATTGAGAGATGGGGAGGACAGCGGAGATCACGTGATATGGCGTTAAGGGTACAGCGACGTGTCGGCGTTCAAGGATGCGGTGACGTATTGGCGTCCAGGGATGCGACGACGTGTAGATGTCTAGGGATGTGGCGACGTGTAGGTGTCCAGGGAAGTGGCAACGTATAGGAGTCCAGGGATGCGGAGACGTGTAGGCGTCTAAGGCAGCTCCGTAGTTTCAGACATTGTCTAAGTAATTGGTAGCACTGCTTTTAGTTTTGTGCAGCAGAAGAAACTAACAAGAATAGGTCTCCTGTCTTCAGTTACAAAGCGAACCATCAGTCAGTTGGCTTCCCAAATCCATCGCTCCCTCTTTCAATGTCTCCTTAGCTCTGACTCTTGTTTCTTACATTCCAAATTCTTTCCTATTTTTTCTTTTTCAGTTTGTTAGTTGTTCAGTTTATACTCTCATCTGCCCGTCTACTCGGCCAAGACGTATAAAACCTACTTCATACAAACCGAGAGTGCGTTTAAGAATCTTATAATTATAATTTAGAATTTAGTTATTTAGTGGATAAAGTAGTTAGATAGAAAAACCAAATTTAGGCTATCCAAAACTATAAAAAATGATTTTGAGTAAGTAAATACAATTTTATTGCAACCTTCCTTAAATAGACTGCATAGATATTTAAAAGAATAAGTAGACGTATATAATAATGTACTCTGTGAAGTAGACATCAGTTTGACACGTTTGACTTAAATGTCATAACAAGAATATTATTAAGTTAAAAGTTGGAAAATTCTAATGTAAAATCAGGTAATTATAAATAGACGAATCGTTTAAGGTCGATTCGCTGAGTGTTAGCACAGAAAACAAAGAGCGAAACATAATAATGTAAGAAAGTTATAAAAGGATAATAAAACAAATATGATGTGCATGAATGAAAAAGAAGTGTAAGTACAGTATCAGTAATAAACAGATAGACAGAGAGACACAGGCAACTGAGGGAACACGGGCGGGTTTTAGTCAGTAAAAGTCTGACACGCCCTCCTGCTCCACCCAGAGCGGGAGAAGTTATTTGATGACTTCGCACCGAAAAAAAAACCATATCATCATTCACACAGTCCATCCATCGTATCTTTGGTCTCCTTCTACTCTTATAGCCATCAATATTCATACTGACCAAACCTTAAAAGACATTACCTATGGGTAATAATTTAATTTAGTGTTTTGTGTTTCCTAATGTTAATTACTTACCATTGTATACACCGTGACATTTTAGTCGTCTTACAAAGGTGGTCCACTCAATGTATCCGACATAAAATACCTATAGGCGCGAAAAAAAAAATTAAGTACCATTAATTAAGATTATAGGTACTAAGAAAAATGTATAATGCTTTAGAATTATGAAACACCCTCCCTGTTAATAATGTTTACGTATCAAACGGTAGAAGATTTCTGCCTACCTACCATAATACTATTACATTTCATCATTCATTCCATCTCCATAACAGGATGTTCAAAACTACTTCATGCGTCTTAGTTAAAGATATTTAAAAAAAATATTATTCATATACCCAAAAATATTTTTTTTATGATTAGTAGTCATTGGATACATGAAGTGGGCTGCCGTTGTAAGACGACTAAAATGTCACGGTGTATATAGATCTGCCTAGCCTATTACCTCCACAACCCAGTTACTGGGTAACACGATACCCCTTGGTAAGACTGGTTGTCAGACTTTCGGGGCTTATGACGAGCCGTAACGACTGTCAAAGATCTACGAATGACAGCCGGGACCAACGGCTTAACGTTCTTTGCGAGGCACGGAGGGGTCTTGGTATGCAAAGATTGCTTACCCTAATTGAAACTGAATAATTTAATTCCTTTGAATGAATTTTCCATGAAATAGTCAGTCAATGGAATTAAATGGACTTAGAGAGTTGTATAGATGATTTTAATTATTATAATTAAAACCATATTGGTTACAGTCGCGAATCATATTTTGTTCAACATACCGATTGACTTTGACCGGAAAATTGCAATAGACGTACGAAAATTTGAATTTCCTAGGCTACCCTGGAGTTTTCACCTTAATGGCAACTGTTTTTTAAGTCCTGTCTTAATTAACTACTCGCGTTGATATACAAAAAACCCAAGATGCACAGGCTCGACCAAAAGTAACACTCAAAACTGTCCACAATTATACGTCAGTGGTTATACCTACATACATATATAGTTATAATAAAACACATTTTTTTGCAAATTCAATCTTACACGCATGACTTAAAGTGGTTTATATAAAGCAATGTCCAAAAAGACTGACTGAAAGATGACTGACGATACAATTTGACACCTGCGCCCATTGAGCCCTATTTATGCGGACGTTTTTTGGAAGCTGATTTTGTATCTTGGGTTTTTCGTATATCAATGGCCTACACGTCAAAAAATATCTCTCTATCCGAGGTACTGCCCTTAAATATGTAAAAACAAAAATAACATATACATTATAGATACAATATCCCGTACCAAAGGGATTACCTCTGAAGATGGACCAAATGCGAAGGGTTCAAATGACGTTAGAGTTAAGACCAAAATAACGTTCCGTCAAAGGTTCTTCGGTACGGATCCGGAAGTATGCATCATTACAGGTAGGTATAGCTACCTTTGAGATTTATATTACCTACTTACGTACTTGGAAAAGGTTTCTCTTTATTCTGTTGGTAACAATGTGAATTACATATAAGAAGGCATTTATGGGAATGCTTATAGAATTCTAATACCGAGAAGAGTGGAAAAAATTCCGGGATTACCTACATACTTATGTCACTGATTTATTTTTGTGTTTTTTTTTTATGATTTGGGACTTTGATTTAATATTGTATTGGAAATACTATATACACCTCATCCATCACTTTCCCTTAGATGTGATCGAGGTGAAGAACAGGGCCTACTCTGGCTACTACGAATAGGCCATTCGACGGTGTTTTTTATTTAAATTAAACTGAATTGAACAGAAGATAGGCTATCTTCTGTTCAAATCTCACCGTAAGAACTTAGGTGACGCGACCTTCAAGTGAGCCGTAATTCCATCTGTGCTAGGGCAATCCCTAGCTCACTTCACCTAGTAATCACGGTGAGATTTTCACAGAATAGCAATACAGATCGTGATGAAATGTAAAATGTAAACTTGACAGACAGGAAGTAGATAGCCTGGAACTGGAACTGGGAACGACATATGCTACTTTTTATCCTGGATATTTGCGTAAAAAATTATGAAATACAAAATACACGCAGGCGAAGTCACGTATTACCTACGTATGAATAAAAACACCGGCCAAGTGCGAGTCGGACTCGCGCACACAGGGTTCCGTACCATTATCTATAAAAATGATATGGGCAAATTTAGATTTTCGCGAAAACTTGTGAGTACCAAAATTTACCTTAATTTTCAACGTTTTTTTATTTTTCGGAATTTTCCCTGTACCTGTGCTCTAAGACTTTGCTTTTTGCCAATCATGAATCATGTGCTGAATTAATAGTTTCAGTTTGCGTGTCGATGTCATGCCACCCTGTAAATAAATATCCTTATATGTTTGAATATTTCTTAGTCAAACACCCAAAAATGGCTGAACGGATTTGGATGAAATTTGGCACACAGATAGTGTATAATCTGGAGTAACACATAGAATACCGTTTATCTCGGTAGTAAGTTCCTGTGGGATAATTTTAGACCTCCATGAGGGCGGAGCCGCTAGCAAAAGCCAGTAAATAAATAAAACTGTCTCGAAATCACATTTCTTAGTGGGTGAATTGTAATGCTAAAAGCGATAACAAAAGTACGAAAATTAATGATCTCACTCAGAAAGAGTTGGAATACAAGATCAAAGGAATTCGATTAATTAATTTCAAATCGTTTTACTTTGAAATCTAATCGAATTGTTCATTACTTCTCTTTAATTGGAATTACTCCTTTCTTGGACTGCCTCGTCGGTCCAGTGCTACTACTGAGCATAAGTTCTTGGGTTCGATGCCCGGGTCGGGCAAAGTGTTAGGTTTTTCAATCTGCAATTTCTCAGCAGCCTCGGAGTCTGGATTTATGCCCGGTTGATAGCAAACGGTTCACCCCCTATCACATGGGACTTAAACAAAACTGGCGAAATGTCAGTGTACTATAGTGGGTGTCTTTAGTTACAGTTCTGGCCAACCCTTCGGGTTTCGGGAGGTTCCCGTTTCGGATAAGGTGGGAGGAAACGCCCGGGTGTTTCCAGATCGCCCTGAAGACACGGTGGAGCATACGGTGGAGGTCTGTCCGGCTTCGGCGGAGCACCGCTGTGTCCTCGTGGAGGCGATCGGCGGCGGCGATCTCTCGCGTCCTGCCTTGGTCCAGGCCATGGTACGGAGCGAGAGTGCATGGGTAGCCGTCACCTCCTTTTGGGAAGTAGTAATGCTAGCAAAGAGGGAGGCGGCGCACGTGCAGGAGAGGCAGTATATGCGTCCTCACGGCCTTAGTTGCCGCAGGACATGCCCTGGGCGTCGGGAATCCCAGGCTGATTCCCGGCCACCGTAGGCACGGGCTTACGGACGGCGAGTAAAGGGTAGCTCGCTGACCGGTAAGGACCAAGCCCGGGTCGACGGTGCGTTGTGTTTCCGGCGCGCATCAAAGAGATGTCAGCACCAACTGAAGCGCAAGGGCCGATGCCTGCCAGGGGTGCGGGTTGTTCGAAAGACATACCGTTGCCCCTGGCACTGAGGGAACACGTGTGGGTTTTAGTCAGTAAAAGTCTGACACGCCCTCCTGCTCCACCCAGAGCGGGAGTAGTTATTTTATGATTTCCCACCCAAAAAAAAAACCCTTCGGGTTAACAAAGAGTGATGTCATCTACTCCTTTTTCGCAGTCTGCATACTGGCAATTTCGAAATAC
This sequence comes from Polymixis lichenea, assembly GCA_949091785.1. Taxonomy (NCBI): domain Eukaryota; kingdom Metazoa; phylum Arthropoda; class Insecta; order Lepidoptera; family Noctuidae; genus Polymixis; species Polymixis lichenea. The sequence continues at coordinate 18,873,438 of OX420943.1, read as the reverse complement.
CCAGATATGTAATGAAAATTAATGAAATTCAAAAGCAAATTATTTTGCCGCGGTAGCGATTTTTTCGTCCATAACTTTCACAAATGATTACCAAGAACCTCGGTTCGTCGGCAATATAAGTCATTATCTTAATACTTTCGGAGTATAAGGACAGTCTTTGCATAAAACGAAAATTCGAAGCTTAGAAATTTCCAATGTTTGTAATCACTCAACTGGCACAAATGTTTAAACGATGTTTAACAGTTAAAAAGAAAAGTTTTGCTATATTTCCTTGTTCCATTTTCGATCTTGTTAGACAAATAAAGGAGACTGGGCGACAGTGGTATATTACCAATAGCGGTACGGTTTCGAGTGTAAAGTGACATCAAAATCTGACTCGGGCCTCTCAAATGTGACCTCCCTATTCAAAATTCTTTACGTTACACGTCCGTGTTTGGATCACAGAAATTTATATGTGTACTCAATTCCAACTTAATCAGTCCAGTAGATTCGGAGCAAATTGGCTGTGACAGACGGACATACAGACAGAAGGATATACGAGAGACCCTATAAGGGTTCCATTTCTTCATAAGGACGTACGGAACCCTGAAAACAATTAAATACTTACTTTATGATTTACCTAGATAAGTTATCGTGCCAAGTTTCAAGTTTATTATCTCAAGGAATATGATTCTTCATACAAACTTTACAGGATGTAAGAGGAGCGCTTCCGAAGCCAGAACGTAGGTAATGCCAGGAACTCTATAGAGCTTGGACCCATAAAATAAAAGTTGGTTTACGAGCATGCCAAATGTAGCATTCTATTGCTGCATTATAAGCAGAGGTCGGAGTAGGTAGATTGATTTAAGGTCGTTGACGTCAAACGTAGAGGATAATATGGATATGCCTCCAAAATACCGGAACTTCATATTTATTGTGATATTTGTTCCGGAATTTTAAAATTAGCACGAATTTGTGATTTAGGTGAAAAACGTATTAATAATATCAATCTACGCTACCAGTGTTAGCTAATGGTGAAAATAATTGTTCATTGATTCAATCAATCATTCATATAATAAACGATTTTGTTAGCCTATCTGTATGCTTTTTATTTTATTTTATTCCATAATTCCAATTCCGGAACTTTTTCCGGTACTTCCCGCACATTATGGATCAAATGGCATGTCCATATTATAATATCTTGACGCAAGTATATAAAATCAATCTACCTACTCCGACCTCTGATTATAAGTGATAACTGAAATAATGTTTAAATGCCTTTAGAACTTGCCGTTCCCGTTTAAATTTTTAAACAATTACCGTAAGTACTACATTTAGGTTGGCTACCTTAAGGTAGAGGTGTAGGTTCATTGCAGTTATAATAAGGCGAGTAGGCGACTTCGAGTCAGTGTACAAAAGCAAAAATCGTCGTGAAAATAAAATTGTAATAATTGTGATCGCAAAGAGATTAGGGAGCGTAAAATATAAACAAAAATGCAAAGGCAAACAGAATAGAGCGAATGTCAATGAATGATTTTTTGACATTGCTATTAGCTCGTCAATGACGTTTCGTTACACCTAATGACCTACCTACTAATGCTCAAATGCGAAACATTTATTAGAATATACCGTCTGTTTACTGGTAAAACAAGTTAAATACATTTTTTTACTAAATCGAGTTAAAAATGCAGTCACGTGTAATTTTTTACGGGCTATCTACTGGTAAAATCAAAAAATGCAATGTCCAATGGCTGCTGAGATAGTAAGTTTGTAAAAATGATATCTTCTCACATTTTGTAAATATTATATAGATAAGAGTATATCTTAAAAGAAGGGTAATTAGTGCAACAGTTTGCTTTAACAGTTTTTAAATTAATGTGTTTAAAATAGATCAAATTAAAACATAAACTTTGAAATGTCATTTACTCGAAATGACACAGACTGCACTTATTACTTTTTACCCGTAAGCAGACGATACATACATAATAATATTACATAGTTATTAACAAACATTATTTTCTTCTACTGTGTGTATTTAAACCTAGTACATATAAAAATCCGTACATAATAAATAAATATATGTCATTTTTAAATTAAATAACTCGTTTTGTTCCGCGTGTATGCTCGTTACTAAGCAACGCGGATGGTTGCGACAAACACAGGAAATAGGCTTTGGGTTTCAAAATTCCTTTTTATCACTAACTTTTTATCTGCAAGTCTAACAGAATAACAATTAAGTAACAAAGGGTCATAATTTCATGCGAGAATTTTGATTAAGTTACATTTCCTGTAAATTGATAAAAGGTGGGGTAGGATCTGACATTGTCTTTTCACGTTCCTAGTCGTAGTAGTTTCGGCTGTGGGTTGATATGTCAGCCAGTCAGTCAGTTTCTTCTTTTCTGCTTGGATTTAGCGCATTGCGGGTTTATTAATATTGCACTGAATATTCTAATATTAATAAATTCAAATAATATACATTATCTTTCAAGAATCCTCATTATAATTGAAAATTGAGGTCGAAAACTATTGCCCAACTATTTAGAATAATATTCAGTAGAATATTTGCATGAATTACTACGCTGATTATCTAGTAACCTCTACGTAAAATGTCAGAAATGAAACTTTAACAAAGTTATCAAACTATAAAGACACGATAATAATTCACTGTAATATAAAGTTTTTCAACTAAGTTTGTTTTGAATATCGAAACTTATACCTAATTATGTTAGTAGATTGCTAAAGTTTTTAAAATATTTTTATTACTTTTGTTTGTATTCACTCTAGATTTTTCATTGGCAAATTTTCAATAGTAGACAACTCAATGTCTGTCTATTCTGTCAAAAAAAAATCTCACCGTAAAAACGTAGTATAGTTGAAGTGAGCTTGCTTTTGACGTAGCTTATCCGGCGTGTACTTCGTAAATGATCCCACTGGCAGATACTACTGGTATAAAAAGTATGCTTGGTCCTAACCTAGGTCATGGTTTACCTGTGTGCATAAGCCTTTAACGTTCCCACTGCTGGCCTCCTCAGACAAGCCTCCTCTCTGTGAGAGGGAGTGGGCCGTAATCCACCACGCGGGCCCAGTGCGGGTTGGTGGATGTCACATTTCTTCGAATTTTTGGTTCTAGAACATGCCAGTTTCCTCACGATGTTTTCCTTCACCGTTTTGAGAGTACTGGTGGTGAAATTATTTACATACAGTAAAACGCCTACCTGGGCCACCCACATCCATGACCTACAACATGTAAGTTAGAGCCGTTACCACAGGGCCATCACTGCTTCCTACCTGTGAGCATCACCATTCATTTCCATTTTTTCGATTTCGATGAAATCCGTTAAACCATTAAGGCTTGAAAAGGTAACAGACAAACAGACAGAGTTACTTTCACATTAATCTGGAAGTGTCGATTAGTATGGATTGGTCTAGGCTATCTCTCGGTTCCGTGTGGTGCCGGACGTAAAAGAATAGCAGCATACCATTTCTTGCCGTGGGTGTCGTAGAAGGTGACTAAGGAACTAGAGAATGGGCAGCAGCGTTCTCTATGCATTTGACCACCATACTGCGATCGCCAACCCGCCTGCGAAGCGTGGCGATTATGGCAAATCCCCCCCCCCATTTTGGGGGAGGCTTATGTCCAGCAGTGGACGTCTTTCGGCTGATATGATGATGATGATGATGATCTCCCAGTTTGAAGTCCTTTAATATTCAAGCACTAAAATGTTAATACTTACAATTCCTTCAGTAGCAAACTGCTCCATCAGCGCAAAGAGCGAGTAGGGTGTCCACGCGACGGTGAAGGACACGATCATGATGAACACCATCGCTGTCGCCTTTGCCTCTGCTCTGGACACGCGGCCCAGGCGCTGGGAGTTCTGGAAACAATACCACGGAGGATTTAGACACTGTTCCTATAGACAATTCGACTTGGTTGCGTTGATGGTGTAGGAAGATGTCAAATCCGGCACACTGAATGACATTGACATTGACAGTGATTTGTGAAACATAAGATGGCGCCGCTACTTCCGATACTGGGCACATGGCAAAAGAATTTTGTAGCGTTTTTACCCGACTGCCAACGGAGGGTTACGTTTTTCGCGCGTATCTAGTTTTTACCACGTTCACAGAGAACCATGTCCACAAATTGGACCCACGTTTTATCAGACTTCAGCAATTACAGCTGCAGATGGTGGTGTGGCTGGCGTGTTGATTATCACCATAGATAACATCTGATAGATAATAAAGATACTGGATCGTATGTGTTTAAAATTACTATATTAGTAAAGTAGATATAAAAGATTTTTACGCGAGCTTTTTTATTTAATAAAATAAACCAATTTCTTTAATGTGAGTCTGCGAATATTTGCCAAAACTTTGTGCTAATAATACCTAGTATTTTTAGAAGTAATCTTGTTCTGCACGCTTACACGCTAGGCAAACATATTTTCCAAAAAAAAGTGAGCTATAAATAGTCAGAGTGACATTTCATTGAGTAATCCTATTCTGCATACTTTCAATCTAAGCAGAGGTATAACATAATTTACACGAAAATAAGTTAAAGGTTATGCAAAAAAAGCCTACGGTTTAAATCGCAATTTTGTCGACACCTAGTTTGACTAGGTTCTATAACCAAACGAATTCGGAATTTCTAAAATTAATGTCTATCATCATCATCATATCACAATCGTTTATTTCGGAAATCAGGTTCCATTTTGTTAGTATTACAGTCTTAAATAAAATGTTAGTACGTAAAATATTAAACTAATCGGGCATGAACGGAGAACCACTCATCTCCTGTTGCAAAGAGAGTGCCACCCCATCCACGCCTGCAGCATTGGTGAATCCCACCGTTCAGACAAGGTCTTCAGGAGAACGTTAGAGGTGATCCGTAACCGACTCAACAATGAAGCGGAGCGCGTGCGCATCACAGCGAAGAAATCCTGTGTGCGCGCTTCTGCGAACATGGCAGATGCGCTGCACCACCGCGGCAGCCCCAGCATTCCCCTATTATACGCCATATTGGACGCGAAGGGCACTGTACGCGCGATGCGTATAATTCAATAGCCCGCACGTGTACAGTGTCTGGCAGTACGACTTCAATAAAGTAATTTTTATTATCTATCTATCTCTATACGACGTGTACAATTTTATTTCTCACGAACTGTGTCCAAATAAACGGTATTCACTGAAATTTAAATACTGGCAATACGATACCTACACATATTTTGGAACTATCAAAGAAATCCTAGCAAGCTTTCTTTTTTCAAGCAAACTTATTAGTAGTGATGAGGCGATTGTGGGTTTTGCCAATGTTTGACTAGATTGGATATTATATATTATTGAATTTGCGTATTCACGCTGGGAATGGCATTACGTATATGAAATCGGCTTAATTTTTTGTCGTATGGGCGTTTCCACCTTCATATTGTCACTATTTAGCTGAATGAATTGCAATGGAAATTTTCCCAATTCACCGCCATAAAATAAAATCACAATGGCGTCCTTTCGCTTAAACAGCCGTTAAAGTCATCCCACGCTGTTTGTAAACACGTGAGGGCTGCTAATCGACCTTTACCCGTATTTACTATGTTGACCAGGTACGTGCTAATAATCACACGATTAAACCTATGCGTGCCGTTCAGCCGTTTGATAAGGGTGCGTAGAAAAGGTTCAGTACCTTCAAAAGTACCTACGAGTGTAATTTTAAATGGGAAATATTTGACTCATCCTCCAAAAATATTTTGATTTTTTAATAATGTCCGTTTGTTTTTAAATAACTGAGCCCCTTTTTTAAATTCTGGCATTTTCTCACAGTTGATCACAGTGATTAAGCTAGGTTACCTCGGCTAAACGGGTTTGGTTAGAACTGTGACCTACGACATGCGAGCCCAATTCGTTGCCCGATTGCCCAATTTGGTCCCCCGACCAAATATGGGTGGGTAAGTATGGGTTAGAACGGGGCCAACCGCGGGGGAGCTGAGCGAGCGCTACATCCAAGTTAGTCGCAGTTACTTGGCTAGCATTTTTAAGACCACAAGAAATAGGAAAAGTATTTGAGATTCACAAAAAGAGACGTGTTCAATTAAGTTTTTAGGAAAGCAAACTGGGAATTATTTGAGGTTCGATTAAATGCAAGACATTTTAATTATTTCTGTATATTTATTAAAGTCTATACACTGAATAAACCACTTAAACTAAATTAACTGACAAATTATTAAAATTGAAATATAATATGCTAACCGAACTATAAATAAACTAAAATACGGGGTCGAAAAAATCCTCCATGAGCCATGTGAGCTCCGTGCGACTATGAGCACTCGGACCTAGGGTGGCTCATACCTTGGTTAAATTATATTATAAAAGACAGATGACCTTAACATTTTTCAGCGACAGAAGTTTTCTTCGGAAGCAATTTGTTGACAGCTGAGCCGGCTGTCAAAAATTTAAATCAAACTTACAATTATGTCGACTTTGCGCGTCATTTAAAAACTTTCGAAGCAGATTATTATTTTTCTAATTAATTTCGAAGTTGTAATATGGTTAGCTTTCAAATTACATGCCCTTGGATGTCAAAATTTGCGTAATGAGTAATTTTCATAATTGATTTAGGAACCTGATTGGCACTCTGAAAATGTATCTTCGACTGACGGTAGGTAAATAAATTAGGTAGACAATCGTTTTCAGAACACAAAATACTTTTACTTCAACGGGAAAATTACGTTAACATGTGTGTTTTAGTAACTAAAACTATAAAAGTAATGTCGACTATTTGAGTTCCAATACCTTGTACATCATCCCATCTCTTCCCGTGGGTGTCGTAGGAGGCGACTAAGGGACTTACTAGAGCAGCAGCGTTCTCTATGCATTTTACCACCATACTGCGATCGCCAACCCACCTGCCAAACGTGGCGATTATGGCAAACCCTCCCAATTTGGGGGAGGCCTATGTCCAGCAGTCGGCGTATTTCGGCCTTGTACATATTTAACAAACCAACGTATTAACCTTGTTAATATAGAATCAGCTTAAAATATTTATCGTTAAAGGGAAAATTGACTCGACAGCTACAATGGTCCTTTAACTATTAATATAATGGCGTACGTCGTTACTGATACAACTAAACGGTTCACTTACTTATGCTTTTCTATTCTATTGAATCGACCATTTCCGACACCAATCCACACGGTCTTCACATGATCTGACCAAGATTATGTCTGACTCTAAAAGAGACTGTGACCTCTGAGTTTGTTTGGGCCTTTCTTCTGAAAGTAGTCAGATAGGAAACACTGACCTCATATAGTTTAAAAAAATATGATTAACGTGTAAAAGTGTTTGTTCAAACCTACTTACAGAAATAAAATCATTTATCATTATCATTTAATCGAATTGAATGGTGTAAACCGACTTTCACGGAGAATTCTTGAATGTCAGCCTTTTATTACTGCGCCATTCAATCAAAGTTAAATACGTGTTAATTTTTTGCATATTTAATGTTTTAGTATAAGAAATTAATTATTTTCTTGTTCTCTCTCACACAGTAAGTATTGTATAAATTAATTTTTCATTTGTCCTTTCGCAGGTCTGCTGGGGGAAATTTCTTATAAATAAGTAATTCCTTTGTACTCTAATGTGATAATGTGTCGTATCTCCAACTATTTTACTGTGTGGACATAAATAATAAAATTAGTAATTAATTTATAAAGCAATTTGGTTGAACCATCTAATGTTGTCCCAACGGAATGACTAAAAGGAGAATTTATTTTTAATTACAAAACTCGATGGTCTCCCAGACATCAAACCAAAAGAAGACACTGGACATTCGAAATTACTTTGTACAAAACATTTAGGTGCTACGATTTGGATCTAAATTAATTCGAAAGGAGTCGTGGCTTCGTACATTATTCAAGCTGGGATTGTCCAAATTGCTACAGACATTACGGTAATGGCCGTCCTAAACAACAAACAATTTAGACTTGTAGTTTGTTTGACATAAATCTAGATATTTGAATACTTGTTTCTTTTTAGGGTGAAGTTTTTAATGGAGTTTTGGGTACTAAAGATGGAGATGCTGATTGATGCTGCCCATTTGCATGTCAGCCAAACAAAGGCGTTCTTCTCATTGGTAAATTATTTGTTCCTTTGCGCTTATAGTAAGGGCTTGTTGTATTTGGAAGTACACTTGTTTTAGAGAACGTGAATCTGCGAGTTCAAGTGCAAGCGCATATAAATTACTTTATTAATTATTCTCGTCATTATTTGACATTATACACTTGTAATATCGAGTATTTATTAGTGATTCTCATGGAAATCATGTCACTTGGTTTAAATAGGTTGATTTTACTTATGTAGATTCTTTTACATATTGTGAATGAGAGAACGTTGTAGGCCTTACAGACGTCGTCTATAAATCTACATATTTATAGACGATTTTCTATTCTTTATTTTCATTCCTCTAAGTATCTGGTACTTATTGACAGGCCTGCGCTGTCCTCCCATACCTAATATCACTGTAATTTGAAAACATTATAAAAGCCAATTATTTTTAAAAGAGTAACCGTGGAGTTTCTTGCCGGCTCTTCTCCATAGGAAGCGACAAATTGTAACCGTGCACCTAGCTTCTGACGTTTCTTAAGTGCCCTTGCAGGTTTATGTGAAATAAAATATTTTGATTTGATTTTGATTTTTAGTATTGTTATGCTGTAGAGAAGGGGATATAGGTAGCTTGAACAACGACAAGCTAGGAGGGTCTTTAAATATTGTGGAAATGTATCACGTGTTCATAAATAAAGTCCCAGAAGATGGTATGGTACAGGCGTGCATGTTTTTTTAGCAAGCATAGCTGGTATGATGTATATGCTATAAGCTATAAGTATTGAAAAACGTAACACAAAAAACTTTCTTGACAGTTCTTATGATGTTGAAGCAGGTGATGGTAATAACGGTGAGAGGCACGATCTCTATCATGGCGAACAGGAAACTCAACGTGCTCATTGATAACTAAATTTCAATATAAAAGTAATCAACACTACGTACCCTCTTGAGTGTCCTGATGATGTTGACGTAGCTGAAGGTGATGACGGCGAGAGGGACGATTTGACCCATCGCGAACAAGAACATGATGTATGTCAGCGTGTTCATCGACTGCTCGTGCCAGTTCACTGAACAACTGTGGAAGGAAAGCAAGATTAATTGGTTTACTTACTATTCTTGTACCGTTAATAGTTATCAAGGGTGTTATTACACCCACATGATCAATGACACTAACCGACTAACCTAGTAGGCAGCGGCGAGGTGTCAATTTTTCTAAGAGAGAATCTAAAGCGAAGTTGGCTTTAACTTACTGACTTAACAATAAAGGATAGTAAACTATCATTCTAAAACTAATATAAGAAAGTAAAGAATTAAAATCAATAAAATTGAACAGCTGAAAACCAAATTAAATGTGCAATATTCCTCCATCTCTTTCTCGCTCACGCATTTTTTCTATATCTGTCTCTGTCATAACCCATTGTACAGCGGGTTGCCACGTGATCTAAAGTGACATAATTACGGGATCGCTGTTGTATGAATTTTTAGTTCCTGATTATGACGTTTTGGCGCCAGGTTAATTTAGTTTTTTTTTGTTGCAATACAAAGCAAAAAAACCGTTTTTGGTGTTTTAATGTTATGGTGAATTATATACTCGTAGTGTAACTATATTTTGTTGACAATAGTAGCCACCTATTGACGTGCAATTTTTTAATAGCGATAGAGTTGCCGATGCGAATCCCCGAAGGGAAGCCGATAGGAATTGTGTTATATGGTGCTTTCGCCACTGCTAGATGGATATAACTGTATATCCCTAAATACCTAACCTACAAATGTGATCGATCTGACGTCGGTCGTGCCCTATTCGAAGGAGTATTATCCTAATGGTTAAGCAGGCAAATTTTATAAAACAATCAGTTGATCTCGTATCTATCAACTATCGAGCGGCTGCTGCTTGTGGTGACTGGGTGTCTTACCAACCATGGTTTTGTTATTGTCATCAGTAATTTACTGTTTATTTATTTTACTTCGATGGTCCTAGTTTATCATTTGTGACTTCGAGCTGTGTGAACATAATCTATCACTGCAAAAAATAATATATGCTGTTACTCACGCCGTTTGTGCCTGGAGGATTTTATTTAGGTATTCAGTTTTGTTTTAATTTTTTTATTGTATTTTCTTGCTTGAGTTTAGTTTTCATTGTATTTGTTGGTATATTGTCATGGCTAGCTGACATGTGGCAAATAATTTAATTTAAATTTGTGTGTCTCCTAATATTAAATACTTTGCATACGTACTATTGTTTTATCAAGTTTATCTAACCAAAACGACAGATGAGCTGCTGGCTTCTTCTTTCCAGCTTAAATACTAGTGAGAGGTTAATGAGCGGGCGTTTTGGGGAACTGTCTTATATAATATTGACATTTTAAAAGTGCTGATTCGCAGCCTTAGTTTGAATAAATAAATTTTAATTTAATCTTAAAGATTTGCACAAACTACAAACGCTAAGCAGCTTTGTGAACCGCAAAATATTTGAACTATGCCCTCATAATAGCAGATCGTGGCAAGGTCATTAGCTTAGTGTCATCAAGGAATGTTCGCAATTTCAGGGTACCTAAATAAATTAAAATATTATGAAACCACGTTCGTCCTCGTCCCACAAAAGTTGGAATGAAAGCAGGAATCTCAATGGTGGAATCGTACGTGAGGGACTCTACAGCGTTTAGGTATTTCTTATAATTCTAGTGCTTAATAGGGTCTAGAAATATTCATGGTTCACGTGCCTGTGGCCCTTGAATTCCTTTGATGTATGATTGGATGTCCACTTCTAAAATAGGGTGTATGTTTGTGTACGTAGGGACTAGTTCTAGCTACTTGTCGTTCAAGAGCAACTTATTAAGTACTTGTTTAGGTTGAGGTAACCAACGGGTTTTCTATAGTCATGCTATTCAGTTGCTTATAAAGTATTTTTATCTCATGAAGAGACGCACGCACGCTGTGAATGTGTGTGTAAGCGCAGGAACTCTCGTTAACGTCCGAGACGATGGCCAAGTTGGAAGTATGTGTGCGCGTGAGTATTACAGTTTTACCAAAAGGTTACCAAAAGTAAAGGGGTCGTCCATAAATTACGTCACACAAATTTTATGATTTTTTGTCACCTGTCACAAGGACGGGGGGGCCGTCCTTGTGACAGGTGGTCACACTTGTGAAACCCGTCCTCCCTTGTGTGAGTTACATGTTTTTCAATTTTATGTTAAGGAGTAGGTATGTAACTAAATTTAATCAGCAGTTTTTAACTTTTTTCTTTAATTTAAATTAAAAGTAATCTTTAATATAAATCGAGTGAGTATTATTTTTAAGTTTTTGGTTGACAGATAAATTTCGAGTTTTAGTATTTTAGATTTTAACATGTGACGTCACAAAGCTTGTGTCTCTTGTCACACAATGTCACATTGCGATGACCCCCTCCCCCGCGTGTGACGTAATTTATGGATGGCCTCAAAGCTCGCGTCCCTTCGTAAGATAAAATACTGTATTCAATAATGTGGGTAAACTTTTATCATAAATATCGGATATTAGGTGTACCTAAAGCTGTACTTTAGGGTAGCGGCTGAAAAATAATCAGATTAATAAAACTTTTCGTGGGCTGGCATTCGAAACCAATATCTCATAGTCAGAAGGTGTGCAGTTAGTGTAGTACACTAAACTTTATCATTAAGCAACTGACGAAACAGTTGTTGTCTATTTGCTGTTGAATTTCTTTTCAGAGAAAATTTAAATTTTCATCATAATTCCAACTAGAAAATGACTATTTCTGGAAATAGGCCGTATGGCCTAGTGTATATTGAGAACGAAAAGACAAAAATAAATTGGTTTCTAGGTATTCCCTTCCTAGTTACTCAATAAAAGATCTTAAAATTAAATCAACAGAAGATCTTTGGGGAATGTCTGTAAAAGTCTGTAGTGCTATTATCAAAACCATTGCGCCCTATTTAGCTTTCATATTTAACACCAGTGTAGACCAAGGAGTCTTCCCGGATCTCATGAAACACAGTAAAGTAGTTCCTTTGTTCAAATCGGGTGATAGTAAAGAACCTAACAATTATAGGCCTGTGTCAATTCTGCCAGTTCTCAGTAAAGTGTTTGAAAAGTTGATTCTCAATCAAATGTTACGTCACTTTAATAAAAATGCCATCTTTCATGAACAACAGTACGGTTTCACCAAGGGGCGTTGTACCACTGACGCTGGTGTCACCCTAATAAAGAACATTTTTAACGCCTGGGAAGAAGCAAAAGATGCCATTGGAATCTTTTGCGACCTCTCCAAAGCGTTCGATTGCGTAAATCATGAGACACTTCTGCTGAAACTGGAGCACTATGGGATTAGAAATACAGCTCTTGATTTACTAAGATCATACCTGAAAGACAGAAAAGTTAAAGTTCAAGTAAACGGCATAAACTCATTAGGGTCTGAAATGGCAATGGGTGTTCCTCAAGGTTCAATATTGGGTCCATTCCTCTTTTTAGTTTACATTAATGATTTACCCTATTTACTTTTAAATCAACCGAAGATGGTGTTATTTGCAGATGACACATCATTGATATTTAAAATAGCCCGACGGTCACAAAATCTTGACGACGTGAATAACTGTATTCTTCAGGTCCAAGATTGGTTTACGGTAAATAATTTGGTACTAAATGGCACAAAAACCAAATGCATTAGATTTCAATTACCAAATGTTAGAAGTAGCGAATGTGAATCATATTGAATGGAGAAAAACTGGAATTTGTTAATCAAACGGTATTCCTAGGAATCACGCTAGACGAGAAATTACAATGGGGACCTCATATAACATCTCTTGCGGGGCGGCTAAGCTCCGTCGCTTATGCTGTTAGGAAGATCCGACAGTTAACAGATGTAGAAACCACGCGTTTGGTCTATTTTAGCTACTTCCACAGCATTATGTCGTATGGCATTTTACTGTGGGGTCGGGCTGCTGACATTGAATCCATCTTTATTTTGCAAAAGAGAGCTGTCAGAGCCATTTATAATCTACGTCGCCGCGAATCTCTCAGGGACCTATTTAAAAGGATTAATATTATGACGGTACCTTGCCAATTCATTTATGAAAATATCATGTATGTAAGAAAAAATCTACACCTTTTTAATAAAATAAGTGATAGACATAATTTTAATACTAGAAACAAAGACAAATTAGATCAACCATTTTCCAGATTAGCTAAAGTACATACATCTTTTATGGGGTACTGTGTTAAATGTTATAACAAAATACCTTGTGATATATTGCAATTAAATGAAAGGAAATTTAAAACTCATATGAAAAGTACACTTTGTAAACAAGCATATTACAAATTAGAGGATTATATCCAAGATAAGAATGCTTGGAAACATGCTGGTCCTGCTCCATAGGACAATCTAGAGTCTAGACAAAATCAAACAGGTTGCTAATTGAATTATGTAATTAATTATATCTATGACATTGATTACACTCAGTGATTACTTTAACTCACACACTGACTGATTACATACTTGTTAATATTCTAGGAAAATTGTACATTTACTTTTACAATGTTTGTAAATGTGTGGGCACCATGTATCTATCATAAAATTAATTTATCTGTAATTGCTTTAATTTCATTATTTTCACCTGTTTTGGTACAGTGATTTTGTTCTGGATGCATCGTTTTCACACATAATTATACAATGAATGTATGTGAAATATTGTAGTTATATCATTTTAAAAGAGTAACGGTGGAGTTTCTTGCCCATTCTTCTCCATACGAAACTACATTTTGGAAGGGGCGACTAGAATCAATTCTATTTTAATGTAAATGTTGACGTTCAAAAGTGCCTTTTACTTTATAGGCACTTGCCTATTTGAAATAAATGCTTTGACTTTGACTTTGAAAAAAAGGTGAACAACTTTTTAAAATGGCAAACTTAAAAAACAATTTCATTATTCTAGACGTCAAGGAACTAATTAATTAAACTTCTCAAATTAAATTCCCTTAAAGAAAAAATGGCGTTATACTGCCTAACCGGGAAAAAGAATATTTGAAACCCTAATTTATGTGTAACTTGACTTAGCAACGCTACAATTAATTATCCTTAACTACTTTTGAAAAATTTCAAGAGAATGTTTTCAGGACAAATATTTTTATAACACGACATTAATTAATAAAATCAGATTTTTTAATGTATTTTTAACACAACGTAATAAATGTAAAAGTTAAATACACAATGAGACTATACATATATCGCACAACTAGATCTAAAGAAAGCTAAGTAAAAAATTGGAAGTTTTGACTTATGCTTACCATGGAATTCCTTAACCGCTAAAACCCCGCCGAGCCCCTTGACACAAGGATCATAGCTAGATCATAGACTCTGTGATAACGGCAGCAGAAAAAATATGACTATCTACTAATGGCCGATTTCTATATTTTACGGACAGAAATGGGTTAAAATGAAGACTCTTGTATTTGCTTTGCATAGTAGACCCTCCCATAACATAGGTAAAATTAGCATACAAATCTATTTATATGCCCAGTTTAGCAATAAAAAATGCTATCATTCTTGAGCAAATCGTTTCGATTTTGTTTGTAAGAACCGAGCATAAGTTGACGACTAAAGGAGATAAAAAGAAACACTATATTTCACTCTATGAATATGTACAATTAACAAGACAGTAAATCCGAAATCATATTGTTACATACTTATTGCAAAAACCCGATGTTTACTCCCAAATTAGGGATGGCCATACATTTTGGGGGCTAGTCATTTAGCCATGATATTAACTTGTACAAAATACGTATTTAGAGAGAGGTGTGATGAACATTGTTGTCTTGATGTTTTTTTTACTCTACTACGGCGAAACAGAAAAAAGAGTTTTCACCGGTATGAATGTATGTTGTATGTGTGTTTATCTGTTATCTCATAACTTCTAAACTACTTATCATACTGCGGTATGGTTGGAAGCGTCCTGATCGTCCGCTGGTTGTAGGCTATGTGACGTCACATTGAATTGAATATGGCGCCCTCTAAAGTACATAAAGTGACGAACTAAAAAAACATGCTTTAAAAACTAAACTAAACTACACTAAACCCGACTACTGAAAAATCACGCACTACAAGAAAATATTCTCAACTAAACCCGTAGTCATACGCCAGTTTTCCTTACAACTGATCGCTTACTACTGTTAGAATATATTGTTTAGTTGGCATACGACCTCGGTTTTCATGATAATATTTTCTTGTTACTGCGTGATTTTTTTGTTAAATGCTACAAGATAGACGATGATAAAGAATGCTGCGCCGGCCCCAAATAATATGTAATAGGAGGAAGGAAGTTAATATTCTACTTATTAAAACTATAAATTATAAAAGTAACTACCTGATATTCGCAGCTTCATTGACATACTGTCCCCATCCAACCAAAGGCGGTGTGGTAAGTGCCAGTGAGTAGGTCCATATGAAGACTATCGACATGATAGCCCCCTTGGAACTGAGGTGCCTGGAGTTGAGCGGCCTGGTCACCATCATGTATCTCTCGAAGGATATCACCGTTAGTGTCGTTATTGATGTTATTCCTGGAACAAAGATACAATTTTGTTAGTGTCAAAGGAACGAACGTAATAATGCGAACTAACTGCGTTCGTTTGATCCCTACTGCATCGTTGTTACTTAACCTCTAGTTATGCAATTAACATGTGATATATTTATGGATTCATTCTATAAATCCTCAACTTTATAAAGATAATTACGTGTAGTTTCCTTGATTGAAAAAAACCTATGTAAAAAAGATATGTAAGGAGTTGTTTAAAATGACATTCAAAACATAATCACGAAAAAAATATTTATACACAACAATCCGTTTCAAAGATATGCAATATTTTCCCCACGCACTAATTTTATTAAATATGCACATGCGCACCGTACCTACACCGTGTAGGCACAGACAGCCGCGCGAGCGAGACGAGCGCGTTGTCAAATACCTACGTAAACAGCTGATTCTAATTTTCCCATCTCGTTTCTCAGACTTTGGACTGGCAATTTATCGAACTTACCTAAAATTTAAATCCTTCAATATTATTTTTTGCACTATGTTAGTTGTTTGATACCGAGCCAGTACACAAAATTCGGAACATTAATTTTTTAACACCTTATATATTAGCCATTAACGTCCCACTGCTGGCCAAAAGCATCCTTACACTCTTTCCAGCTCTTTCTTTCTAGAGCTGTCAAGGACCAATCTTTATTGGAGGAGTCTAGCTCATCTCGCCATCTCCGTCTGGTACTGCCAATGTAACAATAATTTATTCTTAATTTTTTGTAACAAACACAAGACCAAGACTTTCTTGGCTATTTTCATGGTTCATTCCATGGTTTTTTTTTGAGCATGGGAAATCATCAAATAAGTTCTCCCGCTCTGGGCGGAGCGGGAGGGCGTATCAGACTTTTACTGACAAAAATCTACCCGTGTTCCCTCAGTTGCCTGTGTGCCGGGGGCCCCAGCATCTGTTTCGAACAACCCGGACCCCTGGCAAGATAATGCCATGGTCAAATCTTTATTTAGAAGAAGACAACAGACCACCCACGCCATAATTAACGCTATTGTATCTTTGATTGACTTCCTCACAACAAAGGAATTATTTCGAGAGTGGACAGTTGTTTGTTTGCTTTTGTCTTTGGCGTCCTTGAACTTTCTGTATCCACCTAGTAGACTATGGTATTCAATATTTGTAGGAAACAGGGTTTGAGTAAAATGTTAGAATTTATAATGAGTACCTACTGCGATGATGGCTAATTGAATGGTATGGAATAAATATGGAAGAAAGATAATATTACTCCTATCAAGTTTTTGGTGGTCAGCCCCGTCAGGAATGAAGTTCTATATACGCTTTTTCTTCAACTCTGAATGTAACGTCGCGTCGTTTACTGTATCTTTATAATACTCAAACTTTTATAGAGTTCATTATCAGGTAAAGCACCCTCGAAAACCTTGAAACGACAGCCATGATGAAAAATTTCACAACCGCCATCTTGAATTTTCATTGTCATTTCACTCGAAAACCGTGAAACCTACCTGTCTCTCTGGCTTAAACGTTTTTTCGTCACGTGACGATTTCCGAAAGTTTACTCTTACCGCAATTTCTATGGTTCCATTCCAATAATAAAGTGATAATAAATTATAAGCCTAATTTAAGTAGATACGAACGTGAATTGAAGACGTTCGGAGGTACTTAGTGCACCTAAAATAGTTTCTGACGTTTCATAAGTACCCATGCAGGTTTATGTGAAATAAAATATTTTGATTTTGATTGACTTCTTCGGACTTTGTACTAGCATCGGGCCATATATTAAAAAGTAGTGAAATTACTTTAGCAGTGTCCAACTAATTGTTTCTAATAAATTAATTTACTAAATCAAAAGACACTATGATTTCACGAGGCCAATTACTTTGCAAAATTAGTGATGTAATAATGGAATTCCAGGAATCGAGAAGAATTTCAGCATTATTATTTTTCACGAATGTCTTGAATTATTAATAATCGCTTCCCTACGGTTTGTCTGTGTCAGAACGAGAAAAGGAAAATGAGGATTTTACAAGAAATCCCTTGTGATATTAATTTATACTAAGATTGTGTCTTGTGTTTTTGTTCTAGGACAGAGAAATTTGATTTTTCTTTATTGTAAAAAGAAATTTAGTAATACCTATTGAGGGGCGGGTGGCCAAGTAATATAAGCCGCACAGACCGATCAATCAGGTTAAGTTGCGCTTGCCTCGGTTGGTCCGTGGATGGGTGACCATCTTTACATACGAAGACACCCCTCCGTGCCTCGGAAAGCACGTTAAGCCGTTGGTCCCGGCTGTCATTTGTGGATCTTTGAAAGTCGTTACGCGTCGTCAGAAGCCCGAAAGTCTGACAACCAGTCTTACCAAGGGGTATCATATTACCCAGTAACTGGGTTGTGGAGGTCAGATAGTCAGTCACTCCATGTAAAATGCTAGTAATCAGCTGCGACCGGTTAGACTGGAAGCCGACGTCAACATAGATGGGAAATGACTACACAGATGATAGTAAAATACCTATTATCGTGACTCTGAACCAGAGGTAGACTAGTTAGTTATCTGTTGGTAATAAGGTGTTATTTTCACTGTGCTAATAAGTAGTAAAAAATGTGGTGGGAAATCAACAGAATCTGCACTGGACTCACAACTCTTTCTTTTTTGTAGACTTTTGTTTTGATCCTACTTCTTATTAATATTATAAATGTGACAGTTTGTATGTTTGTTACTCTATCACGCTAAATCAACATCATCATCATTTCAGCCGATAGACGTCCACTGCTGGACATAGGCTTCCTCCAATAAAATGGAGGGGTTTGCCATAATCGCCACGCTTGGCAGGCGGGTTGGCGATCGCAGTATAGTTGTAAAATGCATAGAAAACGCTGTTACCCATTCTCTAATAAGTCCCTTGGTCGCCTTCTACGACACCCACGGGAAGAAATCACGCTAAATGGCTGAATGGATTTAAATGGAATTTGACATACATATTGTACAGTTTGTAACCTGGACTAACACATAGGATACTGTTTATCCCGGTAGTACGTTTACGTAGGATATTTTCCGAGCTCCACGCGGACGAGGCCGCTGGCGAAAGCTAGAATTATAAATGCGAAAGTAGGTTTGTTTGTTTGCTGCGCTTTCACGCTAAAACGGCTGAACGGAATTGGATGAAATTTGGCACACAGACAGACCGTTACCTGAGTAAGGACATAGGCTATTTTCAACCTGGATCAAACACAAAGTCCCGGACAACAGAGCTAGTAAATTATATTTGTGCAATTATCATCCTGTAGAGTCCCAATAAATATTTATTTCAATTTTTCTTTCAAACGCAACAGTTGGACACTGTTTTGCAGACCGTCACTAAAAAGGTCCTCCACTAGTTGTCTTTGTGATTACGAAAATCGAGTACCTACCTCCCTACCTATTTATTATTGTAAAGCGTATCTCAGTAAGAACTTGAATTTTAAAAACTGAAAAGGATATATTCATTTACCCTTTTATTTATAAACGTTGTTTAAATCTAAGTAATGATTAACGGCTGATTAACCATACATTTTTGACGTTTGAACGTCTCTTAATTAATCATCATTTATAAATAAACTCCTGTTTTATCGAAGTACCTACACTGTTTTCTTCATATGCACAGACGTGGTAATGACATTTACTCGTAAAATAGCGGTTAAATGCGCATCGTTACTTTGTTGGTAAGGATGCACACTTTTTAACCGACTTCCAAAAGGAGGAGGTTCTCAATTCGTCGGAACCTTTTTTTTATGTATGTTCCCCGATTACTCGAAGATGGCTGGACCGATTTGGATTATTTTTTTTTGTTTGAAAGGTTATACTTCCCATGATCATCAAGTCAGGATCTGATGATGGGATCCTGGCGAAATAGAGAGAACTCTTCAAATTTTATAGGCACACTTGAAGCGATTTAGATAGTTTTTGAAAGAATACTTTCTCGGAGTGGTCTCATTTCAATTTGGTGAAGATCTGATGAAGAACTTCGGAGATAGGCAACGGAACTCCTCAATAAATGATAGCAAATGGACTATAATTGCAGAATTCTCATGTCTGTCTATTGTTTACACCAGTTCATAACATAACATCACGCCGGGACGCTGTGAAGGGGTAAGCACATGTGAACCACTAAAAAGTGAAAAAAAAAACTTAAAAAAAACAACCGACTTCCAAAAAAAACACTAAAAAGTGAAAAATAACTTTAATTTCGGAAGGCGGTGACAAAAAATTAAAATACGTATTTAAGAAATTAAAGTTATTTTTCACTTTTTAGTGTTTTTTTGGAAGACGGTTGTTTAAAAAAAAAAAGTTTTTGTAAATTTTGTAGTACCTACATTTTCACGGATTAGGCGTGCGATGCCTTCTTTGAGTTCCTCAGTTGTCTCTGGGTGGTTCGGTTTGTCTGGTGGCAGTTGTCTTATTTTCTCTGGACTTTTTGAAAAGTTAATGTAATTAATCTATACGTATATATTATATATTATTATATTACAATTCTGAGGAGCTTGTTTGTTTGTTTGCTTGACCATGCTAATCTCAGAAACTACTGGTACGATTTGAAAAATTCTTTCAGTGTTAGATAGCTCATTTTTCGAATATATATCATCACGCTAAAACCCTTACGAGCCGATCAAAGAGAAAAAGTCACGAATACGAAGTACTCGCACCGGCAGGCGAGGTGAGCGACGGTGTGGGCCGGGGAGTAAGAAATTTCACGCGAACGAAGTCGCGGGCAGAAGCTAGTATATACATAAGTACACGTACTTTGAAGTTTGAAAACTGAAATTCTTACCGAGACACCCTTTATTTAAATTTACCGTTCATACAACAGCGGAGAACTGTATCGGATAGCTAAACTGGGATTAACATAAATCCACACGGATAAAGCTTCAACACGATTTTATTGTAATTCATAATGTATTCACCAGACACCTTTTATTCATTACGTTGGTGTTACTCTGTAGTGTTATGAATAAAAGTAAATGTCATATTTGAATATAGTTAAATAGTAATAGACATTACATAAGGGAGCAAAAGTATAGGTACTAACAATATCATAAACCAAACAAAAAATAGGACAATTAACTGTTATTAAAAACATAGATACGTACCTGTATCAATACAACTTCATCGAATTCGCTGACCCTAACTAAGGGTTGGACCTCATCTGGCAGCACGGAATCGCATTTGTTCCGCCTGTGCTACCACGTGCTGCAGTATGCTGCCGCATGCGAACGCGCGCTGTCGCATTCCGCAGACAAAAAAGGCGATCGCACGCAGCAAGTGATCGGCGGTGAAAGGATGCGTTAGCATGCTATCGCGCGCTTCAGCGTTCCGGAGTCTCCCTGCCGACCATTGCATTTTGTCCGTGATGCCGATCGCCTCGAGGATTCCGCCGCGTGCTATCGCATTATGCTTTCTGTCTCGGTCTAGCAAATGGCAGTTCTAAGCGACAGAAAGAGAAAGGGCGACGGAAAAAGGCGATTCCGTGCTGCCAGATGAGGTCCAACCCTAAGACATAAAGGATAGTGGTGATTTTACTCCAACATTTTACTTTGGTATTTTATAAATGTTGATGCAAAACGCATATGAAAGCATAAAAAATGTTCATCCATTTGTGGGTGTTCATCCATTCGGTGAAAATTCAATTCCGACAATATGGACACGAGAACTTCTTATTACTAAGTATTTTCAACACAACAAAGGGCTTATCGCCTCTGACAGGCTATTGTGGTGCTAAGACACCTCTTAAATAAAAATATAGTGTCCACGAACAATGGGAGTGAAAATTACTTCAGTTTTTAGTATTATTCAGACGTCTGTCGTTTCGTTTTGTAGAGAGAAAATAGTTGCAGTCTTTGCGTCTTCATTTCATATTTAAGTGCTTAGCTTTTGGCCGCGGCTTTGCCCACTTTAGGGAAATGATCACGCAAACGTACTACTGAGATATAAAGTATCCTATGGCCTATTGACATTCTGTTGCAGCCACAACTCAAGATTGTTTGACAGTTTCTTTCTTGCTTTATTTGTTTTCACAGCTTAGACGCGACCTGTTAATGAGACCTACTATATCACCAAAAATCACACTAATGAATACTTTGACGTGTGTTATTATGTTAAATATTTATTTAACAAAATATTTTAATCATTGTTTATATACACACCGTGAAATTTTAATGGTTGTTTTTCCGCAGCGAAATGGTTTTGTCTTAGTAATACAGTCGTTTTATAAACAAATAAAATATTAGAAACAAAAAAAGGCAGATTAACCATTGTGAAAAATCACCATGTGCGAGAGTTTATTTTGCTTTGAACATTTATGCATCGCGCTTCCCTTTGTTGGAGGTGCGTGCGATTCGAGTAGTACCTACAAGTTACCTCTAGTGTTACTATTGAGTAGTGTTTTATCGAGTTGATGAATATTTTTTTAATTATTTTATAACAAAACAATCTTTATTTTTTTACTTTTACTCTATGCTTCGAAAGTACTCCTTATGGCGTGTTGTTCTGCCGCGAGCAAGAAAGGATTTAAATTTCACGGTGTATATATAGGGTGTAACAGAAACCCTATTGCTATCCTTAAGCACTAAAGACAACAGCTGGTATAGAATCACTATACATAGTTTCAGCTCAAAATAAAATACTCTAAGAATTGATACCAAATTTTCGGTTTCATATGTTTCTTAAATTCAAATCATAACAAACGTGTCACCGCACTACGTAGGTCAATAACTTTCCACGTTACTTGCCAATATCACGATAAATCTCTTCCGAGTAATGTGTTTATTTCAGTTTGAAAAGTTCGGTTTCAGGGCCTCAAGTCTGCTATTACAATAGTGTCAGAATGGTCTATCATTGATTTCATAATTGTTGATTTTGACAACTTTGGTAATCTACTAATATAATGGTGTCATTATGACTTTCCTATGGTAAGCCACTGACGCTCCATTGAAAGAAATGGCATTTATTGGTAATCTCGTACATACTGACATAGTAAAAATATATATAAATGAAGTCGGGCATGAATAAATAAATGTTCAAAAGTAGTAGGTTTTGGAAAATCATTTCTACTAAGGGGTTTTATAATAATGGCAATACGACAATGCTATTATAACACAATTCTATTACGAGACCATTGACCGACCAATGATCGACCATTATGAATTTAGCAGATTACGAACTTTTAGCAAAATGACAATGGGATCGTGTTGGAATGACGAATTTATAAAAATAGCAGACTTGGGCCCCTGGTATCAATGTATTAAAAATTCTCATAACTTCGGAACATGTAGAGATAGGATTAAAAAACCCTTCCAAAACCGTTTGATATCATCCAAAGAAGCCGTGCCCTTGGTATGCATATACCCTTTCCTTTCCACATTGCATAAACTAACGCCTTTCTCCCATGGGGGTAGGTAGAAACTACAGAACGCTACCTGCTACGATGCTTATATACTCCTTTTGCCTCGTTTATGTTCATAAATGTGTTTGTTCTTATTGTGTCATTTTTATCTCATAGTATACTGCACCGGTTGACGTCATCACGTCTACGCCGGCTGTCGCTGATAACCGTATAGGGTCGTAGCATTATGCTGAGTGATGGCCGTTTTTCGTGGATGTCACTCACATTTTCTTCCAATGCCTAATGTCGTTTCGAGCATTTTTGTAATGCATGGATTTAATGTGCGCTTAGCTTAAAACAGCAGAGTAATGAAAAAGTCAACGAATCGATTTCATTCTCATATCCCCACACACAGTAAGCTCCACCCACCTCGCCTTCTGTCGAGTAAGCTCAGCCCAAGTAATTTTAATTTCGGTTTGACTCGTTTCCGCAAAGACTATAAAGAAGGCACTAATAAGCACAAGTAGTCAAGAAGCTCCAGTTCTTTACGAGGATTTTTCAAAGTGTAGTTTCCTGAAAGTGGTAAAGATAAAGTTCTAGGGTTAGTACTTAATTTTCTGAAAGTTTTAAGTACCTACTCTTGTTAACAGCTGTTCGGCTGGCAATCTATTACTTTTAGAGTTCCATAGCTCAAAAGGAAAAATGGAATCTTTATACTTAGGAGCAATTCGTTGTCCGTCTGTCAGTTTATCAAGACCCTTTTTCTTAGGAACGCGTGGAGTTATCAAGTTGAAATTTACATCAATACGTAAGTCCACGGTCCCTTGGAGTTAAAAAAATCAAGTTTCTAAGTCTGCGTTTACAAACTTACAGTTGCTGTTGAACAATTGCCCGTGACGTTTATATAGGTCATCATCATCTGCCTAGCCTTTTCCCAACTATGTTGGGGTCGGCTTCCAGTCTAACCGGATGCAGCTGAATACCAGTATTTTACATGGAGCGACTGCCTATCTGACCTCCACAACCCAGTAACTGGGTAATACGATACCCCTTGGTAAGACTGGTTGTCAGACTTTCGGGCTTCTGACGACCCGTAACGACTGTCAAAGATCCACAAATGACAGCCGGGACCAACGGCTTAACGTGCTTTCCGAGGCACGGAGGGGTCTTGGTATGTAAAGATGGTCACCCATCTACGGACCAACCGCGGCAAGCGTAGCTTAACCTGATCGATCGACCCGTGCAGCTATTGTTACTTTTATATAGGTATGGGAGAATATTTTTTAACTACAAACTTAAGTTTGTTCTTGGGACAAATTCATCCTAACTACGGAACCCTTCATTGTGCGTGGTCTAGCACGCACTTGGCCGATTTGTTTTCTTTGTTTGACCTAGATTTGTATAAATTACCATAATCGCATAATTGCTACTGCCCATCGTTATAATTACAAAGTCAATTTATATAGCGATTATCAATCATGAAAGAAAGATCTAAACAATGTGCAATTAGTCTTCTATACTCTTTTTGAAGCCAAGCTTCCATAGAATTAATTTGTCTGTGGATGCCACTGCTCCTCAAAAGGTAATTAATCCCACAGTCTTTTTACGGTACCTTTTATGACGGGATAAATAGGAACGCCATTTCCGTGCAGGGTTTATAGCTATATATATATTTCGTATAAATATAAAACCAATGTATTCTTTTTGAAAAAAGTTTTTATTTTTCACTTTTTAGTGGTTCACATGTTCTTACCCCTTCACAGCGTCCCGGCGTGATGTTATGTTATGAACTGATGTAAACAATAGACAGACATGATATTTCTACAATTCCAGTCCATTTGCTATCATTTATTGAGGAGTTCCGTTGCCTATCTCCGAAATTCTTCATCAGATATTCACCAAATTCAAATGGGACCATTCCGAGAAAGTACTCTCTTAAAAACTAGATTTTTCTCATAGAGAGTAAAATACCCTATTGTAATCTAGCTGTAGGTAGTATTTTAAGCTATTCATGTCGTCTATCTTGCTGTTAACCTGTGAACCTGCGAACCTGCGTACTGTATTATAAATATTTTCTATTTATATTAAACATTTCAACATCATCATTTGCCTAGCCTTTTCCCGCCGGGGTCGGCCTCCAGTCTAACCGGATGCAGCTGAATACTAGTATTTTACATGGAGCGACTGCCTATCTGACCTCCACAACTGACCAGTCACTGGGTAATACAATACCCCTTGGTAAGACCCGTTGTCAGACTTTTGGGCTTCTGATGACCCGTAACGACTGTCTAGAATCCACGAATGACAGCCGGCATCAACGGCTTAAGGTGCTTTCCGAGGTACGGAGGGGTCTTGTACGTGATGATGATCACCCATCTACGGACCAACCGCGGCAAACGTACCTTAACCTGATCGATCAACCCATGCGGCTGTTATTACTTAGCCACAAGCCCCTTATTAAACGTTCCAACATATTAAAAAAGAAATCTCAATGTTTTGTGAAGTCGTCATTTAATCCGTGTCGCCAATCGCTAGATTGATTTTAAGCCATTAGGCAAGATCTTAAATGTATGATTCTTAGGCTAGAAACACACATAGCGACTTTAATCTACTCACTGATTTGTCGCTAGGAATGTCAAAGTCTGTGTGAGGAGGTGGGATTTTTAAATCCATACCTACCGTACCAGGAATAAAGCCTGGTTTTTCAAAGCTACCAAAAACTTACATAAGGTCCTATCATGTCAACGATTTCATTGAAACCTCTTTAGAAGTAACATTGTACTTGCTTTGAGGCTGTTGCTCATAAATTAATTTGTGACATCCCTCTGTCACATCAAATGTCACACAAAGTTATCATTGAACACAAATTGTAATTAAAATATTTAGAAGCAAAAGCGATGCATGAAAATAAAGCAATAGAAACGGCACTTGTTTATAAATCAGCGTTGATTTATCAATGATCATCGAAAGGTGCTCTTGCAAGGTACGTTTCCTTGCCCTCGTTGTGAACACCAGCGACCTGATCAACGAAAGATCCACGTACACGGCTACTTTGCTCCATTCCCTATTAGCACCAGCTGCTATATTCACAACCTACATCATGATTGGCAACTACGTCATCAGCGGTTTTCGTGAAAAACAAGCTTCGAAGTTCCTACAAGCGTACTCACTTGTTGCTTGCTCCATCCTGCAAGGTGCATTATCTGTATCTGTGTTTCAAGAGCTGAAGAAGGTTGGCAGAGCCAGTTCTGCCCTCGTGTTGAATGCAGTCCTGCCTATTTTTACGTTAATGCTGTTGGCCGCAGATCTAGTAATTGTATTGCTTTCGAATCGAGAGCCAATAATGCTGCCTATGTCCTCGTCAATGTCAAGGGAAGTCTCGCTTGCCCGCACGATCTAATGTATTGTTTTTATTTTTTTTAATCAGTATATTTTATAGTTTTATTAAATTGTTTTACTTCACTGTATTTTGGCTTTCTTTTCTTATTCTGACCATAAAAATGAAGTAAAGAACAACAGACGTATGCCAGTTTAAAATGAAGTAATTTCTAACATTTTGCAGTAGATCCAAGCCGATAATTTGGTCCCTGTACCCATTGGGAATTCCGGATCTGAAATTCCGCCTGAGGTAGCGCCCGGAGCGTCCGAAATCGAACAGGACGTGGCGGTGGGATCCAGTTAATAAAGTAATTCTTCTCGCGTGTGAATGTCGGGTCAAACATTTTAGTTTGAAACTCCGGATGAATGTGGTGAAATGTATAATGGCCAGAGAATGGGCAGCGTTGCAGACTACATTACATTACCTGCACTAACTCTTCGTCTTTTTGCCAGTTAGCAGGGCATGTAGCGGGGCTGCTTATCCAATATATTTAAGAATTGTGGTACTAGTGGTTTTGAGATTAGAGATCAAAATTCAAAATCATGTATTCAATTTAGGCTGGGAGTTAGACTTTTTTTAGAACGACAATATTATGATTATTTGCTACTCATACTTATATATTTTTAATATAAGTATTTACACACACACAGGTGTTAGGCATTTGGCGCAGGCGTAAGGCATCCTACTGCTGGTATAGGTAACTAAGTTTTCTCTGTTTTTTGTTTTTTTTTGTGTGCAATGCCGCAAAGATATCAACGGACATCCTGTTACCTAGGATTCAGTACATATAAATCTAAACGTTGGGACGTTTAGATTTATGGTCGGTTATTTAAAAAAAAGGCTGTGTAGTACATACCTACATTTTGATCGAGTAGATATTGCACTTTTCAATGAAACACCAGATTTTCTTTTGATTACCAACGATAAATTTCTACGCTAGGGTGTCTAGAATTACGTGTTGAATTCATGGTTATAATTTGCGCGTCGATGTTCCAGCCACACTGTGTTGTGTACCTTAACTTTGATCAAATAATTTTGTTTTCTTTCTATCAAAATGACTTGGGACAGGTTGCCAAACGTCAAAAAAGAAGTGGCGCAGCAAAATTCCCAGCAACACATCTTTCAGAAAGATTTGAGAGCTCTAGCTCTCAGGCTTGATGGGGCGACGTATCAGATACTTGTGCAGCATGACCACTTTTATATCAACTCTCAAGAAGTTGAAGTTACATTTATATTTTCATCTTCGACATCGCGCCGTTAAAATCTTTCTACAATCTATAATTGTGTCTTTCACTTCTTCTAATTCAACGGCGGTCATGCTACATCTACTGAATGAGAGAAATCGAGGATCGAGTTAAATAAAACACCTCATTCCACTTAGAATATCTGAATTTATTTACGTAAGTACTTGATATGGTACTCTTGTAGTACAATGACCGACGCTGACACTTCATCGTTCATTGCCATTAAACATGCGTAATTTAAGGCACATGTGCCACAGCCGGCGAGGAATCGACTAGCTATCTACGATTTTCTAGCTGAAGTAGTCACTGAATCGATTTCAGTACCTTATAATATGGGTATTTGTTTTAAATGATGTATTTTGCCAAACCTATCGCCAATTGAGCCCAAGAAAATCATCCTTATTTCAAGGCAATAAGAGTGAATTTTAAATGCATAAAGTTATCCTAGGGTCGTCACGTTTTTCTTAATTAAATAACAGTTATTTTTCAGAAAATACGTTTTTATCATTGTATTATGCTTTTAACTCAATATTCTATTTGGGGTATATAAGGTGTTGCGTTAATTATGCTACATGTTGTATATAGCTGACTGTTCACACCGCCGCCGCCGCTACCGCCGGCGAATATTCATTTGTTGCAGTGACGATAGAGTACTCGCTCAGCGGCGCTCTCTTGGTGGTCAGAACACTCCGCGTAGCATTTGCGGCGGTGTCCCGGCACTCTCTACGAAGCTTGAAAATTCAGGTGAGGGGTAGGTACTTGGAGATGTCGCGCCTGTTCATACCTAAACCCGCAGCTGCCGAGCTATTCTGTTCAAATCTCACCGTGAAAACGTACGTGAAGCGAACTCAAAGTGAGCTGTCATTCCACATAGGTAATGCCTGGAATAGACCCTACTGACAGCTTTTTTTTTTTTTTTTCTGGGTGGGAAATCATCAAATAACTTCTCCCGCTCTGGGTGGAGCGGGAGGGCGTGTCAGACTTTTACTGACTAAAATCCACCCGTGTTCCCTCACTTGCCTGTGTGCCAGGGGCCGCGGTATCTCTTTCGAACAACCCGCACCCCTGGCAGGCATCGGCCCTTGTGGACCCCATCAGTTGGTGCTGACATCTCTTTGAGGCGCGCGTGGAACACATCGCGCCGTCGACCCGGGCTTGGTCCTTACCGGACAGCGAGCTACCCATTACTCGCCGTCCGCAAGCCCGTACCTACGGTGGCCGGGAATCAGCCTGGGATTCCCGACGCCCAGGGCGTCTCCTGCGAAGGCCACGGCTGTGAGGGCGCATGTACTGCATCTCCCTCACGTGCGCCGCCTCCCTCTTTGCGAGCATAACTGCTTCGCTGAAGGAGGCGACTGCTAGCCATGCACTCTCGCTCCGTACCATGGCCTGGACCAGGGTCAGACGCGAGAGATCGCCGCCGCCGATCACCTCCACGAGAACACGGCGGTGCTCCGCCCAAGTCGGGCAGACCTCCACCGTATGCTCCACCGTGTCCTCTGGGCGATCTTCGCAATGGAAACACCCGGGCGTTTCCTCCCGCCCTATCCGAAACAGGAACCTCCCGAAACAACCATGTCCGGTGAGGACCTGTGTCAGGCGGAAGGTGAGGACGCCATGCCGCCTCTCAAGCCACTCCTCAAAGAGGGGACTTACCGCCGCAATCGTGGCGTGCCCAACCCTACTGACAGCTCCAGTTTAAGTTCAGTTCACTTAAGTTTTCACGGTGACAATTGAACAGAATAGCTCGGCTGGTCTCCAAGGTGAAGAGTATTGATAAATCACGTTTGGTATATACTCATACCAGCGAGTCGCGCAGTTGCTGCTCATTGCTCGCCAACTCGTTTTTAGTTGCTAGCTCTACTCGCTTCTCGTTAGTCGCCGGCGATGAAACAGTCTAGGTGCCTTATTTAGTAATGCTAATTTTCAAATTTTGAATTTCGTAAAAGGATTAATTGGGCAATTTATTAGGCTCATTAATTTGAATTTATTTTAGTCAACAGTGTTAACATACTTTTCAATGATTTAAATGGGTAAACATAATTATTTGGTATTACCGAATTTGGATTAGATAATTATATATTATCACTTGGTTTAAATAGGTTGATTTTACTTATGTAGATTCTTTTACATGTTGTGAATGAGAGAACGTTGTGGGCCTACAGTTTCTATTCTTTATTTTCATTCCTCTAAAGTACCTGGTACTTATTGACAGGCCTGCACTGTCCTCCCATACCTAATATCACTGTAATTTGAAAACATTATAAAATCCAATTATTTTTAAAAGAGTAACCGTAGAGTTTCTTGCCGGCTCTTCTCCATAGGAAGCGACAAATTGGAACCGTGCACCTAGCTTCTGACGTTTCATAAGTGCCCTTGCAGGTTTATGTGAAATAAAATATTTTGATTTTGATTTGATGATTTGAGGTATTATATTTTATTGAACCGTTATTCTAGTGGAATTAAGCCTACTGTCTTAGATGTGTAAAGTTAATTGCCCTTTAATATCATTAACATAAAAATTAATATTATAGGTTTAATTACCATAGGATTTATACCTAAGCCTCTGTTTTCCCAATATTTCCCAAAACACCGAGGTACGAAACGATTTAATTTAATTTGCTACATGTCTATTAGAGAATGAACACTTGTGTCAATTTAATAAATTCAACGTTAGTCATTATTTTATGGTTTTTGTACCTAAAAAATAGAACTGCAAAATATACCTTAGAGCGTTTGTCCATCGCCGTCGTCACCTGGACGTCACTGAAAAACGAGGTTATTCGAATCGAACATGACGTCTCGGGGTGACGATAATCAGTGTGTCTACCGCTTTGGTATCATTATCATCATCTGCCTAGCCCTTTCCTAACTATGTTTGGGTTGGTTTCCAGTCTAGCCGGATGCAGCTGAATACCAGTATGTTAAATAGAGCAACTGCCTATATGATCTCCACAACCCAGTTACTGGGTAACACGAGCGTGGAAGCGTCTTTAATCATCATGTTCTTAATTTCAATGTAGCTAAAGAGTGCGTCATGTTCTGATCTTCGCCACCCAGTTTTTGAGTAATACGATACCCCTCGGTAAGACTGGTTGTGAAACTTTAGGTCTTCTGACGACCCGTAACGACTATCCAAACAAAGATTAACGAATGGCAGTTGGGACTGAGACCAACGGCTTGACGTGCCATCCGAGTATGTGCAGATGGTCACTCATCCACGGACCAACCGCCGCAACTGTAGCTTAACCTAATCGATCGAACCGGTCGGCTGTTATTACTGATAGAACAAAACAAAAACCAGGTGAACAGCGCGTTGCGACTGTAGTGTGTGGACATGATCAAATGTGTTTTGTATTGCAGGCACATCGGCCCATCACAGTCTCGGCGCAAATTATTTGAAACTTTGTCGGCCGAGATATCGGCGCTCGGATGACGGAAGTGTACCTGGTTACGAATCCATAGTAAATGTATGTATGTATCGCTACTTCGGTGCTCTCATCTCGTTCACCGTAACTCCTCGGTGACGATGGTGGTGGGTAACCACCTTTACACGTGTTAAGTATTTATGAACTAAAATCACGGCAACTTATTTAATACATAAAAATATCTA
Organism: Polymixis lichenea; assembly: GCA_949091785.1. NCBI lineage: Eukaryota > Metazoa > Arthropoda > Insecta > Lepidoptera > Noctuidae > Polymixis > Polymixis lichenea. The sequence goes on along the minus strand of OX420943.1, from coordinate 18,842,239 downwards.
AATATGAGGAAAATCGATTTATTGGGTGGCACGTGTAAAATTGTCCTAGTAACGCAATAAATAATTGGAATTATTAGGCCGTTTCACGTGATGAAGATTATATTTTTTATTCATAAATTCGTAAGATCTTGTCTACAACCACTGGTACTTCTGACGATTTCATTCATGTTATTGGTTTAAAATAAACCATTCCTGTATGAGTTTTAATATATTTATTGTGTTGTTTTTTTTTGCGATTGCGACATAACCATCAATCACATTAATTACAAATCATCAACATCTATCAATCATCATTATCATTATCATCATTTCAGCCGAAAGACGTCCACAGACGTCCGGCAGGTGGGTTGGCGATCGCAGTATGGTGGTAAACTGCATAAAGAACGCTGCTGCGCATTCTCTGGTAAGTGGCATCGCCTTCTACGACACCCACGGGAAGAAATGGGATGGTGCTATTCTTTTCACGACCGGCACCACACGGAACGTGATTAACGATTGACAGCACGGTTGGCGCAGTGGTTAAGCGATTGACTGCAGTGCTGCGTGTCGCGCAAATTTTTGTATGAGCTACAAGTAGTTGTTCCGTGTGTGGCTGTTTGTGTATGTGAGTTTAAATGTTTGTAAACGCACCCACAATACAGGAGAAATTCCTAGTATGGGGCAACGTTTAAAAAAAAAACCAAAAAGCATTATCAAGAATGAAGAAATATTTTCTGAACGCCCAATACAAGGTGGCAGAGATATCGACGCGCAACCTGGAACCACAAATATAGTAGATGATTTTGAAAGCGGGCGCTGAAATTTTTCATCTGTTATTATAAAAAATAATCCGTTCCATTTAAACACCGTGACATTTTATTCATCTTACAACGACAGCCTACTTCATGTATCCAATGACTACTATAAATTTTTTTTAAACATATAAATGATTAAACAAATTAAAAGGTTTATCAAAAAAAAACAAGACTTCCAAAAAAAAAAAATCACTAAAAAGTGAAAAATACTTAACTTTAATTTCGGAAGGCGGTGACTTTGGATTTGTATTTTAATTTTTTGTCACCGCCTTCCGAAATTAAAGTTATTTTTCACTTTTTAACCGACTTCCAAAAGGAGGAGGTTCTCAATTCGTCGGAACCTTTTTTTTATGTATGTTCCCCGATTACTCGAAGATGGCTGGACCGATTTGGATTATTTTTTTTTTTTTGAAAGGGTATACTTCCCAAGTGGTCCCATGATCATCAAGTCAGGATCTGATGATGGGATCCTGGAGAAATAGAGAGAACTCTTCAAATTTTATAAGCACACTTGAAGCGATTTGGATAGTTTTTGGAAGAATACTTTCTCGGAGTGGTCCTGTTTCAATTTGGTGAAGACCTGATGAAGAACTTCGGAGATAGGCTACGGAACTCCTCAATAAATGATAACGAATGGACTGGAATTGCAGAAGTCTCATGTTTGTCTATTGTATACACCACTTCGTAACATAACATCACGCCGGGACGCTAAGCAGAGGTAAGCACATGTGACCCACTAAAAAGTGAAAAAAGAAAACTAAAAAAAAAAACAACCGACTTCCAAAAAAAAGACTAAAAAGTGAAAAAAGAAAACTAAAAAAAAACAACCGACTTCCAAAAAAAAGACTAAAAAGTGAAAAATAACTTTAATTTCGGAAGGCGGTGACAAAAAATTAAAATACATGTCCAAAGTTACCGCCTTCCGAAATTAAAGTTATTTTTCACTTTTTAGTCTTTTTTGTTAGTGTTTTTTTTTGGAAGTCGGTTGTTTTCTTTTTGAAAAAGTTTTTTTTAGTATATGGTGTACATATTATTTGCACCAACGACATCCCTATTTTATGTCCAGGCTAATCACTGTCCATTTCATAGTTGCCTAGAAGAGATCGCGGAAAGCAATAAGGTCGGGGGACCTTATTGCTACAATGGGCGATATAATATTTTATAGTATATTTTTTTGTGGTGTACAATAAACTACATATAAATAAATAAATAATTCGCGACCGTAACAGCCAATATAACCATTTAAATACACCAGCGCTGCGACACTTTTTTAAATGTCGCAGCATCATGCTGACCTTTGGACCTCGTACAGGATTTTCTGTTTTCTTATAATTTCTCATACGATAATTTAATTTTCAATAGTTTTTATGATAAATTCTCCCGCATCACTGAAATGCGATGCAATGTGGCTTTCCTTTTTACTACCTAGCAGTAGTCGTGATATCTGCATTGCAACCAATTGCAATTTAAAACTGTCATATTCCACACTAAACTTTATCGGCCAGTATTTTATCGGATTTGGATCGGACACAGTGTAAAAGCACTCTAACTCAGGGAAAAACAGAATACATTATTTTGGTTACCTTCCGGCCATAACAAATGTTTTCACGCCCAAAAAATCCGCAGAGAATATCCTTTACAAATATTTGCGGTCACAAGGTTTCGTCCAGTAATATTCTAATAAATTACCCAAATACACAAACGAATAATTCGTAAACTTTATTGTTTTATGATAAGAATAAAATCTGAATTATGTTTAAATGGTCCTAAGTAAACAGTATGGATTTGAATCTTTTGATAAGTACGCTGTTATGGTCAGTGATTAACTGCCTCGTTGGGGCCGTTGGTCTCGTGATGCGAGCGCGATAGGTGGACACGGGGTCTTGGGTTTGATACCCAGATCGAGCAAAGTATTATCCTAATAATACCTACTACGAATACTAAAGAGTTGGGTTCACACGTCACCGTCCATCCATCTGCTAGGGGTGCGGGTTGTTCGAAAGATATACCGCGGCCCCTGGCACACAGGCAACTGAAGGAACACGGGTGGGTTTTAGTCAGTAAAAGTCTGAGACGCCCTCCCGCTCCACCCAGAGCGGGAGAAGTTATTTGATGATTTCCCACACAAAAAAAAAACCGTCCATCCATGCATAAACGGTTTAAAAACAAATGCAGTATGAAACTGTCATGTGATTCCAAAATTATACGGTTAATATATGGTACTCGATCTTCGACAGGTGTTTTTTTTCTTATTGATTTTATCAGCACTGCTCCCAAAACGGTAATAGAAAGTATCGTGAGGAAACCGGCTTGTCCTTGAACCAAAAACTCAAAGACGTGACATCTAGCAACCCTCACTGGGCCTGCGCGGTGGATTACCGCCATCCCTGTCATGAAGAGGAGGTCTGTGTCCCATTATTAGGTGGTAACATTATTAGGTTGATTATGCATTGCATGGTTCCGTATGGTGCCGGACGAAAAAGAATAGCACCATCCCATTTCTGTCTGTGGGTGTCGTAGAAGGCGACTAAGGGACTTCTGAGGGGGTTCTCTTTGCATTTGACCACCATACTGCGATCGCCAACCCGCTTGCCAAGCGTGGCGATTATGGCAAATCCCCCCTTTTTGGGGGAGGCTTATGTCCAGCAGTGGACGTCTTTCGGCTGATATGATGATGCATCGAGTGAATGGGGCTTTAGGGTTCCAAAGCCCCGATGCATAAATCATGTTCATTGTTAGGAATTTCTGAGTACCAGGTAGTCTCAATTTGTCACTGTGAAACAGAGGGCAATGTCAGTTTGCACATATAACTTTTTATTTAAATAAAATTGCCGAAACGTTGGTGAACAAAACAGTTCTGCTCACCCCTTCGGCGAATATAGGCTTAATGTTATTTTTATGTTGATTGCGTATGATTTTGTATGCCCGTGTTTTAAGATCAGTCTTTTGGTACAGCGGTATTTGTTATGCATGTTCCATTAATATAATGGCATGTTTTCTCTGACGAAACAACGGCGGGAAATAAATGAACGGAAAATGTGTGGGATTTCCTTTTAAAAGGGTGGAGTTTTTCCTGGTATGACTACATATGAGGTCTCATTTAAAGCGCCCTTTTTCAGGTTGGCAATGACAATAAATATTGTTTATTTAATCATTTATGTAGTGCGAACGCATCGATCAACTGAACGCAATCAGGACTTTTAAACCGCGGTCAAGGGCTATTATTGTCAATGCAAAATAATCAGCTATAATGTTCCAATTTCTGGGATATAGGCCTCCCCTCTTTGAGAGCTAGTGTGTCGTACTCGTAGATATATATATAGATATATATAGATACTTTTTCGCATTTTCGGTTCTAGGATATGCCGGTTTCCTCACAATGATTTTCTTGATAGTTTTGATAGCAGTGGTGCGAATGAAGTGGATTACGGCCCTGTCCTTCTCATACAAAGGATCTCAGAAGTGAGAGAACGTTATAACGTTATAGGCTTATTAAAAAATAAAAAAATATTATAAATACAATATACTATAATAAGAATCTTCAACGCTCTGGGCAGCGCCGAGAGTTGAAAATCGTACAGTGTGTTTTGTTCGACACGCTGGGATGCATTCTGTTGAATTTTTAATGGTCGGTTAAACACCGAGAGTTGAAAATCCAGTGAGCGATAATATCCCGTCGCGATATTTTTTACGTCAAAGCGTACGCGGTCTTAGATATCTTATATTATCGAGATTTTCACTTCAATGGTTTAGTTAGGAAAACTTTTATTTTCATGTAACGAATATTCTGAAACTAGGTAACTTGCTCATTCAGTATTTCTTGTTTGGAAAATTTTCGGTAAAAGTAGGTACACCGACTTACTCCGCGTTTAATTAATATACAAGTACAAGTTTCGGTACTAGTTTTCAAAAGTCTTGTAAAAGACATGTACAAAATATACTTAATATTTCATCACAGCTGGTTTCCACGAAGGGTTAGGCAAAGGTGTCCTATAGTAGATACCTACATCCACATTTCCTCAGTTTTGTTTAAGTCCCATATAATAGGGGGCGAGCCTATTGTCATCAACCGGGTACAAATCTAGACTCCGGGCTGCTACTGAGAAATTCGTAATGACAAATCCCAATAACACTTTGGCCAACTTTGAATCGAACCCAGGACCTTATGCTCAGTAGGTGTGCTTGCTACCAAAAAGTGTCATGTATAAAACATGTAACATACAATTGTATTGCCTTTTTTCACACGTCATCATCATCATTTCAGCCGAAAGACGTCCACTGCTGGACATAGGCCTTCCCCAAGCTCTGCAAGGGCTTCTGCCTGTCAGGGGTGTGGGTTGTTCGAAAGAGATACCGCGGCCCCGGCACACAGGCAACTGAGGGAACACGGGTGGGTTTTAGTCAGTAAAAGTCTGACACGCCCTCCTGCTCCACCCAGAGCGGGAGAAGTTATTTGATGATTTCCCACCCGCAACAAAAAAAAAATCGTCATCATTTCAGCCGAAAAACGTCCACTGCTGGACGTAAGCCTTCCTTAAGCTCCGCTACTTCGACCGGTTCTGTGCTTCCCGCATTCAGCGGACTCCTGCGGCCCTCACAAGGTCGTCGGTCTACATTGTGAGAGGCCTTCTAACTTTACGTCTTCCGGTACGCGGTCGCCACTCCACAACTTTTCGGCCCCATGGGCCATCTGTTCTGCGAGCAATACTTTTCACACGTACCTATTGCTAACTACTTTGATAACCTTTTTTTTAAATATAATTATGTTTAATAATAACTAACCTGGAGCACATTATGAGCAGTGATGGCATAAAGGTTTATCCCGAGATTACGTAATCCCGACATGAGCTTTACTCTGTGTAAACTATTTCATCGCCACTGCTCCCTTAAAGGCGAAAGAAAACATCGTAAGGAAACCGGTATGTCCTAGAACCATAAATTCCAAGACATGTGACATGTACCAACCCGCACTGGGCCCCCGTGGTGGATTACGGTGCATTGCTTCTCACTGAGAGGTGGCCTGTGAGCCAGCAGTTGGGGAATTATACACCGTGACATTTTAGTCGTCTTGCAAAAGTGGTCCACTCAATGTATCCGTCATAAAATACCTGTAGGCGCGATTAAAAAATTGTTACCATTAATTAAGATAATAGGTTCAAAGAAAAATAATGCGTTAGAATTATGAAACACCCTCCCTGTTAATAATAGTATCAAACGGTAAATGGTATCTACCTACCTACCATTACATTCCATCGATAATTCCATCTCCATAACAGGGTGTTTCAAACTACGCCATACGTCATAGTGAATGATATTTGAATTTTTTTAATTATGCAAATGTTCAAAAATGTCAATTATTTTTTATAAATGATTAGTAGTCATTGGATACATGAAGTGGGCTGCCGTTGTAAGATGATTAAATGTCACGGTGTATAAACAGTGTGTAACAGAAACCCTATTGCTATCCTTAAGCGCTATAGAATCACTATGTATATACATAGTTTCAGCTCAAAATAAAATACTCCAAAAATGTACACCAAATTTTTGCTTTCATATGTTTCTTAAGGGGAACCTAGTCGTGGGCACGAACTCACTGATGGGCCTAGCTAAAAAGCACGCTGTCTCGCCAGGCATCGTGTCCGACAGAGGTGGTATCAGTGATGAGCAGTTAGACGCAAGTCTACACGCACAACGTTTTTGAGTGAGATGCAGGATCGTTCATAGTACAACAGGCGCGTAAAAAATTAAGAACAGTCCTTCGGAAGATCGGGTTTTATGAAAAAACCACTGTATAAATCAATAACCAATAAAGTTTATTGAAGTTTTCGATATTTGAACTTTGTCGGTACCGACTTGATTTTTCAGATTTTATTTTAGTATTCTGTTTCCGTACAGACAATATTAATAATGAGACAAAACCATACACTGTTTAATTTTTGATGTTCATTGTCGAACAGTGGAGTAATACACTCCCGAAGTTTGTATGGGAAAAATTTGGACTTGATTCACCTTAAATTCACATCATAACTAACGTGTCACCGCACTACGTAGGTCAATAACTTTCCACGTTACTTGCCAATATCACGATAAATCTCTTCCGAGTGATGTTTTTATTTCAATTTGAAAAGTTCTGTTTCTGGTATCAATGTATTAAAATTCCCATAACTTCCAAACACGTAGAGATAGGATTAAAAAACCCTTTCAATATCGTTTGATATCATTCAAAGAGTTTGATATCACTCTTGGTATGTATATACCCTTTCCATTACACGTTGTATAGGTTGTTTATGATGATGATAAACCTAAAGCAACCAGCAAGAAGTTGTTCATTATTATATTAAAGTACTTGGATAAATTATATACCGGAGAATAGTATATGAATGTGTGGTCCCTTTGAAGCAACGTCTACACGAACAACGACATAGAATACCTTAAGTAATTAATATATTTCGCTCTGACCGGACCAGCAATAATATTAGTTTTTGGCAATTATAGTTATTTTAACATAACTGTACCGAAATACATGAAGCATTGCTATGAAAGAAAAGTAAACAAAAAATTGTAGATAAACAGGAAAACACGAAATATACATCAGAACAGCCCAAATGCTGGTTTCAACGCTTGAAGCAATTTCTAACTGACAGCCTTTGACTGTACTTACAAGCATCGCGCAAGGAAAGATAACGAACACTTTTCCCCTACGTTTTTAGGAAGATCTTTCCTCCTAAAAACGTAGCGGAAAAGGCAACACTGGTCAGTGTTGCCTTTCAAGAACATCGCATATTTTATTTTGTTTTGTTACAATATACGAAATAATGAATGGATTTCACCGACCACAGCGTGGTGTGTCCAGAAATCGAATGAACCCCAAGATTTGCATTAGCTCCTGAAGCCTCATGTTTCATGGTGCTACAGAGACCATTGCATCTTAAGGAGTAGACCGAGGGGTGCCGTAATAATAATGAGGACGTGACCTTAGGATGAACATCACCTGCCTAGCCTTTTTCCAAATATAACTGGACGCAGCTGAATACCAATATGTTACATGAAGAGACTACCTATCTAAACCTCACACAACTAGGGCATGCAATTATCCAATCATTTTAGTATTCGGATAATTCGGATACTTTCATAACGTTATCCGGATAAATCCGGATAATTTGGATAGGAGTGAAAAAAAAAATTACCACTATGTCATCAATTATTTATATTCAATAATCAGTCTAACGAACCCTGGCAAAAATAAAATAATCTAACTTAAGTAGGCAACAAAACAAGTAAAAAAATGCACAAGTAAGTAACATCTTGTAACGTTTTTTATAAATAAATACTTACATTATTAAAAAAAAAAAATCTGAATTATTAAATAATAAATGACAGTCGGCATAATGAGATCAAATTTATAATTGACTAAGATACTGGCTTCTTGGACCTCCTCTATCGCAGTGGATGTTGATGGTGTGTTTAATAAGGATTTATCGATCTCTTTGCTTAATTGTAATTTAATTGACAAAGATTTCTGAGATGTTCTTTGCTGTTGTAAACGTATAAGTGCACTGTCTTCATCATCGTCATCATTATCCGTCGTAGTTTCCTTACAAATTTCACTCAAAGCCGCAACTAATGGCGGGCGAGGCGTCTGCAACATGGCGGCGGAGTTCAGTTCAGTGTTGCCATTTGCGAAAAATTTACGAATCATTGTGCAAAAAAATATATTTTAATGTTGAAATACGTAAAAGTAATAAACCAAAAATTATCCGTTTTATTCTTATTATCCGAATAGTAACGCATTTGATATCCCAATATTTTATATCACGGATATCTGAATAATTCGTATATCCGGATATTATGCCCTACTGACAACGCAGTAACTGGGTAATACGATATCTCTTGGTAAGACTGGTTGTCAGACTTTCGGGCTTCTGACGACCAGTAACGACTGCCAAAGATCTACGAATGACAGCCGAGACTAACGGCTGAACGTGCTTTCCGAGGCACGACGGGTCCTGATATGTAAAAATGGCCACTTATCCACAGACCGACCGTGACAAGCTTAGGTTGACCTTATCGATCTACCCGTGCGGCTAAAATACAACAACACGGAGCTACAAGCCCCGACTTTTCTAAAAAGTCTTTCTATCGCTTTAATAAACCCAAATAGAGACGCGCCCCCCGCGGACGCAATATGGTAGAAAAAATCTAAAATACAAAGGCGTTCAACTTTATAATAATCTACCAGTAGATACCAGGAGCACATCTTCTTTCAACATATTTTTTTTGGGTGGAAAATCATCAAATAACTTCTCCCGCTGGGTGGAGCAGGAAGGCGTGTCAGACTTTTACTGACCAAACCCACCCGTGTTCCATCAGTTGCCTGTGTGCCAGGGGCCGCGGTATATCTTTCGAACAACCCGCACCCTGGCAGTCTTTCAACATATTTAAAGCTAAACACAAGCAGTACGTCACAAACAACACAAAACTATTGAGTTAACGACAGAACTTAGTCTACACACGATAACATGTCGACATATTCGTACCTACCTACATTAACAAATCAAAACTGTTTGCTACTGGACTACATGTACTTTAATAATGTACTTATTCGCTAAATGAACAATGTACCTATGTTCTTCTAGATTAAATAAATAATCTTTAAACCCATAGGTAACAGAACTACATGAGACGCCACAAACATGTTATTATTTTTGAGCATTCGGCAGTAATTGATCACAGTAAACACATCACCTTCTTCAGCTTGAACTTATTTTTAACCCCCTATCCACAAATCCAAAGACACAGTTTCTCTCACTGTTATATTATGTCAATCAATCTTTGTCAGCCACTATATTCTCTACCTCCATTAGAGGATACATCAGTGACGGAGATACAGTGGCTACTGACAGACGCGCTTGATTCACTTGAAGATTGAAGGCTGAATGGAGGCTTGGCAAAAAAACAAGTGAACGGAATCGTCTGTGACGGTCTCAGGAGGTCTATTTGTAAATATTATCCAGACAAGTAAATAGAGAGGTGTACTATATAATACGCCCACTTGTCGCCTGTTTCAAACGGGTATAAATGTGCATTCCATAGTAATGTGTACTACTGAGAAATCATACAACATCACGCCTGTATTTCTAAAAGGGTAAGGTAGAGGTGTAAACCCACATTTTGCAAGTTATGTTATGTAATAAGGGGCGAGCATTTTGTAATCAACCGCGCACACATTCAGACTCCGGGTTGATACTGAGATATTCTAAATAGAAAAACCCAGTAACACTTTGTCCAAACCGGTAATCGAACCCAGGACCTCAGCAGTAGTGCTTGCGACCACTAGACCAATGAGGCAGTAAAATCGTGACTGAGAAATCGAATACTGAAAAGCTTTTCTTTCGTCTTTCTAAATAGATAAACGAAAGATAAAAAAAACCATTGAACTATGAAAAAAAAAAGCATAGAACAAGAAGACATTCCCCTTCTGAAAATATAGGTTTGGAGGTATTCGACGGCAATGATAACGTATTTCCCATTAAAAATGTAAGCACCCACATGCTCATATGCCTACCTACATATTATATTGTAGCCAGCGAGATTCAAAAACCTCTCTCGATACCGTACTTTAGAGACAAAATTATTGTTATATCTGATCCATGATTGTAAAACAAAAGCGCAAGTACGTTTTAATAAAGGAGAATAAAACGAAAAACTTGATGAAGTTTCGAAAAGTCGTAGTCGTTTCAATCGTCGTAGCTAAGGTCTACGTCGGCGTACCAACCGCTACGAAAGCGTAGCTACGTGCTACGATGGATTATTATTTGCAAATAAGTCATTTTAGTGACCGGACGACGAAGAAGTTGTGTGCCCGGTTTACGCTAGTGAGTAATTATGTCTAACAGAGGGATACAAATTATTTTAATTCGACTGCCAAAAGATTGCAACGATAAATTACTTTAATTATTGTCTGCTGCCAATCGAGCTATTATTAGACGTGAAAATGGATGACACAAGTTTCTCCTGTTACTTAAAAATAATTTTCCCATAAATACATGGCTTTAACCATAACATTATAAACGAAGCTTCTGCGCGCGATTTATTGTTTTAACATAAAATATATATAGCATCGCATACCCCACCCGCGATTATATTTTTCTCTTTTGGTTCAGTCTGCCTTTTTTTTACTAGGGTTCATAGGGTTGCAGCGTGATATAATATAGTCGATAACCTCTCTTAAGAATTAGGCTATACAATGCAAGTAGATTTTTTTAAATCCGACTGGCAGTACCAGAGATTCCCCTACACACAAAAATACAACCTTTACCTTTTTAATATTATATTAGTTTATAGTAAGTCGTAAGCAACGATTTCTGACAGCCTTTAAGATAGCTATCTATTTTCTGTCACTCTAAAGCCCATTTATATAAACTGGGTCAGACTATGTTCTCATTTGCTCCATGGTAAAGGCATGTACAAGGTCTCATTCGATATTAGATAGCAGTTTCACACTCTAGGGTAAGGAGCTTAACGTCCCATTCAATATTGTTAAGAGTTTCTCGTGAGCATGATTTAATACTTATATGATGTCCCTTTTTGTATTTTTTTTCCTGTTTATTATATAGACTTATTTTTGCTCTTTCTCATACATGTTTGTGTGTACAATTTAGTTGCACGGTTTTTTTTTTGTTTTGGGTTTTGGCTTCGCACGGTTTGTGCATTTAGCCAGTGTCAAGTAATTTTTCTTTTTGATCAAGTACATGGCCCGATATCGGGCACGAATTTACAAAACAGTCATAGTCGTCTTTAGTCAGTCAAGTCAAAGTTAAGTCAAAGTTATTGTAAAGCGGTAGTAACTTTACAACAACCTATTAGGAGTTTTTGGGGGGAACACGAAAAGTCCACGTTAGTCACTTATTTTCACCTTCACTACACTTGTGCACTCACACGTAATTAAATTGAATAATTCACTACCAAAATTATACAATTTTATTCGCTACTTCACTAAATTTCATGAAAATAAAAAGGCGTGCGACATGTTCCAACGCGATCCCGCCAAAAACTCAGTTGCACGGTTATAAACATTTATACAATACATACATACAAATAAATACAATTGAAGTTTCTGTTTATAAAACAGAACGGCTTTTTACTAAATGCATATGAAAGAATATAGGTAGTAGGCAGGTACGGTACTTATAACGAAAAAACCATCTTAAAAAAATGTCAGTCTATTTGGTCCAGGTGATCTCAGAAACGGCTGGACCGATTTCGACGGGACTTTTGGTCCAAGTAATCTCGATTGGCTGGACCGATTTTGACGGGACTTTTGGTCCTGGTAGCACGTTTGTGGGATAATTTCCGACATCCACACATCACAGCTAGTATATAGCTAGAAATACGGTAGGGTTATACCATTTTAAAATTCCGGGACAGTAAGGACACCAACAATAATAGATGTGTTGCCGGTTTTCAGCAAGATGTTTGAAAAAGTTGTGCTTAATTATTTTAACACCATTAAAATCTTACACGTTCAACAGGGTTTTCTAATGTTTGCCATAATTTAAAATGCAATAATTTTTATATACCATACTTGTATTTGTTATAATTTCATTAGAAATAACGCTTCAGTTACCATAATCGTGAAATTACATAAAATCGTTTTCACTCATTTCATTGGTCATAATAATTTTAATCCATACATTTATTTGCTATATTTTTCATTTTCTTTAATGTCGTTTTCCATAACAGTTTTCATTCACCCTATTATTAATTTGCCTATATTAGCACAACAATGCTAGTGCAGTACAAGCGCCTGCAATTTTAATGTTGTGATCATGTTGCATGCTTGCTTTGCAAAAGAAGAAATCTAGCGGGCAGCGGCCGCTACCGTGGCAAGCTCGCTTCGCTCACTCGCCTTCGCGCGTTTTGTGGTCACAGTTTTAACCTAACCTAACCTAGCCGTTTCGAATTTCACAAACTGGAATCTACCATGCAAGTTTGCTTTGCAAAATAAGAAATCTTGTGCTCGACGGCCGCTACCGCGGCAGGCACGCTTCGCTCGCTCTCCCTCGGGCGTTGTGTGGTCACTGTTCTAACCTAACTTTATCTAGCCGTTTCGAATTTGACAAGCTGTTTATTGTCTAAAGATTGTTTGCTGTAATAAATCATTTGATTACAGACCCAATAACTTAACGTCATTATTTTTTGTACAAAACAATAAACGTTTCTAAATTATATTAAACTAGCTTTTGCCAGCGGCACGCTCGCATGGAGGTCGGTGTATTATATATATAAACCTTCCTCTTGAATCACTCTATCTATTAAAAAACCCGCATCAAAATCTGTTGCGTAGTTTTAAAGATTTAAGCATACATAGGGATATAGGGACAAAGAAAGCCACTTTGTTATATACTATGTAGTGATGTTGCTTATGTCAAGTATCGATTATGTAATGTGTTACTTATAGAAACTAATGATTATAAACACATGTTATTATGGAAACATATTTTATGTCAAATAAAAGTTATGACTAATAAGTTGATATGACAAGCGTGATAAGCATAAATGATAATAGTGCAAATAAATATTATAGGGGGGATGATTATGGAAACCAATAATAGTACAAATTATATAATGGAAAACAAGACAATACCGTTCAACAGTATGGTTTCACCAAGGGACGTTGTGACGCCGGTGTCACCTTATTCAATTACGTTCAAAGCGTGGGAGTCATCCCACGCCGTAAATATGTGTTCACATCCAAGACTTCATAGGTCATTTGTGACCTCTCCAAGGCATTTGGTTTCGTAAATGATGATGGACAACTACAAATTCAAACAAATGGTGGCAATACATTCGGTTTTAAAGTTAAAATGAGTGTAGTACAAGGCTCTATATTAGGTCCTGTTCATTTCTTAGTATATGTATATTAGTGATGTACCTCACCCATTTTGTTGGAAACCCGACCACAAGTAGTGTAATTTACTGACGATTCTTCTATATTTAAAAAAAAATTAGGTGTTCATCCATAACACAGTTTGCTGGGAATCACGCTCGTCTCAAAACTTTAATGGGTGGTTCCATTTAACATCTCTAGCAAGACGGCTTAAGTCAGCGGCATATATTATGCTGTGAGAAAAATCCGCCTATTTACTGATGGAGATACTGCGAGGCTATACTTTTTAGTTACTTTCATAGTATCATATATTATTATGGAATTTTACTTTGTAGGCGGGTTGCAGCGATCGAATTTATTTTTTTATTCTGCGGAAAAGAGCCCCCAGAACCATATATGGCCTCGGCCCTTCAAGCGCGATTCTCTAAGGAAACTGTTTATACATATTAAATTAACATCATGATAACTTGTCAATATATCTACGATTTTTTTTTAGGAAAAGATCTACTTCTTTTTAGTAAAAGCGGTGAAAGACCCAATTATATCAATAGAAATAGGGACCTAGTTCAGCCAAGTTTGAGGCTGACTAAAAAATATCTAGTTATTTCGTTTTTTTTTTACTTTTAGCTTTGATTTTGAGTAACTTAGGCACAAGACGAAGTAATAAAAAAACCACACAAAAGCCTTTACATAATCTTTGTCAGATCATGTGAAGACAATGTAATTAGTGTCTGAGATGGTATTTTCAGGAAAGAACCACACAGATTTGAGTGGACCAGTCCAGTCAGTGCAATCATTTGTCAGTAATTGTGTAGCTTAACTCAGAACTTGACGAGCTCAACGTCTCGATAAAGAAAAGACATTTGAGTAGGCCGCAAAAATAATGAAACTACCAACATAAAAACTAACGGAGGTATTGTTTGAACTACGAACAGACACTGTGCGCCGTTCGACGTGGATGATCTACCACGAATGCCATAGGCCCAACCAATCACCACATTGTCAATCAAATTCGCCGCATTGACGTATTTTCACAGTGAGCAGGGAACTCCGCACGAGCCCGTAACTGAAATTCGAAATACAAATGTGAGGCATGCGCGGTAAACCGATCGAGGCGTATGCCTCGCAATGTCTGTACACGGCTTTAAATACCTTAATTGTTCTCCGTGTTCCAAATCGATCTCAAAAGGAGAAAATACGACGATAAGTAAAAATATAAAACGTAAAAAGGTCTTAGTAAGTTAAGTTCAAACGTAAAGTATGTGTGCTTATCAGCAGCTTAATATCATAAAACTTAAGTGAGGAGGGCATAATGGCCTTATATTTTATACCTTCTTTCGCACGTACTTTACTTCGATAATGTAGACGTAGATCTGTTCAGGTTGAGGAAAAAATCTGTTGTGAAAGTTTGGACGTTTGTTACTCAGTCATGGTTTAACAGCGGAATGGTGGCCTAGTGGTAACGGCTGCTACTTAGTAGTTGTATATATAGGATCAGGATGCTGTTGCGACTGCCGTGGCGTTGTAGTGCTTCGGGCATGTTTGCCGAATCTCACGCTGATGGTTTTCACGCTATCATGTGTAAAAAAAAGGCTTCCTTACCACAGTGCTTGCGTAACACTCGGAACGGCATCCTGAAGATGATTATTAACAGGCCAGACTGTCCTATACAACGGCACTGAGAATAGCTATAGGTGCACGTAAGTAATTATTTTCATCACATAACGTCATACCTGTGATTCCCTAAGAGTTAGGAGGCGTAAATGTACCTATAGTTTGTTCCACTCTGAGCCTCGAGGGTAGGCTTAGGTATTTTAACTGTGTTTGTGTCATTACTAACAATATTAATATAGACTGTACGACTTTCTGTTACTAACCCATCATTAACCAGTCTATGGACTGTTAATTTTACCGTGTTTATGTCTGAAATAAAGATTTTTATTATTTATCATTATATGTCCGTGGGTTTGACCCCAAACAGCCGCTTTATTTTGTATAAATTATTTCATCCCCACTGCTCTCAAAACGGTTAAAGAAAACATCGTGAGGAAACCGACATGTTCTAGAACCAAAAATTCGAATTCTTGTGACATCCACCAATCCGCACTGGGCTGGCGTGGTGGATTGAAGCCCACCCTCTCTCACCAAGAGGACGGCTATGCACAGAGCCGTCCTGAGGCTGATTACACCTATGCTTATGTATGCTTTAACTATGGACCGGATTTAGATCAAAGGTAAACAGATAGACTATGATAACCTGGATTAACATATAGAATACTTTTGTACAGGTCATCCACCTGCCCTTAGCCCAATTTATTTAGGGTCGGCATCAACAACATGTCTTTTTTTCCATAGTTTCCGATTGGTCGTCATCTTGGTAACTACCCCCTTTTTAGACAGATATTTTATCAAACACTCCATCCGTCGTTTTTTTTGGTCTACCTTTAAACACTCGCGAAATTTTTCGCAATCCTTGCGGAGGGTTGAGGAAAATTAGTTTATAAAATAAAAAAAGTCATTTATTCAAATTAGGCTGAGAATCAGCACTTTTCGAAAGTCAAAATACATAAGACAGTCCCCCAAAACGCCCGCCCTTAAAAGTTTATTTGAAACAATTTAGGTATAGCATTACAAAAGACACGAAGATAGCTCTGCCCTGCTAATTGTAAATGCAGTACTTGCAAAAAAGCGGTTTCGAGAAAAACGCGGAAATCTATAACGTAAGTAGTAATTTGCATGACAGCGAGATTCACAGGAATCTCGCTGTACAAAAAACATACTTCCAGTGCCCAAATATTTTTATTTTTCCCATATAGGTTTGCCCCTAAGGATGCCATTTCTGAAAAAAAGTGAAAACCCATAAGTGTCGATTACTACAGATACAATTAGCCGGGCAGTATTTTACTTACTTACAGAGTATTTTACTTTGGCAACTGCTGCCAAAGTAAAATACTGTGGCGAGGCTATCAACGCCCCACAAAAAATATTGTGGCGCGGCTATCAACGCCTCACTAAAAATACTGTGGCGCGGCTATCAACGCCCCACAAAAAATACTGTGGCGCGGCTATCAACGCCCCACTAAAAATACTGTGGCGCGGCTATCAACGCCCCACAAAGAACACATTGAAGACATTTGTTCCAGACTTTCACATCTTTAGAATCATAAAATAATTTAAGATTTACAAAAGGAAAAAAAATAAGTTAAATTAAAGGAAATTAATTTCACGTGCCAATACCATGCCAGCCGATTTCCACACATCTTTTTAGTGACCCGCGTGGTGGATTACGACCCCCTCCCTCTCACGGAGAGAAGGCCTGTGTCCCAGCAGTTCCCGGGAACGTTATAGGCTAAATATGTATGACTCATTCAATGTGTTCAGTTGGCAAAAGACAGAATTCATGCGCTGTTGCTATACGACAACTGACCAGCAACCCACTGTAAAATTCAAAGCCACCAGCTAAAAGAACTCGACCATTTTAAATACCTATGGTCTGTGATCTCTAACAAGGACACGATCGACGCCAACATTACCCACCACATCAACAATGGATGGATGAAGTGGCGACAGCTCTCATGCGTGTCATGCGATAGCAGGATGTCAGTACATGTTAAAGGGAAGGTGTACACAACTGCAGTCCGACCAGCTCTGATATACGGTGCCGAATGCTGGCCAGTAAAAAAGGCTCAGGTCCAAAAAGCTCACACGACCGAGATGGGGATACTGAGATGGGCAGGAGGTGTCACCCTTAAGGACAGAGTAAGAAACGAGCACATCCGATGAAGTTTTAAGATCCGCCCAATCGGAGAAAAACTCTCTGAAGCGCACCTGAGGTGGTATGGCCATGTAATGAGAAGGCCCAAGGAACACATGACTAAAGCAAGTCCTCCACATGAATCCAGGTCCAAAAAAAATGAGGTAGACCCCCTTCTCACTTGAATATCTGTTTTCAACAACGACCTGAAGCAAGCCCAAGTGAATGACTCGACGACCCAGAACCGAAACGTCTGGCGAAGAATGACGAGGAGAGCCGACCTCAATTGAAATGGGATAAGGCGAGAGAGAGAGAGAGAGTACTCATTCTATGTGTTCACATAAAACCATACGTGTACCTATAATAGTTTATTTAGGAAGCGAGTGAAACCGCAGGTAATACCTGCAGGCTGAGCACGAGCACCGATTTGTTGACGGAAGAATAGACATGACTATTAACTAAATGATGTACAATAGGAGAAGATAGCTATGTTTTTCTATTAATTATCACAGTTATGCGTTCTAAACTAATCATGATTTTTTAGATAATCGTATATACTTTGAGGCTGTCGAGCAGAAAGTTTGTTGTCAGTGTGATTTTAACAGTTTGGGAAGAAATATTCTTCTGAAATAGTCTACGAGTACATTTATAAGGACCTAGACGAAGATCGTTAGAAACGAAAGACAAAATGACGGGTTGTAGAAACATATATCTACGGTGCGATGTCAAAAATGGAGAAACGAAATCTCACTTTGTATTGAAAAAGCACTGTCTATTCTTCATAGAAGTAGAAAGCGTCATACTTACGCTGCAGGTAACGTTAAAATGGCGCTTAAAAGTCGATTCGCACGATTTAAATCGCCCGACACGGGTGAATCGACTCTTTTTTTAAAATAATTTATTTTCTGTAGGCGATTCGTACGAAGTAAATATTTTTGTGGGTGAATCTACAACTTTCGGTATACCTATCAGGTAATTGGCATAAAATTGTATTTTTCTTACTAGTTAATAGGAGAAAATCGAGCTAACGTTATTCGTTTATCGCAAACAATTCAAAACGTGCCAATTGGTTAATACTTATTACTGGAGTTGTCGATTCACCCACAAATATTTAACATCGTGCGAATCGCCTACAGAAAATAATATGTATATGAGAGTTGATTTACCCGTTTCGGGAGAGTAAATTAGTGCGAATCAATTATTAAGGCAAAAATGGTTGTTGAGAATCCACAACCATTTTTGGCTTATTAGTTGAATCAGTTTGGAATTGTGGAGTTTCTTGCCGTCTCTTCTCCATAGGAAGCGACAAATTGGAACCGTGCACCTAGCTTCTGACGTTTCATAAGTGCCCTTGCAGGTTTATGTGAAATAAAATATTTTGATTTTGATTTTGATTTTGAATCACACTAATTTACTATATCGAAACGAGTAAATCTTTTTTGTGCGATTCAACTAATAAGCCAAAAATGGTTGTGGATTCTCATGTTTTGTCTCGTGAATGTTTGATGATTGCTTGATAAACGTTCCTTTTGTATCTTTATTTCCATAATAATTGTTTTCTAGTATCGTGTATCAGTTATTGGTTCCCAGAGTTCTTAAATTGTTCCAAGAAACTGGCGTGTGTACCGTGTCGACAATCAAAATAACATCGTAAATTGTTGGAAGGTGTTCTACTTCTGTTCAAGGAGTGGGTATTATTTTAACTGGGTCAGCTAGAAAAGTAGCAAAAAAGAAATACAAATACCAACAAATGGTATGAGGTTTCTAACCGCTAAGAAGGGATGAAGCTTACAAGTTTCGTGCGAACTAAGGTGTAAGCAAAAGTTAATATTATATTCATTAGGGTTTCATTTTGTAAATTGTTTCGTACCTAATAACTGCTAATATGTAGGTCTCTTATTTGTACTAACACATATTTAGTTTATCCCCAAACAAAGACTAGCAATTATCTTCATATACAACCTGCAACCTGTGAGTTGCAGCTAAAAATCAGCGTCGGGTTGAACACCTTTGTTTTCATCAAACATTATGCTGAGCTGAGGCCCTTTTAGCATTAGATACAATTATTATTTTCAGTACTTTATAGGTTTAGGGGTTTGTGGCCAAATAATAACAGCCATATGGGTCGATAGATCAAGTTAAGGGGAATCTACTCGCGAGCGATTCGAACTCACTGGTAGGCCTGACTAAAAAGCATGCTGTCTCACCAGGCATCGTGTCTGACAGAGGTAGTATCAGTGATGAGCAGTTAGACGCTAAACTACATGCACGACGTTATTGTGTGAGATGCAGGATTATTTATTGTCAAACAGGTGCGTGAAAAATTAAGAAAAGTCTTTTGGAAGATCGGGTTTTATGACAAAACCACTGCATAAATCCATGACGAATAAAGTTCATTTAACTTTTCGATAAGTGAATGTTGTCGGTACCGACTTGGTTTTGGAGATTTTACACGTCTTTTATTATTTAAACACGCCCAAAGATAGATACAATTACCAAGAAAAACTAATCTTTGTTGGTTCCTAACTTTGTAATGGCTTATTATTTTAGTATTCTGTTTACGTACAATGTTAATAATGAGACAAAGCCATACAGTGTTTAATTGTTGGTGTGCATTGTCGAACAGTGGAGTAATACACTCCCGAAGTTTGTATGGAAAAATGTCGACTAGATTCACCTTAAGCCACGCTCGTTGCGGTTGGTCCATGGTGACTATACCAAGATCCTTCCGTGCCTCAGAAAGTCCATTAAGCCGTCGTTACAGGTCGTCAGAAGCCCGAAAGTCTGACAAACCAGTATTACTAAAGGATATCTTGTTACCCAGTAACTGGGTTGTGGAGGTCAGGTAGGCAGTCGCTCCATGTAAAATACTGGTAATCAACTGAATCCGATTAGACTGGGAACCCGACGCCAAAATAGTTGGAAAAAGGCTAGGCAGATGATAATGATGATAGGTTTAGGGTTTTATTATGTATTACCAATAAAAACATTTTTCTTTCTTACAATTCCCAAAAACATACCTGCCCATATTTGCACGCAAACTGGAGGGGTAGTAAATTGCGCAAATGTCATGGAAAGAAACAATGCAAGACAATGTGACAAGATACGGGATGGTCTTCATATTCATTTGTTGACAACGATGTTAACAGTCCTTTAACCTTCCCTCATTCTCTTTTTCATTTTACTTTAGTCCTTTTTCCTAAAGAGATATCCATTAAATAGATAGATGAAATAGTCTTTATTCCGCACCAAAAAAACGGAAAAACAAATGAATGGCACAGTATGAAAACTCATTTAAGGCTCGTGCAGACTAGCGCGACGCGACGGTCGCGTCGCGATACTCGTAGAACAATTTCTATGAAAACTTAATGGAAATTGTTCTACAAGTGTCGCGTCGCGCTGTTGCGTCGCGGCTGTTTGAAGAAGCCTTTACTGGACATTAGTTTAGTATGCGTTTCCTCCATATAAGTACAAACAAGCGGAAAGGTTGAGGCGTACCGAAAATGTAAAATGGTGTCATTTATCATCACTGTAATAACTTCAATACAATGTATTTTGTAACGTAATAAATAACTCCTGACTCTTTCCACCAAAGCTGTACTAAGAAATGCAATTTTAAAAAGAGAAAACGTAGAAATATGCTTCTTTGTAGGTACATACTTACTCCAAAAGAGTAACATACATAGAAAGAGTCTCCGAGAGTGCCGATAATTCAATTCGTCCGGTGCGGTCAAAGCGGTGTGTGGAAACACCGCTTTGACAAAAAACCTATCTGACGGTCTAACGGTACTTGACGGTACGGTGACTTTTTAGCTTATGTCTTATTGCTCGTGATAGATAATCAGGGGCCCAAGTCTGCTATTTTTATAAATTCGTCATTCCAACACGATCCCATTGTCATTTTGCTAAAAGTTTGTAATCTGCTAAATTCATAATGGTCGATCATTGGTCGGTCAATGGTCTCGTAATAGAAATGTGTTATAATAGCATTGTCGTATTGCCATTATTATAAAACCCGTTAGTAGAAATGATTTTCCAAAAACTAATACTAAATTTGAACATTCATTCAGGCCCGATTTCAATTGTATATTTTTTAACATATTAATTATTACTTTATTATTGTTAAATTTTAGCAGATTAAGTACCGCCTCAGTCAGTCATTCATTTGTCATTATGTACAAGATTACCAATAAATGCCATTTCTTTCAATGGAGTGTCAGTGGCTGACCATTGGAAAGTCATAATGATGCCATTATATTAGTAGATTACCAAACTTGTCAAAATCAACAATTTTTAAATCAATGATAGACCATTCTGACACTATTGTAATAGCAGACTTGAGGCCCTGGGCTGACAATTGGTGGAACGACATATGTAAATACTAACATATTGGCAAACACTTAAAAAATATAATCAACCTCACGGGGGCCAGGTGTCAATTTTTCTAAGAGGGAAGCCGAAGCGAAGTTGGCTTTATCTTACTGACTTATCCGTAAAGAATACTTACTTACTCTCATTCTAAAATGAATATAGGAATGTAAAGAATTAAACACAAGAAAATTTAACAGCTGAAAACCAAATACAATGCACCATCTCGTTCTCGCTGACGCATTTTTCTATACCTGTCTTCGCCATAACCTGTTGCTAAATATAACTGTTTTTGTTATTTGAATGTTACAGTGAATTAAATACTCGTAGTGTAACTATATTTTTTGACAATAGTAGCCACCTATTGACGTGCCATTTATTAATAGTGATAGAGTTGCCGATGCTCATCCCTGAAGGGACGCCGGTAGGAATCGTGTTATAGGGTGCTTTCGCCACTGCTACCTCATGGTAATTGCCAAATAAAACATATCTGTGATAGATATCTTCCGTTATCATGATCTTCCTAGCCGTCTCCCAACTATATTATCTGTTTCCAGTCTTAGCGGATGCTACTGACTCTATTAGAATTTTACCTACATGGAGCGACTGCCTACTGATCTTCACAACCCAGAAACTGGGTAACACGATACGTGTACACGGTAAGTCTGGGCAGAAATTCTTCCGTAACAAAACCAAACAAAAATAGTTTAAAAAAGAGCTTGGATACAAGATTAGCACATCCCAGCCCAAGTAACAAAGACATTGAAGATTTGAAGATTTCACTGCTGTTACATAACAACCTAAAATATTTATCGGATGCGTAGATACTGAAGGGTAACAGTATCCCATGAATTGTATATGAACACGATATGTCTTGTCCGGTGCTCTCTAGTGGGTTGGAAACGAATTAAAGTTATCGGAAAAATATTGCTGAATTGCTGAAATATACCTTGAGGAACGTATCAGTCACAGTTTGCTGGAAACGTGAGACTATTTTAAGTATATTTTCATTTACATAACATAATATAACGCCGGTACTCCACGAAGAAGTAGGCAGAGGTGTACGTCTATAGGTAGTACATCTATATTTCGCCAGTTTTACCATCGACCGGGGCATAAATTCAGACTCCGGTTACTGAGAAATCCCATAGCAAAACCCAATAACACTTTGCCTGACCCGAGAATCGAACCCAGGTCCTCAACAAACCAGGCTCAGCAAAAGCGACCACTAGACCAACAAGGCAGACGTGATACTTTTACATGTTTTGTATTTATCTTCACTACATAGTATAAAACAAAGTCGCTTTCTCTGTCCCTATATCCCTATGTATGCTTAAATCTTTAAAACTGCGCAACGGATTTTGATGCGGGTTTTTTTAATAGATAGAGTGATTCAAGAGGAAGGTTTATATGTATAATAAATACACCGACCACCACGCGGGCGAAGCCGCTGGCAAAAGCTAGTGATAAATAAATAAGGAAATGGAAACAGAATGATTACACCGAAATCTAAAAAAATCCATTTAAAATCCCCCTATTACTCTACCGCGGCTTTGGGACGTATGGTACTTTCAATCAATCATGATTGCATCTTGTAAAAATCGCTATACAGCCTGTAGCTTCGGGGCTTCCGTAAATTTTAAGTTTATACAAGAAATACATTTCTTATTCTGTGAGAAGGTTCGTCCTTAACTTTATACTGAAAGCTTTTCATCATAATACGCGATTGGGTTTGGATTTTAGAGTGTACAGTGAATACTTTGAGCCGCCTTTAATACAAGCCAGCAATATGCATCATCCTTTTAGGTAATAAACCCTTTCTGGTGAAACTCTATGTAACCAACCTCGGTAAAAAAAGGTTATGAAGATTCTTTTAATAACAAGTTATTAAATTCAAATTAAATCGGAGCTCCTGGCTTAGTTATAACAGCCACATGGGTCGATCGATCAGGTAAAGCTACGCTTGCCGAGGCTGATCCGTGGATGGGTGACCATCTTTACAAACCGAGACCCCTCCATGCCTCGGAAAGCACGTTAAGCCATTGGTCTCGGCTGTCGTTCTTGGATCTTTGACAGTCGTCAGTAGCTCGAAAGTCTGACAACCAGTCATCGGATTTTTTTTTTTTTTGTCTTGTTTTTTGTTTCACTTTTTGGGTTTTGTTTTGTTGTAGGTTAAGTATGTTTGTGTTTTATTTTTAAACAGTGTCTGCGATTGGATACGGACACTGTCTTTTTGTTGAGGTTTATTCGCATAAAGGGGTTACCTTTCCTTGTTAGCCGCATAAGTTTTTGTACAGTTGTACAGTACGCGTGTCCGCCCCCCACGTAGCCAGGTGTTCAGCTTGGACTTAAGGTAGGATTTTAGGGGGCAGGGTATCGGATTACCCAGTAACTGGGTTGTGGAGGTCAGTTAGGCAGTCGTTCCATATAAAATACTGGTATTCAGCAGCATCCGGTTAGACTGGAAGCCGACCCCAACTTAGATGATTATTCAATGGAATCAAATCTATAACATATCATTAAAATGTTCACTTAATACTAAAAGCTCTCTTAAGTGATGAACGTCAACATTGACATTCTAACTTTCACGACCATAGAGAAAACTGTTCCGAAAACCCAAATTCAATATCAGATCTAATTAATCCTACAAATCTGACATGTTATTAAATTAGTCCCAACTTATGATACGATCCCGAAAAGTTTTTCAATGAAATCTGCTTTCACAACTTGTAATTTCAATAAATTTATAACTTTTAATGGTGCTTCAAATATGACATAATGACGTCTAGGCGTCGCGGTGACGAACTTTGAAAATATTTAAGAATAGTTTAATTGGAGGAGCAGTAGTGGTGCAGTATAAAGGGCCGCGATATTCGAGCTTGTGGGTCGTAGTATCGATCCCAGTTATGCGCTTAACTTTGTGTATATTCTTTTCATTACCGCTGCTGGCAAAAAGGTGAACGAAAACATCGGGCTTGTCTTAGAACCAAATATTCCAAGACATGTGACATCCATTAACCCGCACTGGGCCTGTTGCGGTCTGGCCCATTCCATCTATCATGTAGAAGGTCTGTATGAAGGAGCAATGGGGTATGCTTATGCGTATTGGAGAATATTTTAGTTTAGAGGAGTGACAAGATACTAAATATTAAAACACCGTTTTAACGCATCAAGGACGTCTTTAGACCTGACGAGATATTGACGTTTTTAAGTATTTATCTTGAACACCACAGACTCAAAATAATCATAAGGAAACTTGCGGGGAAGATGCGTAACACACTTACAATTCCTTTCATTATGACAATTCAACAACATTCATTGCGTCTTTTACGTTGTCAAGCAGACGAGTTTTGCTATCATATGAAGCAATGGAACTGGGTTCCGTGTGATGCCGGACGTAAATCAAATCAAATCAAATCAAAATATTTTATTTCACATAAACCTGCAAGGGCACTTATGAAACGTCAGAAGCTAGGTGCACGGTTCCAATTTATCGCTTCCTATGGAGAAGAGCCGGCAAGAAACTGCACGGTTACTCTTTTAAAAATAATTGGGTTTTACAATGTTTTCAAATTACAGTGATAATAGGTATGGGAAATGAATAGCACCATCCCATTTCTTCCCATGGGTGTCATAGAAGGCGACTAAGGGACTTACTAGAGAAGGGGCAGCAGCGTTCTCTACGCCACCATACTGCGATCACCAACCCGCCTGCCAAGCGTGGCGATTATGGCAAATGCCCCCCTTTTGGGGGAGGCCTATGTCCAGCAGTGGACTTTTTCGGCTGATGATGATGAAGCAATGGATTAAGAATTTCGTTTAAAATCCTTCGGTTTGTGAAAGGAAGCGTGTTACGCCATTTTGGGGGTGCTGGACTTAGCTACAAAATACATAATTTAAAGGGTGAAACCGTTTCATTAAACATATATAGCTAATTAGCTATTCAAAGCACGTGATCTTATTAACAAGGAACTAATGAACCTATTTAGATGGAGCCTCGAGATAGGAAATACGGAATATGGCGTTTTAGGTGGTGTTCATGATGTAGGTTAATTCAATATTTTTGTGTATGTAGGTTGGGTTATTCGGCCAACGTTGCTGTATTGTCGGCAATATAATAAAAACATTCGATATTATTTCATGCATGGTAATTTTTTTCTTTTAGGGCTGTGCGAAGACCTGAGTCAACACAGTCTTAAGACAGACATCGCTTGATGAAACAACATTGGCGCTAACTCCCAACATACAGTCTGGGAAATAATTGTTATGAAAATTGACACCCTACGTCAATCTCCCGTGTACTTAGCACGGGAATTACCCATTTCATAAAACGAAAATTGTAATGAACAACCGGCTTTCATTTCGGAAGGCGCACACTGGTCCCAAATTAAAAAAAAGTGGACATTGATAGTAGACCGCTGATATTTTTTTTTATTGTTGATACAATGATAACAGATAAGGCAAAAAAATATTATTGTCCTACTTCAAATACTTTTCTGTAAAAAAAATATTTCTTTTTTTTTTGTATGGGAGCGATTACATTTTACTCAATTTCTCAAAAACTTTAAGCGATGTCGAGATGGCAATCACATATGTTAGAAAACTAATAATTCTGAGTATTTGGCTCGAAGAAACTTATTGCTTATCTCTGCGTACTTTCGAGATAATAGTGACAGAAAATAACATTTTTTTTAATGTTAATTTTTTGCTTTTTTTTAATCATAGCCTTACTTTAGCACATAATTATAATGTATGCGTAATGTCAAATAAGTAAAAAGAGACTTCTCTGTAAAAGAGGTTATGGGGGCTCACTAATGACTGAAAAGCTATGACCTTTCTGAAGGAGTACTTTCATCAGTTCTAAAAAACAATCAAAATGAAGACATATTAAGCTGCAAACATAAAGTTGAATATGTTCACAAACGATTCTGAAAAAATATTATGGTGAAAGATTAATATTTGGGTCTATATTCTCTTGAGAAATCTCTATTTCCTCGTTTTCCAACGAAAGCAATTCATTGTTCAAGATCAAAGCACTAGCCTCTGGAAACAACTGTTTATGTAAACGAGCAAACTTTGGTTTGATATGGCTGATGTAAGGATCTGAGCTAATTAGAAAGCTGTGGATAATGTCTAAATTAGTCTGAACTCTACCGATTTTTCTTGTATGTGCCATTCTAACATTCCGGAAATCTTTATTCCTCGCTTCGGAAGCTTCTTCGGAAAGCATGCCTATCGGAATAAAGGAGAAATTTTCACAAATATCAGCACCGTGTATCAACAATTTATGGACACTTGAAGGCATGTAATACCATGGATATAAGTTTACATATAGCATTGCTGTTTCTTTACAATATTCCCTAAACAAGTTGGTATTAATAAGTTGACCAGATGAAATTGTTTGTAAAATGACTGCAAATCTCTTGATTAAATCAGGGTGGATACCCGTTATTTCAGCAGATACTTCATAATTTTCAAAAAACCTTCTTGCCGTGTTACCGTCATTGGTTGTACCAAATCCCTGTTTTACTATGTCAATTAACAAACCAGTTCTTTCCCGGAATTCTTCTTGTGTCAAATTCTTTTTAATTTCTTTTAACAATTTATCTTCTTTTCGTGCAGCCCACTTTTTGAAGTCTAAGTTGTACGAAATGTGTAAAATACATTCCATACATCTTATCCACATATGAAGCGAAGACAGACCATATTTATACATATCTTCTCTGATGAGTCTTTTGGATACAAAGTCCAAGTCATTCATTTTGCTAGGTGGGGTATTGCAAATATTACAAACAGCTGCAGAAGAAGTATTGGAAATCACAGTAGAAATTTTCCCATCAATCATAGTCATGTACAAATCATGTTTAATATCAAAATTATCTACAATTGTGGGAACAAGATTACGAATTTCTTCCTCTAAGGATGCACTTTCCTTCTTTATCAATTCATTTGTTTCTTTTGCAAATATAAAGCCAATTGGACGACAATAGTTTGTTGAAGAGGGAGCAGGATTTTGCCACAAGATAGTACCACTCTCTTCTTCCAAACGAAGCGGAACCAAACTAATCATGAAAACTGAAGAATCGTCAATTTTAGTGTCGGAGTGTGACTTTTGTTTATAATTACTTTGAGAAGATGACCCGTCAAAACCCCATTTGCTTATTAGTTTTAGCGATTTTTTGTCGGCAGAGTTGTGCTGAATTGTTTTTAATATCCTATTAGTTGTCAAATCTAGAAGCGATTGAAGTCTTATCTTAGCATCAGATTCAGTTACAGTTATGTCTGACTCTGGAGGATAACAAGTTTTTTTAGCTTCCAGGAGCTTTTGATAGGATGGAAGACCATACATTTTCTCTGAAGCAAGAATAGTTCTTAAATTTCGATATTGCCATTTTGACAAATTTGTTGAGGTGTAAAGCGCTAACGTTTTATCATCTGGTAAACACGGTTTGTCAGTCTTTTTAGCGAATAGTACATCATGTACCATCTCACATTTTTCCTTGTTTTGGCTGAGTTCGTTTAATATAGCTGCTAATTTTGTTTTTTTAGACTCTTTTAATTTGGCACATAAAGCATAAACTAATTCCTCCTCTGTGTGATCTAGAAGTGTTAGAGAACGCCTTTTCTTCTGTTTATCAGATATATCAACAAATGGTTTTTTACTTGTACCATAACTTAATTGATGAATATCCACTTGCGTTTCGAAATTTGGAATTACTTCCTCGGCAACTTTAAAAATGCTGCTTAAATCGATATTTTGACATTTTGGCCAAACTATTTGGGATTGTAACCAGTCTGAATTTTTGTTAAGAAAGGTCTTTTGAGCTCTACTGGAAGCAGACCATCTTTTTGAGATATTACTTGAAAAATTACGACAAAATAATTTAATATTACCTACTCAAATCTTCGGAAGACAATTCAACACCAATACGTTCAATAAGGGCATTAAATAAAAATTCGACATTTTTAAAACCACCTCCTGATTTAAGAACAACGTATAAGTCTAAGTTGGTGACAAATGCGGACATATTATAATTTTAAGGAAAATTGAAAACAAATTAGAATCAAAGATATCAAAGACAAAGTGACTTTGATTTTAACAAAAAAAATTACGAAAACAAATTCGACGAAAGAAAGACAAACAAAAATTATTTGATTTTAAAATCCAAAGATTCAAAATACAACAATAACAAAACAAACAAACAACAAGCATTTCTTCAAGCGCACAGAAAAAATAAGGACACGTCTTATCGCAACCACATTTAGTTGTACACTGAGTGAGGTGTACGCGCGCGATTCGTGACCGTATTACGTTACGTCATGAGAGGCGGCCATCTTGTTATCCCGGCAAACTCGCGTCGAAGCTCCATTTTGCTGGCCAGCGGACCTATTGCGATATGAGTAAGGCTATGATTAAAAAAAAGCGAACAATTAACATTAAAAAAAATTGTTATTTTCTGTCACTATTATCTCGAAAGTACGCAGAGATAAGCAATAAGTTTCTTCGAGCCAAATACTCAGAATTATTAGTTTTCTAACATATGTGAATGCCATTTCGACATCGCTTAAGGTTTTTGAGAAATTGAGTAAAATGTAATCACTCCCATACAAAAAAAAAAGAAATATTTTTTATAGAGAAAAGTATTTGAAGTAGGACAATAATATTTTTTTGCCTTATCTGTTATCATTATATCAACAATTAAAAAAAATATCAGCGGTCTACTATCAATGTCCACTTTTTTTTAATTTGGGACCAGTGTGAGGCGGTGACAAAAAATTTAAATACATATCCAAAGTCACCGACTTCCGAAATTAAAGTCATTTTTCACTTTGTAGTGTTTTTTCGGAAGCCGGTAGTTTTTTTGGATCAAGTTTTTATTTTTCACTTTTTAGTTATAGTACCTACCCCACTTATTCGAAATTTCATTATCCTTGGGGTCAAAACAATGCATATTTATGCGATATCAGCAATCGCGGTTTATTTACTGTTATTTCTTGAAGAGTTCCGTTGTCTGTCTCCGAAACGCATCATCAGATCTATATGAAATGAGACTGCACCAGCTTTTAAATAAAAAAAGAATCATCAAAATCGGTTCACCCCGTCGAAAGTTAGGAGGTAACAAACAAAAAAAATTACAGTCGAATTGAGAACATCCTTCTTTTTTAAAGTCGGTTAAAAATAATGAAAATTGTTATCTGAAGACCAATAGGTATGGAAAATTTCAGTTGTTAGTCAATTTGTTAAACTAGAGAAAATGTTGTCAAAAACCTGACTACAATCACAAGTCTAAAACGAATGAAACAACCGGAAAATATTCTCCTCTGATAGCCGTGGTCATTTGCTCCTTTGCCCTAAACTTTATGATCGCTGACTACTATTAAAATGTATTTATTTCTATAGGTTTGGTGGCATACAATCACGGCATTCAAATGTGAATGTTATCATGTTTCATAATTTTTAGAACGTGTATTTTCAGTAGCGGTCGATCAAGATATATTCCAACGATACCTTATTTGTCAAATTATGATACTCAAGTAGTTTACAAGCATACATACAAGCATACGGGTTAAGATCATAACCCTCCTTTTTGCTTCACCGTCAAATTTGTTTAAAAAAAAGCTTTTATATTGGTTTAGCTCATTTTTCTCTCTATATAATAAATGTCGCTTTTACCGTTAAGCCCAGTCTCCAATCTCAAAATCTACATTGTATAGCTTTCACCTATCAGTAATAGCTTATTTAAGGAAATAGATAAAATATAATTAAAGGAATAAACCATTGGTTTATAAATAATGCAGATACACGTGTAATTGATTACCGCGACTCTCATAGAAACATTAATCTTGGCAAATTCAAGAGAGCAACCCTTAATTAGGTAATAAATTCCCGTACTGTCGCTGGCAAAGTTTAAAACATTTCATAAACCTTATTTATTACGACTAAAATAAATACTGTTAACAATAGGCGGTTTAACTTGAAGGATTATCATGAAGATTAGGTGTTTTGGCGGTAGGCATTAACCAGATTCAAAATTTAACAAAGACGTTAAAAACGTACCTACTTGGTTGTTAAAAGTGCCGACTCTTTTGTTCACCACCTAAACTAAAATAAGAGTATTGCTATCTCATACTGACAGAAAGCGAAAAAAAAGTCAAGAGACGTTTGAAAACTGTCAAACTAGTCACGATTGCCTTGAGCTGTGAGTGATTAAATTTAGTTCATCGTAAGTTGCGTCGAAGAATATCTTAGTTTAACTAAATTTAACAGCTCTTATTTAGCTCCGTCTCTTTTTTGTTTCATTATAAGGAATAAGATAGCAATAGTCTTAATTAATACTTTCGTTCGTGCACAAAAGCATCATCACGAGTATCTACTTTTTTACTAGGTGTTGCTATCCGACTCCTGGGCAAAAGCGGCCGGCCTTCCCAATCCAATCCTTCCATCTTTTGCCAGCCCACTTGTCCTCCGCTTAGTTAGATTGTAATCTATCCAGCTCGTCCAGCCATCTCCGCAACCCTACCTTACCTTGTGAGAACCTGCGGTTCTCCGTACCGGAATTGCGCAATGAAACAATTTTGTTGGGTGAATTAAAAAGTACTTCGTTTATTCCACGCTTTCAGCACAGCAACATTAACAGCACTGCGCCTGCCATACAAATTCATATTTCCGAAGAAAGAAACGTATGCTAAGGCTTATTCTAAATAAAAAAGTTTGACAGTTTGAATGTTATTAAATTAAATTTATAGCCAGCCTGTACAATGTAAGGTCGCCTTCAGCAGACAACTTTTACAGTATTGTGAACGGTTTACACGCTCACAGTGTCGGGACGAGTAAATTAAACCCCAATATGTTGACAGGTTCAATAACTAGTCTTAGAAATCACTCTACGTGTTTTATTTTTCATCTTGTCATGTTCTCTTGCTAGATGATCTGACGCCTGTTCTTTGGCGATTCCATTTATAAATTAATGTTTATCTCGTATTTCTGCAATCTACTTTTCAAAGTGTTTATAAAGGTTGCATTTGAGCACTAAATAGGCTATAATCTATAAAGTACTTTTACCTACTTTCAATAAAAGAATTCTGTTTTACTAGATCTGATAGGCATGAAATAATCTGTGCTATTTGCGAAAGAGTATCTTGAGTAAAAAAACAAGTGAAGAAGTTACTTCATGGATGGACCAAAACAAAAACATTTGCTGTTATAAGTATTTATGTATCTTTATCAAAACCATTTTTACCACTCAACCTTTCACTTTAGCAGCTACGTATATGTATACCTACATTTCATACAAACTTTATTGAACGTTTAAGTTAGCGATTGTACACAATTAAGGCGTCCCCTTGTACTTATTAGCAATATTAGCTAACACAAAATGAGACACCACCCGGTGAAACTTGACGCACTCTTTAGCTATATTGAAATTAAGAACATGGTGATTAAAGACGCTTCCACGCTCGTGTTACCCAGTAACTGGGTTGTGGAGGTCAGATAGGCAGTCGCTCCATGTAAAATGCTGGTATTCAGCTGCATCCGGTTAGACTGGAAGCCGACTCCAGCATAGTTGGGAAAAGGCTAGGCAGTTGATGATGGTGATATTGTAGACGCTCCCAGGTCAATTTAATGACGTGATAGGGCAACACTATACAGGGTAAGTTTTTATCCAGTGCGCAAATTGTAACTATGAATTCAGAATATCATTCTAGACCGCCTAGCGCAGAAATTTTACGTCGGTTTTACAAAAAAAAATCAGCTGTTTCATAGGAAAGTGCAATATTTACGCGGTCAAAATATATGGAACAGCTGGTTTTTTTTTTGTATTACCGACGAAAAATGTCTGCACTGGGGGGTCTAGAATGATATTCTGAATTCATAGTTACAATTTGCAATATCCTGTTTATATTTCAATCTGTCTAACCTTTTCGCAAAGTCTATGTTGTGGTCGGCTTCCAGTTTAACGGGATGCAGATGAATACCAGTATTTTACATGGAGCGACTGCGTGTCTGACTTCCACAACCCAGTTACTGGGTTATACGATGCCGCTTGGTGAGACTGGTTGTCTGTCAGTCGGGTCGTTACCGCAAGTTCTCGAACACGGCACGGGCGAATCTTGTTATGTAAAGGTGGTCACCGATGATCCACGGTCCAACCGCGGCAACCGTAGCTTAATACACAAGCCCCTCTTTACCTGCTTTGATCGCTTGATGGAAATATTGAGCTATTTTCCAGCACGATGCGCGATTTCCTCAAGAAAACATTGAGCTATTTTCAGATAAAACTGGTGGCTGTACAAAATCATTCTCAGAATTGTAGCAATCAAATAGGTAGTTCTACGAACCACCAGTTACTCTTCTCACTTCGTTAAATACAACAAGTCGAACGATAAATAAAAACACCCCTCGGCATTTTCATGAATAAATTACTCCCATCGATGTCTAGATGTCTAGTCAAAAGTTATTTATTACTGTAGCCATTTTTATAATAAAAAACTTAGTCCAGATTCTGTAAAATAATGAGGCTTTCGTTACCAACTTTTTTAAAATTAAATTTAGGTTACGATATTCGGAGAATTTATGACTGCTCTTTTAATATTACTTCACAAAGTAATCCTTAAAAAGAGTTGCCGAAGTGATTACGTTCTTTCCCTTTATTTAAGCAACAAGAGGAGCTTGTGACTCAATAATATGACGGCACGGTTGGCACAGCGGTTAAGCGATTGACTGCTGCGCTGCGTGTCACGAGTTCGATTCCCGCACGGAACAAATATTTGTATGACCTACAAGTAGTTGTTCCGGGTCTGGCTGTTTGTGTATGTGAGTTTAAATGTTTGTAAACGCACCACAAGCATGCCACAATACAGGAGAAATTCTTAGTGTCGGGCAAAGTTTAAAAAAAATATATAACCGCATGGGTCTATTGAAGGTCAAGCTACTCTTGTCGCGGTCGGTTCGTGGATGGGTGACCATCTCTTACCGAGACTCCTTTAAGTCGTTGGTCCCGGCTGTTATTTGTATATCTTCAAAAGTCTAGCTGACCCGGCGAACTTCCTACCGCCTCAAAATCAATAAAATAATGTTATGTTTAATTTATTAGCAGAATTCAATTCATTTTTTTTTATAAAATTACTTAAGTTCAATGAAAATATTTTAAAATAAATTTAATTCATGGGGCAGCATTTGCTTCATTGAAACGAATCAAAATGCTCGGCGAAATTTTTGGCAGATGGATCGTTTGCAATGCAACTCTCCCTGTTTTTCGTCAGCTGTAGTTTCTTTACTTTTCATATTATTGCCACACAGTCGATTATTTGAGGCAAGCGTTTATTTCATCGGCAGCGGTCGATCTTGGAAATACTCAGAATAGACAACATAATCATTGCGCCTCCAAAACATCTTGAGTCATTGCGCATGATCTCCTACCGAGTTTCGACAGCCTGGTACTTTGAAAGCTTTAAGCATTTTCTAGATGACAACACACCTATGTTAGGTGTGCTCCTACAGAGTTCAAGTGGAACGATAAATAAAAATACCCCTCAGCATTATTATGAATTTTAAATTAAAAGTCTGACAACCTGTCTTACCAAGGCCTATCGTATTACCCAGTAACTAGGTTGTGGAGGTCAGATAAGTAGCCGCTGCATGTAAAACCCTAAAAACAAAATGTTGGTAACAAGTTTTTTTTTTCAAATTTCGTAGTTGATACCATTGTAAAAGTTGGTCTTTATCACTTTTGAAGTAAGTGGTTTACTCGTACAAACTAACACACTATAATTAACACTAGCTACTAATAAAAGACACACACAATTACCGAAGTGGTCAGTTTGAACGATTTCAGCGGAATATATTGCTGACCGCTCGACCGTTATCGTAGCGTTCACAGCATCCCCAACCAACCAAATATTAATTTGGTTATTTCGCATTATTTGACGACACGATGCTACAGGCGGTACATTTTCAATTTAATTCCGTTCAGCTGGGAGATATGTAAATGCGGTTTCGGAAATGTATTTTGAACGGTTCGATAAACAATACAAAAAATACACAACATTCAGTCAAATTGTTGTGATTGATAAATCAAATAGTCACTAAAATTTGTCGTCATGATTCAAAATCAAAATTAAAAGTCATTTATTTAAATTAGGTTCAGAATAAGATCTTTTCGAACGTCAATATTACATTAGACAGTCGTCCAGAACGCCCGCTTATCACCACTTCCTAGTGCTTTAGCTGAGAAGAAGAAGTGGCGCAATAAACTCCCCAGCAGCATAGCTGTCTGTTAAGTTAGATAAACTTGATTCTATACTATAGTAGGTATGCAAAGTAACTAACATTACGAGACACAGAACATTTAATTAAATAGGTAATTTGCCTATTTTATTACATTCTGCAAAAGGTTGAATTAAAAACTATATTTTTAGGGCTGATGGATTAATTCATCCAATTTGACAATTGACCCCTATTTTGCTGGGCACGCCACGATTGCGGCGGTAAGTCCCCTCTTTGAGGAGTGGCTTGAGAGGCGGCATGGCGTCCTCACCTTCCGTCTGACACAGGTCCTCACCGGACACGGCTGTTTCGGGAGGTTCCTGTTTCGCATAAGGCGGGAGGAAACACCCGGGTGTTTCCATTGCGAAGATCGCCCTGAAGACACGGTGGAGCACATGGTGGAGGTCTGACCGGCTTGGGCGGGGCACGGCCGTGTCCTCATGCAGGCGATCGGCGGCGGCGATCTCTCGCGTCCCGCTCTGGTCCAGGCCACGGTACGGAGCGAGAGTGCATGGCTAGCGGTCGCCTCCTTCAGCGAAGCAGTTATGCACGCAAAGATAGGTGGCGCACGTGAGGGAGATGCAGTACATGCGCGTCACGGCCGTGGTCTTCGCAGGAGACGCCCTGGGCGTCGGGAATCCCAGGCTGAGTCACACAACACGGGTGGGTTTTAGTCAGTAAAAGTCTGACACGCCCTCCCGCTCCACCCAGAGCGGGAGAAGTTATTTGATGATTTCCCACCCAAAAAAAACCCCTATTTTGCAATTTGTGCCTGGTAAACTCGAGAATTTTGATTCCACGGAGTATAAAATAATATTCGATTACGACCTAACATTGAACAAAAGCACACCGAGACGCATAAATCTTTGTCGTTACGGGTATTCAGAAGCCCGAAAGTCTGATAACGACGTTTAACCCAGTAACTGGGTTGCAATAGTAAAATACTGTTATTCAGCTGCATCCGGTTACTTTTCAAGCCAACCCCAACATAGTTGGGTAAGGAATAGATAGGCAGATGATGACTTAACATCGAAAATTATTATCCCAATATTAGATAATTTCACTTTCAGTTGAGAGCTGCTCGCAGACTAGAAATCACAAAGAACACGTTATATGAGACATACGAGTAATAAGGAGGCTGGGCTCTAGTTCTGTCATTAAATACGACCGAGGCTCTCGTAAGCGTCTGCGGTACGTTCGAGCCGGAAATTATTTAATTTTACATATATTGGGTCTTGTCGCGCTATATTATTGTACGACAGAAGGTCTTGATACATAAATGAGAAAATTATTATGTCTCACGTCAAAGTCGTAGTTCAAATAATTTTGATGGAATTCAGCACGATATATAGTGAGAACTTTGGTATCTTAATGAGGATAAACGGATTCTTCATTTCGGAAAACTGATTTACTTCATAACGTGAGAATTGTTCTTTTTCGAAATGACAGAATCATTTTTCCAAAATCTGCACTTCGGTTTACAGATATTGGGAAATGGTGCAGTAATAGAAAATTAGGGTGGTTTATTTATGAACATATTACTATAAAAGCAACCAAATTATATCAGCCATCTCAAATTATATGTGCCATCTCAAATTATATGTGCCATCTCAAATTATATTTGCCATCTCAAACTACCACACTGTTTATAATCGCGGATTCACCTCTGCAACGTTTGATTTTCGGAGTAATGTGTAGAAAATAAGGCCCTTTCCGAATGCTCTATTTAGCCTGATAGGTGGCTCGGAGTACTCCGTGGTGAATTTGTAGGTAAGAACTGTGTGAAAGATTTAATTTATACTCTAAAGCCGCGTTATCACATGTGTCCCTAACGATGCCGCCCGACGTCGCTTGCGACAAGTACGGGTCTCGGGACTTGCCGACAGTCGCGCGACAAGCTTTAAATAGTGAGGGCGCGTGTCGCTTTGTGTTTCGCAAATTATGAGCCGCACTGAACAACACAACCTCTACGGGTGACATACCAATCACCACTTAGTAATGGGAACAAGGCAAATGTCGAGCGATATTGTCGCACAGACATACCACGTGAATGTCCGGCGATATTTTTTGGCACATGTCTCCTAGTGAAACAAGAAATGACAACAACTGGTATTTGTAACATTTGAAAGAGCAATAACACTATAATTCTATGTATTAGGCCTTATTCACGACCTCAAGCGATAGATACGACTTTCGTTAAGCGACACGTGCGCGCGCTCACCTGTTTGTGTCTGTAGTCTTCGTTCAAAAGTTGCTTCTTGGTGACGCGAGAAAGGCTTTAAAAACCACTTCTTTCATTTGTTTTCTCCGCAGTCGCTGTTGCAAGACGCGTCTCGCTTGAGCGTTAGACATTACGTGGGAAGATTACATTACAACTAATTTCTGAATGTTATCCTTTTGGCCTAAAACTCATGTTTACTAATACATATATTTATTAGAAAACGTGTTATTTTCACTGTATTGCGTAGAAAAAACGTAGAAAGGTTTTTTCTATAAATACCTAAGTATTTCTGGAAAGAACCTACCTATGTACGTTTTGCTGTTTTACGGTTTACTCTAGGTACTAATACCTAGATTACAAATTTGTCGTGTGTGGTGAAAGAAATGAACAAGTGAATACCTATGCACAAAATAGAAGAAGATTATAATATGCCTAAAAGAAACGTCACGTAGATTTCAACCAATTTAAGAACGTTCAAAAGCCATTTACGTGACAGGATCTGATCATCAAGTTGCTATTCAAGAAAAATATTGAATCGCAAGAAAAGATTCACAATGAAAAGTGTTCAATTGAAAAATTTTAAAGTGGTTTTAAGAAACTGCCATCCATCCTCATATTTTTTTCCGTCTCTCTAGGGAGTTTCAATGATAATTAAATTACTTTGGTCTAGTGGATATAGTTCATCATTTATTATTAAAGTTGTCTTTGATGTAAGGAGTTTCTACTTTTTGCGTATAAATTTTGTAAATAATCTTGACTCAGAACTATCTACTAGGTATGTAATTAATGTTAACAGAACGACTGAATGTTGAGTAGTTCCAAAAGTAGTTTTTTTCAGAACAAAGATGTTTTGATTTATTTTTATGAATGTAACATATTTTTAACAAGACTTTAGTAATCAAATCTGCAATTAGTATAGAAATGAGAGACTTACCTAATAAAGCCATAAAAAACCCGTAGAGAACACACATGGTCTTCCCGAAGATCCAGCGATGGAAGAGTGCTGATATGAGGGTGAAGGGATTGCCCAATACTGATACTGAGAAGTCTGAGCAGACGAGGTTGAACAGGATTATGTTCAGCGGTGTCCATAACTGGAACAAAACAAATAAATTATATTAAACCTCCAGGCAGACTGTTAGAACTATCTATCCATACAAATAATAACGCTGAAGAGTTTGTTTGCACTAATCTCAGGAACAACCAGTCGGATTTGAAAAAATCTTTTTGCATTTGGCCTATCTCTCGAGAAAGGCTATAGGCTTTTTAATATTACGCTAGGATGCTCAGGAGTCAACCAAAAAGAGATTTTTTTCTATAAATAGCACGGGTTGGCGACGCCGTGGATCTGGGCCCAAAATTTCACGCGGAGAAAGTCACGGGCAGAAAATAGTATACAATAAACTGTCGCCAGCGCCGAGGTTTACTTAAGCCCTAAAAACGTACATACACGAGAAGGCTAGCTTGTGCATTTTGTTTATTTATTTAACCATTTATGCACAGACATATAGACAGGCAAGAAGAAAGGAACAGAAAAATACATACAAAGGTAATGCTTATTTTTACAGAAATCTCTTCCAGCACACCTGCAATAACAGAGAAGATAACAGAGATGTAGACAACGCGTGTTATTAGGTATCAGATAATTAGATCCTTTTCTTATTTAAGTATTAATCGACGCGCCCCTGCTTCGCACTGTTGCTACAACTTTAACATAACATCGAGAGGTCTATATTTTATGTTTGTTTAATATTTATGTATTATACA
Organism: Polymixis lichenea; assembly: GCA_949091785.1. Taxonomy (NCBI): domain Eukaryota; kingdom Metazoa; phylum Arthropoda; class Insecta; order Lepidoptera; family Noctuidae; genus Polymixis; species Polymixis lichenea. Next base: position 18,803,179 of record OX420943.1, on the reverse strand, counting down.
CAAAAACCTAATAGAATTAGTTCTCTAAATGATAGCGAAAATCGCATCAAAATCCGTTGCGTAGTTTAGAAGAGAAGAAGAGGAACGCGTTAACACATAGACATGAAAAGCGAATTTATCTTATGTAGGTTGAGTGTTTAAAGAAAAAGGTCAGACAATTAAATCATACTTCAAATAAACATACGATAAATTGTTAAAATACCTATTTACATGATGTATCGTAATCTGACAAATGTGCTGGGGCCCAAGTCTGCTATTTTTATAAATTCGTCATTCCAATACGATCCCAATGTCATTTTGTTCAAAGTTCGTAATCTCCTAAATTCATAATGGTCGATAATTGGTCGGTCAATGGTCTCGTAATAGAATTGTGTTATAATGGCATTGTCGTATTACCATTACTATAAAACCCGTTAGTAGAAATGATTTTCCAAAAACTACCACTAAATTTGAACATTTATTCATGCCCGATTTCATTTACATATATTTTACAAATTATTTATTAGTTTATTAGTGTAAAATTTTAGCAGATTACCGCCTAAGACAGTCATTCATTTGTCATTATGTACAAGATTACCAATAAATGCCATTTATTTCAATGGAGTATCAGTGGCTGACCATTAGAAAGTCATAATGACGCCATTATACTAGTAAATTACCAAACTTGTCAAAATCAACTATTTTGAAATCAATGATAGACCATTCTGAAACTATTGTAATAGCAGATTTGAGGCCCTGAGACTTTGAAACCAATTAGCTACTAACATTGAAGGTCACAAGCCATCTGCGTTCAACAGCCAGGCACCAAGTTGTAGATAATACCACAAATTCCTGATAGTTACATACGTTGTTGATAGATGCCTACAAGAGGTACAAGGTAGCTGTATTAGTTACCTGAAAATTACTTGTTTAGAATTCACTTGAGAATCTAATCGTTAAGCATATTTGGCCTCAAATATTATTTTCACAACTCAATTTGTATAGGTACTTAACTTTCAAATTCAGTACGGTAATTTGTGTAGAACAACGGCTGTCGGGCCAGCTTACACTTTAGGGGACATTTAAACGCAATGTCACTAACGACATTTGCCACCGTCGAAGGGAAGAGATAGACAAAGCTGCCATGCTGTGTTTAAACATTACCGTTCAACTATATTATTCTCTAAGAGACAATTTTTTGGCTGTAGCTACTCTACGAAGAGCTCGTCGAGACAGCCTTAAGACCGCCCGAGTGTACAGTGCTAATTAAAATGGTATTTACTATCGCCGATGAACTCTAGGCTGTAGCCTCTCGTCGCTGTTTCATAGACGAATTAGGCCTTACAATGTTAAAATCATAATCGATCAATGAGACTTTAAGTAGGTATTCACACGAACTGCTTAGCGCCGAGATTTGAAAATCGGACACTGTGTTTTTTCATCGCGTTGAGACTCGCTCGTGCCGCACTCTGTTGGATTTTCATCGCGTTGAGACTCTCTCACGCTGCACTTTGTTGGATTTTCATCGCGTTGAGACTCCCTCACGCTGCGCTTTGTTGGATTGCCATGCTCGGTTTGACACCGAGAGTCAAAATTCAATGTGCGAAAAAATCCCGCCGCGATTTTATTACATCCATGTGAATATCGACTTACGGGTTTCAAATACTTGAGTAGAATAGTCTTAACTCACGGTCGTCGCAGCCTTGAGCGCTAGTGTAGCTCTTCACAGATTAGTGAATACCGCACTTGTTTCGCCGCTGCAGCAGAGCTGCGTGCAGGGCTGTGTCCTTAGAGAACAGCAATGCAGCACAATAGAGTGTTACATAAACAGTTACCACTTATTTCCCAGAAATCGAGTTATGTCGTTGCTCACGTGTCCCAGAATGGTTACAACAGCTATCTATAACACACGGCTGTCTAAAAACATTGAATAAATAATGATCAATACGCTGAATTTCGCAAGGTTTGACATAACACCTTGGTTGAACAGTTCCACGAGTGAAATCGGTGAGATATAACCGGAATGGATAAACGCCTACCTACCTGTGTTGTTGGGGTAAGTACTATTGCAGATAAACAATAGACTTTTACCGGCACGTTTTATTTATTTGCCAAAGGCTTCATGAAGTTACCTCCATCACCTGACGGCGCGGCGCACTATGGAAAATATAGGTCGGTATCGGATCAAAAATCTGTAACTTCATGAATTTTTGTTGTATCGTGATGAAATTTGGCACAAATATGCAGCAAGGTTCGGAGATTCGAACGATGTGTAGTTTATAGGGTTTTCTTGTATATCTATGTATATTTTTTGCATAGAATGAAAAAAATGGGAAAAAATCACGAAAAAAATAGTTAAAAATTTATTTCAAGTGGAATACAAGTTTATAATGACTAAAAAGATTAAACCATGGTTAATTACAACAAGCAAAGTAAACAAAATATATATATATGAAAAAAAAAATACTAAATTAAAATCATATTACTAATAGGTACATCCTATACTCTGGCTTCAGGAAATGATGTAGCTAGGTACAAATATAAGTAATAACTAAATATAAATATTATTTTTAACTTATACCACTTCAGGATCAGGGTCAGTAAATGTGGGTTCACTTTCAGGTGCCACGTTTAAAAGACTTAGTGCCTCTTCTTCAAGTTCTTTCACATTTCTTACGTACGGTTTTCTCAAACTTGTTATATATGGATCTGACGTGTATAAAAGCGTTTTAAAGACATCTTCATTTGTAGCAGATCGGGAACATTTTCTGGCATGATGAAGTCGTATGTTTCTGTAGTCTTTGTTGCGAGACTCTTGTGCGTCTTCCGATAGCTGTCCAATAGGAAGCACCGCAAAATGTTTGATAACGTTTTGCCCGTGTATGAGTATTTTATGAACGGAGGATGGCATATAATACCAATCGTAATTACTTACATAGATTCTTGCAGTTTCTATTGCATATTCCCCAAATTTTTCAGGGTCGATCATCATTCCAGAAGAAAGAACTTGCAAGATAATGTATAGGCGTTTAATCAATGCCTCATCTACACCTGTTATTTCCGATGAGCAAGTGCTATTATAGAAGAATCTTCGTGCGGTATTGCCATCGTTCGTATTCCCGCTAACTTGCCGAGGTTTGTCGACGATTAATCCCAACTCCTCCCTGAAACGTTTTTGAACAACTTCTTTCTTTTCTTTTTTTAATCTCTTATTTTCCTCAGTTGAAGCAGACCAAGTCTTAAACGAAAGATTATAGGAAATATGCAATATCATTTCCATGCAGCGAATCCAGGCGTGTAAGGTGGACAATCCGTATTGGTAGGCGTTTTCGTTTTCGGGTCTGGCAGTTACTTTCGATAGGTCATTCATTAGCCGTGGAGTAGCCCCACATATCGTGCATGTGGAACCAGATGGAGTATCTGTAAGGACCTGAGCCACCTTTCCATCGATCATCGTTAGAAATAGTTCATGCTTCACATTTACTACAACACCATCTTTGTTTATAAGTGATGCTTGTGCAGCCCTAATTTGTTTTTTAATATCATCAACAACTGCCTTGGTTTTTTCTGGAGTTTCCTTACAAAACTCAATAGAAATGGGTCTGCAAAAACGGACAGATGAAGGTACCGGATTTTGCCAAACAACGGATCCCGATTGCACATCAACTAATCTGATGGGGACTAATGAAGTGATGAACAAATTGGCATCTGAAATTGTTTCTGACTCTTCTGCAAGTATTTGCTTGTATTGGCTTTGACCAGATGAACCATCACATCCCCATTTAGAATAAAGGATCAATGTTCTATGTTGTTTTTGGAAAACAGAATCGATTTTTAAAATTCTAGCAGCAGTATGATCCAATAAATCTTGTATATTAATCACTTTAGCATAAGTATTCGTGATTTCGATTGTAGAAGATGGTGGATAACAGGATCTTTTTATTTCTTGTATTTTGTAGTAAGGCGGGAATATACAACACTTTCGTTCGTTGGTTAAGTTTTTCAGGTACATATATTGTGCTTTTGTTAGATCTAAATCTATAAAAGCACTCAATGCTTCCGTATCGGAAAGAATCTTCATCTGGTCTGAGTCGTTCCACTTACTTGAGATATCTAATTTCTTTTGAGTGTCAGCGGTTCTTAATTCTTCGACAAGATGAGCTTCTGTGTACTCACGTAAAGCCCGTAGTCCCTGCAGATAGGCGTTTTTTATATGCTCGAAGCCATAGTCTTGGAGTAGAAGAGTGTTTTTCCTCTTCTTGGTAGATTCTGAGGAGTCTCCATAAGCCACGCATGCTCGTCCTCGTTGGCCAGATGTTGATGGCGTAGAATATTGTTCAGAATCCGGTAAATTTAACGAATACCTTGAGTCCAACCAAGTACAATACTTCTGTAAAAATGTTTCTTTTTTCCGAGATGCCAGGGCCCAGCGTTTGTTGAAAATAGGAAGAATGTGCCTTTGTATGTCACTAATTATAAAACACAAGTTGTTTTCAGAAACATTCAGCTTTTCCACTAAAACTTTGGATAATGATTCCATGGTCTTGCCGCCCTCTATATAGGGGATTATGAAGTCTCGTTTGGTACAGCTGAAGGAAGACATTTTAACACTTCACAATCTGCAGAAATAATAGGCGTAGATGAGATTTGCTTCACTTGAAGTTACACTGATGTAGATGGTTCGAATAGTTTTTGCTTCCCTTTAAATACTCATTTTACAATATCGAATTGGTACCTACATCATTATTATCTTGTAATTTCCCACGCAAACCGAGTGCAAATTTGATAAGGTCCCTTTGTTATCACGAAATAATGAAGAAAATATCCAAAAAGTTCTATATTGTTCATGTGAATGGTGTCAGTGGTAAACCGCAAAAGATACTAATTTTCGGGTTCTGACTTTTATCAGTTTTTTTCTCATATCTTCTAAAACCGCAAATATCCGCAGCTGATTTTGCTTTCTATTTATGAATAGTTAGACTACTAGTCGACGCAAAAAGTAGCGCTTGGGCAAACGTGGGTAATACTGAAAACCTTCAACGAAAAAACATACAAGTGAAAAAAAAGGTATGTCACTTTTTAAGTAATTACTGAAATATTTTTCTTTACTTTTAAAATCATTAAGCTGTATCGCAAAAAGCATAAAATAACCTTTCTAAAAATGTATAATACTGCATATCTGTACCAAGTATTTTTTTCACAATATGGTATTGAAACATGTATACGCAAAGACTTGAGTTTGGCACTTCTGTTTTCTATGTATTTCTATCTAAGAAAAAAAAAATAATTTCGCGTATTAAGAAAAAAAATCGTAATGAATATTATAATTTGACTATTAGAAAACCTAAAAGAATAGCCATATTAGCCAAATTTTGATATTCGTAAAAAGCATTTTTGATATGCGCTTGTTCTACCATTTTCCATAGTGCGGCGGCGCGCGGCGGGCGGGCCGTTCACCAAACGAGGGATTAGTAAAAGGCGTTTCACGAGTGTATGGAATCGACCGATCGAACGAATCAACCACTGTCTACATTTCTAGACAAGTATTCTCCTACTATCTGAGAAAAAGGGTAATACTTAAGGCTGCTCTTTGGAAAAAGTTTGAAAAAAGCATGCAGATGAAGCCACTTTTTATCGGCATTTATAGATAAATTATATCTGAAAAAAAAATAGCTAGTAATCTACATAATATGATACGTAATTTGGTTTAGAAATAATTTTTCTATAGGTGTCAGAAAATAAGAAAAAAAATCACCCAATCAACTCCAAATCGTTGGGTTGAAACCATTTTACTCCTTCATTTTTAAACAAAAGCGTTTAAAAAAATATCTACTGCTTTGCAATACAAAGGAAAATGATTTGGCTCTGTTACATTTTCAAAATATGTATTATTTTAATTATGATAAATAAAAAATGCGTCCGATTAAAGACTGCATCTACATCACCCCCGCACTCATCCACAAATTCAGTGCGGAGCGCATCGTGTTACTAGGTGGACCTATGTCGCGTTGTGAGAGGTCAGCACTACGAAATAAAATCGTAAAATATTACTGCAAAAATTAAGTTTTGTAAATAGTGGAGTAGGTTTTTTTATCCTTTTATATAAGTTGTGTTTTATATTTATATGACTTGTACAGTGTTTAAATTTAGTTTTTAAAACATGGGCGATAAGCAGAAACGAATGAAGAAAAGTTTAAAATAATATTACAAACAAATTATAATAATACATATTTCACTATAAACTATAGCTTTAGTTTAGTTACCTTTTAGTTACCTTTCATAAAAGTAGAAAGGTACTGATTATAAAATTCCTATATTCAAACAAATTCGTAAGTATAACGCTTGTGTGTCATAGAGTAGTGAATGGTCACAGAAGGTCCACATCTACGCAATGACTTTCAGCCTATTAATTATAAATTTTACTTTTCGGTACGTAAGTAAAGTCTATTATTCGGATTTGTTGCGATTATTTGTGACATGTTTTATTGTGTTGTTGTTGTTGCTGTGTTGTGATCTTGTTTAGCTATAACTACAGACGAAAACATTTCCAACACTGAATATTCTCGTGAAGTAGGTGGTAATTTTGATTATAGGTTAGGTACTTGCTAGAAATTTGTTGATACATAATTAATTATTTTTCCTAATCGGTTTGAATAAAACGTTCGCTAAAATCCACCTTTTTTCCTGTCCAGGGATAACTAAATATTTTATTTTGACCGATTATAGTAAGTATGAAATCATTCAACAGTAAAATTAATTTTAAATCATCGAAAATTTGTTCTTATTTTGCATTCAATAATATATTCCAAAAATGTCAACGAATTCTTTTCAATATCACAATTAGGGCATTGCGAGAATTTCGGCCATTTTCAATTGATCCAAGCGTGAATTCGGTGAAAAACGTGGTATATTTTGAGTTTGACCTGTATGTTTGTGTGTTTGTTTGTAACCGACTCCTATGGACTTGATTTTGATCCACTTGAAACGGTCTACAAAGACTTTTCGAGGACCGACGACAATTCAATAATAAAAAAAAATACCAAAAAAGCCAAGAAAAAATATCTAAAAAATCAAGCTTTTGTAGATAGCAGAACTAAAAAATAGAAAATAAATAATAGTTTAAAAAACTAACAAACACGCTTTAAAAACAACAAAAAAATCAGAAAATTATTTCATAAAAGCGTGGGGTGCTTGATATTAATTAATTATAAAAATACCTCAAAAAGCACCCCACGCTTTTTTGAAATTATTTGCTGCTTTTTTAGTTGCGTTTTTAAAGCGTGATTTTTAGATTTTTAAATCTATTATTTATTTAATTTATTCAAGACTACATTTATAAAATACACAATGGTTCACGTTGCACCAAGCTCAACGTGCATAACTCCATTCATTGCTCCGTCAACGTGAACAATTGAGTACCCAACCATTATGATTTAATAAATGAAATTCGTTCTGAATTCGGAACGTCAGTGTCAGTAGGAACTGGCTATTTGGAGGCTGATGTTGTAATCTTGTAAAAGACTTGCCTAAAAACGAGTCGCATATAATCATACATGCATTGCAATGTTCCAGATATGTATTGTTACTTAACTATTTTGTTCACCTTTTCAGACTTTTGACAAGTTTTCTATACAACCTAGCCCTTAGCATAAACAGCCCATAGGTAATCTTCCCACTGCTGGGATACAGACTATAAACTATAATTATAAGATTCTTAAACGCACTCTCGGTTTGTATGAAGGAGGTTTTATATGTCTTGGCCGACTAGACTGGCATACGAGAATATCTATGGCTGAAAAGAAAAAGGATGAGGAATTCAGAAGGTCAGCCAAAAAACAGTTGGAGATTTTCGAAATCACAATGAAATAAAGCAATAAAATGCAGTTACACATCTGCACTTAATGCCCATTGTCCGTCTATGCCCAAAAATGAAATAGTCGTAAGAAAACTGTTTGATTTTCAAGCACAACAATATTAGAAAATGGACCGCCCTAGCTACTGGCAAAGAATTCCGAAGACTTTCCATAGACATGACGATAGCCATGAAAGATTACGGGGTGAAGATGAAGCCCGCGTTTATACTGCTGGCTCGTGCGCGGTATTTCGTCCCGGGCGTGAATGGAACAGTTACTGAAACTATTCCTAAGCAAGCTTGTGTGACTGCTACTACAACTCCAAGAAGTGTTTCAGGAGTGAAAGCCAAAGATATGCATGTCAAGGAATTAGACTGCGATTATTACCAATAAATAGAGTGCAAAGGTACCCTTTTTATAATTTATCTTGTATTTCTCTTATTAAATTTTAATTGTCTAGTCTATTTTCTACCCGTTTTATTTGTCAGGGATAGGTAGACACGACAGTTTGGCGCCCAACGTGGGGCGGCTAACAACTCCATAAAAATAAGCCCTTGTTATTTACTATCAACACTGATGTTGATTGGAGCGGCTAACAACTCCATAAAAATAAGCCCTTGTTATTTACTATCAACACTGATGTTGATTGGAGCGGTTAACAACTCCATTATAAATAAGCCTTTGTTAAAAATCTTTTCTGATTAATGGTTTTCGACGAGAGCGGCTAACAACTCCGAAAATAAGCCTACTGTTATTTATTTATCAGGTCGAGTTGTGATCATTGAATGTGAATCCAACCTGACCTAACTTCGTAAGATGTCGGTGTGATTGAAAGAAGTATGCTAGTTATGTGAAAGTTGCTATATTTAACCTTACAAAATTTTTGTTCTAGGCCAAAAATTTTCTCGGGGTCGATGGGGAAATATAGTGTCTGTTTATTACTGATACTGTACTTACGCTTCTTTTTCATCCATCCACATCATCTTTGTTTTATTATCCTTTTACGACTTTCTTACATTATTATATTTCTCTCTTTGTTTTCTGTGCTAACACTCTGCGGATCGGTCTTAAACGATTCGTCTATATAGAATTACTTGATTTTACATTAGAATTTCCATATTTTTACATAATAATATTATTGTTATGACATTTAAGTCAAACGTGTCAAACTGATGTCTACTTATTCTTTTAATCATCTATGCAGTCTATTTAAGGAAGGTTGCATTACGATTGTAATTACCAAAAATCATTTTATATCGTTTTGGATAGCCTAAATTTGGTTTATCTATCTACCTACGTCGTCAACTAAATAACAAAATTCTAAATTATAATTATAAGATTCTTAAACGCACTCTCGGTTTGTATGAAGGAGGTTTTATATGTCTTGGCCGACTAGACTGGCATACGAGAATATCTATGGCTGAAAAGAAAAAGGATGAGGAATTCAGAAGGTCAGCCAAAAAACAGTTGGAGATTTTCGAAATCACAATGAAATAAAGCAATAAAATGCAGTTACACATCTGCACTTAATGCCCATTGTCCGTCTATGCCCAAAAATGAAATAGTCGTAAGAAAACTGTTTGATTTTCAAGCACAACAATATTAGAAAATGGACCGCCCTAGCTACTGGCAAAGAATTCCGAAGACTTTCCATAGACATGACGATAGCCATGAAAGATTACGGGGTGAAGATGAAGCCCGCGTTTATACTGCTGGCTCGTGCGCGGTATTTCGTCCCGGGCGTGAATGGAACAGTTACTGAAACTATTCCTAAGCAAGCTTGTGTGACTGCTACTACAACTCCAAGAAGTGTTTCAGGAGTGAAAGCCAAAGATATGCATGTCAAGGAATTAGACTGCGATTATTACCAATAAATAGAGTGCAAAGGTACCCTTTTTATAATTTATCTTGTATTTCTCTTATTAAATTTTAATTGTCTAGTCTATTTTCTACCCGTTTTATTTGTCAGGGATAGGTAGACACGACAGTTTGGCGCCCAACGTGGGGCGGCTAACAACTCCATAAAAATAAGCCCTTGTTATTTACTATCAACACTGATGTTGATTGGAGCGGCTAACAACTCCATAAAAATAAGCCCTTGTTATTTACTATCAACACTGATGTTGATTGGAGCGGTTAACAACTCCATTATAAATAAGCCTTTGTTAAAAATCTTTTCTGATTAATGGTTTTCGACGAGAGCGGCTAACAACTCCGAAAATAAGCCTACTGTTATTTATTTATCAGGTCGAGTTGTGATCATTGAATGTGAATCCAACCTGACCTAACTTCGTAAGATGTCGGTGTGATTGAAAGAAGTATGCTAGTTATGTGAAAGTTGCTATATTTAACCTTACAAAATTTTTGTTCTAGGCCAAAAATTTTCTCGGGGTCGATGGGGAAATATAGTGTCTGTTTATTACTGATACTGTACTTACGCTTCTTTTTCATCCATCCACATCATCTTTGTTTTATTATCCTTTTACGACTTTCTTACATTATTATATTTCTCTCTTTGTTTTCTGTGCTAACACTCTGCGGATCGGTCTTAAACGATTCGTCTATATAGAATTACTTGATTTTACATTAGAATTTCCATATTTTTACATAATAATATTATTGTTATGACATTTAAGTCAAACGTGTCAAACTGATGTCTACTTATTCTTTTAATCATCTATGCAGTCTATTTAAGGAAGGTTGCATTACGATTGTAATTACCAAAAATCATTTTATATCGTTTTGGATAGCCTAAATTTGGTTTATCTATCTACCTACGTCGTCAACTAAATAACAAAATTCTAAATTATAATTATAAGATTCTTAAACGCACTCTCGGTTTGTATGAAGGAGGTTTTATATGTCTTGGCCGACTAGACTGGCATACGAGAATATCTATGGCTGAAAAGAAAAAGGATGAGGAATTCAGAAGGTCAGCCAAAAAACAGTTGGAGATTTTCGAAATCACAATGAAATAAAGCAATAAAATGCAGTTACACATCTGCACTTAATGCCCATTGTCCGTCTATGCCCAAAAATGAAATAGTCGTAAGAAAACTGTTTGATTTTCAAGCACAACAATATTAGAAAATGGACCGCCCTAGCTACTGGCAAAGAATTCCGAAGACTTTCCATAGACATGACGATAGCCATGAAAGATTACGGGGTGAAGATGAAGCCCGCGTTTATACTGCTGGCTCGTGCGCGGTATTTCGTCCCGGGCGTGAATGGAACAGTTACTGAAACTATTCCTAAGCAAGCTTGTGTGACTGCTACTACAACTCCAAGAAGTGTTTCAGGAGTGAAAGCCAAAGATATGCATGTCAAGGAATTAGACTGCGATTATTACCAATAAATAGAGTGCAAAGGTACCCTTTTTATAATTTATCTTGTATTTCTCTTATTAAATTTTAATTGTCTAGTCTATTTTCTACCCGTTTTATTTGTCAGGGATAGGTAGACACGACAGTTTGGCGCCCAACGTGGGGCGGCTAACAACTCCATAAAAATAAGCCCTTGTTATTTACTATCAACACTGATGTTGATTGGAGCGGCTAACAACTCCATAAAAATAAGCCCTTGTTATTTACTATCAACACTGATGTTGATTGGAGCGGTTAACAACTCCATTATAAATAAGCCTTTGTTAAAAATCTTTTCTGATTAATGGTTTTCGACGAGAGCGGCTAACAACTCCGAAAATAAGCCTACTGTTATTTATTTATCAGGTCGAGTTGTGATCATTGAATGTGAATCCAACCTGACCTAACTTCGTAAGATGTCGGTGTGATTGAAAGAAGTATGCTAGTTATGTGAAAGTTGCTATATTTAACCTTACAAAATTTTTGTTCTAGGCCAAAAATTTTCTCGGGGTCGATGGGGAAATATAGTGTCTGTTTATTACTGATACTGTACTTACGCTTCTTTTTCATCCATCCACATCATCTTTGTTTTATTATCCTTTTACGACTTTCTTACATTATTATATTTCTCTCTTTGTTTTCTGTGCTAACACTCTGCGGATCGGTCTTAAACGATTCGTCTATATAGAATTACTTGATTTTACATTAGAATTTCCATATTTTTACATAATAATATTATTGTTATGACATTTAAGTCAAACGTGTCAAACTGATGTCTACTTATTCTTTTAATCATCTATGCAGTCTATTTAAGGAAGGTTGCATTACGATTGTAATTACCAAAAATCATTTTATATCGTTTTGGATAGCCTAAATTTGGTTTATCTATCTACCTACGTCGTCAACTAAATAACAAAATTCTAAATTATAATTATAAGATTCTTAAACGCACTCTCGGTTTGTATGGAGGAGGTTTTATATGTCTTGGCCGACTAGACTGGCATACGAGAATATCTATGGCTGAAAAGAAAAAGGATGAGGAATTCAGAAGGTCAGCCAAAAAACAGTTGGAGATTTTCGAAATCACAATGAAATAAAGCAATAAAATGCAGTTACACATCTGCACTTAATGCCCATTGTCCGTCTATGCCCAAAAATGAAATAGTCGTAAGAAAACTGTTTGATTTTCAAGCACAACAATATTAGAAAATGGACCGCCCTAGCTACTGGCAAAGAATTCCGAAGACTTTCCATAGACATGACGATAGCCATGAAAGATTACGGGGTGAAGATGAAGCCCGCGTTTATACTGCTGGCTCGTGCGCGGTATTTCGTCCCGGGCGTGAATGGAACAGTTACTGAAACTATTCCTAAGCAAGCTTGTGTGACTGCTACTACAACTCCAAGAAGTGTTTCAGGAGTGAAAGCCAAAGATATGCATGTCAAGGAATTAGACTGCGATTATTACCAATAAATAGAGTGCAAAGGTACCCTTTTTATAATTTATCTTGTATTTCTCTTATTAAATTTTAATTGTCTAGTCTATTTTCTACCCGTTTTATTTGTCAGGGATAGGTAGACACGACACATTGTCACAGTAAATACAAATCTAACGACACCTCGCAAACTAAAATCTATCGAGCAGTTCAGGCTCCAGAGCGTGCCAAACAATTGTACATACATACATACATACAGTACACTATACCAGTCAACAAAGGGTGGTCAAGAGATTAGGTGGTAGGTGCTCTGTTTGAGAGGAATATTGATACAAAAATATTATACCTATATAATAATTAATCTTATCTTCTCTTTCAAATAAATAAAATTGCACTTCAATTTTATTTCTGTTTGAAATTTCAAAATAACAGCTTCTTACTAAATGCATATGAAATTACTTACATAAGGCACTTTTAAAAAACTTATTTTTAACCGACTTCAAAAAGGAGGAGGTTTTCAATTCGTCGGAACCTTTTTTTTTTCATTTTTTTATGTATGTTCGCCGATTACTCGAAGATGGCTGGACCGATTTGGATTTTTTTTTTTGTTTGAAAGGGTGTACTTCCCAGGTGGTCCCGTGATCTGATGATGAGATCCTGGAGAAATAGGGAGAACTCTTCAAATTTTATAGGCACACTTGAAGCGATTTGGATAGTTTTTAGAAGAGTACGTTCTCGGAGTGGTCCCATTTCAATTTGGTGAAGATCTGATGAAGAACTTTGGAGATAGGCAACGGAACTCCTGAATAAATGATAGCAAATGGACTGGAATTGCAGAAATCATACTTAAAAAAAAAAAAAAACAACCGACTTCCAAAAAAAAAACACTAAAAAGTGAAAAATAACTTTAATTTCGGAAGGCGGTGACAAAAAATTAAAATACATATCCAAAGTCACCGCCGAAATTAAAGTAATTTTTCACTTTTTTATATTTTTTTATTTGTCTGTTTGTTCCGGCATATTCCAAAACAGCTGGACCGTTTTCACGGGACTTTCACTGACATAGCTAATGTTATGAGCAAAATACGCGCTTTGACGTGGAGTTGCGGACACCAGCCTGTATTACTTACCTATTAAGAAGTAACATAGGCTTCTTTTATCCCGGGAGCAAGTTCACATGGGTTTATTTCCATTTGCGGGTAAAACCGCATGCAGTAGCTGGTTATAAATCTTACAGGTACACAGCTACATAAATAGGTCATTAACTCATACTACACATATGTACATAATAAAGGGTGAGATTAAATTACCCAAGAGTACGAATAAAAACAATGTTAACCTGACTTATGTAATAGAATAACGACCATATTAATTAACACACTATAACAGTGTTACTTAACGTTACGTTACAACTTAAATATAGAAATAAAATTGTGTAGTAAAATTACGGGCCGATCTCAGTGAGATCTGGGTGCGCGTTGTTCGAAAGAGATACCGTCGCTCCTGACACACAAGCAACTGAAGGAACACGGGTGGGTTTTAGTCAGTAAAAGTCTGACACGCCCTCTCGCTCCACTAAGAGAGGGAGAAGTTATTTGAAGATTTCTCACAAAAAATAAAAAAAAACTTAGTGAGATCGCTGAGCAATTACACAATTTTCCAATTAAAATTGATCGACCTTTAGATTAAATCTCACATTAGTGTTCTTTGGATTTAGTACATTTAGGTTTAGAATAACAAGCGATGTATGTTGACTGCCTCGTTGGTGTAGTGGTCGCAAGCGCTACTGCTGAGCGTGAGGTCCTGGGATCAATTCCCAGGTCGGATAAAGTGTTATTGGGTTTTTCGATCTGGAATTTCTCAGTAGCAACCCGGAATTAGAATTTGAACCCGGTGTACAGCAATAAGCTAGCCCTCTTTTACATGAGACTTAAACAAAACTGGCGAAATGTGGGTACGTACACTATAAGAGAAACAAGGCGTGTTGTTATTTAATTTTGAATGTTTCTTATTGACTCTGTACAGGAACAACAAGAACCAATACGAGCCAATAAAATCAAGGAAGAATTTTGTTTCGAATTCTTTGCTATTTTCATCCACATCTCTCAGGCTTTTTCCAATCAAATATTCATCGCTGTAACGGAACTACATATTTCCATACAATTTGCCACGTTTTCAGTTACATAGGAGAAACTGTAGCAGTCTTAGGAACGTGTCGACAAACGTGCGACGGAAACGTAACGTGACCACGTCTCTAAGGGCCGACTTTGTTGTTACCATTCATACTTCTTCGTACATACACATACATAAACTCACGCTTTTTCCCATCGGGGTAGGCAGAACCCATAGAACGCCTTCTGCTATGGTCCTTAATACTCTTTTTGGCTCGTTTATGTTCATACACCTGGTCATACACGCAGACAAGTTGCGAGTATTACACACTTAACCTTTCTGAAAAACTTCACCAATAAGGTTATTATATCTTCTCCTAGGGCGCCCCCTTCCGGCGTTACTTATATTAAACTTCTTCGTAAAGTGGAAACTTACTTTAAAGTGCTTATGAATTGTTGCTGCTTTAGGTTATGAATTGCCTTCACTTAGACCTAACTTCGTGGCTTTATGCTTAGTTACTTGATGTTCAAAGGGTTCTGTTTGATAGCTAAGGAACATAATATGGCGTATTTGTTTGTTAGATATTCGTTATTATCGTGACATGTTCATCATTAGCCTATAATGTTTCCACTGCTGGGACACAGGCCATTCTCTGTATGAGATGGAGTGGGCTATAATCCACCACGCAGGCCCAGTGCGGGTTGGTAGATGTCACATGTCGTCGAATTTTTGGTTCTAGGACCTGCCGGTTTTCTCACGTTATTTTCTCTCGCCTCCTCCGTGATGGAATAATCCACACAAACTAAAACGCTTGTCAGAGTTCGAACCTAAAATCACTCGTAAGTCGTGGGCGTTACCACTGCGTCGCCTCTGCTATATTAATAATAATTATTATTGATTCAGAAAGCAGTACTCCTAGACACGGCACGCATAGTCAGGAGGTTCCTTTCTCTAGAGCCGTGACCACCGACATCTTAGACCTTGTTCCTGATGCCGATGCGCCAGTTTTTTATATTTTTAAATGTTTTTGTATGATGTTTGTAAAAATATTTAAAAATATACTTACTTAATATGTACGAAAGAAAATAAACGATAATAATAATTAATTAATTATATAAAAGCGTTTACAAGGAGTGTACGTTTAGCCAACAGTAGTAAAGTTCTCATCTGTATGATATTATATAAAGTGCATAAGAATAAACTAAAATAAAATAAAATATTTATAATACAAGTTCAAGTAATAAGGATGCGGAATGTTACGTAGCGATCCGCCAGATCTATATATATCCATACCCGTGTTTCAGGTCTGCCTTGCCTTCACTTAGACCTAACTTTGTGGCTCTATTCTTAGTTACTTGTTCAAAGGGTTCTGTTTGATAGCTAAGTAACCAAATAAACTTTTAGCATAGTTGTTTGTTAAATACGTATTCGTTACTATTCTTCTTATCATGTGATGGTACTAAATAACTCCTTACTCTAAATTATTCGAGCCCAGTAAGTGGGGTCATTATTGATGCAGGTGTACATTCAAAAGGATACACTGGAAATGTTATGACATTGTCTTCTTGATAACAAATCACACTAGGCATGAGTAGTGTTGATTGATAGGCATCTCATTAATTAATAAACAGGTTGCCAAGGACATCGACGCACAACCATGTTACTATTGATTCAGTAGTGCTCTGTAGAAATCTCACCGTGAAAATAAAAGTGAAGTGAGCCTAAGTGACCGATCAACAATCTCAATCCTAAAAATAGACGATATCCTATTCTTTATTTTCAATACTCTAAGTACTTAGAGTATACAGTATAAATCTACAGTATGTAAGACCTACAAAGTTCTCTCATTCACAATATGTAATAGAATCTACATAAGTAAAATTAACCTATTTAAACCAAGTGACATGATTTCCATGAGAGTCACTAATTAATAGACGATATTAGAAGTGATGTATAATGTCAAATAATTACGAGAATATGTCAGAAATTCTAAAAAATAAAATGAATAAAAATTAACATTGTAATTTGGGAGCAGTTAATAGACTCTCACACAGTTATGCTGTTAATTAGGTACCAGGGAAGCCACATGTGCAGAAGGAATTAATGCCAAACTTCCCTGTCTTCAACGTAATCTTTTATCTTATAATTTGCTTTTTTGATAAGGACACGTTTGATGTGAGTTTTAAACTCTCCATCGCTAAGTTCTGTACACGACTTTGGCAACTTAAACTCACTCACTTCACCTAAGTTTTCACGGTGATATTCTCACAGAACAGACCGGCTGTACATGATTCTGAACCCCCAGCGTTACAATTTTTCGTCAGTTATTTAAAAAACAATTGCTCTGCCATATATTTTTACCACCTGGGTATTATTGCACTTTTATGACGTGAAAACGTCTTTTTGCTCGGATTTACTGGTAGTAAGTTCAGTATTTCTGACCGACAAAAACATGTAAGGTTTCAAACACTAATAACTATGAGAGTTTTAGTGCTAGAGTTATGGTTGAGCATTAAAAAGATAGATTATATTTATAACGATTTTTAAGCCGGACATTATTTCCCTATAACGTCACACTGCGCGTACACGCGCATGCGCGCGACCCTTTTCTTTACATTATGTGTCGAAATTCCAATTGGTATAGTGCTAAAATTTGTTTAGTTTGAACATGTATTCTTGTGTCGTTGTCAATAGTTGACAAGGCACTGCTAGGACATAAAGAGAAACCAGAAAAACATTGGGTAAAATAGGGTTAAAAATTCATATGAAGTTGACAACAGCAAATAACTGTATTTGTCATCTCATATCTGCCGTAAATATGGTCAGAAATGAATGAAATTCCAATCGAAGAAAGCTTTTATGAGAAGTCGTGTCGAGCAAATACAATCACTACGGCAGTGATTGAAGTCGTCAGAAAATCTGTTGCAAATAGCAAAATATAGTTCCAGTTGTCTAGTATTGGCAATAAATCTGCTCAGAACTGAAAAATTATATAATCGCGGAAAGCTTACTTTATTAGGAATGCAATGAACCTACTAAATCTAGTATCGAGCAAATACAACGGCTACAGCAGTATCGGGAACCGTAGATTTATTTGTTACCAAACCCTCTGTAAAAACATTATAGGTACAACGTTTTCACGAAAACAAACGGCGCGGACTGGAACTAGGGTAACTGCTATAGTAATTGGCCACGCTATAGTAACTGGCCACTCAAAACAAAAGAGATAAAAACAAGGTAATGTAAGCAAGCCCATGAATAAAAAGGACAAAAAATACTGCTGTATCTATTGTATTTTCGTTTTAGTTCATAAAATGTGACCTAGATGGCGGTGCGAATTTTCGAACCGACAGTTTCGAAAAGTTTTGACAGATGTGGGTGGTTTGTTAAGAAAAAAATAAGGTAAGAGTCTTGGAACAATTTGATCTAGTGTGCAAGTTACTTTTCCAGTGCCTAAAGATTATGTGAATCTATTAGTATATTAGGTGAAGTTTAATTTTATGTATTTTGAAGCTCGTAAGTTCGTTCATAACCTTAAATGTTTACTGGCTAATAACTAAATTCAAATTTGGCTGAATTTCAGTTATTGGCCATCCCCGGCCAATTACTAATTTTCCATTATACGTTTTTTCAAAGCAGTTTCGACCTTATAAGGGTATAATACACGGTATACAAAATTTCTACAGTTCTAAATTCAATGGATCAGTTATTAGCCGGGGGTGGCCAATAGCTGGCGAATAACCTGGCCAATTACTAAATAGTATTTTAATTTATTTCAGACTGCTTCAACATGCCAAAGATACCGCAATATACCAAAGAACAATTAGACAAAGCTTTAGAAGACGTTAGTCAAGGTATATCAATTCGTACAGTAAGCAAAAAATATGGTATACCTAGAGCAACACTACAATTTAAATTGAAACACCCATATAGCAAGAGTGAATTTGGACCAGAACCCTACTTGACTAGAGAAGAAGAAAAACAGTTAGAAGAATGGTTGTGCGATATGGGCAAAAGAGGGTTTCCTAGAAATGCCGAAGATATTCTAGATTCTGTTCAAAACTTTCTGAATAAAAACCCCAGAGAGACTCCATTCAGCGAAAATAGACCTGGAAAAGGATGGTTAAAAGGTTTTCTGAAACGCCATCCTAGAATAACTAAAAGAACGTGTGAAGCTGTTACGCAGGCGAGCGCATGTGTATCAGAATCTGACATCCGAAACTGGTTTGGTCAAATCATGGATCAGATAAATAAGTCTAATCTAACCCACATTTTAGATGACCCTTCCAGAATATTTAATGCTGATGAAAGTGGTTTTCAAAGCTGTCCATCTACCGGAAAAGTCTTTGCTGAAAAAGGAGAAAAGAATGTCTACATTATCGATAAAGGAAAAGCTAAAGAAAATATGACAGTACTTTTTACAATATCTGCTGATGGACAGATGGTGTTGCCTACGATTGTGTACCCCTATCAACGTTTACCTGAGAGAATCAAGCAAACTGTACCTGACGACTGGGGTGTAGCAACTAGCAGTTCAGGATGGATGACGGCGGATACATTTAAGTATATTATGGAGCATGTTTTTCACCCTTTTTTAGTGAGAAATAACATTCAGTTACCAGTTTTGTTGTTTGTTGACGGACACAAATCTCATTTAACCTACGACCTAAGTGTACTAGCTCGCTCCCTTCAAATAGAAATATTTGCTCTGTATCCAAACGCCACTAGGATTCTTCAGCCAGCTGATGTGTCACTATTTAGACCCGTAAAACAGTTTAGGAAATCGGCAGTTAGAGAATGGTTGCTAGAGAACATTGGTGAAGTTGTTTCTAAGCAAAATTTTGCTTTCGTTCTAAAAAAAGTCACTGACAAAATTAGTTCTGCTTGCATTGTAAATGGCTTTCGAGCTTGCGGCCTCTACCCTTTTGATCCAAATGCTGTCGATTATTCTAAATGCTTAGCAAAGTCAGCATCCAGATCAGAAGACACTGTAGGCATTTCAAACTATGAACCTGAAAAATCACTAACATTAACAAAATTTTCGGAAATCGTAGGCGTAGAGATGATTAATAAATTTAAAGATATTAAAAATATAATGCAAGATGTCCAAAACGACGAATCATTTTTCACTCTTTATCAAATATGGAACTTTTATCATTCAAATACTGAAAATACGACAGAGAATACTAATGAAAGTGAGGAAGGAGAATTTAATGACATGGAACCAGAATCAACAAATGCACAAGAAGAAAGCTTTAACACAACAATGATTGATAACAATATTTCTGTAAATAAAAGTCAAAATATAATCATAGCAACACACCAAAGCCTTGAAAATATCCAGGATGAACAAAATAGCGCGAGAAATGACCACCAGACCTGTGAATTAGAAAACTTTCCTCACTATGACAAAGTACCCTTTACCATTCAACCATCAAATAATGAACAAATCAACATTACTAGTGATCTACAGAATAACGACCAAGACCTTGTAACTTTAGAAGACCTAGGAATAGCAAATGCAGAAAACCACGACAAAAATCTACCATCTTGTTCAACAACAAGACTTAAAGATTTTTTGGCAATACCTTCAGGACCAACCAGAAAAGGGAAACGTAACATTGAAAGGCTACCTTATCACATATCAGGACCAGAATACCAAAAGATATTAGAAGAAAAATCCAAAGAAAAGAATAGACTAGAGGAGGAAAAAAAGGCAAAGAAAGTTGTAAGAGAGCAAAAAAAAGAAGAAAGAAAGAGGAAACTACAGGAAATAAAGTCAAAAAAGTTGGAAAAGACTAGAAAAATTGAGTGTAGTTCTTGCTGTGGTGTGTGTAAAAGAATTGTAAAGAGCATAAAATTGAGATGTTGTGAATGTCAGAAACCATATCATAAATTATGTATTCCTAAATATCACCTTATGCATATACCTCAGGAGGAAGTAGACAATTTCTTATGCCATAACTGCTTCTGTACGGAAAATGATGATAGTATTTCTGAGAACGAGGACAGTGAAACTGAAGAAGAAAATCAGGAATTTTTTAATATAATGAGATCAGGACAGAAAGAATTAGGTTGGAGCTGCGTAAAATTTTAATTCAGATTTAAAATGGTCGATAATTTATTAATATTTCACAAATAAATTGTTTGGCTAATTACTGTGGCTTGTTATGACAATTACTGTGATTTTATGGCCAATTGCTAAATTTTTAAGTGATTCAATTTGATTGACATTTTTCACCAATAAATATGTGATTTCATTTATATTTGTTTTATTACCTATGACCCCATCTCATTCACTTTTATTTGGTATGTAATATGTGTATGTCACTTTATCAACATGTTTTTTATTGATGTCCAAAAATTAATTTCACGTTAAGTGGCCAATTACTACAGCATTCACCCTACGCCTGCTTAATTTTTTTATGAAACAGCAGTTTTTTTTGGCCCTGACGAGCGCCATGTACCACCAGGAGAATAACCATAAATTATAATAATTCACTTATATTAACTGAAACCAAATGTTCTATCACTGAGAATTTGTCTTTGGCTCGTGGCTAAGTGGTAATATAATTTCAGATACGTACATTCCGATCTCTTGAAACTGAAACTGTCTATTGAAACTTGACTAAATAAACTCAAAAGGTCATTTACCTTTTTAGGTGCTTTGATGAGTTTGAACTTGAAATACAAGATGTTTGACTGAACAGAAGTTTAGTGTTACATAATTGTAGATAAAATAATGGTAGCTGTGTTTCTATGTAAGAGTACTCAAGTATCCATTTTATTTTATAGCTTTTGCCAGCGGCTTCAGTCGCGTGGAGGTTGGAAATTATGCCACGAGAATGTGGTACCGGGATAAAAAGTATTAAATACATATGTGTTAATCCAGGTTTTACACTAACTGTGTGTCCAATCCGTTCCTCGTTATTTTGTGATTGAGTAACAAACGTACCTACAAACATCTAAGCTTCACATTTATAATATTACTAGCTTTTGCCCGCGTCTCCGCCCGCGTGGACGTTGGTTATCGCGTAAAAAAGTAGCCTATGCCTCCTCTATATCCCAGGCAAGCGCTGAACCTATTTAAATGAAGTTTTGCAGAGATATATCTCTGCCAAATTTCATGACGATCGGTTCAGCGGTTTAGGCGTGAAAGCGTAACATCTGTCTGTTACGCTTTCACGTCGCAGAGTCGAGACGCAGACAGAGTTACTTTCGCATTAATAATATTAGTAGGGATAGCTGGGGATAGTAGGGATAAGTAGGGATAGTAGGGATATAGTAGGTATAAGTAGGATAGTAGGATATAAAAGTGGTAGGATAATAGGTTTTAATCATATGGGTGCTCTCGGTGTATGATCCTAATATCCTACTTCCTACTATGCTATTTTCTACTATCCTACTTCCTACTATATTACTTTCTACTACCCTACTTCCTACTATAAATATATATATATATATCCTACTTATCCTCCTAACATTATAAATGTGGAAGTTTGTGAGTATGGATGTATGCATGGATGTTTGTTACTCTTTCACGCAAAAACGGCTGAACGGATTTGAAATTTGGTACAGGTAGTTTGTAACCTGGAATAACATATAAGATATTTATTTATCCCGGTAGTACGTTCCCGTGGGAGAATTTCCGAACACAACGCGGGCGTAGCCGCTGGCAAAAGCTAGTATAATATAAAGATTTGTTCACGGCATCACGGTATCAATAAAGTATCAGTGTTTTTATTTATTTTAAAAAGTGTAATAAGTGAACATGAATGTAAAATAATTAGTATATTAGCTTTATATATTCTGTGATCAATGATCCTGATGCATTTTGATGATAACAAGCATGGCATGATGAATTACGTGCTCGGTGCTCGCCTATACGTTGACGACATTATCATCACAAGTGGGCGCCCAGTGATCGAAATTCAACCATAATTCATTTAAAACAATTGTATTTCTAATGCATTATTATACATATACCGTGTGGTGTCGGACGTAAAAGAATAGCACCATCGATTTGTTCCCGTAGGTGTAGTAGAAAGTGACTAAGGGACTTACTAGAGAATGGGCAGCAGTGTTCTCTATGCATTTTACAACCATACTGCGATCGCCAACCCACCTGCCAAGTGTGGCGATTATGGCAAATCCCCGCTTTTGGGGGAGGCCTATGTCCAGAAGTGGGCGTCTTTCGGCTGATATGATGATGATGATGATGAGGATTATACAAAATTATCAGCTTTTTGCACTCCTCCTCTATACACCGTGACATTTTAGTCGTCTTACAAAGATGGTCCACTCAATATATCCGTCATAACATACCTCTAGGCGCGATTAAAACATTGTTACCATTAATTAAGGTAATAGATACAAAGAAAAATAATGAATGCCTTAGAATTATGAAACACCCTCCCTGTTAATAATGTTTACGTATCAAACGGTAAAAGATATCTACCTACCTACCATTACATTCCATCATTGATTCCATCTCCATAACAGGGTGTTTCAAACTATGTCATGCGTCTTAATGATATTTTCATGTTTTTGATTATGCAAATGTTCAATTTTTTTTTTTTTATAAATGCTAGTAGATAGCAGTCATTGGGTACATGAAGTGGGCTGCCGTTGTAAGACGACTAAAATGTCACAGTGTATAAACAGTAACCATGCCAAATTTCTTAATTTTCGTAAAAACGGGTACTTACTCAGTTTTTGCTTCACATTTTTAGGTCTGATCGTATGAACATTAGATACAATTTTTTAAACTTTGATGTGATTTAATTTGTGGTAAAATGTAGTATTCATTATCTTTAATTATTAATGATTTTGAATACTTTCTTCATACGATTAATTATTTTCTAATATTATGTACAGTTCAAAGCTTTTCATAACGACATTCTATGCGGCAGGCCTATACTCAAAGGGATTCCGGATGACATCAGCAGCCTGCGGTGACACTTGACACGACCCTAATAAACAAATGACATACATATTCTAAACGCGTGGGATTTATAATACTTAATAGCTTTATTAGCGTATGGCGATCAGATTTCTCCTGTGATTTATGTTGTGCTAGACTCAAACACTCACTGGTTGGCTGGTTGGTTCTCATTTTTTGTGTGTTCCTGGTTTTTGCGTCATGTTTACCGCAAATAAACGTTTTTTCTTTCTTTCTTTCTTTCTAATTAACTGGAGTTTAACCAAAAAAAAGTAAATACAAAATAAAAAATAAAAACAACCGACTTCCGAAAAAACACTACAAAGTGAAAAATAACTTTAATTTCGGAAGGCGGTGAATTTGGATATGTATTTTAAGTTTTTTGTCACCGCCTTTCGAAATTAAAGTTATTTTTCACTTTGTAGTGTTTTTTCGGAAGTTGGTTGTTTTTTTGGAAAAAGTTTTTATTTTTCACTTTTTAGTTATAGTACCTACCCCTAATTCGAAATTTCATCATCCTTGGGGTCAAAACAATGCATATTTATGCGATAGCAGCAATCGCGGTTTATTTACTGTTATTTTTTGAAGAGTTCCGTTGTCTGTCTCCGAAACGCAACATCAGATCTATATGAAATTGAAATGGGACCACACGAGAAGCACGAGCTTTCAAATAAAAGAATCATCAAAATCGGTTCACTCAGTCGAAAGTTATGAGGTAACAAACATAAAAAAAACATTGTTGAATTGAGAACCTCCTCCTTTTTTTGAAGTCGGTTAAAAACACGGCCGACTGAAATCGGGATTTAAAAAAAGTTGGAAACAAGAAAAATTTATTTTTCGTACTACCTACTGATTGATACCCCACTTGAGACAGTTCGACTTCAATTTCCAATTTAAAAAATTGAAGTAGTGCTTGAAACTGCACATAACTAGGCAATAAAGTACGCGTGTGATACTATTTAACTCAACTTTTCAATCCCACTTCTCAATTCAATTTAGAACACACTCGTGTTTTAAATATCACTATCATTTATTTATTTATTATTTATTTTATCATTATTCAATAGCTTCACAAACTACTATTATGTACAAACTTACTACATTATTGAAGTGAACTTTAGTGTCAAAAATCAAAATGAAAAGTCATTTATTCAAATTAGCTTGAGAATCAGCACTTTTCGAATATCAAAATTACATAAGACAATCCCCCAAAACGCCCGCCCTTCACCACTTCCTAGTACTTTAGCTGAGGAGATTAGTAGCGCAAGAAACTCCCCAGCAGCACAGCTATCTGTTCAGTTAGATAAACTTGATTCTATACATAGAGGCAGGAAGTCTAAATCCTTGATGACTTTAATTTTAAATGTCTTGACCTATTGGACACACCCACTATTTCGGCCTTTGACTAAGCGTCAAACTTATATTATTCAATAATTAAGATGCAAAAACTTCAAACAAAAAGAAGCCATCTGAAGAATATCATAGTGTGGGTAGTCTCACAGAATAAAAGGTCTTAAGTTTTTTTAATTGGTCGCTTTTTGTGTGGCCGCTGAGGTCTTCTGTCTCAGTGGTCACACATACATAATAAATAGATTTTCATGCGGTTTGCACCAGAAGGTCATGTAGAAGTAAACTTAGATTAAACAGGAATGCGAGCAGTGGTGGCCAAGTGCTAACGGAGCCCTACGTTTGTGTAAATAATTTAATCATAAAACATCCAGAGGAAACCGGCATGTCAAGGAACCAAAAATTCGAAGACATGTGACATCTACCAACCCGCACTGGGCCCGCGTGGTGGGATATATTCCACTCCTTTTCGGAGAGAGGTCTGTGTTCTAATAGTGGGAGCACTATAGGCTGATTATGGTAAGCAGACATATCGATGTTTTGACAAGTCACCATTGCACCCGTGCATCCGGGCCTGGCCGCTATTCCCTATTCCTGTAAAAGAACTGTCATAAATACCTTCACTCACGTACCTACCTAAAATACGTCACCCTCTCTTTAGCTTCGCCGGTGTCGGAAAATTCCAATTTTCTCTCCCGGAAAACTTTATTTGATATCAAACGTTTCCATCAAATTATTAACGTTTATTTGTTCTAATTGCTTCATTTGTTCAAGTTGTAGAAGAACAAACACCCAAAATTGAGAAAATATACGAAATTTTACGCGAAATTTAAGCTACCTTTTTCATCCAATCAGGTGAACCCATAAAATAGGTACAGACAAAATTGTTGATTATTACTATAGAATTCAGTAATTTCTACTGTGTCGCTACAAATGAAGGTTTTTAAAGACTTGATCGATTTATGTAAATGATTTTTGTTTGGTTTAAACATGGTAATTGCTGTCTGAAATTATCATGTTTAAGAATACGAAAGTATTTTGGGTCTACAGCACTTATAAAAGCAGGATGGATTGATTGATTCCATTAAGGCTGGGCGCGTTTTTTTTGTGAATTCGATTGGTCTAGCAATCAGGGTACAGCTATATTAGAGATCGCAGTACTGTTTTGAGCGAAAATGAAGCCAGTTATGCATCAAAATGATCGGCTGTGTAAAACTGTGAACATCGAGTTTAATTATTATGTAATGATAGCCTGAAATGGCATGAATGAAAACACATACAACGAATTAAACATTTTCTATTATAGCTTATCAAACCACTGCAATGTGTGACTTAAACAACAATCATAGGCAGGTAGTCTATATAAATAAAAAGAAGAGTACTGACTGACTGACTCATCAACGCCCAGCCCAAACCCTTGGACCTAGAAAGCTGAAATTTTGCACAGAGGCTTCCTTTATACTATAGACAAGGATTAAAGAAGGATTTTTCGAAATTAAACCCTGAAGGAGTTTAATAGGGGATGAAAGTTCAGTGCGGGCGAAGCCGCTGGCAAAAGCTCGGCAGAGTATCGCCGTGCGTGTAAGTCTGACCTGCACCCGAAATGCGTAACACACTTTAATCAGAATCTGAATAATTTAAAGGATATTGCTAATCCATTGCTACATATGTCTGAAAAAAAAAATCTGTTAAACAATGTAGTTACTGCAATGAATGTTGTTGAACTGTCAAAATTAAAGTTATTCCTACTATTAGTGTGTTACGCAATCACACGGCTTTTTGAGGGTTTCAATCATCGAATAACTTCTCCCGCTCTGGGTGGAGCAGGAGGGCGTGTCAGACTTATACTGACTAAAACCCACCCGTGTTCCCTCAGTTGCCTGTGTGCCAGGGGCCGCGGTATCTCTTTCGGACAACCCGCACCCCTGGGCAGATCACACGGCTGATGTATAGACGTAAACGACACAAAGGGAAAAATACGGAATACCACCTGTTTACGATTTGTTTACTCCTATGGGAAAAAGGCGTGAGTTTACATATAAAATAAAGGCTAAAATATATACACTGGAACTAAATGAACTAACTGAACTATACTAAATGAACTAAATGAACTAACAAACTATTAAAATTAAAATAATGTTATTCTAACCTAACTAAAACTATTAGGTAGGTTAGGATATTATGTTACACATATTATTGAGGTTAAATGAAAATAATTTTCTGAATAATTATTAATACAGATCCACCCCCATGTTTACAAATGGTGCTTACAGTTAAGCCATGATTAGCGTCAGTTGCTCCATACATGTTTGATGTTTAAATGACGGTTAACTTTCAGTAACGTTTATAAATAAGGGGGTTTAAGTCTACCCAGTAAACAGACTTACGTAAAATTTTGGTTAGTTCGTTCATAGTAGAGATTATGGCAATTAATCCAGCTTGAGTCGGGTGTTTTCCGGCTGATACGGTAACGAGAAGGCTTTGCTTAGTTAAACTATTTTAAACCACAAAATTAGTCAAATAGCACTAGTTAGTGCATTAACAGCACTCACTAGTTACGTGCAAGCGTATAATAAAACCTACAATACGTTAGGGTAGCCTTTTTTGAAGTTAGAATAAATTATTCTTTGGTGATATGTAGATATTTATAATTGTGGGGAATTTAATCTCTCAAGGTTGGTTTTTCCTGTAATTTGCTTGAAAATAAAAAAAAATTGATCATGAAATCAGATAGGTATTATTACCGATCTGTCAGTATAGTAGGTATATCTGAATATATGGACCCTATATTAAAATGTATGCTCGAGACTACAGTACAATAAAACTCGGATGTTACGTAATCCATTTTTTATCATCGATCATCGCATATAAGTTAATTAATAGAAAAAAAATGTGGGTAGATTTAATTATTTTTTGTGTCTTCTAAGAACCCCGTCGATATGTGTAGTTTACTTAAATACAACGGAAATTACGATGTTTTGACATGAGGCCATTGCAGCCGTGCGAAACAGGGGCGGGTACTAGTAGTTTTTTTAAAACAACACTTCCTTATGGTTTCGCCGCTGTCGGGTAAAAATACAGAAATCCATTGATAATGTGCTAATAGTATTATTTTATATGTATACATAAAATGTCGTAAAATATGGTCAGCCTGGATATTTGTCTTACAGGTCCCGAACCTAGTTTAGACTCCAGCTCACGCAAAGGTTCAAAAATAAGGCAAAATTGGATTAATAAATTACTGTAACAATGTACCTTTGTGAGAGAATTATAATAGTACATTATGATATATTAGGTGGGCTACTATGCCCACCGGTATCGGGAACAGGGTCCAAGCTACCGGCGGTCAGGGCTCCAGAGAGAGGAACCTCCTAACAATACGAGCCGTGTCCAGGAGTACCGCTTTCTGGATCAAGCCCTTGACCCAGCTGCCCAACGAGAGCCTCCTCAGGTGTTGGTCGAGGCTGTTAGCTATCAAGCCATTGGCTGTGACGACTATCGGTACAATGATCGCAGAGTCCACATCCCACATGTCGACAACCTCGCGAGCCAAGTCAAGATACTTGATTTGTTTATCTTTCTCGGCTTTCACGAGGTTCTCGTCATGCGGGACCGTAATATCAACGATCATTGCACGCCGCTCTAGTCGATCCACCACCACCATATCAGGCTTATTGGCAACAATAGTCCTGTCAGTGATGATGGATCGATCCCAGTACAGTGTGACATGTCCATTTTCGAGAACTGGGTCGGGCACATACCTGTAGTACGGCACTTCTGATTCCACAAGGCTGTATTTCAGAGCCAGTTGCTGGTGGATATTATTATTATTATTAAATAATCTCCGTGTTTACGTATCTATATGTCCGTACATCTGCCTCGTTGATCAAGCGCTACTGCTGAGCATGAGGTCCTGGGTTCGATTCCCAGGTGGGGCAAAATGTTTATTTATTTATTTATTTAACCATTTATGTACACACATATATAAACAGACAAGAAGATTAGAACAGAAAAATAGGTACAGAGGTGATGCTTATTTCTAAAGAAATCTCTTCCAGCATACCTGCGATAGGAGAGAAGATAAAGAAATGTAGACAGCGTGTGAAAGGGTAAAAGAGAAAATAAACTACATTAATTTATGATCAAAAACAATAATACACTAAACAAATTAAACAACTAATATTAGTGTTACTGGGTTTTTCTATCTAGAATTTCTCAGTCTGCATCAGCCTGGGGTCTGGATTTTTTACGGCAGTAGGCTCGCCCCCTATTGCATGGGTATTAAACATAACTGGAGAAATGTGGGTGTATAGGTATACCTCTGCCCAACCATTCGAGGAAACAAGGCGTGATGTTATTTTATATCTGTACATATTCAGAGAAAAGTATAATTTATTAGAACCACTGAAGGTTAACAATGTAATAAGCTAAATTTCTTTTTCCATTATTGTTTCCACATTAAATCACGACCAAGTGTCATCGTACATCGAATATGAAAACAAAGACAAGGTTCTTGAAGCATTCATTTAAAACGCTTGACATACAACGTTGGATATTGCTATGGTCTGATGAAATCACACACATTACTTACCTAGTATTTGGCAATATGAAAAATAATTAATTATTTATTGCTATCCACGTAGATTATGTATTTTAAAACCAATTATCATTTTTTTCGTTCCATCCATCCATTATTTTATCTTTACCACTGTACAAAGTCTCACTCTCTCTCTCAACTCACGTCTACTAATTAGACTGTTTCTGTAGATGTAAAAGGTTTCATGGTAGGTTTTTGGCAGCATGTTCTCTTTGGTAGTTTGTACACTGTTGTTCTGTAAAGTCTTCCAAGTACCGTATGGATCAGTGACGTCATTTAAAGAACGTTCATTTAGTTTGTGTTCAGTTGCTTTTCAGAAGGATTGTTGGCGCACATTCAGTGTATGTTCTTGCTTGTGTAGTTTTCTCAGCCGAAGTCGGATTGTGGTAACTGAAAGTTGTTGGTCAGTGCCACAGTCAGCCCCAGGGTATGTCGTGGTATTCATGACAGGCGATTTCCATCGATTCTGGCGAAGGATATAGACTATCTGGTTTCTGAAACTGTCGCCAGGAGTATACAGTCGCCATGTAAGTTGTTTAAAATAGGTGTTCGTCGTCGATAAGATTTTCCGCATTATAGAATTGAACCATACGTTCTCCTCTTTTGTTTCTGTTCCCTCTGTGAGAGGGAGTGGGTCGTAATCCACTATACGAGTTTTCCTTCACCGTTTCGAGAGCAGTGGTGATAAAATAATTTACACAGAGTAAAGCGTCAGTCAAAGAGCGGTGATGGCCCAGTGGTATCAACCCCGACCTAAGAGTTGTGGGTCGTGGGTTCGAACTCAGCTATGCACTTTATACTTTGTGTAGGAACATATCGTGACGTAACCGGCTTGTCTGAGAACAAAAAATTCGAAGACATGTGACATCTACCAACCCGCACTAGAGCATTCTCCCCGGAGGCCTCCGTTGCAGCATAATATAATAAGCTGTAGGCCAATAGCATAATAGGCTGAGTATGTATGAATGCATGTATGTAAAGCCGCTGTCAGGGTTCGAACCTACAACTTGTAAATCATGGCCATTTCCACTACACCACCACTGCTTGCCACTCATATTTATATTATACTAGCTTTTGCCAGCGGCTTCGCCCGCGTGGAGGTCGGTGTATTATACATATAAACCTTCCTCTTGAATCACTCTATCTATTAAAAAAACCCACATCAAAATCCGTTGCGTAGTTTTAAAGATTTAAGCATATATAGGGATATAGGGACACAGAAAGCGACTTTGTTTTATACTATGTAGTGATTTTACGACTGTGAGAAAGTGTTACTGTACTGAAGGATTTGAAGAAGTCCTTTGCCTTGCAAAATAAAATTACTTCTGAACAACTTTCAGAATGGCAATGATTGAATCCTTATCATACAAAGCCACCACAAACATCAATTTCCAGTAAAGATTGGGACACAAGGACCCTTACATCTTCCGCCTTTAACTTTGCCGATTGGTTTTGTTTTATAAAGTGCCATTGGACTTCCTACTCACGTCCTAACATGTCGGAAATTCAATTTAAAAGATCTTTGTGAGGAGTTTCAGGCTCTAAGCGACCAATCGTCGGTTGAATGAAAGATCGAGAGACAATAATGTGTTAACATATCGCTCGTTCTCCATTTTGTCACATGAAGTGGTATTCAAAGATAAATATTTTACTGATTCTCTCGAATCATATCAATTTACGATAAACCGGGGTTACTTTAATCAATATTGAAGTTTGAAGGTTCATATCTCTTAAATTTGTGGTTATGAAAATATACAATAAGAACTGACTGATCAAAGTTATACATTGGATGTAGGGTTACTTTGATACCCCCCTATTTTATTCCGTAATTACAAAGTACCCCCAATATTATAATTGCCAATACAATTTAAATAATCAAAATCTGCCAACAGGAAAATTAATTAAAATTGTAAGTGAATTCCCAGCGTGTCCTCAGGCAAGGATTTGACAGTTCGTCAGAATTGCTTACCTAGAAAAAGAAATTCATGTTGCATTTCGTTTTACGCAATTAGCGATTTTATATGAAATGGAAGCTTTGATCAAAGTCATCCCGCGAATCAAAGGAACCCCGGTTTATGGTACCTTTTAATACCAGTTTTTGAAATAAACAAATCTCAAAAAGGTTTTTGCATTTCTAATAATTCACAGTTAAAAAAAAATTTGGCCTCTTTTTAACTTCCTGGCCTTTTTCTTAAGGGGGAGGCAGAAATTAAATCAGAAACCTTTTGCTTGGTTTACTTTCATATATCAGTGGCTCTAGCGTGAGTTTCATTTAACCATCTCGATCGATCGACCAATCCGATTAGTCCGTCACCATTCCAGCGCCAATCGGAGCGCCAAATCGCTAGATGCGTTTGATCGACATGGTTAAATGAAACTCACAATAAGGCCTAGCCATCACCTCCTTCTGCAAAGCAAGTAATGATCGCGAAGAGGGAGGCGGCGCATGTAAGGGAGAGGCAGTCAAGCGCCCTCACGGCCTTAGTCGCCGGAGGAGTAGCCCTATGCGTAGGGAATCCCAGGCTGATTCCCGGCCACCGTAGGCGCGGGCTTGTGGACGGCGAGTAATAGGTAGTTCGCAGTCCGGTAAGGACCAAGTCCGGGTTGACGGCACGTTGTGTTCCATGCGCGCCCAAAGAGATGTTAGTACCAACTGATAGGATCCGCAAGGGCCGATGCCTGCCAGGGGTGCGGGTTGTTCGAAAGAGATATCGTGGCCCCTGGCACACAGGCAACTGTGGGAACACGGGTGGGTTTCAGTCAGTAAAAGTCTGACACGCCCTCGTGCTCCACCCAGAGCGGGAGAAGTTATTTGATGATTTTCCACTCTCATATGTCTTTCATGGGCATTTCCAGATGTCCGCCTTGCAAATACTTTTTGTTAGTCTCCTTAATTCATCGTCTCAATTTCAGTCAATCTTGCCTATCTTCATTTTATACTCGTAGGTACGTGTATAAAATGAAGACAGGCAAGATTAGGCTGGTCTAGGGGTACTTAATTGCTCAAAAAGATCTATTTTTGTCTAGTTAAAGTAAACAGAACTTTTCAAAATTATCTTGAATCGACTGTTTTCTGTTAATTGTGTTCGATAGACGGTTATATTTTAGAACGATTAGTAAACATTTACAACTAAATAATTGCTGCCTAAAACGTGTTCTATTTCTGTTCAGGTAATCAATAAACGAGTAGGTGGTCTGGAGAAGAACCTACCAATCAGAAACTTTGAGGTAAGTACCTATTGGTAATATTAAAAATAAGGTTTACCGATTTTCTTTTTAATTAACTTCTAACTAAATTGCCTAACATAGGTACTATTAATCAGAATTAGATATTTATTTAAGGATATTACTAATCCATTGTTTCATATGTTCGAAAAATGGCCAATTTTGCTCAACAACGTAACGCAATGAATGTCGTTGAACAGTCTAAATGAAATCCGTTTCCACTGTTAGTGGATTACACAATTACCCGAGGCTCTTGACCTCGATCACGCCTGTTATGCGCTTTTATAATTTTTAATGGCACGATAACATTATCGTTGACGTTCCTGTCCCACGTCCATGAAATGTATGGAAATACGTGCACGTTACATCGTTATCTGGGACCGAAATTTAAAAGCATCCTCTTATATTTCCATACATTTTATTTCCCTGTGTTATCGTGCTGCCGTCAACGATAATATCGTTACGTTCGAAATTATAAAAAAACGCCCAAAAGGTATAATTATCCTGACTGTTAGACGCGTGACTTTTGGTCAGTTACTTACACAAAGAACACACCTTGGAAAATAAACTTTTTATCAAAATTTACTCAATTTAGGCTGAGAATCAGCACTTTTTTAACATCAAAATAACACAAAACAGTCCTCCAAAACCCCCGCCCTTCACCACCTTCCTAGTGCCGTAGCTGGGAAGAAGAAGTGGCGCAACAAACTCCCCAGTAATGCCAGTAGCGCATCAATATTCTAAACCACAGAATCAACAAAGAAATTCAATACCTGTCTTTCTTAAATACAAATTCCCTGCCCAAAGCTGGCCAGACCCGCCCCATGTAACGGACCCACCTAATCTAAGAAGTTGAAACTCTTAAGCCGAAAACTTGGAAGCCGGTAGTCGTTATCTCCGTCGAGTTTACTGTCGATCACCGTTTACACGTGCTACCATTGTAGGCACGCCATTTTATATCGGACGAATTTATAATAAGATTATCTTGGATTAATTGCTAAATAAATGTATTTTCTTTCTTTCTTAATCTTTTCATCTATATACGACGGGGAAATTGCGCAACACACTAAGAGAAAGCTTTTATTTTGACAATTAAACAACATTAATTGCGTTACGTACGTTGTTGAGCAGACAAATCTATACTTACACTTATATATAATATAATATATACAGGGTGTAACAGAAACCCTATTGCTATCCTTAAGCACTAAAGATAACAGGTGGTATAGAATCACTATTCATAGTTTCAGCTCAAAATAAAATACTCTAAGAATTGATACCAAATTTTCGGTTTCATATGTTTCTTAAATTTGAATCAAAACAAACGTGTCACCGCACTACGTAAGTCAATAACTTTCCACGTTACTTGCCAATATCACGATAAATCTCTTCCGAGTGATGTGTTTGCTTCAATTTGTTATGATATCAATGTATTAAAAATTCTCATAACCTCCGACCATGAGATAGGATTAAAAAACCCTTCCAATATCGTTTGATATCATCCAAAGAAGCCGTGCCCTTGATATGTATATACCCTTTCCGTTAAACGTTGTATTTAAATAACATTTTTAATATTATAAAGCTGAAGAGTTTGTTTGTTTGTTTGGTTGAACGCGCTAATCTCAGGAACTGCTGATACTGGTTCGAATGGAAATATTCTTTTAGTGATGGATACACCATTTATCGAGGAAGGCTATATAATATCACGCTAAAACCCTAAGGAGCCGAGCAAAGATAAAAGTCACGAATACGAAGTACTCGCACGGGCAGGCGATTCGAAGCGACGGACGGGTGGGTCGGGGAGCACGAAATTTGACGCGAATGAAGTGGCGAGCAGAAGCGAACATAAACATGAATATTGTTCTGTAGATTCTGATTAACAGTGCATACGCAATTAGGGAGCAGGTTTTTAACAGGGATTTTTAAACAATAGGGGCTCGTGTCTAAAGAATAACAGACGCCCTTGTCGATTGAAGGTTAAGCTACGCTTGTCGCGATCAGTTCGTGAATGGGTGACCATCTATTACTTATCGAGATCCGTGCCTGGAAAAACACGCCGTTGGTCAAACATTAAGCCGTTAAGGCGTTGTTAGGTAGGCTGATCGATTGCGTAACTCGCAGCATGTGTTTTTCTTTCATTTAAGAAGAAATCTACATCTTTTTAACCGACTTCAAAAAGGAGGAGGATCTCAATTCGTCGGAACCTTTTTTTTATGTATGTTCCCCGATTACTCGAAGACCGAAGACTGACTGGACCGATTTGGATTTTTTTTTTGTTTGAAAGGGTATACTTTCCAGGTGGTCCTATGATCATTAAGTCAGGATCTGATGATAGGATCCTGGAGAAATAGAGAGAACTCTTCAAATTTATAGGCACACTTGAAGCGATTTGGATATTTTTTGGAAGAGTACTTTCTCGGAGTGGTCTCATTTCAGTTTGGTGAAGATCTGATGAAGAATTTCGGAGATAGGCAACGGAACTCCTCAATAAATGATAGCAAATGGACTGGAATTGCTCAAATCTCATGTCTGTCTATTGTTTACAACAGTTAATAACATAACATCAAGCCGGTACGCTGTTAAGGGGTAAGCACATGTGACCCACTAAAAAGTGAAAAAAAAAACAACCGACTTCCAAAAAAAAACACTACGAAGTGAAAAATAACTTTAATTTCGGAAGGCGGTGACAAAAAATTAAAAAACATATTCAAAGTCACCGCCTTCCGAAATTAAAGTTATTTTTCACTTTGTAGTGTTTTTTTTGGAAGTCGGTTGTTTTTAATAAAAATAAGTACCATAATCGGCCTATAATGTTCCCACTGCTGAGCGTCCTCTCGGTGAGAGGGAGTGGGCTGTAATCCACCAAGCGGGCCCACTGCGGGTGTCATATACCTTCGAATTTTTCGTTCTAGGACATGCTGGTTTCCTCACGATGTTTTCCTTCACCGTTTTGAGAGGGGAAGCATGGCTGGGTTCGAACCACCACTCGTCATTCGAGACCGATACCGCGAGGCCAGCACTGCTCCTTAATAATAAAATAAGTGATACACATCATTTTAATAATAGAAATAGACAAAATAGATCAACCATTTTTTAGATAGCTCGCCGTCCGGTAAGGATAAGTCCTTGCGTGGAACACAACGCGCCGTCGCTTCCTTCTGCGAAGCAGTGTTGCTCGCGAAGAGGAAGGCGGCGCACGTGAGAGAGATGCAGTATATGCGCCCTCACGGCCCTAGCCTCCGTAGGAGACGCCCTGGACGTCGGGAATCCCAAGCTGATTCCCGGCCACCTTAGGCTCGAGCTTGCGGACGGTGAGTAATGGGTAGCTCGCTGTCTGGGAAGGACCAAGCCCGGGTCGACGGCGCGTTGTGTTCCACGCGCGCCTCAAAGAGATGTCAGCACCAACTGATGGGGCCTGCAAGGACCGATGCCTGCCAGAGGTGCGGGTTGATCGAAAGAGATACCGCGGCCACTAGCACGCAACTGATTGAACACGGGTGGGTTTTAGTCAGTAAAAGTCTGACACGCCCTCCCGCTCCACCAAGAACGGGAGAAGTTTTTTAATGATTTCCCACCCAAAAAAAAAACCGTTTTTCAGATTAGCCTTCGTTCATCGTGTTAAATGTTATAACAAAATACCTTGTGATATATTGCAATTAAATGAAAGGAAATTTAAAAATCATATTAAAAGTAGGGCAGAGCGGGGTCTTATGAGCCGCGGGGTCTCCTGCGCCACACACACTAGTACACAAACGGTATAGGTTAGATAGAAGTGAGGGACGCCACAAGAAGCGGGAGGGGTATGTGGTTCATCCGCTGTTGCGTCAGTAGCCGGCCGGCGTTCGGTTTGAGTGTGCGCGTACGTTGACTCTATTTTCGCGCCAAAAGTAAAAAAAGCGGCTTTTCGTAACTTTTGGTCTCCAGCCCCTGTTTTTTGTGTTACGGCAATAAAGTAAGTGTATTTTAATTTCACATATTGTGTTTATACGATGACATAATTAAAAGTAATGTAATATTAATAGTCTTTCTGTGGCTCGGTCCAATTGGTAATAAAATGGGGAAGGGGTCATTTGAGCCAAAACAAACGGGGTCTCGTGAGCATGGCATTAGACCCCACAGTTGCAGGTTGATGTTGTGTTGTGCTTCATAGCTAAACTGTTATCAATTTGCATTAAAATCCGGTGTTCTGATCACCCACAAGTACTGAATCTTTCTACACCAGTATTTATTATTTTCAGGATGCGAAACTACAAAAGAAAAACTGAACGACCTATAGTCTCCAAAGATCTGATGAAACGTGCCGCAGAAGAAGTTGTCAACGGCAAAAGTATTCGAAAAGTAGCAAAAGATAACAAAATAGATAGAACCACGCTTTCAAGATATGTCAATAAATTAAAACAAAGTCCTGAGTCTGATGTCTTTAAGGAATATACTAACCCTCGACAAGTATTTTCTAAGGAACAAGAAAAAGAACTAAAGGACTATCTGATCAAGGTTGCATCGATATATTATGGTTTAACTCCAACCGATGTCCGCCGCCTTGCGTATGAATGCGCTGTTAAGTTTAATAGACAGTTTCCTGAGAGCTGGCAAGTAACTAAGATGGCAGGAAAAGATTGGATGACCTCTTTTCTTAAAAGGAATTCTGAACTGTCTATTCGAAAACCAGAGCCAACTAGTCTCGGAAGGGCGACATCATTCAATAAAACGAATGTGCAATTATTTTTTGATAAGCTAGGCCAAGTTCTAGACAGATATAAATTTCCGCCTTCCAGCATTTGGAACGTAGATGAGACAGGAGTTCCAACAGTGATGAGACCTGCTAAAATTATAGCAGCAAAGGGAAAACATAACGTTGGTTCTGTAACCTCAGGTGAAAGAGGCACTAATGTTACTGTAATTGGAGCTGCGTCGGCTTCAGGCAATACAATTCCTGTGATGTTTATATGTTCTCGTAAGAAGTTTAAGACTCATTTTATAGCAAACGGACCACCAGAGTGTATTGGACGAGGTAATGGAAGCGGTTGGGTGACTGATGACGAGTTTTATGATTTTATCCAACACTTCATTAATTATGTTAAACCATCGCAAGAATCACCAGTTTTACTACTGCTGGACAACCATTCTTCGCATTTGGCGATTAAAACAGTTGAGCTTGCCAAAGAAAATTGGGTAGTTATACTCTCGTATCCGCCCCATTGCACACATAAGCTACAGCCATTAGACGTGTCAGTTTATGGCCCTTTCAAGCGGTATCTTGCATCGGCACATGACACATGGCTTCGCACCAATCCAGGGAAAACGATCACTATCTATGATATAC
This sequence comes from Polymixis lichenea, assembly GCA_949091785.1. Classification (NCBI taxonomy): domain Eukaryota; kingdom Metazoa; phylum Arthropoda; class Insecta; order Lepidoptera; family Noctuidae; genus Polymixis; species Polymixis lichenea. Next base: position 18,765,004 of record OX420943.1, on the reverse strand, counting down.
CTCAATTAGTTGCGAAGGCTTTGCCATTGGCAATGACACCAACAAACATAACTAATGGTTATAGAAGAACAGGCATTTACCCGTACAATAGCGACATTTTCACTGAAGAGGACTTCATGCCTGCTTTTGTAACAGATCGTCCTGAACCAGAGCCTCAATCTGAAGCACAGCCGAGTGATGTGAGAGAGAGAGAAGCATATGCAGAGTTACAATCTCCAGACCTGGAAGTTAATGTACCTTCACCAGCTATTGAAGTTGAGCTAGCCTATGCAGTAACACCATCGCAATCGCCCATCACTGTATCAATTAACCAAGACTCACGGAATGACAAAGAAAATCGAGGGCCAAATGTTGCAACATCATCTACATTCAAAGAAGATTTTGTCTTTTCACCAGAATTTGTGAGACCGTTTCCAAAAGCAGGGCCACGGAGTCAACAGCAAATACGAAGAAAAAAGAGAAATTGTGCCGTATTGACTGATACACCAGAGAAGGACCAGCTTGCTGAAGAACAGAGTAAGCGGAAGAGTAAGGTCAGTAAGAAGATACTCAAGACAAAAAAACTGACAGTGATAAAATCTTTTTATAAAAGTTCTTCTGAATCTGGCGATGACGCAAGACAAATGAAAGTCAAAAATTTCCAAAAGAAGAAAAAAGTACAGACGGGGAAGAAACCTTCTTCTGACACCGAAGAAGATGAATATTTCTGCCTTGTTTGCGTCGAAGCCTACTCTGATAGCCTTCCAGGCGAAGAGTGGCTACAGTGCACCGATTGCCGCAAATGGGCACATGTTAAGTGCACCTCTGCTGCTGGTGCAGTTTATATTTGCGTCAACTGTGACAGTGATTAGGATAAGCTAGTTTTTACGTTTATATTGTTTCCCAGAAGTTCCTATTATTACCTCAGAATGATTATTAAAGTTTTATGATAGATTTGATTCGTAGTTTATATTCATTCTTTTATGAAACAAACCTCTATGTCCACTGGCTCGACTAGCCCCGTGGGGTGGCTTAATTGACCCCACCTAGTAGGGTCAAATGAGCCACCTGACGTTTGTGATATTCATGGAAATTAGTTTAGTAAACAACATAATTGCTAAACAATTTTGATGGTGTTACATAGCCAAATAAATAACCTATTTATTTTAAAAGGTTTTATTGTTTATCACTTCATTAATTCGAAGCTATACTGCTTTGAACAAAATCATGATCAAGTGACCCCACTCTGCCCTACACTTTGTAAACAAGCATATTACAGATTAGAGGATTAAATCTAAGATAAGAATGCTTGGAAACATGCTGGTCCTGCTCCATAGGACAATCTAGAGTCTAGACGAAATAAAACTGGTTGCTAATTGAATTGCATAATTAATTATATTTACGACATTGATTTCTACTCAGTGTTTACTTTAACTCACACTCTGATTAATTACTTGTTAATATACTAGGAAAATCATTGACTTACAAAAGTAAGTCAATGATTTTGTAAAAACATTGACATATTTAAAAACATTGTATAAACAATGTTTTTAAATATGTGAGCACCATGTATCTATCATTATCTGTCATTGCTTCACTTTAATTCTTTTTATCTATTTTGGTATAGTATTTTTATTCTGGCTGCATCGTTTTCACACATAAATATATAATGAATGTATGTTAAATATTGTACTTAAAATATTTTAAAAGAGTAACGGTGGAGTTTCTTGCCCAGTTTTCTCCATACGAAACTACATTTTGGAAGGGGCCACTAGAATAAAATCTATTTTAATGATCATTTTGACGTTCAAAAGTGCCTCTTAAGTGCCTATTTGAAATAAATACTTTGACTTAGAGTTTTTCATACTTATTTGCGTGCCTATGTCACTCCCTTTCTAGCCATATTATCTTTCCCGCAGTCTTCACCTACTTGTCTAGCCATCTACAATTATACTCAAAACTTTCCTGAAGAAATTTCCGAGTCTTAATTTTTTAAGCCCTGGCTGGAGGCCTTAATTTATTGAAGCAGCTACAGCAATTCCGGTTAAGCGCCGACGATCTCCTAGAACAACCTGCGAGATGTCATAACCATAGGAAAATAACGACATTTCCCTCATTACAAACTGCGATCACCATTTTCAGTTTTCATAAGATAAAAATGGTTGCTAAAAAACGAATTACTAAACATTCCGTAACAAGTTTTACTTAAAACAATCTTTCGTCAATGTTGCAGTACATTTACTTCCTACGGTGCATCTTGCTCTAATGAGCTAAGAAATATCGATCTTGAACCCACGGACTAGTCCACCAGAGTATTTCCAAACCATTTAATTTAAAATACGTTGCCTTTTGTTTCTAGTGGTATTCGTCATCTTTGCGTTTTACGATGGCGCAAAATTGAGGTTTATTACCTTAATAAATTATAGACTGAAGAAATTTTAATTTCTCAAGTTTCAACTCGATGGTATTTGGCGAACTTTTGGGCACAAGGTACCCAATAATTGAGTTGTGGAAGTAAGATGGAAGTCTAGTCATTCTATGAAAAGTACCTACTTAAGATACTGCCACATTTTGTGAGACTGAAAGTTGACCTCAATAATTTCTAAAACTATTAAAATAGGTCGGTAATAAATAGGCGAGGTCGAGTGAAACTGAAACCTTATGCGCGCACCCGTCACTATTTCATAAGTGTTATAGCTGGGAGAGCCAAAAAATAATTACCTAATGTACTTAAGGGAGGTCGCTCTTGACGTTTTGCAGCAATCCAGTAGCGCGATTCGTTCACTCGCATCTATATCGCTACTTTTGTTCGTTTCTCACATTGGCAATGCACGATATAAGCGATTCAGTGGCAATACAATTGCGACTATTCCGCTTCGCTTTTTCATCAAAGAAAACGCGTAACTGCATTGATTCAGCATCGTACTAACGCGCTAATATCAATATTGACTTGACCAAGTGTAAAATGCAACTGTAGTTTAAAAAAGTACTCTGTGAACTGTAGCGTCCACAAGCATTTACAAGTATGTATGTAGTTACTACAACATATCGACTGCATCGCCACTGTATCGAAGCTGAATCGTGGCTTTATTACGATAGTAGCAATGCAGCGTCCTTTTGGCCACGGGGGTCGAATCGATCACAATAAAGCCGTATACAAGTGACTGGCGGGTTAAAATAGTCGTACAGACATCATCGACTGACGGACTGACATGGCTTGTTCAGAACAGGCTCATTTCGCCCAACATTGTCCGATGCCACCTGAGCAACAAAATATTAGTTCCAAAGTTGACGTTGAACACGTTAAGCAATTTGATTGGCTGTTACCTATTATCCAGTACCTGTTACCGTTTCCAGTATCTTTGCGACTCCCACACGAAATTGTTGAGGTCATCAGACAACTTAAAGCTTAAAATGCCAATGCATTCCACAACTTTCTTTGACAAATCCTTTTCTGTTCAAGCCGCTCGTTTGTGGAATGCATTGCCAGTTCATATAAAACGCGCGCAATCGTTACCTATATTCAAGAGACTCGTGAAGGAGCATTACTTGTTGTTGTGACTTTGTTGTAGCTGTTATAATCTTTAGTCGTCATTTATTGTCTTTGCTTATATAGTAGTATGTATGTATATAAGTATCTATTATACAGCATATATATGAATATACCTATGTATATAATAGTATAGTGTATCTATTTTTTGCACCAATGACAACCCCATTTTTATGTCCACGCAATCACTGTCCATTCCAAGGTTGCCTGGAAGAGATCGCAGAAAGCGATAAGGCCGCCCATTGTATGTTTTTAGTGTTAATTTTTTTTTTTTTTGTAATGTATTTTCTGGTGTACAATAAAGCATATATAAATAAATAAATAAATACGATCAATAACAACTAACATAAAAATTGACAGCTGGGTTACTGATCACAGACTTGATAATCGGCTTATGGCCGATTCCTAGAATTTACGGACAGGTTGTAGGTTAAAATTAAGACACTTGTCTCTTTACCAATAATGAAGCAAAGACTAGTCCCTGGCATAGAAGACCCTCCTAATTTGGAAGTAGCTAACTCAGTTAAAATAGGGTATTACACCCATTTTTGAAAAGTGTTCTAATTAGATTCTTAAGTGCTAATAAACCACAAAAACCAACATTTTTATTGAATCGATTAGTGCCATAAAAATGCATCAAAATTTTACATTTTCAAATTTCGCGGGTAATTTGACGAAGACGCTGGACGCAGTGGATGCCATATTGCTATGTAGGTATGACGTCAGTTTGCTGTTTACACAAATGCGGTGATATTTTATAAGATAATTGTTTATAATTAGAAAAATGAGTTATTATTCTACTTATCGTTGGTTTGCTGTTCCTGAATGCAAAATATTATTTATATAAAAATTACTTTGGTTATGAAAATAATAATATTACAAAGTTGTTCAATTGACACGTATGACGTACAACATGGCGTATACTATTTCATGGTGTTCAAAAACAAATAAAAAAACTGAGATCTTGGAATTGAATTTTAAAATGTATTTTGTTATTTTATGAAGTAAAACTAACATTTTCCGACTGCATTTTGCCTAAGTTATCTCAAAAATATATATTTTTTTTATTTTTTCTCTTATAGAGTAAAATACCCTATTAGTTTACGAAACTATTTATTTGCCCAGAGGCCCTAGTGTGAGTTTCATTTAACCATCTCGGTCAAACGCAGTGAGCGCGTTCGGCGTTCCGATTGGTCCTTCAACATCCGCCGAACGCGCTCACTGCGTTTGATAGAGATGGTTAAATGAAAATCACACTAAGGCCTCAGTTTGGAAATAAAGGAGGTCCGCACCGGACATGGTTGTTTCGGGAGGTTCCTGTTACGAATAAGGCGGGAGGGGGAAAACGCTCGGGGGTGTCCACTGCGAAGATCGCTCTGATGACACGGTGGAGGTCTGCCCGGCTTGGGCGGAGCACCGCCGTGTCCTTGTGGAGGCGATCGGCGGCGGCGATCTCTCGCGTCCGGCCCGAGTCCAGGCTATGGTATAGAACGAGAGTGCATGGGTAGCCGTCGCCTCCTTCTGCGAAGCAGTGATGCTCGCGAAGAGGGAGGCGGCGCACGTGAAGGAGATGCAGTATATGCACCCTCACGGCCCTAGGAATCCCAAGCTGTTACCCGGCCACCGTAGGCGCGAGCTTGCGGATGGCGAGTAATGGGTAGCTCGCTGTCCGGTTAGGACCAAGGCCGGGTCGACGGCGCTTTGTGTTCCACGCGCGACAAAGAGATGTTAGCACAAACTGAATGGGCCCGCAAGGGCCGATGCCTGCCAGGGGTGCAGGTTGTTCGAAAGAAATACCGCGGCCCCTGGCACACAGGCAACTGAGGGAACACGGGTGGGTTTTAGTCAGTAAAAGTCTGATACGCCTTCCTGCTTCACCCAGAGTGGGAGAAATTATTTCATGATTTCCCAACCTCAAAAAAAACAAAAAAGCCATAAAACCATTTTACTCTTTATATGTTATATACACAAATAATAATTTGTGTATACATTGGCAGTTATACCTTTCCTTAATACTATTGTAAGCCATCGTTGAATGTTATAATATGCTGTTGGTATTAATTCAATTGAATTAACTAATAAAACTTCTGAGATTTTAAGTTTTGTATTTTGGTAGGTACCAGTAAACCGGGACTTTAATCAAAATTGAATTTTGAAGGTTCATATCTCTTGAATTTGTGGTTATAAAAAAATACAAAAAATGTCCAATAATCGGTTTTTTAATAACTCTCGGTTCCTGTAATAATACGTGAAAAAATATGGCTTTATTTTGAGATAAAAAAAAACTGACTGATCAAAGTTATCCGTTGGATGTAGGGTTACTTTGATACCCTCCTATTTTATTGCGAAATTACAAAGTAACCCCAATTATAATACCAAAAAATCGAAATTTACCAACAGGACAAGATTTATTTTATTTTATTTTAATTATTAGTGAATTCTCAGGGTGTGCCCAGGAAAGGATTTGACAGTTCTTCAGTGTTGCTAACCTAGAAAAAAAAAACTACCATGTTGCGTTTCGTTTTAAGCAATTAGCGATTTTATATGAAATGGAAGTTTTGATCAAAGCCATCCCGCGAATCAAAGTAACCCCGGTTTACGGTACTGTAGAGATCTTAGCCTACTTGGTTTTACCATGCACCTTCCATGAATATTTTATAAGTTATTCTTAAAATACAAAATATACCTTTTATTGAACGACCCGGTAGTGTAACACTTACTAACCCTATGGACTCCGGCCTGAATTAAAAGTTTCCTATTCTGTTATAATGTAAGCACGCAGAATCATTTTATACTGACCAACGCCATCCAAACAAAACACATGAAATATTACTTCCGTACACGACCATACCATACCTTCATAAATAAATGATATTTTTAATTAAGATAAGAGCTAATCGATTAATCGACAGCGTATTAATAACCCTTCCGCTCTGCCGTAGTCAGGTAAAAAGAAAGCTAAGCTGGTTGATTCCACCGTATTAATTAAAAAAGTACCTAAGGGTTTGTTGGTTTAGGTTTATTTATGCAAAGCAGATTATGTGATCAACCTGAGTTTTCTATATGGGAAATCTATGTTCAGCGGCAAATCTGTTGTCAGACAAGGGTGTGCAAGGAATGATAAGGACCAGAGGGCAAGTGAATTTACCATCGAAATGGTATATTTTAGAATCCTTTCAGCCATTTTGAGTGAAAGTAATTACTGTGTAACTTTAACATCACAGACACCTACGGGCTAGTATAAATGGCTAAAATCTAGGGTCCCTACTTAAGTTTTTAGTAAAAAGTTTCTACCAATACATGCAATATTTGTTCACTTACTGTCTTACTCATAAAAAAAAAGCTTATTGAAGGTATAAGACATTCATTAAAGTGCTCCATAAGCCTATGAAACCTTCGATAAAATTGTATATTGATTTACGTTTTATAGCTAATATGTCGTTTATAAATTTAAAAAAATCTTGGGTGCGCGAGTCCAGCCGGTGGCAACCGCTCCACAGGAAAACGCGATGAGAGCTACTAGAGAACTACTCAAGGCGGAGATTTCTTCAAAACGCTCAAAAAGGTGGTTTTTAAAACCAGTGTATCTCATTAACCGTAAATAATTTTGAAAGCAAAAAAATATATGGTACTTTCAAGTTTATTTTGCATACAGTGATGGAAAGAAAACATAATAAAACACACATTATTGCATCAAAAAATATATCAAAGTCATCTCTTAATTATCTTTAAAATCTGTTTATCCCTTCAATAACAATTATAATTATAATTAAAAATCTAATATATAAAATTCTCGTGTCACAGTTTTCGTTGCCATACTCCTCCGAAACGGCTTGACCGATTTTGATGAAATTTTTTGTGCTTATCCGGTATCTATGAGAATCGGCCAACATCTATTTTTCATCCCCCTAAATGTTAGGGGTAGTCCACCCCTAAATAATTTATAAGGCAAAACAACGTTTGCTGGGTCAGCTAGTATACCATAAAATTCCAAATACCAAACTGCATCCAGTGATGGATTATTTATTATTAAAAAAATAATGTCTAATTTTATACGATTTTATTTGCATTTTTACGACGTACGTTTGCTCATTTATTATTCGAATTCATTACAACAGATTTTAACCCGTATCGGATTGCAATAAGAACTATTATCGGTCATAACGACATTACTTAAAGTTATCAGGGCCTTAATCCTCCTGATTTCTTCATTGAACCATCAGCGAGCCTCCGCCGGCTGCCGGGGCCTACTTGGAACACCTTAAATAGATTTCGAACCCAGGTAGCTCGTATCAAAGACAACCTCCAAAAGTAGGGATTCATGGACGGCTCAGATCTCCGGTCATTGTCTCTCCACAGACAAAGGCGTACCTCTCATTTTGCACTGCATGCCCTATTACCTGCACACGTGAGGACTTAATGGCTGCATCAGCGATCGGTATTCGTTTTGTTGAATTTTGGGCCAAACAAAAGATGGACAAAACGTGCCCCACGAAGTACAAACATAAAATTGCACATAAAATTAGAATAAAATAAATGAATAATTTTGAATAACTCTTTATGCCTTATAGCAGAAGTGGAGAAATAATCATAATTAAACGTTTTGTTTGATTTAGCTCTAAAATACCTCTTAATATTGCCATATAAAATAACAAAAATCAGAACAGGGAAAAATAATAACTTAACGCATTAAAAGAAAAAAATTATACGCATAGCTGGTCTAAAATATACTCGTAAATTATTCTTAACCTATTTAAAACATAATTTTTGTAGGTTTTCTTATAATTATAGAAATTGAACCATCTATGATTTTATATTTATACCTACTTAATCTATGTTAGTGCAGTTACTTACGGATAGGATTTTTTCAATTTACTACTGGCAACATCGCCGACAAAAATATCAATCGTCACAATTATCGCAATTTGTTAAAACCCTCCGTTTGCGCCGGTTCGTTTTCCGTCATTCGGCATTTGTTTGAATTGTGTTTATGCTTTACTTAAATGTTAGTACCACGCGCGTTTTCCACGAATAATTATTGTAAACTGAATACTTACGGAAAATGGACCTTTTACAAGCGAGTGTTAACTGTGGTATCACAATAAGAGAACGCATCAGGCGGCATGTAATATAATATCATCATTATCAACTGTTGTGACTAATCTTTTAACGGAGTAGTTAACTTTTGAGGTAAGTTCTACTTTCATTCTGTACTTGGTTCCCAGAGGTATTTTTTACCCCATATTCTCACATCGCGTCGTGATCAAATCCTAGACTACTAAGTTCTTATTTTACCATTACAGTTATCACCTCATAGCTGTGTCTGTGGTGCCTGCTATTACAATTTAAGAAGATGCATTGCAACCAATTCAAGGTAAAAAAATATCACAACATAGTTTATTAGGGCTTTGAAAACACATTCCGGTATTGAGCCCTTAGTTACATCATCATGGCATCACCTAAAATTCTAATAATATTAAACGCCTGACACAGATATATACACATTAATCTATACAAAATATCTTTGAAGTAAAGTAAAAATCAACTTTAGTAAACCTTCATATTTTTTGTCCCCTACTGCTGAGCAATATGCACATGCTTTATAATTTTGTTGATAGAAGATCAGTACTATTAAATGACATAGATTTGATATTTATCGATCTATTTACATTCTGGGGTACAAGCCCATGCAATTTTTGACCAAGTCCTTTAAATAGCTATACATTTTTTTGTGTTATTTTTGCCATCGACACGCCAAGAAGAAGAATACAAATAATGCCATTTTAATGAAGTCATCCAACATATTTACCATTACATCAGATCGTCAACCGAGAATATCTGTCTACATACTGAATAATTGCGACCATAGACATTATTACGTACTGTGAACTATTTTATTCTCTACAGTTCCGACAATTCTAACGCAGTGACGTCATTATTATTTAAATATGACAGTTAATTTAAAATCAAAATCAAATTTCGCGGGTTATTTGACGAAAACGCTGGACGCAGTGGATGCCATATTGCTCTGTGGGTATGACGTCAGTTTGCTGTTTACACAAATGCGGTGATATTTTCAACCGACTTCCAAAAGGAGGAGGTTCTCAATTCGTCGGAACCTTTTTATTTTTTTTTATTTTCTTTTATGTATGTTCCCCGATTACTCGAAGATGGCTGGACCGATTTGGATAATTTTTTTATTGTTCGAAAGGGTATACTTCCCAGGTGGTCCCATGATCATCAAGTCAGGATCTGATGATGGGATCCTGGAGAAATAGAGAGAACTCTTCAAATTTTATAGGCACACTTGAAGCAATTTGTGTAATTTTTGGAAGAGTACTTTCTCGGAGTGGTTCCTTTTCAATATGGTGAAGATTTGATGAAGAACTTCGGAGATAGGCAACGGAACTCCTCAATAAATGATAGCAAATGGACAGGGATTGCTGAAATCTCATGTCTGTCAATTGTTTACACCAGTTAATAACATAACATCACGCCGGTACGCTGTGAAGGGGTAAGCACATGTGAACCACTAAACAGTGAAAAATAAAAATCTTAAAAAAATAAAATAAACAACCGACTTCCAAAAAAACACTAAAAAGTGAAAAATAACTTTAATTTCGGAAGGCGGTGACAAAAAATTAAAATACATATCCAAAGTCACCGCCTTCCGAAATTAAAGTTATTTTTCACTTTTTAGTGTTTTTTTGGAAGTCGGTTGTTTATTTTATTTTTTTTAAAGATTTTTTATAAGATAATTATTTATAATTAGAAAAACTAGTTATTATTCTACTCATCGTTGGTTTGCTGTTCCTGAATGCAAAATATTGTTTATATAAAAATTACTTTGGTTACGAAAATAATAATATTATTTCCAAACACATCTGATTATTTCCAAATTGTCATTTTTCGGGACACAACATTTGGACATTAAAATTTAATTTTCCTATTAATCAGCTGCTGCAGAGAGTTAGAGTTACCCATTTTTCCGTAAAACAGTAGGTACTATATTAGGGTTCTGACTTCTATAACTTTATAGTAGGTTTATAGAACATATAAGTGCTACAATGCGTTAGAATAACAATTTTTGACAACCAGTCTTTGGTAAGTGTTTTTAGATGTTCGAGAACTTTTTATGAATAAGACCGTTAGTTTGCAGGAAAAGTCTTGACATTGATATTTGGCTTTGACTTATATTCTGTAGTGTGAATAATACGGGCTAGTATTAATATATGTAGGGGATTCTTATTGAAACACCTTATTACATACACTTTTCATTTATTAAGCCGCGCACTTATGGAATACTAACTCGTTTTACATTTCAATTTTTCTTAAGTAGTTTTCTACTAGGGTACAAGTAGCGGGTAGGCCCACTGATAATTATTTATATTTAATGCTTCTAAACCAATCAACAATAAGAAAGGCCGGGATATTTTGGTCAAGCATGAGTCTAATTCTCGACAGGTTTAGACCTGTTCGGACAAGTTTTTGCTTGCTCGAGGGCGATACCATTTGTTGCGTATGTGTGTGTAGGTGCCTGTTAATGTTTTACCTGTGTGTTTTTGTCGAGTTAGAACCTGTTTTATGGGTGATACCATTAGTTTAGATATTTATTTACCTTTTGAGGATGTGTGGGGTGCTAACTACTTTTCTTATTGATTGGTTTATAGCTACATTAGGTATTGATAAAACTTATTATTAACTATGGGAGATGAAAACTATCCCTATGCTTAAGAATGTAACAACGAATTACCTATCTATTTTACCTATAAGAAAATGGTTTTTATTGTTTAATCAAACTCTTAATTATTAATCAGTTCTTCTTGTAGTCGCCAACAGTCTCCCCCTCAGTGCGTTGCACTCCATCTCGTTGGGGCGACGTTGCTGGTACGATCAGGACTAGGCGTGATGCTGGCCGCCGCAGGACACCCGCTGCAGTTCGCACGTCTACGATCCTGGTTCTTCCGTCTGGTCCGGGATGAGTGGCGACTATCTCGCCGCGTGGCCACGAGTACCGTGGCAGGGTGTGGTCGACGATCAGGACTATGTCGCCCAATGTAGGGTCCTGATAGTGAGGACCTTGGTTGTAGCGTGGCGAGAGAGTTGGTAGGTACTCTCTCAACCACCTTGACCAGAAATGATCGGTCAAGCGTTGGGATGTCTTCCAGTTGGGAGAACCGATGAGTTCTGTGTCGTCGAAGGAGCCAAAGAGGGTAGCTCCGCATGAGCGCCCGATGAGGAAATGGTTCGGGGTCAAGGCTTCTTCTTCTTCTGGGTCGGTGCTGACGGAGAAGAGGGGTCTCGAGTTCACGATGTGCTCGGCCTCCAGAAGCAATGTGTGGAGTATTTCTTCTTTAGGTTGCCGCTCGTGTAGTGTTGCTGAGAGAGCGACTTTTACGGATCGCACCATTCTTTCCCAGGCTCCGCCCATGTGGGGGGCTCCAGGAGGGATGAACTTCCAAACGATGCCCATTTTGTTTACTTCTTTTCCCAGAGTCTCGATGGCTGCAGTGATTTCTCTGTTGGCACCAATGAAGTTGGTTCCGTTGTCGCTCAGGATAATTTTCGGTGTTCCTCTTCTGGCGATCATTCTTCGTAGCGCGAGGATCATGGAGTCGGTTGATAGGGAGTTAGCCAATTCTAGATGAATCGCTCTTGTGGTGAGGCACGTGAACAAAGCTCCCCAACGTTTCTCTGTACGTCTTCCAATGGTAACAAACATAGGTCCGAAATAGTCTACTCCTAGGCAGGTGAAGGGAGGGCTGGCCTTTGTTAGACGTTCAGGTGGCAGATCTCCTTGAGGTGTGATCTGTGGAGTCTTCTTCCGAATTCTACACCATCCGCAGTCTCGTGCTACCTTTTTTACCATGTTTCGAAGCGATGGTATCCAATATTTCTGCCGGACCTCATTCATCACGGTGTTGTGGTTCCCGTGATTGAAAGCTTCATGGAGGTATTTCACTAGCAGCTGGGTTATTCGGTGACGTTTGTCCATCAGGATCGGATTCTTGTATGAAGCTATCAAGTATTTGGCGGCTCCGATGCGGGTGGATAGTCTGATGAGCCCGTCTTCTAATTTGATCGTGAAGTTCTTCAGGTTGGATGTCGAATTAAGGTCTTCTTTCTTACGCAGGGCGGCTAGTTCGTCTGGGAAGCTGTCTTCTTGCACTCTTTTTATCAGCAGTTGTTCCGCCTTTTCTATGTAGAGTGCAGATTTTGGTAGAAAGGCCGCTTCTTTTCTGCTTGGTCTCTTTTCCGACGGTTGGATCTTCTGTTTTTGTATCTTTTTCCAGGCTGGGTCTTGGGTTCTTCTGGTGATGAGTTTTGTGATGTTCACCTTTTTCTTTATTTTTCGCTTGAAAACGTCTACGGCTTGTAGGTACCTTGCTGTTGCGTGAAGTAGGCGTATCCAACTGGAAAATCTCTCTGGATCGGGCACGATGACAGGTATGACTTTCCTGACGCTTAACGTGATGGCGTTAGGCTTTTCCTCGCCCGTATCGGTGATAGAGATTTTTTTTCTCTTCTGTAGGCCAATTTCTGGGATCTTCACGCAAGAAGGCTGGGCCATTAAACCATCGATGTGTTACATCGAATTTAGACGGGGTTTCTCTGGTAGCGTCGTCGGCTACGTTGTGTTTCGTCGGAACCCAGCGCCATTCTTTATACTTCGTCAGCTCTTCTATCTCGGCGAGACGGTGCGCGACGAAGGGCTTGAAACGCCTAGGGTCTGATTTGATCCATGTCAGCGCTGTTCTGGAGTCGGTCCAGAAGTATCTTCGGGTCGTCGTTAAATCCATTTCTTGGCTTGTACTATTGGCCAAGCGGCTTCCCAGTAGACACGCTTGTAGTTCGAGTCGAGGTATTGAAGTTGGCTTGAGAGGTGACACTCTAGCTTTCGCCGTTAGCAGCTTTACTTCCACGCGATTGTCCGGATGTTGAGAGCGCCAGTACACCGCGCAAGCGTATGCCTTCTCACTTGCATCGCAGAATGTGTGCAGCTCCCCCTCGGTCGCGTCGTATGTAAAACAGCGAGGAATTCGAAGGTCTTCAAGTTTCCTTAAATCTTCAAGCCACTTTCTCCATTCCTGTTCTCTTGGTGGAGGTAATATCTCGTCCCATTCTAGGCCGGACCTCCACAAGTTTTGAAGCATCACTTTTCCCTGTACGGTTATGGGTGACGCCAATCCTAATGGGTCGAAGACCGACATCACTGCGCTTGTCGCTTCTCTCTTCGTTGGTGCGCGTTTTCCTTCCTTGGCTTCGTCGGGGGTGTTCCGTAGACTCAGAGTGAAATGAAGACTGTCTTCTTGGACGTTCCAATTGAGTCCCAAGGTTTTCTCGACTTGATCCTTAGGTTCTCCTAGCACGATGGAGTTTGTCTTGGTGTCTGCGTCGGTGAACTCTTCAACCGTCGAAGGGTCGTTGCTCGCCCAGCCTCTCAAGAGGAATCCCCCTTTCTTGTGGATCTCATTCACATCTCTTGACACTTTGGTAGCTGTCGCTGCGTCGGGATAGCTTGCGATGTAATCGTCCATGTAACGGTTTCGGTTTATCGCTCTGACGGCTTCTGGACAGCAATTGGTGAAATCTTCTGCATTTCTGTTCTTTACATATATAGCGGTACACGGCGAGCAGGCGGCTCCGAATATTAATGATGTCATTCTGTATTCCTTATTTTTCCAAAGAAATCGAAGGCTGTCTCTATCTTCTTCATTGATTTTTATTCTCAGGAACATCTCTTTGATGTCTGCGACGACGGCTACTGCTTCTTGCCGGAACCGGAGCAGGACACCGAACAGTGATTGTAGCAAGTCGGGTCCTGCTAACAATGCGTCGTTCAGCGATTTTCCATTTGATTTAGCGGCGGCGTCGAAGACCAGTCTCATCTTCTTTTTCTGGGGGTGGACAACGGCGAAATGCGGCAGGTACCATGATCTTGAGGAGGCGGGTTCACCTGTTACTTCCTCGGCGTATTTACTGTTGATCAGGTTTTCGACCTGCTCTTCATATTTTCGTTCAAATTCTTTGTCCTTTAAGAACTTTTTCTCCATTCCCCTTAGTCGTCGCGCTGCAGCTGTTTTGCTTTCCGGCAGGCTTTCTTCGTCCGTCTTCCAGATCAAACCTGCACTGAATCTTCCATCAGGTAATCTTTTCGTCGTGGAATGCAGCAGGTCAAGAGCCCGTTGGTCGATGTCGCTGGAGGGTCTCCTCGCGGCGATTCCTAGGGCTTCGATGTCGAAGTGGTTTCTAATCATCTTCTCGAGGCAATCATCTTTTCCTTCAGGCAATGTCACAAGATGATTCACTATTCGTACTGCAGTATTATTTCTTGACTTGGTTCCGTGCAAGACCCAACCCAACTGGGTTCTGGAGGCTACTGGCTTGCTTCGGTCGCCAACTTTTACTTCTTGAGACACGATCAGATGCCAATTGTCCTGTCCGATGAGTACAGTAGGACGAGCGTTTGGATATTTCAGTTGCTCTGCTATCTTTTCCAGATGTGGGCAGTCTTCCAGATCCTTATCGCTGACTTCTTGGGGGGACAAGTGCAAGGCCTTAACGGTGTATCCTGACATTTTCTCCATGCTGCGCTCGAATCTTCCTCTGATCTTGATATCGACCTTCTTTGACTTCTGGCTCATTCGATGACCTCCCACGCCCTCGATTCTTAATTCTTCTTCAGGGCCCTGGGCTCCGATCATGTTCACGATGTCTTCTTCTATCAGGGTCACTGTTGATCCTTCGTCCATGAGGGCGTAGACTTCGGCTTTGGCATCTGGTCCCCATAGTTCTACTGGCACGATTTTCAAGTAGGCTCTTGATATCGTCCGCGTTGCATTCACTGTCGATGCTACAGCTTGGGTATCTTGCGTGGCTGGCTTCGTCCTTTCTTCTGAATGTAACATCACATGGTGACTTCTCTTGCATTTTCCACACGGCTTTGCTTTGCAGCTGAATCTTCTATGTCGTCCCAATAGGCATTTGAAACATATGAAAGCTCGCTTGGCTTGTTCCCATCTTTCTTCTATGGAAGCGTTGATGAACTTATTGCATTTCAACAGTGCGTGTTCCCCAGCACATTCAGGACAGGCGATCTTTTCTGGTTTCTTGGTGTCGTCCTTGCATGAACAGACTGTCGCTGTTTGTGGTTCATCTTCTTCTTCTTCATCATCCGAATCTTCCTCGTTCGATGAATGTTCTTCTTCATTGTGCCGTGCGACTCGAGTGGCGTTCACGCCGCGGGAACCGGGAGGTCGCATGCGGTTTCTTAATCCTTCCTTCTTCACCTTGGTACCCATGAACTCGTGCATTTCGAACTGATCCACCATTTGGTTGAAGAAGTTCATAAGGCTGATGAGGATTGGTTCATCATCTTCTTCTTTGGATGCTCTGTAATCGTACCACCTGAATCGCACCAGGATGCACATCTTCTCAATTATACGATTCGCTATATCACTTGAGTGCAGATAACTTTGCTTCTTCATTTGTTTCACAACGCTGACTGTATTGGCCACTGCTCCAGCGTATCTCACCAACTCTCTTGCGTCTTCAGACATGGGGGTCAGCTTCTCTATGTTTTCTATCTCGCTTCTTATCAGATAAGTGGGTCTTCCGAATCGGCGTTCTAATGCAGTTATTACCTCTTCTGGATCCACTTGTGTATAGAGAAGGGACTTCACTGCTTCTTTGGCTTTCCCTTTTATTGCTCTTCTCAATCTTCCCATGTTCTCGATTCCACTGAAGAGAGCCTGCGAGTCCTTGTATGTTGCTTTAAAGGCCATCCAATCTCTTGCGTCGCCGTCAAATTGGTGTAGCTCGCTGACATACTTCGGCGCGCGTTGCATAACCGCTGTTGCCTTGCTGTCTGTTGCTGATTTGACTGCTTCCAATATTGCTTCGGCCAGCTGACTGGCAGGGGTCGTCGTGAGTGGCGTCGTTTCTGCTGTGTGCGGCGCTTCCTTTGCCTTTGACACCCATGCTTCAGTAGCCTTTTCAGCAGCGGCTTTGGTCGCGGTATCTTCTTCATTATCACTCAAGTCCGTATCGTCTTCGCAGACACGCGTTAATTCCAACTTGGTGTTCGCCAGCTTAGCTTTCATCTTGATTTCTTCCAATTGTAATTTCTCTAATTCTAATCTGGCTTCTATTTCTTTCTTCTTATTGCTTGCTTTGTTTGAAGTCGGCTTTGCCTTCTTTTTATTTTCTACCAAGGTAGCATCGGCTTCCTCGACCACGGTTGTGTCTTCGGTAAGCGCGCTGCCGTCTGTCACCTCTTCGGAGGTGGTAGCTGACGTTTCCGTAGTTTCTTCTTCCGTGGTCGAGCGTGTGCTATCTCCTTTACGGCTTCGCGTCATCATTATTTATTCACTTTCACAGCACTTATTGTCAATATTGTTCAGTAACTTACCGGTGTTTATATGTTAGTCCTTTAGCAGAGGACGCGTTGAAGCGAAGGCGTACACACACACTTCGACTTATACAGTACATACACACATTAAAACTTTAGTTCCGTGTCCTTTATGTACTCACTAAACACCGTTCACGTAACGCTTATGCACTCACTAAACACCGTTCACGTAATGCTTATGTACTCACTAAACACCGTTCACATAACACATATACTCATTACGCACGTTAACATAACACTTATGTACTCACTATGCACATTCACAAAACACTGGAACAAGCAGGGCTTCGAGTGACACTGGGCTTCGAGAGGGCGCGGCGTGGCTCGTAGTCGGCCCTCCCAGCTATAATCTTCACTCGGCAGGTCGTGTGCCCGTCAACAGGTCTTCCGTGGAGGGCCTAGCTTCGAGAATAAGCGATCTTCCTAGTCGTTTATTCCCAGCAATAATCTTCGGCGGCACACGTAGGGCTTCGAGTGATACGGGGGCTTCGAGAGGGCGCGGCGTGGCTCGTAGTCGACCCTCCCAGCTATAATCTTCACTCAGCAGGTCGTGTGCCCGCCAACAGGTCTTCCGTGGAGGGCCTAGCTTCGAGAATAAGCGATCTTCCTAGTCGTTTATTCCCAGCAATAATCTTCGGCGGCACACGTAGGGCTTCGAGTGATACGGGGGCTTCGAGAGGGCGCGGCGTGGCTCGTAGTCGACCCTCCCAGCTATAATCTTCATTCAGCAGGTCGTGTGCCCGCCAACAGGTCTTCCGTGGAGGGCCTAGCTTCGAGAATAAGCGATCTTCCTAGTCGTTTATTCCCAGCAATAATCTTCGGCGGCACACGTAGGGCTTCGAGTGATACGGGGCTTCGAGAGGGCGCGGCGTGGCTCGTAGTCGACCCTCCCAGCTATAATCTTCACTCAGCAGGTCGTGTGCCCGCCAACAGGTCTTCCGTAGAGGGCCTAGCCTCGAGAATAAGCGATCTTCCTAGTCGTTTATTCCCAGCAATATTCTTCGGCGGCACACGTAGGGCTTCGAGAGGGCGCGGCTCGTAGAACTAATCTTCACGTAACTTACCAAAATACGTAAGCTTCTTGTAAAACGCTGCTTATCTTCATAGAGCGATATATCTTCAAGTAGCTTCTGTATTCTTCGTGTATCTTCAGGCTCAGGCTTCAGTTCTTCAATCCGGCTGCAGAAGGACCAATTCTTGTAGGGGATTCTTATTGAAACACCTTATTACATACACTTTTCATTTATTAAGCCGCGCACTTATGGAATACTAACTCGTTTTACATTTCAATTTTTCTTAAGTAGTTTTCTACTAGGGTACAAGTAGCGGGTAGGCCCACTGATAATTATTTATATTTAATGCTTCTAAACCAATCAACAATAAGAAAGGCCGGGATATTTTGGTCAAGCATGAGTCTAATTCTCGACAGGTTTAGACCTGTTCGGACAAGTTTTTGCTTGCTCGAGGGCGATACCATTTGTTGCGTATGTGTGTGTAGGTGCCTGTTAATGTTTTACCTGTGTGTTTTTGTCGAGTTAGAACCTGTTTTATGGGTGATACCATTAGTTTAGATATTTATTTACCTTTTGAGGATGTGTGGGGTGCTAACTACTTTTCTTATTGATTGGTTTATAGCTACATTAGGTATTGATAAAACTTATTATTAACTATGGGAGATGAAAACTATCCCTATGCTTAAGAATGTAACAACGAATTACCTATCTATTTTACCTATAAGAAAATGGTTTTTATTGTTTAATCAAACTCTTAATTATTAATCAGTTCTTCTTGTAGTCGCCAACAATATAGTTAATATTAATTGACGGCACGGTTTGCGCAGCGGCTAACCGATTGACTGCTGCGCTGCGTGTCGCGGGTTCGATTCCCGCACGGAACAAATATTGGTATGACCTACAAATAGTTGTTCCGGGTCTGGCTGTTTGTGTATGTGAGTTTAAATGTTTGTAAACGCACCCACAATACAGGAGTAATTCCTAGTGTGGGGCAACGTTTTTCTAAAAAGAAAAAAATAATATATACTACACACATTACTACTATCATTTGTTTTTAATACATTTTTTTTTCTTAAGTTGACGCTTCAGGAAATCATGCACGTATGTACGTAATGAGATGCATGTAAGTATGACAGCGATGCATGTTCGATTCGATACAAACTCTCCAAATAAAAGTGGACGAATATTGAATAATTCGGAAAAGAGGTCACTACAAACTCCTTTTATCAAGTTTTACCTACACCTGTTTAAAATAAAATGTCACTAAAATTGCTTAATATTTTACTGTCATGGATTTCCAAAAAGTATAACGACTGATGCACTCTAAATATCATAGGTACTTTGAAGATACTCAATTTTATTAATATACTTATCACCAACGCACTATAAACGGGAAATTCCATTCCTCCACTACTAAGTTCTATACCTATCTAAACTGTTTCCTACTTCTATAGAACTACAGGAAGTTTCAAGTTCCCTTGGGGTCACAGGAAATTCAAGTTTGTGCCGGACGTTGCGTTGTACGGGCGGATACTGAAGGGACAGACTCGATTTACCCAAATCGAGAATTTTTGATAAGAGTTCTAACATCGTATGTTTGTTTTTAGTTTGAACATTTTTAAAAGAGTGAGAAAACTTTGTTTCGATCAATCCTTTAATTCTAAACTCAACGACACTTTTGAATTCACTTAAGCTTCAATTTACTAGAAGAACGATGGACGTCACATAGGCTTTAGAGGCGAATGACGTCACTAAAACGTTACTTATGAAAGTAACTTGGTGTGTTTTCCTAGAAGGTGTTTATTGACATCGTAGAGTGAAAACCTGGACACTGTCATCAGTTTCGTGACACCGCTCATCTAGGTAATAGACACCGGTAATTCTGAATTTTTCTCTCTAGAAAATTGAATTGTGAATTTTTTGTTACTGAATTGACATCATCCACGTTGAATTTTCTCTGGAAAAATATATTTAACATTTAACTTTATACTCTTCCCTAATTAATTCCGATCCCCTGCAGCTACACCCTAAGCCGAGTTCCGTACCCCACAGAAGGGGTGCCCTAAGCGTGTAGTCGCTTAGTTTTTAAGCTCTGGTGCTTAATTTATTGAGACATCGACCATACCAACTAATCAACCAACCATAATAGACGCGCTGACAGTATCCTCTGTCTACATAGATGATGATGATGATGATGACGAAAACAGCATTCATGCACAAGAGTGTTTTCTGTATGGCCTCTAAAATTTTCAATAAACTCCCAAACAGTTGGAAGGAGCTTAATGTCCGTCAATAAAAAAATAAATTAAAGATACTGGCTGGAAGGGAAAGCATACTACAGTATTATAGAATTTCTTAATGACAACATCTAATACTGTGTAGTAACCAATATTATCAATTCATCTTTGACATAATCCGTACATGCAGCAACATGTTATTGCTATGATGATAATTTTAATTGACATTTAATAATTTTTACGTAATTATGATGACGAAATTTAAATATTTGTACGCCACTAAGCCCAAACATGACTCATCTTAAACTATAATGTAATTGAATAACTTGCATGCTCTGTATGTATACTCATGTTTCCACAAATAAAGACTTTTGTATCTTGAAACTTGACCTTGGTTGACCTGCAAGGTGCAAATGCAAAAAGCAATCTCATGGATGGAGATTGCTTTGGTAGTACGCCATTACTTCCCCGTACGATCCCTTTTTCTCGGAGCTCTATTCATATACTACCTTCTTGAATATAGTTCTCCAAAGATTCCTCTCTCGAGAACTCAATGTCATTACATCCATTAAACTGAAAAAAAAAAAACTTTAATTTCGGCACTCGGTCACAAAACTCAAATACAAATCCGTAGACATCAACTTCCGAAATTAAAATTTTCTTTAACTTTGCAGTGTTTTTTTTTTTTCTGGAATAAGTTTTTTGTTGAGGTAAACATAGCTGCTGATATGTTTCGAGTTTCTAGGTTTGGTTTTATGTTGACGAGTGCAACTACCCTTTAAGAGGCTTTCAGTTCGTTCAATTACAACTTGTTTAACGATACCTATCCGTCTGTGAAGATTTGTCAACAAATTAAATAGTGCCGACAGAAAATAGAATGCCCCAACCTTTTTCCTGTACGCTATGGTGTCACAAAACTTAATCCGTTAATATTACTGCTTCCCTCAACTTGACCAAACATTGCTTACACTGCAAGAATATCAGACCACCACCATTCACTCACCACCATTTTCTTATCTGTGACCCAATTTCACCCGCTCAGTGCCTTTGATTGGCTGTCATTGGCAGATAAAGCCGTAGACATTTCAAGTAAGATAGACAGTACAACCAACTATGTACGGTTAAGATGAATCTTGTCTTATTCCGGGAAGCTTCTTGGTTTTTTCAATTGTTTTTGTCTCCTTCGAGAGAAGTTTGTGAGTCGTCTATTGTTTTCTCCTCATTATCTTTAGGATGTTTTACGTAAACTTTTGTACAGAATGGATGCAGGATTGCAGGTCACACCAATTCATTACTTGCTATGCACACAACAGTGACAGGGAGTAGTATAATGTCATCAACATCCACAAAGGGGATTAAAAATGTTTTATCGAAGCTAGCGCTTAAACCACAGAAACAAAGTTAATAAAATTTATATGGGACCACCCATATAAATTTTATTAACATTGCTTCGGTGGTTGAGACTTACCCTAGCCATAAAAATTATTTACGAAATCGATCCACAGCTGACAAAAATATCGCAGATCATACATACAAAAAAAATATACAGACGAATTGAGGACCTCCTCCTTTTTGAAGTCAGTTAAAAACGTAGGGTGTTTTTAGGGTAGGTTTCAGAGTGAAAAGCTATTTATGACTTCTTAAGAGATTTTCAGTTGTTTCCATAAACCTTCAAGTGTCAAGTAATTAACACAATTACTTTTCTATTGTTATCCGACTCAATGAGTCTAACAGTCGAGGGTAAAATAACTATCTTATACTAAACCGAAAAAAAGGCTATAGAGTATAGATTTTTTTTTTTCGAATTTACAAACTATTAGGTATTTGAGGTATTTGTATTCCATAAAAAAAGCAACGTGACGTTATCATTTTCGCTGTAGGAATCACAAACTCTAGATCACTAGTCCAACCAAAACCTTTCGACTAATACCACCTTTTCGGCACGATAAACCAGTCCATCCTGCCGGCTGTATAATATTTATGGTTTCATCTGGTTGAGCAATTTGTACTATCTGCTGACTGAAGTAGGTGATTATGGCGGGTCTTTGCAAAAGTGTCACATACCTAATAGAAAAGGACAAAGTTCAGCAGAAAACAATATGCCTATAATAATCTCTTTTATTCAATAATAGTATAAAAGTAAAAGAGTGAGTTTGTGTGTTCGTTCTGCTCTCAGGCCTTACCAATTACTGTAATTTGTCAGTGAGTCTACTCTGTCTTAATGTAACAAACTAATAAATTGTTTATAGGTTTGTATCATATAAAAAGACTTTAGGAAACCCGAGTTTAATCAGATTTAACCATCGATGAGATCTCTCTCATAATTAACTCCAGTAGTGTGGTCTCCCATACGAATGGAGATAACAACTTTTATTCAAACGGTATACGTAAATAAAGATAGAAAACAATATGGAAGAGTAATAATAATAAATAAAAAAAAATGCAACTAACCTGTCGATCCTTAAACATGAGTAATATCACCATCAGATTCAAGAAAAATCCAAAAAATCCGATCAGGAATAACACAAACGCTGACACCACATAGCCCCACCTGGGCATCAATAAGGGGAATCCCTCATCAATCACTTTCACCACCGTATCGTTGAAATGCTCCGGGAATGACGTCATCGTCACTCATTCACTCACTGTCTCACTCACACTTCACGAATGTGGTCTAGACACTTCACTTTTCAAACACATCCTATTTCGAACTGGCCGGATTTTCCTTTACCTGGAAACAAATGAAGGTTTTATGAGACATAACGAAGAAATAGTTATGCTGGTATTTATAACCTACAGAGCTAGCCTTCCCACCCATATCAAGTCCCTTTTTGACCTGTGATGTGGTTCCTAAAAGCACACAATTTCTGATTGATTGGTATGAAATAAGTACAACAAGCAATACCAATACTACTCATATGAGTGTTGCAATATTTGGTTGGACAAAAGCCGAAAGTCTGACAACCAGTCTTATCTTTGGGCAAAGGCTAAGAAAATGAAGATGAGGATTGGTCAAAATACAGGAGGTAATTTACCAACCCACACTAGGCTCGCGTGTGGAAGAGGCCTGTGTCCCAGCTGTGGAAACGTTATATGCTGATTATTGTACAAACACGTACCAGTAGCTTCCAATATACCGAAGTATGCTTATTTTATTTGCATACCAATACGGCTTATTCAATAAAAACATAATTAAGTAGGTACTTTATATTCTTCAAGTGTTGACGCTCTTTTCTTTAAGTGTGAACTCAGACAGAAAAGAGTCTCATCATTCATTCGTTAAATTAAAAAGATAAGTTGATTCGAAAATCGAATTTACTCGGCTTCTAGTTTTAATAAAAACTTAATCAATTTAACTTGAACGACTTTTTGAGGACGATAAATTATTTATTAAGTCATGTTGGCAATATAGCGAAAGAACGTAGTTCAACTTTGGTTCAAGTGGACGGTAAAGATTTAACTTAAGATTTTTTTTTGTGTGAAATATGTGTGCCTTAACCAGGGTGAAATAAATACATTTATTTTCTTTCTTTCTTTAACTTTACTAGTTCTTCATACTATTGTCATTATTAGTTATTACAAAGTCTTATGGTGTTATTGAGTATTACCCTCTCGTGCGAATTTTACGATTGTAACTGAATGCGGCTTAAAAGTGTTGATCGCGTTCAATTTCATTGGTGAAGTCCGCACACAGAGAGTTTTCTTAATTAATGTAACTGGCTTCCGCCTGCGGCTTCGCCTGCGTAGTATGCCGATTGAAAGTTTAGCTTATGTTTTTACCAAGGGTTCAAGGTATCTCCATACCCTTACAAATTGGTCTAGCCGTTCCGGAGATTAGTTGGAACAAACAGACATATAGACCGCCAATTTTTTATAATTTTACAGAATAGTTATTTATGATACTAGTGCGACCATAGTCACGAGTTTGTAAAAACCAATTTCTGCACGGGTGTCATACAATGTTTTTAAAACATTTGCGAGAAAACAGTACAAGCCATTAAAACGTTTTCAGAGAATGATTGAGTATTTCTTCGAGTCTTCCATGCTATTAAATTATTGTAAGTCATTAAATAGCGCTCTCGCGACTTTGGCGGCAAGAGACCGTTTTCTGCAATTTGCGCCTCATTCAAAATATCAGGTGGAGTAGATTCCATATTAATATCAGATTCCTCGCTTGAACTCATGTTATCATTTTTTTTTTTTTTTTTTTTTTTTGATTTTGGCTTTACACGGTTTGTGCATTTAGCCAGTGTCAAGTAATTTTTCTTTTAGATCCAGTAAATGGCCCGATATCGGGCACGAAGTTACAAAACAGTCATAGTCGTCTTTAGTCAGTCAAGTCAAATCAAAGTTATTGTAAAGCGGTAGTAACTTTACAACAACCTAATAGGAGTTTTTGGGGGGAACACGAAAAGTCCACGTTAGTCACTTATTTTCACCTTCACTACACTTGTGCACTCACACGTAACTAAATTGAATAATTCACTATCAAAATTATACAATTTAATTAGCTATTTCACTAAATTCCATGAAAATGAAAATTCGTGCGACATGTTCCAACGCGATCCCGCCAAAAACTGATGTTATCATTTTGTTTATAAATATCAGTCGGAAAGTAGCAACAATCTTTGACGTTTCTAATATGAAAATGGCGCGAATTTACAAATGGCGCCACATGCATGTGGTGAAAATTAGAACTACATCTTTCGTCTCATTTACTCTTTAGTATTAAAGTGAGAAAAATGTATTGAGCAAAAGCGCTTCCAAGGAGGTTCGATCAGTCAGCTTATTTTATTCTCGTAATGTGAAACTCCTTGGTGGAATTCTTATAATATTTTATGGCGCCAATTAAAAAAAAACCGTAAAGACGACACGGTGCTATACAACGGGGTATGCGGTAAAATAGGTGCTTAGATGAGAGTACCTATTTTACCGCACGTTCCGTTGTATGGTGCGTAATTGTTTACTTTCGAGCAATGTATACAGGCTTCGTAAATGCTTTTTTTGAGCAAATGTCTTGAATAATATCGGACTATAATCTATAATGTGCGTTTGGAAAACTATACAATCCGATCTGGTAGTGGTACCTGATGCTATCTTCGCAATAACAAAGACTTTATGTGTTCAATTGCAAATTCCAGAAATCATTAGTCCGTCTACAGATGAAGTGTCACTAATTTTACGACATACTGTTGATCACAGTTCAGCATCCATTGGAGAAAACGAAAAACTTTGATCTCTTATTTTTTTTCGTTACCATGAAAGGGACTCCCTAGACGACAATATCAAAGTACGTGGCTTATATTCGTGTGAATGTTGGAAATTCACTGGAAATCTTCACGATTTCAGCACGAAAGGGGTCCCCAGTGGAATGCACACACGTCACAGCACGTGTCAGCTATTTTGTCTATCGATAATGCGGAAACGGTTGACTCAGCTGTTACAAAACTGCTAGCTATGTAAGTTTATACCTGCTAATAAGTGGCGCACGTACAGCCCTCAGCGGGGTTACACATCAATGCAGGTATCCGTACCTGTAATTATCCGCTTGTTGAATAAATACCCATATTTGAATATGGATGAATGTTTGTTAAATTACTTGAAAAATTGCTGCTGAGAAATTAGTTAGTGTATGTGTACCAGTTCCTACTTAATCAGTCCAGTAGATTCGGAGCAATTTGACTGTGACAGACGGACATATGGACAGACAGACAGACAGACACATGAATGATCCTGTGAGGGCTCCCCTTTTTAAGGACTATTTTAAGGATTTTCATATGAATATACAACTTATTACGGGTTTCGATCGCTAAATATTAAACATACTTAAAAAGTTTGAGATTTTACTGGGGCTTCCAATTATTTGGGTGTTCAAAACATCTTAGAAATAATGTTTTTTGAACCCCTTTAGTTTTCTGACCGTTATTTTTAGTTGGATGTAACACTTGAATTTCTTAATCTAAGTTGATTATGTCTAGTTTTTAAATTACTCGTTTCTTGAAAACATAATCTGAATATATTTCATTTAAATGAATGAAATCAATGTCATCCTTACATTCTTAATTTGAATGAATGAATTAATGAAAAAAGAATGAAAAATGAATGAGAAATGAATATAGGCTTGCCTTGCTTGATCTGTACCCATTTTAGAAGCAATTTCGGTAAAAGCGAGGGAATCCAAGAATAGATCTGCTCTGCAATATGGTTAGAGACACGTGCAGAAATCGTCAATTTGATTTATGTACAATACGCTGTTGGTGCACAGATATATTGAATAGCAGATCTTTCAATGTTTGCGTAGACTTACGCAGACATAAGAGGATGCCTAAAAATGGCTCCGATAGCTGAAAAGTTGGGTGGAAATCGGTTGTCATGGTATGGGCATGTGATACGGAGGAATAAGGAAAATGTCATGAGGAAAGTTTTTAGTATGAACGTTGATATAAGAGTAGGGGGCGACTAAAAAAACGATGGATGGACTGTGTGAATGATGATATGGATAGAAAGGGTGTGACTACGGAAATGACGACTAATAGAGAAGGGTGGAAGAAAAAGACATTGCTCCGACCACAAATAAATTAGGATAAGGGGGTAGGAGAACGAGATGATGATGATGTAGACTTTGGCAAACTGTTACAAAACTGTTGTTATTTTCTATTGGCAATGTCATAATAAGAATCAGTTTAATTGATTTTTGGGGCAACGTTATCTACCAAAAATACAAGTGCCACAAAAATTTCTGTCAAAATACAATTTGTGAATTTTAGTTTTTTTAGTAGAGAACCTGCAAAGTTCTCTTACTAAATGTATACGTAGTCTAAATGATTGAATTCTACAAGATGCGTTTACCTAAGAGACGAAAACAAACAAAACTGAGGGGCAATTCTCGTTATTTTAAGAACGTTTACAGTCTGATCTCAGTGTCAGTCTGTCAAAAATACCTCGAGTTTCCATACATTTTGACAAGTTTTTGTCATTTGATTGTCGCCGAGATGAGACTGCGACTAGATTTCGAACATTTTTAATTACGAGAATTGGCCATCTAGTCGACAGACAAATTGTTTAAAGCCATAATGAAAATTATAATAGCAGAAAAAGGCGATATAATGTTGGCTGGTCCCCAAGACGTTACTAACTGCCATCATGTTATGTGCCATTTTTACTTCATTGACTTTTACAGCCTTTGTAACGAATGGGCCATGTTGGCCACATTTTATGTCTGACCCACCATTCGCCAAGGACCCATAAAAGTAATGTGTGTCTTGAAAGTGCCGTTGAAGTGGTGACATTGTTTATGAAAACATGTCCGTAGCAAAAAAAAAACCCTGACTACGTGAAAAAGGAACTTTAAAAAATATGGAAATAAGAAACTTTTGTTTTAAGAGGTTGACTATTAAACTGAATACTATAAGCAATCTCATGCAGTCGGAGGCAATACACGTCTTTATTGCTAAATATATGAAGTTGCCTGCTGCATGCTGTAGTAGCTTAAAACGGTCGAACGAACTTAGCGGCTGTCATTACTAATTTAGCCACAAGCCTCTCCACACACACTCATACATTGTTCTGTACTCTGGTGCAATCACGAAAAACGTTCTGATGTGCTATTTTTCGAATACCCCTTACGTATTCACATGCATGCAGATTGCAAATACGTACCACAAAGTGAAAATAAAAATTGTCGTTTTCAACTTTGGTCACAGGATATTTGGGACAAGAGGAATTTCATGTGGGACACTATTTTTATTGTTCACCAAGCGCGTATATTGCGTATTAAAAGTTTCTTTGAGGTACCTAAATGGATTTTGTAATTACATTTTTGAAATGCTTTTTGTACTGAGGAATTGTTTTGTAATTTAGTTTTTTGTTAGGATGTCCAGCGGTGTGTGTACGTTTATACACGATTTACTACAATAGAGATTTTTTAAATTAAAAATAGCTTTGCTTTATCAACAAAGGCAGAAAAACTCACGCTTTTACCCATGAGTAAAGGTAACTAATACTAGGTAGATAATACTTTGACGTAGTCTAGCGCAGTAGGCAACTTTAGAACAGTTTTTGGTTACACGTCAAAAAATAAAAACAAACGGGTACTTTCAATCTGTGTGGTTCTTTCTTCAAAAGACCATTTAAAACACCAATCTACATGGTCTTCATATGATCTGACCAAGATTATGTTTGGGCTTTAAAAGAGACTGTGACCTCTGAGTTTGTGTCGGCCTTTCTTCTCAGATTTACGTGTAAAAGTGTTTGTACGAACGTACTTCCAGAAATAAAAATCATGTATAATTGTAACAGATATTTCGTGTCTAAGTAATAAAAGCAGCACGGGTCGATCGCTAAGGTTAAGTTCCGCTTGCCGCGGTTGGTCCGTGGATGGGTGACCATCTTTACCTACCGAGACCCCTTCGTGCTTCGGAAAGCACGTTAAGCCGTTGGTCTCGGCTGTCATTCGTGGATCTTTGACAGTCATTACGGTTCGTCAGAAGCCCGAAAGTTTGACAACCAGTCTTGCCAAGGGGTATCGTGTTACCCAGTAACTGGGTTGTGGAGGTCAGATAGGCAGTCGCTCCATGTAAAATACTGGTACTCAGCTGCATTCGGTTAAACTGGAAGTCGACCCCAATATGGTTAGAAATAGGCTAGGCAGATGAATTGCAACAGATGACTGACCTCAGTTCACATGGATCAAGGTAGCAACTAAATCGTTTTAGATTTGTTCGTTACGATAAACTTGATTTCCCTAAAGATTATTGAATGGAGGTCAGATAGAAGACACTGTTAATTACTAGAATAATTATTGTGTCAACATGTATCGGGGCTAGGTTCCACACTTCACATCGATACTATCCATGGTTTTTGTTTTTTTAGGTGTGAATAATATTCTTAAAACGCTGGGTCATTATACACCGTGAAATTTTAATGGTTGTTTTCCCGCAGCGAAATGGTTTTTTCTTGGTAATACAATCGAAACATAAACAAATAAAATATTAGAATAAAAAAATGGCAGATTAACCATTGTGAAAAATCAACCCGTGCGAGAGTTTATTTTGCTTTGAACATTTATGCATCGCTGTTCCCTTTGTCGGAGGTGCGTGAGATTAGAGTGGTAGTGGATCTTTATGTATAAAGGCGTATATTTCTACAAAGGCGTTTCTTACAGAAACGGAAGATGGGCCAGTGACATACCAGAATGGTAGAGAAGACAATAAGTAGACAAACAGTCAGTGTTGACGGAGCACACTGGTTAAGTGAGCCGGACGTACATTTATGATGTAACAATCGAATCCTACACGTGTAGGATATTATTTTTTTACTGCTGCTGTTTTATGCTAATTCCCAAAGTAAAATGAGTCTCGAAATTAAGTATCTAATTAATACGCTAAATACTCCTGGAAAACGGCCATTAATACTGATAAGTATAAAAGTTAGAGCAGCCGTAGATAGAATTGCCGCACTAGTTTAATAATATCTATTGAAACATTTACTTTCAGGTTACGAAGACCCATAGAATTGTGTCAGTAAACGTGCAATATTGTTGTGTTTTGTTGTTGTATTGGTAGTTTAGCAGTATGCCATAGAATTTATGTACCTATACAGGGTGTTAGGGAAACGCTTCCAAAAACGAAGACATGTGATAGGGCTAGTAATTCTCGATACAGTACCATTTTTTTTTTTAATTTTTACTTAATTTTTTTACCATTTTTTACATTATGCTGTGAAAACAGTTAAATGAACCATTACTTGAGATTAAACACATTTAAAAACGACTCTAAGTGCAGGTGGCGACTTTAGGTATAGGCATCCTTTGTAAACTGCCGCCAAAATAAAATAAGTAGAAACATTACAAAAGCGTCAAACGTTTTAAATTGATGCAAAATAACCAATTTAAGGCGAAAGGTATCCGTTTCCATTTAGGCTGTATATAACCTACATTCTGGCTTCGGAAGCGTTCCCCTTACACCCTGATAAACATTTAAGTGTGAATAATTTTTTTTTAAATAACAATTACCTACAATATCAATCTGCCTAGCCGTTTTGAAACTATATTGGCGTCGGCTGCCAGATGCAATTAAATACCAGTATTTTACATGGAGCGGCTGCCGACCTGTCCTCCACAACCCAGTTACTGGGGACACTGTTGCCCCTGGATAAGACTGGATTGCTAAAGTTTTAGGCTTCTAACTACTCGTCGTCAAGGATATTGAAATGCCAGCCGGCACCAACGGCTTAACGTACTTTTCAAGGCACGGAGTGGTCTCGATATATGTGAACGGTAATCCATCCAAGGACCGATCACGGTAAGCGTAGGTTATCCTTCAAGTTTGCCACGAGCCCCTCTTAAGTTATTACGAAAAAGTATTTAATGTTTATTATCTTATTCAGTACGAATATCACTCAGTTAAAAAAGTTTTAACGTTGAAATATGCGTGGGTTTTGTCTGAAAACTTTTAGGTGAGAATCGTCTGAGAACTTTTAAAAAGCTCGCATAGTAACGTTGTTTTTTTTTTTTGTGTGGACATTAAACAGTTTGATTTAATATTTTTACAAACATTAAATAGGGAAATAGATTGTAAATTAAGGACAGTGAATCCCTACCAATGTTGGTAAATTTGTTACATCTATGAAAAATAATAACAAAAATAAGTAGGTAGATAGGTACCTATTATACTTTTTTGCTAACGCCATCAGTCTGGCGTATGTAAGGTCAGAAAAACTAATTGATTAACACACTAGGTACGTCAATTTGTCGTATTATAGTAATTTCATACAACTGTTAGTTAAGATCTAAACTTGAGATTTGAATATACGAGCAATTTATACGTTGGTAGTAAAGATAAACAATTATCCTAACTTTACCAAACTGAAATGATGTTGGAATATTCAGGCAGCTAATGATTAAGAAACCATACGGCCAACATACCAATAACTATTATTTCATTTATTTTATATATTTTTTACCGACTTCAAAAAAAGGAGGAGGTACTCAATTCGTTTGTATTTTTTTTTATTTTATGTTTGTTACCTCAGAACTTTCGACTGGGTGAACCGATTTTGATGATTCTTTTTTTATTTGAAAGCTAGTGCTTCACGTGTGGTCCCATTTCAATTTCATCTAGATCTGATGATGTTTTTCGGAGACAGACAACGGAACTCTTTAAAATATAACAGTAAATCAACCGCGAATGCTGCTATCGCGTAAATATGAATTGTTCTGGCCCCAAGTATGAAGAAATTTCGAATTAGTGGGGTAGGTACTAAAACTAAAAAAGGGAAAATTAAAATCTTTTACCAAAAAAAAAACAACCGACTTCCGAAAAAACACTACAAAGTGAAAAATAGCTTTAATTTCGGAAGGCGGTGACAAAAAAAATACAATACATATCCAAAGTCACCGACTGAATAAGCAATGATTCTTTCGTTTTTTTTTGCCATTTTTGGCACGTCCAAAAAAAAGAATGTTGCCTATATGTATTACTTAGTCCCCTTTTAGTGTTTATATGGATCCGCGGAATATCTTAGCATCGAACATCTGGAGAGTAAAAGTATAACCTTGGGTGTTTGAACCTTTGAAGACACAGCCCTTTGTGATATATTCTAATAATATTGGCATAATATGGGGCAGGCTCGTTCTCGAGAAACCCAAATAACAAGCAGGACCTATTTTATACTTACTGTTAATATTTTTCTCGGTTAAAATGTACTGCATAAAAACTTTTTCAGGACATAAATCGAAGGAATGATTACGGAAAAATCGTGAAAATATTATGGAGTCGTGGTTTATGTTACATTGTACGTGTGTCGATCAGTTAGGTTAAGCTACGTTTGCCACGGTTGGTCCGAAGATGGGTGACCATCTTTACATATCAAGATCCATTGAAATCACTCTTTATCTCTCAGTAAAAAAACCACTGACCGATACTTTGGTTTTTATCTACAAATTTATGAAAAGTAAAAAATATTATCTTTAATATTCCCAGAGTATTAGTTATTATTGCGGACCTCTGTGTTCCATAATCCGTATAAATTACGTTTAGGATAGATGCCCCGCCGGGAAACAGGACATTTATACCGCAAAAACTTTTATCGCATTTTGCCTTTCCATGAAATCGCACAGAGACATGCGGTTCGGTCAACTTAGTGGTAGTTGGAGAGTCTTTTGATGGATAAATAAAATAGCTTGCGATTCATCCGCGAAACTAGAGTAATTACAATCGGGGCAACTATCCTGGTATAGGGTAACCTATCTGGCGAGTTGCCGTTTGTCCTTTTAGCTGCGATAAGCTATTCCCTTTCCAGCAATTTTACAAACCTTTAGAACTCATTACTGTTAATAAAAATAAAAGAATACATAAAATAAAAATATAATATAATAAATAAAAGATACAGAAGAGTGACAAAAAATCGGCAATAACTAGTCTTAAGCTGATTTGTTGAACAGCCTAAATACCAAGGCTGTCAACAAAATAGCGAGTAGAGAATTTAAATATAGGCACTCAACCTATTTGTATCCAACGTAAACAGAATTCAAACGTTTCATCAACAAATAATACTAGATTTTCAGAAATAAGCTCACCAAAAGGCCGGGAGCGTGTTCCAAATTTTCATATATTCGGTTTATTTCCTTTATAGCGTACAAACAGCGCTGGGATATCTTTCTGTTCTCTCCGTTATGCTCAAATTTGCAAAATAAATACTCAATGTAGAAGTGAAATTGGAATGGTTTTATGCAAGGAGTTGAGAATTTTGGCTGCAAATTAAACCAGAAAAGGAAAGTTTGTTTTATAAAGTTTAAAATTCAACTGAGATATAAAATACGGTACGGCTGCGGTATTTGCATCTTTTTCAAATATGCTGAGATAGGAGCCTTTTTGGCCATAAAGACCCACCCTCCTTTTTTAGACAAACATAATAGTTTTGATATTTTTTTAATTGTGTTCATGATTTTGTTCGATTTAATGTTCTTTTTTATTGTTGGTATTTTCTATACGTGTCCTAAATAAACAATTTTCTTTCTTTCTGTCTATGTTAATGGAATTTTAGTGTAAATAAAATTATAGTACAGTGCACTGGTTTTTTTTTTTCAGGGCGTTTCCTGCGGTGACTAGGGCCGTGAGGGCGCATATAATGCCTCTCCCTCAAGTGCGCCGCCTCCCTCTTCGCGAGCATTACTGCTTCGTAGAAGGAGGTGACGGCTACCCATATACTCTCGCTCCATACCATGCCATGGCCTGGACCAGTACCGGACGCGAGAGATCGTCGCCGCCGATCGCCTCCACAAGGACACGGCGGTGCTCCGCCCAAGCCGGGCAGACCTCCACCATATGCTCCACCGTGTCCTCAGGGCGATCTACGCAGTGGAAACACCCGGGCGTTTCCTCTCGCCTTATCCAATCCTATATATCCTATATCCTATAGTCAAGCTGAAGGTGAGGACGCCGTGGTGCCTTTCAATCCACTCCTCAAAGATGGGACTTACCGCCGCAATCGTGGCGTTCCCAGCACTGCGTTAAGTACAGTGCACTGATCAAAAGGATAGTCAGTCAGTCAAAAACAAAAAGCTTGATGAGGTCATTCTATTCGAAATTTTGGTAATTACAGGATACCCAGGATATCATTCATCAACATCATCATCTGCCTAGCCTTCACCCAACTATGTTGGAGTCAGCATCCAGTCTGACCGGATGCTGCTGAATACCAGTATTTTACATGGACCGAATGCTTATTTGACCTCCACCCACAACCCAATATCATCATTATTGGTATAAAACCCAAAACCAAGGGTCGGATGATAGCAAAAGCATTTAACGCTTAAATCCGAAAACAAATTAATAGGATATCTTAGATTTAAATTCGCTGCGAAATGTCAATCAAGGTTGGAATTGTGGAATTTATCGGATATTCCAGAATTTGCTTTAACGTGTCGGGTCCAGAACATGTCAATCTTTAAATTAAAAACAGGACATGTGTGAGTACGGCGCTGTCTCAAAGTTGTGGTCAGCTTGCCCGCGGCTTCACTCAAGTGACGCGTATAAACCGATTCCGGACTGAAGGACAAACTTAACATTGCAGTTGAAAAACACGTTCACTCATATTATTTCAACTGCAAAAGTAAGTTTGTACGCACAACATTGAGAGATTTAAGTACCATATTATTTTTAGACCATAGGATTCAGGTATTTCTGTAAAATGTAAGTAAATAACTATTTTCCCTATTAAAATACTTTAAACTCATACATACTCGGGGATAAGTCACGAGTCATCCTATAAGTGTCCGTTTTCGTTCGGTCGTAGGGGCCCCTAAAAATGTCAAGTATAAACGTGGTTCTGATATTTGATCGGGTCAGCAGTATTGAAATTTTGAAGATCATTTAGGATCGCTAAACAATTTTATTGGTTTAGATTTTCGCTAAAATAATTATCAGCTTGTCATACAATTTGTACAGTGTAGGTACAGTTACCAAAAGATATAGGTAACCAGGGTCATCGGATATGGTTGAAATTTTGTAAGAAACCTATTAATGTTTTCGTATGAAATTTAATTTGATTAATGAATTGTTTGTTTTCTATTCATTAAATTAAATTTTATTCGAAAATATTTGATCAATCAGACGATTTGATGTAATGTGCTTCGTTGCACATTAATACCTGTTTGATGTTTTCGAATTCTGTTGGCGACGAGATCCTATCTGAGTGCGGGGTGCAAGTAGCGCCTAGAGCGCCATGTTATAATAGTCGTAAGTGTAAGAAAATTCTTTTTCTTTAAGATTTAGTTTAAAGATAAAATTCGTTCAAGTCTAATTAGTGTAATTTTTATTAGTTAATTTAACTAGATCTTAACTCTAATGATGATATTAGAACCTATTATGAATGTTTTAAGTGGAATTTTATGGAACATTACATTTAAACAAACAAACTACGTAACATAATTACGTAAATTTAAAAACAGGTGTTTGTTTATAGATGGATTTTAATTATTTTTATTCTAATCGATAAGTATGTGCGTAAAACCAAATCACTTTTTTGAATATTTTTGGCCTAAAAACTTTATATTGTGAAAAGTTATGTTAAATATTATTAAAGTACATAATTAAAGATTACAATATGGTTTCTAAATATGTAAAAATAATAAGGATCTAATGGTAAATAATAAGCCAAGAAAGGGTTTAAAGATTTCGGCTTATAGAAAATGACACGTAAAATTGGTCCAAAAAACGTGAGCTTCTGTGAGGTAAAGCGCATATAAAAGGCGTGCTATTGCCGGCACTAGCTTTGCCCTGGCTGGAGGCTTTTAGTCTACTAAAAAGCATTCACAGGAAAGCCTGGTTGAGCGGTTACGGCCTCTCAAGGTCAACTGTGAGATGTCATTTCCAAAAAAAAGGCACTATTCAATCGCAGCTCAGCCACTGAATAGGCAACAATAAGAAATAAAACACAAGCCGAAATCTGCGGACAAGACTAGAAGAATACAAGAAGTGTTTTATTTCTGCCTCTGAAGAAGTCTCCGTTGCCCCGAGGTAATTTTGGGTAGCAGTACCTAGTTGACGTATTCAGGGGTGCGTGGTGACCTGTGTCGCCAGCAGAACTACTAGGTTCAGTGAGTAGGGAACACGCGTCAATAAACAGTGGGAGACGTCCCTGGGCGTCCAGGGGTGCTGGTCGTACCCCACTGTCCACTACAAATACAATTAAATTAAATTAATAGAAAACAAACAGTTCATTTATAAAATTAAATTTCATTCGAAAGCATTCATAGGTTTAATTCTTACTAAACTTCAACTATATCCGACGACTCAAGTTACTTATTTCCTATGGTAACTATACGAACATAGAAACCAATCCACTCGGTGGATGAAATTCATAAAACGTCTCAGGATTTTCTTGCTACACTAAGTTGACAAGTCCTACGAAGCCTCCCTTGGTGCGCATACTCATATTTAATTCAAGGTTTTAAGACGGCTGACGAAATACAAAATTAATTAGTCTTACATTTTAAAATGTATGAAGCCGTTCGTTTCCTTTGTGTTTTAAAGAAACGCTGATCAAATGTCCGGCTTGGACTTTTTAAGAGTTTATTTTTGATTTTTTGAGCGAAGTCTGTTGTGCAAAAAGTCATCTGACGGTGAGTAAGTATATTTAGCACAGTAACACTTACTTACGTGTTGTAGGTCGTGGATTTGCACCCGGGCAGGCAGTTTACTCTAAAATATTTAATTGATCCACTTCTTCTTTTTCATAGCGTATAATGGAAAAAAATAATCAAACATTTCAGCCACGCGAACTCCGCAGCTAAATTTTGATTGATCCATAATAGATAAATGAGCCTCTAAATAAAAATAAATGAAAACTAAAAAAAAGTAGGTACTAAATGCTCGCACTTTTAAAATATAAAATGAGGCTTTTTCTTTGAGGCCTAACACGCCCTCTCGCTCCGGCCAGAGCGGGAGAAGTTATTTGATGATTTCCCTCCCAGAAAAAAAAGGCTCTTTTTTCTTCATCCCGATCAAATAGGTTACGTTAGAACAGTTACCAATCACATGCGATCCAAAGCAGGCCTTCAAAGTTGGTCGCAGCTATAGGAATTATTTGAATCACGCAAGGAACCAAAGGAAATCAAAATAGGAATTATTTGAGATTCGATTCAAAATCAAAAATCAAAAGTCATTTATTCAAATTAGGCTGAGAATCAGCATTTTTCGAATGTCAAAATTACATAAGACAGTCTCCTAAACCGCGCGCCTTTCACCACTTCCTAGTGCTTTAACTGGGAAGATGAAGTGGCGCAACAAACTCCCCAGCAGCACAGCTGTATGTTAAGTTAGATAGACTTGATTCTATACGTAGGTAGGCAAAGTAATCAACATTACGAGACACAGGACTTAAATAATTTGTCATATGTCAGCTAGCCATGCAGATTAAAAATAAACTCATGTCTTCTTCCTATGGGGGTAGGCAGAGGCAGAGCGCCACCTGCCTTACGTACTCCTTTTGCCTCGTTTATGTTCATACACCAGAGGCCCTAGTGTGAGTTTCATTTAATCATCTACATCAAACGCAGTGAGCGCGTTTGGCGCTCGGATTGGTCCGTCACCAATCCAGATATTTGAAGAATGCGGACGGCGAGTAATGGGTAGCTCGCTGTCCGGTAAGGACCAAGCACGGGTCGACTGGCGCGTTGTGTTCCACGCGCGCCTCAAAGAGATGTCAGCACCAACTGGTGGGGTCCACAAGGGCCGATGTCTGCCAGGGGTGTGGGTTGTTCGCAAGAGATACCGTGGCCCTTGGCACACAGGTAACTGAGGGAACATGGGTGGGTCTTAGTCAGTAAAAGTCTGACACGCCCTCCTGCTCCACCCAGAGCGGGAAAAGTTATTTGATGATTTTCCACTCTCATATGTCTTTCATGGGCATTTCCAGATGTCGGCCTTGCAAATACTTTTTGTTAGTCTCCTTTATGCATCGTCTCAACTTCAGTCAATCTTGTCTGTCTTCATTTTATACACGTAGGTACGTGTATATAATGAAGACAAGATTAGGCTGGTCTAGGGGTACTTAATTGCTCAAAAAGATCTATTTTTGGGTAATGGGTAGCTCGCTGTCCGGTAAAGACCAAGTCCGGGTCGCCGGCGCGTTGTGTTCCACGCGCGCCTCAAAGAAATGTCAGCAACAACTGATGGGGCTTGGAAGGGCCGATGCATGCCAGGGGTGCGGGTTGGAAAAACACCGCGGCCCCTGGCACACAGGCAACTGAGGTAACACGGGTGGGTTTTAGTTAGTAAAATCTGACTGCTCCACCCAGAGCGGGAGAAGTTGTTTGATGATTTTACACCCTCACAAAAAAAATCTTTCTGAAGAACATCACCAATCATCATTTCAACCGAAAGACGTCCACTGCAGAACATAGGCCTCCCCCAAAATATGGGTTTTGCCATAATCGCCACGCTTGGCAGGCGGGTTGACGATCGCAGTATTGTGGTCAAATGCATAGAGAACACTGCTGTCCATTCTCTAGTAAGTCCTTTAGTCGCCTTCTACGACACCCACGGGAAGAAATGGGATGGTGTTATTCTTTTACGTCTGGCACCACACGGAACATCACCAATATGGTCACCATATTATGTCCTCCTAGGGTGTCCCCCTACCGGCGTTTCTACTCAAAATTAAATACACATAGGTGCTTTATGTAATTTTATCAACACTGCTCTGAAACGGGAAAAAATAAATGTTTATAGGTGTAAACGGGTAACTAATGTCGTAATAACAACAAGGCTGAAAATATTGTAGCTCAAACGAACTAGATACGCAATAACATAAATCCCAAAATATAGACGTTAATTACCTAATGCCAATGAAAAATTACCTTTACTTGTCTACAAGTCTTACCCCACTTCAGGGAATGAGTACTGTACGAGACGGTGTCTAGACGGTATCTTTGGAAGTCCCCAAAGAATTCCCTGTATCGCAAGAATCACCAAACAACATTCTGTTTATAGCTTCTGGAACACAGGCAAATTGATGTTATTTATCTTAAAAACAAAATGGTGTAGGCTAATGGGACACCTGATCGGCACGCCAGCATTAATGACATCATCCGTCGGGCTCTTGTCACCGCAGGGGTGCCAGCTGTTCTAGAACCCAATGGCTTGGCACACGGCTATGGGAAGTGGCCATACGGAATGGCCATAATGTCTTGGAAATTGGGTAGGCCTTTAGTGTGGGATGTTACCCGTGTCGACACTTTCGCGCCATCTCATCTTCTTAGCACAGCGGGCTGTGCTGGGGCAGCTTCTGCAGGGTCAGAAAACCTCAAATGGCGCAAATATAACAACCTTATTGGGAGCTATATGGTTGAGCCATTTTGGGGTTGAGACACTACGATCGTGGAGTCCGAGTGACATTCATATTTATTTCGGGACATCGCCAAGCGGTTGATCGACTCTTCACGTGATCAAAGTGCTGGCCTATTGCCTACGTGGTTATGCTGCCAGCCTTTTGGGCACATTTCCCACTGACAGCGATGCGGACGAATTCTTTGATGACCAGCCCAGTGATCTCATGCCTTTTTCTTTTACCTACGTACTTACTTAAGGTAAATAATGTATTTATTTTAGCGTTAGATTGTATAAAGATTTCTTCTGTTGTTAATAAATCAGCAATTTTAGTTTCAGTTGTTTTTAACATAATGTAACATAACTGTATTCCCCGAATGGTTAGACAGAGGTACACCCACATTCCGCCATTTATGTTTAAGTTCCATGTAATAGGGGGCTAGCCTTTTGCCATCAACCGGGCACAAATACAGACTCCGAGCTGCCACTGAATAATTAAATTCCAGAAGGAAATACTCAATAATACTTTTCCCGATCCGGGAATCGACCCCAGAACCTCAAGCTCAGCAGTAGTGCTTGCGACCAGTAGACCAAAGACGCAGTTAATCTAAGACAATAATTTGACATCGAAAATATCGGGGACTAGAACTTACAATAGGGTATTACACCCATTTTTTTAAAGTGTCTTAATTAAATTCCAAAATGCTTATAAACCACTAAAAAAACACAACATTTTTATTGAATCGATTAGTGCCATAAAAATGCATAAAAGTTTTACATTTTCATATTTCGCGAGTATTTTGACGAAAACGCTGGACGCAGTGGACTCTATATTACTCTGTGGGTACGACGGTGACGTCCGTCAGTTTGCTGTATAAACAAATGCGCTGATATTTTCTATGATAATTGTTTATAATTTAACAAATTAGTTATTATTCTACTTATCGTTGGTTTGCTGTTCCTGAATGTAAGATATTATTTCACTAAAAATAATAACATGGCGGCTACCTACTATTTCATGGTGTTCAAAAACAGATTAAAAAAACTGAAATCTATAAATTGAAATTTAAAATTTATTTTGTTAAATCATGAAATAAAACTAAAATTTTCCGATTGCTTTTTGCCTAAGGTATCTCAATAATATATTTATAGATTTTTCTCATTTAGATTAAAATACCTTTTTGAAGCGCAGACCACACCCCCAACTAGCGAGCGAGTGAGCTGGCGGGCGAAGCGAGGCGAGGGAAACCATATAAACTAAGACAAGCTTTGGCGAGCTAAACTTGTGGGTTCACACCGAAAACTACGGATAGATGGGAGAGCGAACGGGTGGGCTGGGAGAGCGAGGGGAGCGTTCCGTCTCATTGGCACTCGCGCGCAGAAGCATAGCGCACGTCATAAAGCCGAGCGAGCATTGTTTTCATACTTCGATTCACAGAGCTAAGCTACGCTAACGAGGTGAATGAGTAGCATCGCTGGCATCGTCGGATCATTCGTTCGCATGACGTAGCTTATCTCTGTAGTTCGAGGTGTGAACCGAAGCATAAAAAGAGGTTGAAACGATGCTCGCTCAGCTCGCTCGCTCGCTCGCTAGCTGGCGGTGTGGCCTGCGCTTAGTGGTCGTTTATTTTCTGTGAAAACATGTAAACAATTTGTAAACACGGACAACCTCTCAAGGAGACTAATAATTTAACATGACCCTTAACCAGAAACATTCTTTATTAAATTATTTCGTCCCACGTCGGGGGTCCTGGTCGATATGTGGGTCAGCAGTGTAATACACCGCTCAATTAGTGAGTACTTTGATGGATCTGTCTGTGGTAAGTGCTTATTATTGTTTGGGGTTTTCGTTTAAGGATTGCCAGACTTGTTCGAAGTAAGACTGAACCTTTATTCATGAGCCAATCAAGAGAACAGGTTTCGAGTTAAACTTGTCTAGTAGAAATAAATGAATGGGTTGAATTTCACTTAGCTACTGATGAGCCACCACCTACTTTCTTGACTAATACATTTTTAGTAAATATGTTACATCTGGACACGCGTGGCATATATCTGGGGGCCTACTCCCTAAGCACGAAGTCCGTCGTTTCGGTCAAAGTAACGGGCGTTTCTAACTCTGTGTCACCTACGGACATAAGATTAGTTAGGAGCCCGAACTAAGAATGAATGACAACACGATGTGACAGCTCTCCTTACTCCCGATATCTATTTGCCCGTCCAAAAAAGTTGGTTAATTGGCTGTAGGATTCACAAAAAAGTTGGTTAATTGGCTGTAGGATTCACTAAAAAGTTTCGTACTACTTCCGGACTGGTCCGTATCTTCGTTGATGGAGTTAGAGAGTAGGCGGTACGGTTCACAACAAAATCCGATTATAATCGACTTCGAAGTTTTGGCAAAAATATTCGATGAAAAAGTAGCATTTCAGCATTTCATAATCAAACTAAGAGTTTGTATTAAAATAATTATTCCACATTTGTTCTTATTTATTGATGAAAACTTGATTGATTGGTTCCGTGTGATGTCGGACGTAAAAGAATAGCACCATCCCATTTCCTCCCGTGGGTGTCGTAGAAGGCGACTAAGAGACTTACTAGAGAATGGGCAGCAGCGTTCTCTATGCATTTGATCACAATACTGCGATCGCCAACCCGCCTGCCAAACATGGCGGTAATGGCAAATCCCCCTTTTTGGGGGATGCTTATGTCCAGCAGTGGACGTCTTTCGGCTGATATGATGATGATGATTGAAAACTTTGTTATTTTTTAATAAATATAATTGAAAAAAACTTTGGTATTAAAGAAGAAAAGAAACAAAAATAGTTTAGGTACTCATACTGCACGTTACAGAAAATTAGATTATCTAACATCACGCCTTGTTTCCCCAGCGTGTTGGGCAGAGGGGTATCTTCGTATAGTTGGTACAGCCACATTTCGCCAGGTCACATGTAACTACTCAACACAAATCTAGACTCGGGCTGCTAATGAAACAATTCAGATAGGATAGGTAATAGGTAAAACGGGCTGTTGTCCGCAACTCCACGTCAAAGCGCGTATTTTGCGTACGAGTGGGAGAATCGGTCATTCGATCCACCCCAGCTCCTCGAGAAATCCTACGTGAGATACGTAGGATACCTAGCTAGGTATCCTACGTATCTCACGTAGGATACCTGGGTTACCGAAGTATTTTGCCCTGTAATTGGCGACCACCGGGCAGTTTAACAGCACGTGCGCTGCTGTCTCGTCGTCCTCTATCCAGGCTCTGCACAAGGGACTGTCTGTTACTCCTATGATAAATAAATGTTTGTTAAATGACCCATGGTCAGTAACAGCTGCTGTAACTGTACGCAACTGCGGTTTAGTTAGACGGGATAGGATAACCCAAAACCCAATAACACGTTGCCCGACCTGGGAATCAAACCCAGAACCTCATGCTCAGCAGTATCGCTTGCGACTACTGGACCTACGACGGAGTGAAAAAATTATATACTGTTATTATAAAGTCAAGGGCCCAGATTTAATTGACTGTACATAGTTGCTTTTGCCGCCGTACCATTGTCAACTGCAACAACATTGCAGTGAGCTAGGCTAACAACTGCATGCCAATTCCATGAAAATAAATTGGCATGAACACGCGGCTACCTCGTTTAGTGTAGCTTGGAACGAGTTCGATCACGCCAGGCTAGTTTACATAGATAGGTACAATTGTTAATCGGTACAGTAGGCCATACGTCAGTAGTAACACTTTGACCTTAAGCTAGCCTAGCCGTATTACGGAGTTTCAATAGAA
Organism: Polymixis lichenea; assembly: GCA_949091785.1. NCBI lineage: Eukaryota > Metazoa > Arthropoda > Insecta > Lepidoptera > Noctuidae > Polymixis > Polymixis lichenea. Next base: position 18,722,197 of record OX420943.1, on the reverse strand, counting down.
CCAGAGGCCAGATTATACTTGTTTAGCATGCGCCTTTGCGTTGTACGGTAGATTGGGACGAGTTTGACCAGGCAGGGTCAGCCCAAACACGTACCCAGAAAAAATCTAGTTGCAAGCTTTAACTGGCTGACAGCCTGTCGGAGAATTCATGCTATGTTAAACAGGCTAAATGGTAGGTGTCAATAGGACATCTATGATAATCTTATCTCATCTATAATTCTTTCGTCGATTTTACAGCATAGCGCTATCGATCTAAGTGAAGCTACGTGATACGTAATTAATAATTCTAGGAACGAAAGATTAATTCTCGGTTAGCTCGAAACTATCCCAGTAAACATTTAAAAGTAAACCGTTACGTAACAGTGTAGCTAACCACAAATTGACCTCGATATCGATACGTTCTGAGTAATCTTGTCTGCCTAGACGAGTTGCGATAATGGCGGTCAAACTTTGAGAGAATTATGTAAAGCTAGTGTTTTTGTTAGATCTTTAGGGTCCTAAGTAAACTTTACACTATGAGGGTTGGTCGAATATTATTTTGATCTGATTGTCTTTCTCAGTTTTTGACCGAAGTCTACTGTTAATTTTGTTGCTTAAGTCGTGTGGCTAAGTCGGTCGATTTAGCCACACGACAAGCCTTCACAGGCTTAGTTCATCACTACATAGTACTATCTCTTACGTATACTATCTCACACACTACACACCCTCACTCTTCACACTCTCACCCATACTCACACATATCACACGTATTCGCGCGTATTGGCCCTGTTCTAGGCATTTCAATCATTTATTTGCTGTGCTGTTTGTATAATTTTAGTTACCTTTTACCTTTTATTATTAATTTTGCATAGTACATTGTCTACATTTCAATTGCATATAAGATGATGATAAGTGGAAGCGCGGAGTCTCCTAACACAAGCAATTCCTTGCTTAAAAGGTGATCTCCAACAACACACTCTATATGTCCTTTGTAATTGAAATAAACATTTTTTTTTTTTATATAGTATAAAACAAAGTCGCTTTCTCTGTCCCCATATCCCTATGTATGCTTAAATCTTTAAAACTACGCAACGGATTTTGATGCGGGTTTTTTAATAGATAGAGTGATTCAAGAGGAAGGTTTATATGTATAATACACCGACCTCCACGCGGGCGACGCCGCTGGCAAAAGCTAGTAGGTAATAATATTGTACCGGGATTTTTGCGCGCACTGGATCTTCAACGCACTGCCTTGCGCCGTGCAACTGGAATTTTAACGCTCGGTGTGAAACCGAGCATTGACAATCCAACAGACTGCATCAAAAAACACAGACTGTTCTAATTATTGAAATTATTAAATTATTGAAATTAGAACAGTCTGTGTTTTTTGATGCAGTCTGTTGGATTGTCAATGCTCGGTTTCACACCGAGCGTTAAAATTCCAGTGCGCAATGAAATCTCGCCACGCTATTTCGACTAAAGCTAAGGTTTCCTAGAAGAGCGGTTGCACCCACATTTTTTCTTTTTTTGGGTGCAAAATCATCAAATACATTCTCCCGCTCTAGGTGGAGCGGGAGGGCGTGTCAGATTTTTACTAACTAAAACCCACCCGTGTTCCTTCAGTTGCCTGTATGCCAGGGGCCGTGGTATCTCTTTCCAATAACCCGCATCCCTGGACCCACATAACGGTGGCAGTGGGGTTTGACTTTACGCTGTCAAGAAACGCTGTCTAGGGAAACACACCAACTTACTGTAAATTATAACGTTTCAGTAACGTCATTCGGCGGTAAATTGTTGACGCTGTATGGCACCACCAGAGTCTTTGGAAATCTTAGCATAAGAGCTGGTTTATTAAAAACGACTTTTGGATGTCTACACCCCAAGTAAATTTATGTAACCTTCGATTTACCGCGACGTTACCTAAATAATTTATTTTATACGGTAATTTGGCTTAGTACTCTTCGGCCAAGACCACTCCGTGCCTCGGATAACACGTTAAGCCGTTGGTCCCGGCGGTCATTTGTGGATCTTTGGCAGTAGTTACGGGTCGTCAGAAGCCCGAAAGTCTGACAACCAGTCTTTCCAAGGGGTATCGTATTACCCAGTAACTGGGTTGTGGAGGTCAGATAGGCAGTTGCTCCATGTAAAATGGTATTCAGCTGCATCCGGTTAGACTGGAAGCCGACCCCAACATAGTTGGGAAATGGCTAGGCAGATAATGACTCGCCGAATCGGCGAATCGACATTTATAAATAATATATTTATCGTGTACTGATGGCGCCAAAGTATAGCGGACAGCGCCATCTAACAATTTAATTCGTAAAGGAATAATCATGTAACCGGAAACGCAAGCGAACCCTACCGCTTGGACACGATCGTCGGTGGAGCGGATGCAGCGAGGACTGGCGGAGAGACCGAGGGTGGCGTCAGTCTACAGTTGACAGTCGAGCTCGGACAGTCTAGGCAAACGCTCAGTACCAACGCACGTGTTTGTTTCAGATGATGTTTATTGAATTTGTTACTCCCCAGATTATAAAAGTTATTTTAAATTCAAATTATCTTTTCCTTCGAGTACTCACTACAGTGCCCACAGCTACCTAAACTATGTCGTATCGTAAAGATGATGTTTCGGCCGCCATGATGCGACATATTATTTTGTTCCAGGCGACTCGCACGAAAATACAATTGGCACGTTATATATTTTTTGTAACAAAAATAAGAGATAAGGTCACTGTAAGTAAATGCAATAAAAAATATGTAAAAGGATAAATTCGCCCGATTCGGGAGACTTAATTTGAGCGAATCGACTAATAAACCGTTAATTTTAGTCACTAGCGGTGAAGCTCTTAACACAATCACGGCTGCGCTTGTAGAAGAATCGTTGTACTTGAAGATGGGTTGTCGAAATCAAACAAGGCGTAAATGGCACCTGAAAGCGACATACATACATACATACTTAGACAAATGTGGATATCATGCAAAAAAGATCTAGAGGTGCCGTAATAAAGACTGAATATGACATTCTACGTTACGATTCGTCAGCTTATTTAAATCTAAGTCAATTTTCGGGGTCGAAAGCATCGTCCATAAAATAAATCAGTTAGGTAACTAACTCATTTATGCATATTTTAATATTAGTTACTAGCGGTGAAGACTGCCACGCTTATAGGTCGTCGTACTTGTAGAAGATCGATTGTCGATATCAAACAAGGCGCAAATGATACCTGGAAGACAAGATTGGAATTACAAAGTAGTTTATTTCCAAAAGGTTCTTACAAGACTGATACTTATTATAACATTCATTTAAATTCTAAATTCTACTTATTGTCACTTAAGCGATGACGCGTGTTGACCGATCATCCGATGCTTGGTCAGCAATCGATGTTGTTAGGTAGGTTGATCAATTGCGTAACTCGCGAAATTGTTTTTCAAAGCAAATAAAACAACGTTTAATATTGGTTTCCGTGATTTATTGTTGTTTAAGTTTACTGACCGCACAATGTCTGAGTAAAAACCGATGACGACAGATATGATTTGTGATGCTCTAAAATTGAATGTTTATAAAGTGGGCAATGGTTTACAGATCCTAAGGGAAAGTAATTTATTGTTTATCAAATACTAGCTTTTGCCAGTTATCGCGTAAAAAAGTAGCCTATGTACTTCTCAATATCCCAGGCTTATAGGTGTCTCTGCCAAACATGACGATCGGTACAGAGGTTGTATATAGTGCAGCGTGTGTTGCCAGGGATGACCTATGGCACAGAAACGTGGTCACTCACAATGGGCCTTATCAGAAGGGTCGCCCAAAGGGCAATAGAGAGGGCTATGCTCAGAGTTTCCCTACGTGATCGAATCGGGCATGAAGAGATCCACAGGAGAATCACGGCAACCGAAATAACCCAAAGAATTGCCAAACTTAAGTGGCAGTGAGCAGGGCACATTGCTGCCATTGCCGTTGTAAACTAGCCTGGCGTGACCGGACTTGTTCCAAGCTACACTAAACCGACAACATACGCCATTTTATTTTCATGGAATTGGCACGCAGTTGTCGCCCTATCTCACTGCAATATTGTCGCAGTCGACAATGGTACGGCGGCAAAACCAACTATGTATCTATGTCAATTAAATCTGGGCCCTTAACTTTATAATGACAGTGTATAATTTTTTGACTGCAGGACCGATGGCCAATGGGGCCGAAAGGTTCTGGAGTGGCGACCGCGCACCGGAAGACGTAGAGTGGGATGGCCTCCCATAAGGTGGACCGATGGCCTTGTGAAGGTCGCGGGAATCCGCTGGAAGTGGGAAGCACAAGACGGGTCAAAGTGGAGTAGCCTGGAGGAGGCCTATGTCCAGCAGTGGACGTCTTTCGGCTGAAATGATGGTTCAGCGGTTTAATAGTTCAATTAAAATTAATAGGGAGTTATTGTTTATCGGTTTTTCGACTGCCTTGTTGGTCTACTGATCGCAAGCGCTACTGCTGAGTACGAGGTCCTGGGTTGGATTCCCAGGAGTTATTGGATTTTCCATCTCGAATTTCTCAGTACCAGCCCGTAGACAGGATTTGTGCCCGGTCGATAGCAATAGACCGGCCGTCTATTACATGGGATGTAAACATATCAGCGGGCTTAGCTCAAGAACCGTAGACAAGCGTTATGTCGTCGGAGGAGTGGACAAAAACATGTTTCCGTATTGACAGTTTTTCCGAGAAATGTAGACAAGCGATTTCTATTCTACAGTAGAGTAGAAATAGAAAGCGTCATGCTCAGCCTGCTGGCGAAATTTGGGTGTACTCTAGAGACACCTCTGCCCACCCCTTTGGGGCTAATAAGCGTGATATTATTATGTTATATTTATCAAATTGGTACACTACGAAAATTTGCCGTGTTTTACCATCTCATACAACTGTCAAAGAATGACAGTTGCTATTTGAATATACGCACAATTTATGTTTGTTAATCAGTTTACTTAACAATTAATGTCCCTTGCTTTATAAATGTTGCTGGAGAGGTTTCAGGTAGGTAGGTAGGTACTAAGTATAGCACCCACATACCTACCTAAAACCAGCTTTGTTTTGATTTAGTAGGTATATTAATTGCAATCTGTTAGACTTGAATAAAGTAGCTACACCAATCTACATCACTACATAGTATAAAACAAAGTCGCTTTCTCTGTCCCTATATCCCTATGTATGCTTAAATCTTTAAAACTACGCAACGGATTTTGATGCGGGTTTTTTAAATAGATAGAGTGATTCAAGAGGAAGGTTTATATGTATAATACACCGACCTCCACGCGGGCGAAGCCGCTGGCAAAAGCTAGTAATTGATAAACAGTTCAACGCTTCGAGCGCGTTCGGCGCTGCGATTGGTCCATAACCAATGCAGGGCCAATGGGAGTGCCGAACGCGCTCGAAGCGTTTGATCCAGATGGTAAGATGAAACTCACACTAAGGCCTCTGTTGACTATTATCGAATACATCATAAATCATAATATTTATAGACTGTTTAGTATAACAGCAGTTTGTTTAAAGGAGATTGCCCGATTTGTAAGGAAAGTTGGGTTCCAGTGGAAAATTGTTGTGTCGTGAAGATGGTTATTTTAAATAATAGTAAAAATATAGTGTTTTCATAATCAGAAACCATTTTTCATTTATTCACCCTGGTTCAAGAGATATCTTTATTTTTCTGTAGTAAAAATCTAGGTTATAATTTAGAAATTGACATTTCCTCCTTATTCTATAGTACTCGGTAGTAGCAGAAAAAGCACGTATTGTAAATAATAACTAAGTAAAAGATTACGGAATCCAAAACTCAACGTAGATATCTAAACAAAGCAATCACGCACGTAACGAACCACAGAACGAAGTCTATGAGTTCTGTGACATGCGCAAGTAAATGTTGCCAGATCATTTTTTTTATAATCTATTAATTAATCGTTATAGATCAATCGATACAAACTACTTTTTAATAAGGGGTTTTCTAAATAAATATGCCTATTATTTTTGTGTCTATTCCTTTTGTGAACATTTATTTTTTATCAATGTAGGCCTATTATGAATTTATGCAACCTATTATTGTCAGCGTTCCATCGATTTTACTCGCATCGACTATGAGCAGTGTTTATTTATCCAATAGTTTTCGTCATCAAGATTACTTTACGTAAACTCAGAGTTGGCGTACCTACACCTATTCTGGTTAATTTCAGATATATATGGTACAATAATACGTATAAAACGGACACAGATAACATCATTCTATCTCATCGTCGTAAAACAAAATGCTAACACAGTAGCGTTGAAGTTGTCAAATGTTGAGATGTAAACTGCCCATAGGTTATATATACTTAATTAAAAAGAATTGCTTTTTATTGTTTAAGTATCGTTTTATTTTGATATCAATTACTCAATTGATTAAAAGATGGCATTAGTTATTTAATTCTTTGATACCTGGCAACTTTTTTTTTGTATACCCATCAAACCACAGACTACACTGAATCAAACGGATGTTGACGTAATGTTTAACTATTAATTAACTTTAACTTTATTCCTAGGGTGAAAGAAATTGTATAAAAATACCCTGTACACAAAAAAGATGAATAACATTTTTAGGTTATTATTAAAATCAGGCACGCGATACCACAAAAGGGTAATAGTTTGTTTGTTCATACGCTCGGGCTAAGGTAAGTTGCTTTAAGTTTTGTTTGTTTAGGAATAAACGGAAACAATTTTGAGAATAATTGATTACTTATTACCTTATTGATATTATTGAAAATGGGGGCTTGTGGCTAAGTTAAACAGCCACACGGGTCTATAGATCAGGTTAAGCTACTATTGACGCAGTTGGTCCGTGGATGGATAAATGTTTACATACCAAGACCCTTCCGTGCCCCGGAAAGCACGTTAAACCGTTAATCCCGGCTGTCATTTGTGGATCTTTGACAGTCATTCCGGGTCGTCAGAAGCACGAAAGTCTACCAGTCTTACCAAGTGGTATCGTATTACCCAGTAACTGGGTTGTAGAGGTAAAATACTGGTATTCTGCTGCATCCGGTTAGACTGGAAGCTGGCCCCAACATAGTTGGGAAAAGACTAGGCAGATGATGGTATTATTGAAAATAGGTCAGGCAATAAGCTTTTAATGTAAGTATAGGTAATTGTTTAGCAAATTGCTCACCAACTTAAATTGGCGGGATTTTCAAAGAAAATTGTCATTTTTGAGAGTTGTATGAAAAGGCTATGGCACGGCAAATTGAGTTAGGGTGTCAATTTATCCCTACCCTAGTCTTACCCTATCCCTACTAAGTACCTTTAACTACCGATATAGGTACTAATAAAATAATGTTAAAATTCGATAGCTTCTTGTAGATTGAATATGAAAAAGAAAAAATATTATCTTCTTTTAAAATAATGGAACGCAGGTGATGATATTCCAAATTTCAACCTCTGAGCGGAACATCGAAATGAAACAGCAATAGTTTTATCTTTATGTGGACATCATAACGACATCGAATGATACACAAAGCATTTATTTCTCTGAATTTAATTTTGTGTTGGAGGACTACTTAATAGTATCATAACCATGCTGTGTTTTGATTCAATTCATGTTAATTTAACTCAACAACAAACCAAAGCCTAGGGATGCCCGATTTTTTGCTTTGAATCAATCTTCTGGATCGTAATGGATTGTAACCTCGTGAATCGATTCTCGATCTTAGTCGTATTTTATTAAATCGATCTCACTCGACCTCGGAAGATCGTAACGTTATTTTATAAAAATAATGAAAAAAACAGTTTGCATTCAAAATGATTAATTTTAATGTGATGCTGATGGCGTATGATTTTTAAATTGGTAGTATTTCCTTTCGTTTTAACAATCTGTTTACACAATTAACATTGTCCACCCGTGTCACATTTAATAAAAAATGTCAACGGTACGTTTCGGTTGACGTTAAGTTTTGGTTGATACGATTTTTTCATACGATCTTATAGGCGCATAGGATTCGATCTGGGTGAAGATCGTTTCCTGTTGAATCGATTAAAAAAAATCGGTAGATCGCATAGCCATGAATCGATCTTCGTAAGATCGATTCAGATCGGCCATTCCGTCGTTGGTATAGCTGTCGCAAGCGCTACTGCTGCGCATGAGGTACTGGGTTCGATTCTTAAGTCGAGCAGTGTTATTGGGGCATTTTATCTGGAATTTGTCAGTCGCAGCCCGGAGTCTGGATTTGTGCATAGGTTAGATGGCAATAGGTTCTCCCCGTATTACATGGGACTTAAACATAACTGGTGAAATGTGGGTGTGGTATAGGCACCCACACCCCTGCTCAAACCTTCGGAGAAACAAGGCGTGATGTTATGTATGTTAGCAAACCGGCATTGCCGTGCCCTAACACAGTTCATGTAGAGACGCCAGCACATCAAGCTACCCCAAACTGTCAAATTTTTCCAATTCAACATAAACGTTATGCTTATATAATAAAGTTGACCATCTATCAAAGAAATTTGACAGATTGGGGCAACTTGATGTACTGGCGTTTGTACAAAAATCAACAAATAATCTTTTTTAAAACGTGTGATGTGCATTGGAGTAAATAAATAATTAAATATTAGAAGTTTGTAAACAAAGTCGCAGCCGACAGTCGAAACATCAGTCCTTTCAGGAAAGTTTTATGAATAAAAACTTGAAATATTTAACAACTTTTGTTGCTAACAGCAGCGCCTTAAATAGAATGCCGCAATTCAATCATGTGCCAGTTTGACTAACTACGTACTTTCTTTATTTTTAATAACAAACGCCTAAATAATGAAAGACTTAAATTTATTTCTGACTGAATAAAGAAGGTGATTCTAATACTTTTTAATAAATGGAAGCAAGATAAAGAATACTTAAAAAAGTGCTTTGGATTTGTACAGGTTACGAAAAAATTATAAATTTCATTAGACATTAATTATAATAATAACAAATTCATTGCTATAACTATTTATTTTATATCCTCATTCTACTTATCTCAACGAAATAAAAAGGTTCTAAGATCTTCAAAAATACTCACTGTTTTTAAAGGGATATTTAAAAAGCTGGCGGTGACAAAATAGAGACCATAGTTCCGTAAATTAAAAATAAATGCCTTATTTTTTGTCTATTTGAAACCGCATTCGATATATATTTCACAAAATCGGCCAGATACAGCCATAAAATTGGGCTTACAAAACCCACGGTGTACTGGGATTTTTTTTAGGGTAGGTTTTACTGACTAAAACCCAACCATGTCCCTTCAGTTGCCTGTGTGCCAGGGGATCTCTTTCGAACCAGTCGCACCTCTGGCAGGCATCGGCCCTTACGGACCCCATCAGTTGTTGCTGTCTTCTCTTTGAGGCGCTCGTGAAACACAACGCGCCATAGCCCCGGGCTTGGTCCTTACCGGACAGCGAGCTGGGTAGCTACCCATTACTCGTCATCCGCAAGCCCGCGCCTACGCACGGTGGCCGGGAATCAGCCTGGGATTCCCGACGCCCAGGGCGTCTTCTGCGGCGACTAGGGCCATGAGGGCACATATACTGCTTCTCCCTCACGTGCTCCACCTCCCTCTTCGCGAGCATTACTGTTACGCAGAAGGAGGTGACAGCTACCTATGCACTCTCGCTCCGAACCAAGGCCTGGACTAGGGCCGGACGCGAGAGATCGCCGCCGCCGATCGCCTTTACGAGGACACGGCGGTGCTCTGCCCAAGCCGGGCAGACCGCCACCGTATGCTCTAGACTGATATGCCAAATTCATTGCTACAGTTTGCGTACTGGTTGCATATAAATATTTTTTTTAAATATATAATCATTTTTAATGGCAAACGTAATATTTTTTGACAACAATGGCCAGATTTTGGTACATTTATTTGGTTTTTAAAAACCTACCTAAAAATGTAGGTTTTCAAAAATACCGTTGCCTAATATGGAATGCTGAGAAAAAAAGAAAATGCATTATCTCTATTTTGAATGCCAAAGGAAATATTTTTACCATGAGTGTCCACTATTTGGGTCTTAACAAAAACAAACCTACTGATCTACTACCAGATTTAGGTCTTCCAGAATACTTCATATAGTTTTAAACTTGCTGTATGGTAGCCTAGGTGGAAGAAAAATACTAATAAAACAAGTACGTACGAGTAAGTATGAAACAAAAACATTTATTCTATTTTATTTTGTATTTCCCTTGTCTCTCCAGAAAAAGGTGTGGACAAAATGTTAAATTCTTGTACATTTTAAATCCCTTAAATACCATTTTACACAACAGTTTTCTATGTCAAGTACTTTTATAAAATTCGGTCATGTCCAAGAAAAGTTCGGTTAAAACTTGAGATTATTGTCATCCAAGTTACACCGTAAAGTTGTTAAGTTATCTAAAGAGGTTGTGCTAGATTAAAATTAGTTTTCAACTTTTTGGGTTGCGAGTTATAAATTTTCTTCGAGAGGGAAGAGAAAATGGAGGATTAAACGTTCCTTATGAGAGCAAAAGCAGTAGTGGCCTAGATGAATAAAAATATAGAAATAATGGACAAAAATTCAACCCAAAACGTTTAATTGACTAAGGGCTGATTTTACAATAGTGATATAACTCTTATCTAAGGAATAAATATTGCGACTTCACAAATTTTGTATGGAAAATAATGTCAAACTGTCAGATTTATTCTTCAGATAAAACTTATCTAACTATTGAGAAATCTGCCCTTATCTACTTCCCTCTTACTAATATAATAAACACGGAATAAAATTATACCAGGAATAACCATAAATTTCTACGGCTTTAAATCTTGGAATAACGTTATTCTGCGTTTATTAAGTCAATTAAACGTTTTGAGATGACTTCTGCTAGGCCGTGGCCGACGCCAGCCGTGCCGTGTACAAACGACCCAATTTGTACCCGAAGTCGCCTAGCGTTTCATAGAAAAGTGCAGTACCTACGCGGTCGAAATGTATAGAACAGCTATTTTTTTTAATAACCCACGAAAAATTTTAATCCTTGGTTACAGATTGCGCTTCGATGTCCGTGCCACCCTGTATTTATTTTAAATATATTACTTTAAATAATATATATTTACAATATATTCTAGGAGACTCGTCAAAATGTGCCTTAATAGCTATAATAATATCCTAAATAAGAACCGTCAAATAATATGGTAATGATGCTCTATAACAATAACCCGCTGAAATTAATTAAGACGATCTGTTATCAGACAGTCTTAAGGTCGCTGCATACGTAACGTGTTTTCATCCGGACGGAACGGGACATGAAGTTTTGGTAATATCGTTTCATAGAAAATGTAAACGAAAGAGCATACGTCACGGATGCACGGACGGAACGGGAACGTGGCAGGGGAGGGAAAGGTATCGTCGGCGACGATGTTTAGCACGTCCCGCCCTGCGCGTGCTCCGTCCCGTCCGTGATTCCGTTGCGTATGCACAGTCGCTCCGTTCGCTCCAGTGAGCTTTGTAGTGATACACGTGTATTTCTGTACTGTAAGGGCTCCGAAGAGTCCCGTTCGTTAGTGGATTGAAGGGCTTATGAGCGTTATAGTGTGAGACTTCACATTTATTTCAAGAATTAGCAGTTTACAGATCCGCGCCTGTCAATAGAATGAATTCTGTAAAGGTTGGTCGCTTATCGGAGGCAACCCTAAGCTCATAATGGCAACCAATGATTGGGCTTTGTCTATGTTAGAACAGTCAGCAAGTTCTAGAATATGAACGTCAAATAATTTCAATAAGCAATGAAAGACAATCCTTCAATTGAAAAATCCATCTTTCCTTTTTCACAACACTAGCACATTAGTTCCGAGTTACTTTCACGGTGCGTGTGCATTAAAAACCCCCGTCAGTTTTTACTAACCACGTTCCGTCCCCGTCCCATCCACGTTCTAACGCCGTCCCGTACACGTTACGTATGCAGCGACCTTTAATGTATTTGTGCGAGAAGATGGCGAAAGGGATGAAGTTGAACAAACATTTGGATAAAGACGCGAGGACTATGGTGAGTGAATTTGGTAGTTTCCAAAGTCAAAGCATTTATTTCAAATAGGCACATAAAAAGCACTTTTGCGTGTCAACATTTACATTCAATCAGAATTGATTCTAGTCGCCTCTTTCAAACGGTAGTTTCGTATGGGGTAGAATGGGCAAGAAGCTCAACTGTAACTCTATTAAAATATTTTGTAAACATTAACTTAAAATTATATATTATGTGAAGACGATGCACCTATAATAAAGTTACTATACCAAAATAGATAAAGAGATGTGACAGATACATGGTGCTCAAATATTTACAAACATTGTAAAAGTACTTAAACGAGAGTTTTACAACCGAAATTAATGGTAGATCCTAATTTTGATCCCGGTCTTAGTCTATAGCTAATCAATGGCTCAGTTTGCCTTAGTAACCTTTAAGAGGACAAATCACAAGTTGCATTCAAAGACAGAGAAATGAAAAGATTCGTAAAAAAACCAAGGTTACCGATATAGCCCGAAGAATTGCCAAACTTAAGTGGCAGCGAATAGCACATAGCTTGCAGAATACAAAGCCCATAAGGCCGAAAGTTCCTGGAGTGGCGACTAAGTACAGAGAAACCTCGTGGGGAACTGGTCAAAGTGGCGATGCTTGGGGGACGCCTATGTACAGCAGTGGTCGTCTTTCGACTAAAATGACGATGTTGAAGATGATTCAAAGACAGCGTATAAAAATAAAATTATTATTGAGATTCCATCTCGGATTGTACGCGATTATTAACCGTTATCATTTCATTTCCGTATCGCTCGAGGGTCAAATCCTTAGAGTAAATTATTTCATACAACCCAACAGATGATGTCTTATTAATCAAAATACCTCAAAGGTTTTATTTAAACCCAGATTGTTGCACGAATACTTGAGTAATTTCTTTTCTTTCTTAGAAAAAACTGTGTAGGTATGTCTACCCTACAAATTGCTAATGAGAAGAACTAAGAACATTCAGAGGCAGAGCATAAATATATACTTAGCGAAATTCTTTGGCAGTCACGTATAAACATTAACATATAATTATGTGAAGACGATGCACCTATAATAAAATTACTATACCAAAATAAATAACGAGTATTAAAATGAAGCAATGACAGACAGAATAAGTTATGTGACAGATACATGGTGCTCGCATATTTACAAACATTGTAAAAGTACTTAAACGAGAGTTTTACAACCGAAATTAATGGTAGATCCTAATTTTGATCCCGGTCTTAGTCTATAGCTAATCAATGGCTCAGTTTGCCTTAGTAACCTTTAAGAGGACAAATCACAAGTTGCATTCAAAGACAGAGAAATGAAAAGATTCGTAAAAAACCAAGGTTACCGATATAGCCCGAAGAATTGCCAAACTTAAGTGGCAGCGCGTAGGACATAGCTTGCAGAATACAAAGCCCATAAGGCCGAAAGTTCCTGGAGTGGCGACTAAGTACAAAGAAACCTCGTGGAGAACCGGTCAAAGTGGCGATGCTTGGGGGATGCCTATGTACAGCAGTGGACGTCTTTCGACTAAAATGACGATGTTGAAGATGATTCAAAGACAGCGTATAAAAATAAAATTATTATCAAGATCCCATCTCGGATTGTACGCGATTATTAACCGTTATCATTTCATTTCCGTATCGCTCGAGGGTCAAATCCTTACAGTAAATTATTTCATACAACCCAACAGATGATGTCTTATTAATCAAAATACATCAAAGGGTTTATTTAAACCCAAATTGTTGCACAAATACTTTAGTAATTTATTTTCTTTCTTAGAAAAAACTGTGTAGGTATGTGTACTCTACCATACAAATTGCTAATGAGAAGAACTAAGAACATTCATAGGCAGAGCATAAATATGATATACTTAGCGACAGTCTTTGGCAGTCACTTATAAACCTTTAAATTTCCTAGTAAATCGTACCGAGTTAGCCGTTTTTGGGCCTCAGTTGTTGCCGTACAACTGCATCCAGACAAAAACATTGCAAACGCGAAAGAGATACAGAAATTATATTTCTGTCTCGTTTCCTTTTCTTAATAATTGCTAGATGACCAATGGGCAAGACTGGCCAGATAGTCTTACTAAATTTACGACCCAGTGGGTTTCTCTTAATGGCCATCGACATCGCAGGAGGTGGCAGGGTACTATCTGTGTGCTAAATTTCATCCAAATCCGTTCAGCCGTTTTTGCATGATTAAGTAACAAACATCCAAACTTTCACATCTACATCTATACATATAATTAAAATTGGAGTGTTTGTTTGTAATATTAAAATAACCACTTTTTGCTACATGCATATGAATATACACGGTTAATTTTAGGTCGTTCTGGAACCGAAAGCCATGAACTCAATCATCGAACTCGAATCGATTGGGACTAATTTTTTCAATAAATAACAATAAAAAAAATCACGAAAACTTAATTTTATTGATTTTTTTGTGAAATAATGAGAACTCAAAGTAACGCTTCCTTGCCATCAATGAATTTATGCGTGTGTTATGTGTGTAAAAATATTAAAAGCGAATTCAGACTTTATTTCTTAACAGTAAAGGGTAAAAATATAAATTACACCAAACTAGGTAAGTAGGTCCGCAGTTTACTAAAATTATTCTTAGAAACCTATTGTCTCGTGTTCGACCGGCCTTTACAAGAATGCACAACCGAATTTCGCGGTTAAAATTATAACAATAAGATCTTAATTCGGTTCAATATTTTCATAGAAAAGGGCACCTCCAACTAATAATGAACTCTATGTAACAAATTTAACGATTCATTTTTCTGTTTGAATTGCCTGCCTTTGTGAAGCCGCCGCAAGCATTGTCGCATAAAAAATATTTTAGGCACATTTAGTATTTATCATATGGTTGTTTTTTTTTTCGGGTTGGGAAATCATCAAATGACCCGCCCTGGGCGTCGGGAATCCCAGGTTGATTCCCGGCCACCGTAGGCACGGGCTTGCGGACGGCGAGTAATGGGTAGCTCGCTGTCCGGTAAGGACCAAGCCCGGGTCGACGGCGCGTTGTGTTCCACGCGCGCCTCAAAGAGATGTAAAACCCACCCGTGTTCCCTCAGTTGCCTGTGTGCCAGGGGCGGCGGTATCTCTTTCGAACAACCCGCACCCCTGGCAGGCATCGGCCCTTGCGGGCCCCATCTGTTGCTGCTGACATCTCTTTGAGGCGCGCGTGGAACACAACGCGCCGTCGACCCGGGCTTGGTCCTTACCGGACAGCGAGCTACCCATTACTCGCCGTCCGCAAGCCCGCGCCTACGGTGGCCGGGAATCAGCCTGGGATTCCCGACACCCAGGGCGTCTCCTGCGAAGGCTGCAGCCACGAGGGCACATGTACTACCTCTCCCTCACGTGCGCCGCCTCCCTCTTTGCGAGCATCACTGCTTCGCTGAAGGAGGTGACGGCTAACCATGTACTCTAGCTCCGTACCATGGCCTGGATCAGGGCCGGACGCGAGAAATCGTCGCCGCTGATCGCCTCCACGAGGACAAGGCGGTGCTCCGCCCAAGCCGGGCAGACCTCGATCGTATGCTCCACCGTGTCCTCAGGGCCATCTTCGCAATGGAAACACCCGGGCGTTTCCTCCCGCCTTATGCGAAACAGGAACCTCCCGAAACAGCCGTGTCCGGTGAGGACCTGTGTCAGGCGGAAGGTTCCCGTGTTATGATGATTTCTGTTAAAATTACGATGTTAATTTGCACGATATTTTGCTTGATTCTTGCTGAATAGACAAGTACTTAATCTAACAGCAGTATTTTTTTGGGAATCCTACTGAACATTTGCATAATATTTAAACTCAAACTTCCTATCGCGCGGAGGTCAAAGGCCGTTTTGTGCAATCGAACATTCAAAGATCTTTTAAAAATAGTTTTGTTATGAAATATACCTAGAATTTTGTTTAATTATGAGTACGATTTATGTACATACCATTAAATACACCAGGATACACTTAATTCACTGTGAAACACTCAACACAATCAAACTTCACGTAACAATAACGTCACTGAGCAACGGTTTGTTTACGTAACACTTTTTATCGAAAAAACTGTTTTTATTATTATTATTATTATTATTTAACCATTTATGCACACACATATAAACAGACAAGAAGAAAGGAACAGAAAAATACGTGCATAGGTAATGCATAATTCTACAGAAATCTCTTCCAGCACACCTGCTATAGGAGAGAAGATAACAGAGATGTAGACAACGCGTTTACGATGCTATTTGATGCAAATATTATCTAAAACGATGTAATAACTACTTATAAATGAATATTTATCCACTTCACGTCGAATATGCACAAAAAATAAGAAAAGACAAAATAACTAACAAGTTAACGCTCTGTCGACGCGCGCGTTCGAAGCGTCACTGTCAACTATTTTTATAAATTTTGCCACAGAACTTTTACGCGTTTGAATGATGTAGTTTACGAAAGACTGGCTATCGGCCCATAGAGTTAAATCATCGCAGACGAAATTAAACCTTATTTATATGGAGTATTAAGATAAAAACCGCTTGCTTCTGGGTGGTACGATATCGTACCAGCCGGGCTTGAAGGGTGCTCGACTTACTGGTACGATATCGTAGCAGCCGGACGATAGCGGTAAAATACAACTCCCAAGCCTACTCGTCGTGATTAGTTGAATAGGTACGAGTACCTACTAGGTGATTCGTGATGCGAGAGTGGTGAATTAAATGTCAATTAATTTCTCACGTTTACGAGATGTGATAGTGGTAAACACCGTGCCGTGCTTTCGATACGAGATGATGGAGGTAAATGAACTTACACCAACCTAAATCGTACCTGAAATGAAATACCTACTTGTAGGTACACATGGCTACACCTCAAGTTATAAATTTCCAGTATAAGCTGATCTCACATTGAATAGGATTTCCGTACAGTGCAAGATCAGCGTAAACTGGAAATATATAGCTTGATGTGTAGCCGTGCGTACCTACTTACTTGCAGCCGATTATTCGTCCGACGTCCGTTGACCCACCGCGGGCGCGCTGAACTGACGCACATGCACAGCTGTGCCGCGCTACGTCATCACCGAGCAGATCGCGTACGATCTTGCGTTTATGAATGAAATAGTGGAAGTGCTACTAAAATTTAACTCGAATGACAGACAAAAAGTGATAAATTTCTAACTTCTTTATTAGATGTCTTAAAACAAAAATAACAATGCCAATAGTGACTGTTACTCGACTGGAGTTACTGTGTTTCGGCTCCAGAACGATGTAAAAATAAACGTGTATATACGGTACATATACCCAAATTATATTTTTTTAAATTTTTGTCCGTCGGTCTGTCTGTTTATTCCCGCTAATCTCTGAAATGGCTGGACCATTTATGACGGGACTTTCACTGCCTGGTAGCTGATGTAATAAGGAGTAACTTAGACTACTTTTATTTTAGAAATTTTATTTATTTTTATTAATATAATATACAATATAAAATAAACAAATAATAAAAAAATACTATTCCGCGCCTACGAAGTCGCGGGCACAGCTAGTCTTCACTAATGTTATAAAAAGAAAAATTTGTATTTTTGTATGTAACGAAGAAACTGAAACACTACAAGACCGATTTCAAAAATTATTTTGCCGTTAGAAAGCTATTTTATCATTGAGTAACATAGGCTATATTTATTACTAGAAAAAGTGAGAGATACTTAGAAATCTCTACTAAAACCAACCCAAGGTGTAAAAAAATTGCCCATAAAATGTCTTTCATCGCATGCGCTGCGGAAAGTATTGATGATAGAACAAAAAAATGTTCTACAATATTAGAGAACATATCAATATTTACAAAAAAAAAATAAGACTATACGTCCAACTATCGTAGTTATGTCACTTTAACTACTTTTTTACATTTGAAAAATTGATAAAAATGCCGATCAAAATCAGACGATGTTATCCGTGCCTTTGTATTAATTGTTATCCAAATAAATTATTTCGTATTCAAGACTGTTTCAATACCTGTTGAATGATTGAAATTGGACATTCTATTCAAACGATATTACGAAATTAAAAATGTCAATATAAACAAAAAATACACGCCGACGCACCGCCACCGGTGTGGCTCCACGCAGCGCAGCGAGCAACGCGGCGAGAGAGGGGTACCGAAATGCGGGACAGGGATGTGCGCTGATCTATGAAATAGGTAGCCGCGCGGCTTATAAGCACGGTCGGCTTCGGCTCTCTACGCAGTGGACACAAGCGACATTGAATATTTTGATTTTTTCATAGCACATTTTTATGTTCCAGCTAAAAAGTTATTTTCAGGACTACTTATAAATTATTTTATTCATTCTTTACTAATTATTTTTTATTGTATTCTCACACTTTTTATAGTAAGTATTTATCAAAGTTCTTTTCAGAACTACCTCCTTAAACCTTTCCTGACTTATTTTATTAGTTTATTCTTATTTTCTCAGATTTGAAAAAAAAACCTTCCTAACAATATGCCTAGAAAAAGAAAGTCGCAACTATCTAAACATAGTTTCCAAGCGAGATTAGCAAAACTACGTCGTATTGGAGAATCTTCTTCTGAAAATTCAGATCGTCTCGCGAGTATGAGAGAGTACGCGTCGCAATCGCGGGCCAGAGAATCTAGCGCCGAACCAGAGAATCTAGCGCCGAACCAGAGAATCTAGCGCCGAACGTTCAGTTCATCATGCCGAACAAAAAATTACATGAGTAAAAAATGTACAAAAATTTAAAGAAATTGGCTTATGGTAAAAAATGAGAAACTTTAAAAAAAAAATTAACCAACTTCAATGAAAATTAGTTTAAGGTTTGTTGAAGTCTTTTTGTTTCGATAGTGGGAAATCATCAAATAACTTTTCCCACTCTGGGTGGAGCAGGAGGGCTGTCAGACTTTTACTGACTAAATCCCACCCGCGTTCCCTCAGCTGCCTGTGTGCCAGGGGCCACGGTATCTCTTTCGAACAATCCGCATCCCTGGCAGGACCCACACCCCTTTGTATTTAGTTTTGAACATTTGGATTAATTGAGTCATGTACGTTATAATTAGCATGCTTATAAGTTAAATTATCTTTATTTATCCCAAAATGTAAAAAAAAAAAATGTCCACCCGTGCGAAGCCGGGACGGGCCGCTGGTTTATAATATTAGTAGGTAGGATAGGATAACCCTTCCTGGACGAAATAAATTTGCCCTGTTTTCATTTTTATTATAATTTACTGACTTGTCTATCCTTGACATTCGAGATTGTCGTTTCCCGATCAATGGTTCTCGAATAACGTTAAAAGATAAATGATCTTCGCAATGACTGTGCACCTGTGGTAACACTGAAAAAGATGGATGTAGCTACATACCGTACCTACCGAGTATGTCAGATTAGATCGACCTCAGATTCTTATGTAGCAATGTTTTATATTTATATTTTAACTGATCTCGTCTCGTGACGTCCATTGCTATTGACGTCATTTATAACCGCTATGAGTTACATAAAATAAACGGTAGACAATACTTTTGTATACAAACATCAATCTGTCTAGCATGCAGCTGAGTAGCAGTATTTTACATGGAGCGACTGCCTATATGATCTCTGAAACCCAGTAACTGGGTAACTCAACACTCCTTGGTAAGACTGATTGTCAAGACTTTTGAGCTTGTACTTCTTCGTCTAACGAACGATTGTCAAACATCTACGAATTACAGAAAAGAAAAGAAATTTGCAGGTCTGTGTCAGGCTATAAGTTGAACAAAATACGATTTGCGACTGTAACACGTCTCTATTTACAGAATTAGAATCTTGACTATTTCACGAAAAAGTCGTTCAATGGGATTATATGAAAATAGAGTTTTTTTTGGGTGGGAAATCATCAAATAACTTCTTCTGCTCTGGGTGGAGCAGCCCTCCTGCTGCTGCTGTGTCAGACTTTTACTGACTAAACCCCACCCGTGTTCCTTCTGTTGCCTGTGTGCCAGGGGTTATGGTATCTCTTTCGAACAACCCGCACCCTTGGCAGGCATCGGCCCTTGCGGACTCCACCAGTTGGTGCTGACATGTCTTTGAAGCGCCCGTGGAACACAACGCGCCGTCGTCCCGGGCTTGGTCCTTACCGGACAGCGAGCTACCCATTACTCGCCATCCGCAAGCCCGCGCCTACAGTGGCCGGGAATCAGCCTGGATTCCCGACGCCTAGGGCGCTCCTGCGGTGACTAGGGCCATGAGGACGCATATACTGCCTCTTCGTCACGTGCGCCGCCTCCCTGGCGCCCTAGTTTTCTCTTCGCGAGCATTACTGCTTCGCAGAAGGAGGTGACGGCTACCCATGTACTCTCGCTCCGTACCATGGCCTGGACCAGAGCAGGACGCGAGAGATCGCCGCCTCCGATGGCCTCCACAAGGACACGGGGCGGTGCTCCGCCCAAAACGGGCAGACCTCCACCGTATGCTCCACCGTGTCCTCATGGCTATCTACGCAGTGGAAACACCCGGGCGTTTCCTCCCGCCTTATCCGAAACAGGAACCTCCCGAAACAATGTCCGGTGAGGACCTGCGTAACGTATAGAGTTGTATTGATGATTATAATTATGTTTAATACGTACGTATTACGGTACTGAATCAAATTTTGCCGTACTTTTCGAGACACGGATGGGTCTCGCTATGTAATGGATAGACTTAACCTTCGATCGACCCGTGTAGCTGTTATTATTTAGCCACGAACCCTAAGCAATACTTTTGTGTACGAAATGCTTATTTATTTGGACTGGCATCAACACGCAAAGGACAAGGGCGGGAGGCTATTCACAATGTAAAGGTTAAATACCCTTCAAAGTTACTGATAACCGTTCAAACTCGACAGTTCGTAATGGTTGACTGTAATTGATATTCGGTAAATATCGGTAAATATCATTAGCGTGTCAACGTATAAAATGCAGTATATCGTAAATTGGTGACGCAGGGAATGGAATCCCGCATGGCTCTTGTTTGATATTCTGAACTTGTATTATACTTATATCTATATGTATAGATATTGCCTTTGTAGAAGACCAATAAATGTTAAGCAGCTTATAATGTTCCCACAGCTGGGATAAAGGCCTCCTCTCGTTACGACGACTCGTGGGCCGTAATCCATCACGAGGTCTTGTACAGGTTGGTAGACGTCACATTTCGTCGAAGTTTTGGTTCTAGGTTGTGGTAAAGAAAACCGGTTGCCTGGTTTACCTAAAACTCGTAAATTGCAGCCGTTACCATTGGTCTTCAAATAAATGTGTTCCGTGTGGTGCCGGACGTAAAGAATAGCACCATCCCATTTCGTCCCGTGGGTGTCGTAGAAGGCGACTAAGAGACTTACTAGAGAATGGGCAGCAGCGTTCTCTATGCATTTTACTACCATACTGCGATCGCCAACCCGCCTGCCAAGCGTGGCGATTATGGCAAAAACCCCCTTTTGGGGGAGGCTTATGTCCAGCAGTGGACGTCAATCAGCTGAAATGATTAGAGTAAGTAATGGAGTTATGACCGAAAAAAGTTGCAGTTTTGAAAACAACACAATGCGAAACACCGCGCCGCCGCCGGAGTATAAATGGCTTTCCGTATTCTGGACCTATGTGTACCTAAGGAGATTTGAACGAACACTTTTCTAAAACAGTATTCTGTAGATAACGTATAGAATCCGATTTTCCAATGGTTTTTAGGCCAAGCGACATTTTGTACACCTTTTTGATAGTGTATAAATACTGTATACAGGTAACCCATTACAAAGTTGTATTCAATGCTCCACTAAATAATGGCTGTTTTTGGAAGTAACTGTCTATCGTACCCGGCGGGTCAATAAAACTTTCAGTTTTGAAAACAACTTGATACTAATTTGATTGTTTAGTAATCCCACTTTCGAAGTTTTAATGAAACAAAGTAAAAACATTATAGACTTGCGATACAATTTCTAAGCCACGCATTTGTAATAGAGATGGGATTTAACAGGATAATTCTGTTAACAGGTAACTTGTTCCTAGGGTCTGAAATTACCTGTTACTTTTAACAGGGAAATTTCCTTCTGAAGGTAACGGATTAGATAGAATAATTCATACATACTTCGTAATATTTCAGACAGTTACCTAACTTTTAATGCAGTAGGAAAAGAAGTAAATGAAAAAACATTATGGAAGGATTCTTACTTTATTCTTTATTATTACTATAATTATCGAAAACGATACACACACGCGTGCCATCGGAATAAAGTTCTTATTTCAAAGAGTCTTCAATTGCTAATTGTTTGTCGC
The DNA here is from genome assembly GCA_949091785.1 of Polymixis lichenea. Lineage (NCBI taxonomy): Eukaryota > Metazoa > Arthropoda > Insecta > Lepidoptera > Noctuidae > Polymixis > Polymixis lichenea. The sequence continues at coordinate 18,699,919 of OX420943.1, read as the reverse complement.
ATACATTCATTTAACGTCACTACTGAGCGACTTTCCCAAGTAAATACCGAGGAATTCCCAGTCATCGACAAAATCACTACATAGTATAAAACAAAGTCGCTTTCTCTGTCCCTATATCCCTATGTATGCTTAAATCTTTAAAACTACGCAGCGGATTTTGATGCGGGTTTTTTAATAGATAGAGTGATTCAAGAGGAAGGTTTATATGTATAATACACCGACCTCCACGCGGGCGAAGCCGCTGGCATAACTGATAAATTAACGATGAACGAACGAACGTCATGGCATGGTAAACGGTGAAATGGTAACAGGGAACTGTAAATTCAGTTCATAGTTTTTTTTTTTATGTAAATAGCCAGCAAGATACTCACATTCGCAGTTTTCTATCCAAATGACATCCAAAATATCATAGTGTAAGTTATGTCACAAAAATCAAAATCAAAAGTCATTTATTCAAACTAGGCTGATATCAGCACTTTTTGAACGTCGAAATTACATCGGTAAGACAGTCCCCCAAAACATCCGCCCTTCACCACTTTGTAGTGCTTCAGCTGGGAAGAAGAAGTAGCGCAACAAACTCCTCAGCAGCACATTTATTTGTTAAGTTAAAAGAATTTGATTCTATACAATGGTAAGAACGTAATTAACGTTACGAAACACAAAACATAAAATTTAAATATTTGCACTACGTCAGCTAGCACACGTCAATATACCAAAAAATATCATTATAAATTTTACTCAGGCAGAAATCAATAACACAATATAACTTGAAGCTTATAAGCCTCCAGGCATAAAGGGCGTGCCCGCTTACGTATGCAATGCTGCATTATCACGTAAATCAATATATAAAATAATAATGGATAACAATCATTCATAAAATCTGACACTCACAAGGTAAACAGTTAGGCGCAAACTATCTATATTTGCCAAGTGCGGATGAGGCTTCTAAGTGTTGGTTTTTGACTAGTACCGGATCCATAGATACCCGGTCCTTTGTCCACAGGGCTCGGCATAATGAAACAATAGGATCAAACCTTTACGTTATCATCTGCCGTTTAGCCTCCAGCAATGAAAGCGATTAGGATGAGTAAGTACGTACAATTGGCTATCCAAGCCATTCCTTGTAGGCGACTATTACTGTCTTATTAAAAACCAATATTTATCTTTAGACCTAGGGTTAAATCATCGAGCTAGTTTTTGTTAAAATAACTTTCTTTTTGAACTTTCATTAGCTTTTTTAAATAAAAATCTAATAACCTAGCCCGGTTCTAGAGCAGCGGTTCCTCAGAGAGTAACTTGACATTTAAATTTTTTGTGTTTGCTTTTTTTTATTTTATTTTTTCCAACCTCACTAATTTGGCAGGTGTAATGTCAAACTTATGTCAAAAAAAAAACTCAAATAATAATGTCAAATTAGTTAGGTTTGAAAAACGAACTTTAGAACAGCGGTATCTGCCACAAAACGGCCCACAGTGACAGCTGCTGTCATGAAAATGATGAAGGCGAGTTTTGACTTAACGGTATCACAATTCGACATTTCATTATCCTCGAGGTCAAAACAAAGCATATTTATGCGATAGCAGCGATCGCGGTTGATTTGCTGTAATTTTTTGAAGAGTTCCGTTGTCTGTCTCCGAAAATCATCATCGGATCTATACTATACGAAATTTAAATGGGACCATAAAAAATAAACGCGTCGAATTGATAACCTCTATCTTTTTGAAGTCGATTGAAAACCGACTAAGACGATACCTTAATGCACCATGTGTGTGCGTGTGTGTGTGTGATATTTCAGTCTCTATAATTATTAAATAGTGAATGGAACATGTATAGTATTCAGAATATTTAATCCACATTTAATTACTATGGATGCGTCAATTCACGCGATAAGCGGATTTGGCACCGCCGAATAACGGTTAAATTGTTTCGTGATCTGTTCAAAGGGATTTAATTAATTTTAACATAAGGTTTCTAGCATATTAAGTGATCCCCTACCATATAGTTACTATGGAAGCCTTATGTTAAAATTCTGTCCTACACTTAGTGATTTGATAACGGGGTGATTGTATTGGGATGATTAAACAACAGCGACCGCCGTGAATATTTTATTGAAATATATTTTAAATACTATGTGTGCAGAATACAGGACGTGCAAGTCGGTAATGTATGATTCCGTACATCCTGCAAGCTCAGATGGAACAACTGAAATGATTGATATATACGCAAATAATTTATGTTACAAACAAGTTGATAGTTATTAGATAGTAGAATGATTTTAACATTTCAAGAACCAGACCACCAAGATCAAGTCACAACGCCATCTACGAACACAGCGAGCATCTGTTCCATACAGGTATGCCACGAAAAAGTACTTTAGTTACTTCAAATGCTCGATCTCTCTAAATCAGGTGGCCCGGATTTAATACCACCTATATTTATTGTCAACAGTGCGAAAAGCCTAGCCAAACCTATCTGTATCATTTTCAAGCGGTCCTTAACAGAAGGCACTGTTCCTAAAATTTGGAAATCTGCATTCGTTACGCCAATCTTTAAAAAAGGTGATAAGTCACTCGTAAATAACTATCGCCCTATTTCGAAGCTATGCTTATTCTCCAAAGTACTCGAGCGCGTTATTTACTCTGCAGTTTATTCAGCCTTAGAATGTGACCTTGGTGATGAGCAGCATGGTTTTCTTCGGAAGCGATCCACTACTATTAATCTTATTCTTTGCAACGAATTTATCTCTGAAGGTATGGAGCAACGTGCACAAGTTGATTTACACAGATTACAGTAAATGTTTTGACCGCATTGACCACAGAGTACTTTTACGTAAACTTTCTTCAGCTGGAATTCACGGCGACCTTTATCGATGGTTTTCATCCTACATTGAAAACCAATCACAAGCAGTAGTATAACAGGGCTTTACCTCCGGTTGGAATCTGATACCATCTGGAGTTCCTCAGGGATCGATTTTAGGGCCTCTTTTGTTCAATTTATTTATAGCAGATGTGAAGAAAAGTTTTATTAACTCGTACATTCTACTATATGCCGATGACATGAAAATTATGAAAACAGTACGTAGTTCATCTGACACATCACTACTTCAAGAGGACCTTAACAGGTTTGTAGATTACTGTGCACTGAACAAACTCCAACTAAATGTATCGAAATGCTTTCATACGACTTATACACGGCAAAAGATGACAGTTGGTTTAGGGTACGCATTGAACAACCAAAAGATCACAAAGGTGACCAGTATTAGGGACTTGGGCTTGACCAGTATTAGGGACTTGGGCTTTATCCAGGACGGTAAACTCGTATTTGAAATGCATATTGACGAAATCGTTAAGAAAGCTTCCAAGTCCCTGGGTTTCATCATAAGGTCATCTACTTGCTTTAGCTCTCTAAAACCAATCAAAATACTATACTGTTCATACGTACGCAGCCATCTAGAATATGCATCTCAAGTATGGAACCCACAGTATGATGTGTATAAGTCCCGAATAGAAAATATACAGAAAAAGATTTTAAGATATCTAGATTATAAGACGAGGCAATGCTCAATGGATTACACTCATCGTTGCAAAAGATACCATTTCCTACCGCTGGAAAATAGACGCCATGTTAATGATATTACTTTCTTATTAAATATCGCCAATAGCTCCATCGATTGTTCTCAACTACTCTCAAAATTATCACTCCGTACACATCAAGTAGGTTTTAGGCAGCGGCCACTTCTTCACGTTCCATTCGCGTCAACAAACTACCGACGGAATGCCTACCTCTCACGTACCACAACTAGGTTCAATAATCTTCCCTCTCACTTAGATGTTGATTTATTCAGAACCAGTCCAAGCATATTTTGACAAGCTACAAATAAGGAATACTTTGGTATAGGCAGTAATACCAATACTCCTAGTTAAAGCACATGTAATTGAATTTTGTTTTATTTTCTGTTTTTATTGTAGTTTGTAAGTAAATATTATTTGAATTTGTTTGTTTTCTTAATATTTAGAAAGAATAATTTGTTATGTTTATTTGTCTAAGCAGATTCTATTTTATTTTTGTGTGATTTTTTTCTTTTAACTTTAGGTACATTGTTTTTAATTTGTGGAAGCTTGTAAATGGCAACTGTAAGCGCTAAATGTATATTAGTTAACTAGATATTAGACTGTAAGCTTTCTGAAGAATAAATAAATAATATACTGCTAGCTAATGTGTCTTGCCAGGGGTGCGGGTTGTTCGAAAGAGATACCGTGGCCCCTGGCACACAGGCAACTGAGGGAACACGGGTGGGTTTTAGTCAGTAAAAGTCTGACACGCCCTCCTCCACTCCACCCAGAGCGGAAAAAGTTACTTGATGGTTTCCCACCCTCAAAAAAAAAAAATTACAAATGCTATAATGAAATTACATATTTAAATGACCATTCTAAGATACACATGTCCTTAATCAGCGCAGTCTTGTCAGTGCACTAAATGCAGAAATCTTGGCGAGGTAGTCCTATCCACACCACCAATCGTAAACAATTTACGCTGATTCCACTAAACCTGAACACACCATAAACCCACTTTATGCATCTCCCTAAAAATCAAAGGTGAAAAATCTTCTAAACAACTTTTCTCTCTAACACAAGAAAAATATTATTGCTACTAAACTCAATGAAAGAATCGGTAACTTTATATGAAAATTACTTTTATTCCCATAGGCCCGGCGGCAAATACATTCGCTTCAAAGAGTTTTCTTGGTCCCGTGACCTAAATAATTGTATCGTCATCGGAGGTTAAAAAAACTTTAAAAGAATAGGCAAAAAAAAATGTTGAAAAAGTTACTCGGAATTCCAGAGGCCTTAAAATAGTAAATTATTCATTTGAATCGATTTTTTTCAAATCATAATCCAAAGTCATTTATTCAAACTAGGCTGGTGTCAGCCCTTTTTGAATGTCAAAATTACTTAAGACAGTTCCCAAATCACCATTTCCTGTCGATTCCATGATAGTTATTTAAAAAAACTAGATGGTCTGTCAAATAAAACAGTCAAGTCAGGGACAGCCAACGGAATTGAAAATACGTTTATATATTAATACGTGAAGCTCAAACTTTTTACCTCTTTCTACGAAAATTACGCGGTCGGAGGCGTATGAAATTTGGCACAGTTAAAGTTTATATGGAGTTCATAAAGCTACATTTTTAATTAACTCAAACTTACAATTTTAATGAATTGTGGTTGAATTTCGAGATTTGGGCGGCCACTACTGTAAAAACAGTGGCAACATAATTATATTACTGTTAACATTAGCAAATGGGTGACGATAAGATTTTTCTTCACCAAAACTCACTCAAAGTCACAAGGAAGATTTAACTTAAAAACTCATTCCGACTCAGCCCGTCCCTTGCTGACCCCTTCCCCTCAAGCCAAGATCTCTTCCTCACAGGGGTGCCCTTAGCGTGTAGTCGCTTAGTTTTTAAGTTTTTAAGCCCTGGCTAGAGGCCTTAATTTATTAAGGTAGCCATAGGCTGTTCAGTTAAACAGCCGACAACCTCCGAGGTTATCCTACAAGATGTCCTTCCCAAAAAAACCCTTAAAAAAATTGAGACTTCCAAATACATAAAAAACATCGTTTCCTTTTAGACCAGGACCACCCAATGTGTATTTAACTTGAAACCGATAACGAAACCGAATTCACAATGTAAATAATATTTGCATAATATTTTGGCTTCCATACCATCACTGATTACATAAACGGTTAGCTAATGATTTAAATAATTACGTCCGCACCATTGAGTATTGATGAAAATGATATCTTCCTGTTATAGGTACCGCTAATATATGACAGCTATACATTCTGTATGTATGATAATTACATAGTAACACAGTGCTATATATATGACTTAGGGTCATAATTGTTTTTATGACTTAGGGTCATAATTGTTTTTATGACTTAGGGTCATAATTGTATTCTCTAGTAACCATTATAAGTCTGCGTAGTAGTCAACCATGCATGGTATAAACAGCCTAATTTGTTCTCACTGTTAGAACATAGGCCTTCTATCGGTTAGAGGGAGTGCCCACGCGCACCCAGTTGTGGGTGGATAGATGTCACATGTCTTCTAGGACATTCCGATTTCCTCACGATGTGTTCCTTCTCCGTTTTGAGAGTAGTGGTAATGACATAATTTACACAAAGTAAAGCATCTGTCAGGGTTTGAACCTACGACCAATAAGTTGAAAGTCTCGGCCGTTACCACTGCTCCAACAATGCAAGCAAGCAAGAAACGTTTACTTGATTTCGTATTTTTAGGACTGACGTTCATAAGACTCTGAAAACATTATACTAAAATTGTCCTTAAAATCACTATTTTCACTCGATTTAGAGTAATTTTCATTCACTTATCTCGTTTTATTTATTTCTGTTTCGGACGACATTAGTAATTGGTTTCTCAAAAACTGGCGAGTTGACGACTTTGGACGCAATTACGCTAAATCTAAAAATATATTACTGAGATAGCTTAGGTAAAAAGCAGTTGGAAAATGTTAGTTTTAGTTCATGAAAATAACAAAATAAATTTTAATTTTTTTTTAAGTTTTCAGTATTTTTAATCTGTTTTGAACATCATGAAATAGTAGCCGCCATGTTATTACGTCATTCCGCTGTATAAACTAATCAACTGAACAACTTTGTACTTTTATTATTTTCGAAATGAAAGTAATATTTTATTGAAATAATAACTTAAATTCAGGAACAGCAAACCAACAATAATTAGAATAATAACTAATTTTTAAACCATTATTATACAAAATATCAGCGCATTTGTTTACACAGCAAACTGACGTCATACCCACAGAACAATATGGCGTCCACTGCGTCCAGCGTTTTTGGCAAATTACGCGCGAAATATGAAAATGTAAAATTGAATTGTGTTTTTATGGCACTTATCGATTCAATAAAAATGTGTTTTTTTATTAGCATTTTAGAATCTAATTAAGACATCTTTCAAAAATGGGTGTAATACCCTATTATATGTGTCAATAGACCGCCGAAGGCCCACATTTATATAACAGACTCAATAAAGATCTGCAATTCTACTCATATCCAAGTAACACCTTACAAACTGGCTACTTGAACACAATTATATTGACACAGAGCGGCTTCTTCTTTCTGGAGAAAAGTCTTACTAAATAAATGCAACTATTCTCTACATTTTGAACACATACACTTCACACACATCTCTAACACCTCTCATCACGACACATTACACTTTTTCGTTTGTATTTTAGCTTTTGTGTACTCCTCGTTGATTTTATTAAAAAAAAAAACATGTAATATTTGTGACCATTTTTTGCTTTTTTGTATATTTGAAAGGCCTTAAAATATATGAACCAAGGGTTGGGACTTGTAACCTTAATACAACTTATCCTGATAACTTAGCAAGGGTGCAAGTTACGACAACTTCTAGTGCTATGCTTACATTTAAGTCATATGTATGTAACGTCAAATAGCTGTAATGGTTGCTATGAATAAATACTACTAAATAAATAAATAGACAAAAAATGGTTAAAATAGTCTTACACACCAGCGGGGTAATTGCATTACACATATACATGGCAATTGATGAGTAAACGATTTTTTCAAACCTACGAAGCAATTCATTAGGAAATTCCATCAAAATCCTCGGATTTATGAATGAAAGTATGTTACGCAATAGGAGGAGGCGGGGATACTTCCTTCCCATCTGTCGCCCTAGGAATGTTATTAAGAGTTCAACAAATTACTCATGTAATATTTCTTAAGAACCCGTCTAATAACCGTCATGTTATATTAAATTTCTGATTTTTTTATAATATTGATAAGAAACATGTTCTCGGAAAAATGTCTGGTTTGCCAGAAAGTTTCATTATCATCCTACTTACTCTTATAAAGAGGTGATATTGTTTGTTTGTTTGTAAGAGGCTTTCACTTTGACAGTTTTAAGAACATTCATTGCGTTAACTATATGTTGTTAATACGTGAAGCAAAAACTTTGTATGTACTTTTTAGGAAAATTACTCGGACGGAGGAGTATGAAATTTGGTACAGTTAAAGTTTATATGGAGGAGCAAAGAAGAAAGCTAAAAAATAATGTATGGTCGAATTTCGACTACTGGGCGACCACTAGTTATTTTTTTGATGTATGTGAAATGACCACTAGTTACCTTCAAAAGAAGCTGGCAGTATCTTATATAAAAATGATCAGATTATAGAAAAGAATACGCTCATTATCAATTTTTCACATGCCAGTTGAATCATATTCTTGCATCTTGCTACAATTTTACTATAATATTTGCTTTCTATAGATAAGTAGTTTTTAAAATGCCAGTATTTTATTAATCAACACCTTGTCCACGTAACCCAAGTAAATCATAGGCTTTATCCTGAATCGCAGACGAAGTTGCGGGCAAGAGCTAGTTCTTTATAATGTTTCTAAAACATAAATATTTTAGGGGTTAATTCCCCAAACGTTAAAAAGAGTTTGAAAATACGTAGGTATTACATATTAAAGATTCTGTACCGAAAGTATTTCCACATATGCGTTCGGTGAGTATGTTTTTCGATCCGGGTCCCTCGAAAAATTTCATGCGGAAAACCCTTCAGTTCATGGTTCCGCGAATTTTATTTTTAAACTCCTACCGTTTATTTCTGAAAACCTTTATCATTTTTTTAAATATTTTGCGCTGAGGCTTTGGTTTGTGGCTGGTTTACAGTTTGATTACGGCTCCGTATTCAAACGTTCTGATTTCCATTGAGGGGTAATTAATCAAAAACCGTTAAATCCATTTTGTATTTGTTTACAGAAAATGATAAAAACCATATATCATAGTGTAATTTATAGATACAATTTTTTTTTTGACAAGCTTATAGTAAAATTACCTATAGTTAGGGTAGTGAAATGTTTTCGAAAATGACGATTGTTAATAAGGAGATATTAGGCAAAGAAATATGGAGATAACAGTTTTTGTTCAAACCGTTTTGGATTTATGGGGTTTAAATTAAATCAGTCTGAATTTATCGGATTTTGATCCAACCAATTTGGATTTATCGTGTTTGAGATGACTACTTTGGAATTGACGGGATTTGAAAAATAACAATATGAGTGAGATAGGTATTTCCTATATCTGCAGATTAAAAAGATTTATCGAAACAATCGAGGAAAATCAATTTGATTCGAATATAACTTGGACTTAACGACATTCGAAGCGAACAGTATCACGGGCGTGTAATTTCTTAAGGATTAATGGTTTTTGTTTCAACGTGATGTATTTGTAGGATTTTGATCAAGCCATCGACATTAGGAATTACTGGTTTTTGAAGCGGTTTGTTAGTATTGGGCTGTGTATTCCAACTTTAAGAAGCGAAAAATAAAAGAAAAAAACATATCCTGGTCAATAACGGCTTTTGTTCCGTCGCTCCTCACTGTAACAAGATGCTGTCGCACAACCGCCTTTTATGTATGACACATTTCGGTTTCAGCATCCAACGGGATATGTATGAACTTAGGCAGACCTATGATCTGTTTCAACATTACTTATTTGAAGAAAAGTACTGTAAGTTAGAAATTGTATCCGTGGATGCAATTTGTAGCGCCACTTACAAATTCCCAGAACCTAAAGATCAAAGGCCAATTTCGCAAAAAAAAATATTATAAACAATTAGTGAGGGCTCTAATTTGATTATTTTGTGGAGTCATCTACAACGCCGCATGTGAACTACGCGTCAAAGACCTGACGTCACGCAAATCCTGCATCGCGCAATCAAAGTTTACCGCGCGCCTACCAAAGACAACACCCGTCTGGTCGGAGGATCCTCCTTTTTCTATACAGGCTGAGTGAACTTTACACCTTGTTCTTCATACCTGTATTATTTGAATACTGACACCCGAATTATGTGAGTAATAATAACTCACATAATTCGGGGTTAACTATTCAATTCAACGTGAACAGAGTTTGTTTACAATTTCATTGAATAGTTTTAGAACCGAGTATAACAAGTCAAAGATAGGTGTATTATGGCCGGCACACTCCTCGTCACTAAACAATACTGTTAGGCACTTCAAACAAAAAATGCCTAAAATAAAAGCTGTTTTAACTTTATTGTATTAGTAGCTAGTTTTAAAATCGACTTAAAGAGGAATTCACATAAAATCAAAGTGCTGATCAGAAGCAAATAGTATTTTATTTTACTTAACTAGTTTTTGCCAGCGGCTTCGGCCGCGTGTAGGTCGAAAATTATCCCACTGGACCGTACTACCGGGATAAAACTAGAGATGCGCAAAATGTGTCAGTAAAAAGAAATGAATGAAGTATATGTTTTTGCTCAACGAAGTAGTCCACTCATGTACTTCATTTAGTTCAGCAAATCTGAACGAGTCTCTAACATAAGATAACGACAGTGACAAGTTACGACAAATGATGCACTTCACTAGTTCAGTTTTATACGTAGGTATGTTGATTTTCCCTCAACCTTTATACAGGCTTAGGACTGTCAACCTAGAAATATGAATTTAAGCAAAACTATTTTTATTAAGTATGTAGTAAGTGGGTTAAAATCATTTAAAATGACCATTTTGATTGCAAAATTTGTCCATACCCGATATTTTATGATACAGTTATTTTTACTACGTAAAAACTACCTATTAGTACTCTGATGTATATTATCTAACTATATAACACACACATCTATATCTGTTGAGCATAATAAATTCTTTATATTGCTTTGTTCTCATCAAAGTCGGATAATCTCCATACAAAATAATTTGTCCTCTTCACGGGCTACGTTACAAAAATCATCTGAATAAATTTATTAGCTACAGTATTTACTTATTCATGAACTTTTTGCCAAATCGTTGTTGATAGCCCTTGATTACGGTTAAAAATATTTTTTATTAATTACTTAAAATATTTAAATTTTGGGTTCAAAATAGTGTCCATTATTTTGATCATTTTTGTTATTCATTTTTGTAACGCCCAATTTGGTAATATATAGAATTTGTAAAATGGCAACACTCAAACTATAACGAGCCAATCACATGCCAGAATCTAATATGAGTCGGCCATTTTGTCCTCGAGTGAAAATAGTGAATGACGTGTGTTTTTTTGTCGGCGAGAAAAATTCCAATTATAAATTATCTGTTTTGTTTTGTTTCTAACAACGCAGGTAAGTGAACACTTATATTATTAAATTAAGCAATTAGGTACTTTATTGTTGACATTTATTGAAATGCTAGGTGGTTGTAACTCATTGCGATTTCTGTTTGGCTTAACGTATTTGAAATTACTTTCAAAGTACAGCAGTTTTTCATTTTTGTTATGATTTAATTACGTTACAAAAATGAAATAACAAAAGTGAAATAAAGACGCAATCACATTGCTGATAAAATGTTATTAATAGCGCGTGATTTTAATGTTGTATAAAATATGTGAGTGAATTTTCGGTGTATATAATATGGGTCCGTATGTCTTTCTTTTTGTTATGTACAATGTCATTTGTTAGCCCTTATTTATTTTATATTGCACACGAATATTTATATTTCCGTGTTAGAAGCGCCCGTAGTCTTCTTTTTCGTAGTGGTAATCCTCGTGGATGTCTTCCGCCTTGTCCGTCATGTTCTCTGCCCTGAAGTGGGCGGAGGGGTCTGTCAAATTCGTACCCACAAACAGGTCTTCACAGGTGCACACTAACGTCGACAGCTGCGGGTTGTAGTATGACTTCCGCTTTCTTGGACTAGTGTTGACTTCCGTATACGTATAAGAGAGGTGCGTTGAGATGGCTAATCCGTCGACTCTGGAACTACATCCGTAGCCTAGTGCAACTAAAAGTGGCTTCGGTGACTGATGAATTAGGGATTTTATCGGTGCGACATCTATAGGTGGGTTTCTTCAAATTTCTCATTTGACCTTCGTCTCATTTGATAAAAAGCGATGACAAGGTTAATGCTGTAGCTCACTTAGAACATGTCTTTGAACCGACTTCAAAAAGGAAAGGTTCTCAAATCGATTGTATATTTTTATGTATGATTTATATGTTTATAAATCAATTCTGATAATTTATTATTAGATATTTTAAAGTTTAGGGTAGTTCTCGAAGGTGTTTTTTGACGTTTGAAATCATCCTATGACTTCTCCCGCTCTAGCGTGTAGCGGGGGCGTGGCAGATTCTTACTGACGGAAACCACACCTGTGTCCATCAGTTGCCTTTTATGTCCTAGGACCACAGGTTTCTAGAGGGCATCGGCCCTACTGGGCCCCTACGTTTTTCCTGACATCGTTTTGAGGCGTGCGAAGAACACTATGCGCCGTTGACTACTCGGATTAAACCTTACTGGACGGGCGGACGGTGAGCTACCCATTGCTTATCGCCGCAAGCCTGCGTCTACGGTAGCCGAAGATCGCTCTATGACTTCCAACTTTTGCTGCATTTTGAAATCGGTTCTTATTATTTTTCAATCTTTTCTAGGGTTTTCTTGTCTATCTATTTAATTGTCTGCTTTCGGTTTTATTATTCTTCCGTCATCAAGTTCGCTTGCTTGTCTATTTAACTTCTATCCGTCGGTTAGCCTTTCATATGCTTGCCGTCAATCATCGCCTTAATTTGTCTAGCTTCTTGTTTGTTTATTCATTTATGCATCTTTTTATATTTGTTTGTTTGACTCTCCGTCTCTTTGTGCTTACGATATATATTTTTTTAGGATGCCAATGACAGCAGCTGAACGTCAACGGCTATATAGGCAACGCCTTAAAGAATCAAATCCAGAGAAGTATGAAGAAATACGATTGAAAAATTTGACCAGAATTAAGAAGAAATATGTGCCAGTTTCTAAAATATCAGAAAACCAAAAGTCGATAAGAAGAAGGAACTGGAGAAAGCTTAAGAAAAATCAAGAGAGAAAACATAAGACACAAATAAAAAATATAAATAGTTCAAAAGAATACCAACGATACTATAAAAGGCTAAAGAAAGAAAATGAAAAACAAAGAAACACTATAAATAAACAAAGAAAACAAATACAAGCGCTAAAAAAGAAAATCTATCGACAAAAAATCCTACTTAATTGTCAGATGACTGTTTCAGAGCAAGCAGAAGCAAATCTCGTAATACATGAAAAGCCGCAAACACCAAATTCAAAATCAGAATTATTTATCAAAACTATGACCACTCCCTCAGACCAAGATAAAATGAAAATTAAAAAAGTCCTACTAGAAAATTTCGTTTTGACTGAAGCAATAGGGCAGGAATACGTGAACAACAAAAAAGCAAAGAAGGTTTTACGGAATATTTTTACGTCCTCAATTGTTAAAAAGTATAGATTGCACTCGCGGTTGAGATGGGTGGTCGGTTTAAAAAGCAGAATCCGTAATCATGCAAAATTGGGCTCCAGGAGAAACAGTGAATTGGCGAAAAAAATTCGTCACTTTTACCTGCGCGATGACGTAAGCCGTGCTACGGCGGGGAAAAAAGAAACCAAGACTTTTAAAAAACAAAAATGTCAAAAACGATATCTTCTCGACAGTTTGACGAATTTACGTAAAAAATTTAGGGAAAACACTGGTATTAATGTATCCATTGCCACTTTTCGCAGGCACCGACCTTTTTATGTAGTCAAACCTCGACTGTCCAACCGTGAAACTTGTGTTTGCAAAATTCATGCAAATATTGAGTTTAAATTTATGGCGCTAAAAAAACTGACGATTTTTGAATCAGGTACAAAATTAATAAATATATTGGAAGAGATAGTGTGCGATGCAAAATCGAAAGAATGCATGTATTCTCAATGTAATATTTGCAATACGATGTCTCCAACCTACAATTTCACTAAAGCTAAAAAACATGATGTCGTTACCTGGTTAGAGTGGACCACGAAAGATGTCGAATACCAAAAAAATGAAGAGACTAAGAAAACTAAAAAAGTATTAACTGAATCTAAAACGGGAAATCTGGAAAACCTTATAAGCCTTTTTGAACAGGAACTTACAAAGTTTAAAGAGCACTATTTTAATATTTGGCACCAATACAACGTATATAGAATTCTCAAAAGCAGTCTTCTAGAAGACGAGGTTATGATTCACTGCGACTTTTCCGAAAATTACAATTGTAAAATGCATCGGCAAATTCAATCTGCCCACTTCGGGTCACAAAATCAAATTTCTTTACATACAAGCGTCATATACATTAAAGGTTTGAAACCTCAAGCATATTGCACGCTATCTGACTCAACAGATCATTCACCTCCAGCAATATGGGCACATTTGAGACCAATTCTGATTGACATCAAAAGAAAATTTCCTCAAATTAATATTGTGCACGTATTTTCGGATGGCCCCGCCACCCAATACAAGCAGAAAAAGAATTTTTATCTCTATAAATTATATCTTGAAGACTTGAATTTCGAAAGAGGGACTTGGAACTTTTCAGAGTCGTATCATGGGAAGGGTGCTGCAGATGGTGTAGGAGGTGCTATAAAGCGACTTTTAGATGCTAGAGTATTACATGGAATGGATGTTTTAGACACTTCAGCAGCGTACTCTCTTCTGAAAGAAGACACTACAGTTAACCTCTTCTGTGTTGATGAGTCTGATATCAACGAGGTTATAAGCAAAAACCAAACAGCTCTCGAAGTTTTAGTGCCTGTTCCTAAAACTATGAAAGTTCACCAAATACAAGTCGAATCAGAAAACAACTGTAATGAAATTAACTACCGAGTTTTAAGTTGTTTTTGTAACAGCTCAAACATTAGAGGCTTCTGCGACTGTTTCGATATTAAAAGACATTGCCTGCTAAAACCTCGCCCCAGAAAACGAACTCGGTTAACATCCGATTCAGGTGACTGCCTGCCCTCACCATTTGATAGACAAACCCATAATATGAATACATTGACTGATATCACGAATTGCGAAAGCAAAACAATACTGGTATCTTCAAAAAATAGCCCCAATGTTGAAGAAGATACATTAAATACTGGTTACGGTGATTTAGACTCTTTTGATATTTTTGATTTGTCACCTAGTGTTGATAATACTGAATCATCTAAAGATAAAGTGAAAAGCAACCTAACGCAAATTAAAACCCATGTGGATGCAGACCATACTTTTGCCGCGGCCGCCATGACAAATAAAGAAAATGTTGATCATCGGAATGAAATAAAAAATAAAAATGTGGCACCTGTGACTATTCTGTCTAATGTTCGAGTAAATTATTCACTAAGTGATTTAAAGAAAATGACTAGCAACACAAAGAGACAAAATGTATCTTCTTTTAATCTTAAAGCAGATTTTCCTGAATTTCTTGGTAGTTCATCTTCTAATTATGTATCATCAAAGAAAAAGTCATTTTTTTCTATTTCTAGTTCAAGTGAAAGTGAGTAATATCTGACGTTGTTTTTTTTAATGACAATGTTTTTATTGTTAAGTTCATTATTATTTTATAACAAATGTCGTGTTTTTCATTGTGTTCATACAGTAGGATATTTTAAACTTACTGTAATTAAGTTTTGGGTTTTCATACCAATTTTTTTAAAGTTATCATTAAGTATTTATTTTGATGACCTACATCAAAATAAATACTTAATGATAACCTGGCTCAGAACGGACTTTATAAAAAATAATGATGCAGCGTACGATTGTGTTAGAAAATATAGAAGTTTTTTTATTTTGCCCTTTTTTCAAGTGTTATGTTTATGTTATTAATGAATATTGTTGACAAGAATGTCCATTTATTTTTGCATTGTTGATTTATTTTAGATTGATAACTTTATATCTGAGAATAATATTCTCAATATGACTATTCTTAAACTGATAAGATAGGCAACTCATATAACGTTGATCTCTTTTTATTGTCGCCAAAGGAAAAAAAAATGTTTTTAAGAGATTCTAATTTCCTTATAGATTCCTCATAATTAATTAATAAAACAAATGATAAAAAAGAAATAAACAGTGTTTTATTGCGAAACACCATATGATAAATCAATAAAATAAATAACAGTCAGATAATAATGTGTATTGTAACCGAGCCCTAATATTTCATTTTTGTTATTTTTTGTTACGCGTTTCATTTTTGTTACATTTCCATTTTTGTTTCATTTTTGTCACAATGGTCATTTTAAATGATTTTCACCCAAGTATGTTTTGTTTTTTATTACTGATAGAAATGTTTGTCTAGGTTAAAAATCGAAATAGCGAGAAGAAAGACTGAACTAAGTGAAGTCACATTTGAATGACTACTGATTGAATGATAAGTTTATTTTGTGATATGAAGTAGTTCATTTCCTTCAATCGTTCGCGAACTGCCCATGTCTAATAAAAAGTACCCTATGTGTTAATCCAGGTTATAAACTATCGGTGTGCCAAATTTCATCAAAATTTGTTCACCCGTTGTTGTGTGATTGAGTTACAAACATTCAAATATCTAAACATCCAAACATACAAACTTAAACTTTCAAGGATATAGTAGGATATTTAATTGCATGATTGAGTCGAAAAAGGGTCAAATTCCGTTCAAACCCAGTCCGTTTCTCATATCACAGAACTATTGAGACCATTTCCCAGTAAACCATAGCACCAATTGTACCCACAACTACAATTGTAATTGTGGCCTTCTTCCTATGGGGGTTGGGTAATCTATAGGAGTCGGACCTACTCCGATCCACCAATTGTATCGTCAATATTTACTGTACTATTTTTATCCCACGAAGCGACGCGCGCTTTATTTCTGGTTACTAAGTGTGGTTACACGCTGTGAATGTGTGTACATTTGTAAGCGTAGGCGTTCTCGGTATCGTTCGACACAATGGTGAATTCAGGAAATTGTGTGTGTGTGTATTGTGCTGACGCTATTCGTCTTCGCGCACATATTCATGTTTGTACACTTGGTTACCACAAGAAAAGCGCGCGTCGGTTCGTGAGGTAAAAATACTGTAGAGATATATCTAGTAATGTTATATACAGGGTGTATCAGATACTCTATTGCTATCCTTAAGCACTAAAGATAACAGCTGGTATAGAATCACTGAACATAGTTTCAGCTCAAAATAAAATACTCTAAGAATTGACACTAAATTTTCGGTTTCATATGTTTCTTAAATTCAAATCACAACAACGTGTCACCGCACTACGTAGGTCAATAACTTTCCACGTTACTTGCCAATATCACGATAAATCTCTTCCGAGTGATGTGTTTGTTTCAATTTATTCTGGTTTCAATGTATTAAAAATTCTCATGAATTCAGAACATGTAGAGAATAGGATTGAAAAACCCTTCCAATATTGTTTGATATTATCCAAAGAAGCTCTGCCCTTTCCGTTACACGTTGTTTAATTACTGTACGCACATCGATTAACGCAGCTATTGTTATTACGTGTCACAGCATGAATAAAAACGATTATACGATTTCGAAAACGACGCGTGATTCGATTTGGATCGATTGGCGCTGATTCTCGCCGTATCGAGTTATCGGTCCCATAGGCATCGTAAATTGAGGTATCTTCTGATCAAGCTTGTTTCCGGAAATTTTATATTCAGGAGGGATATTCAGTGCTCTGGGTTTACTAACTGTCAAGGTGTACATATAGGGATCATGATATCCATGGAATAGAAAAAACAGTAGAAGTGCCTACGCAGCTGTCCCGCGTGTCACAATTATGCGGAATATATGTAAAATAATAACAACCTTCGTCAGATATTGTAAGCCTTAACTTTGTATGAACAACAAATTCAACTTTGACGAAAACCTTATTTGTTGTCCATACAGAACTAAGACTTATTACAACAGACGAAGGTTGATTTTCTCTTACATATTTCTCCGCATAATTGTGACACCCGCGGTGACACGCGTGATAGCTGCGTGGGCACTTCCACAGGTTTTTCTATTCCGTGATGATATCAATGTAGTCCATCTCCAGCCAATGTACAGTCACCTACACACATCAGGTAACAGTTGGACTACGATAATCACCCTTACTGCTACGACAAAAAGTTTCTGTACATAGATAGATATAGGTAAATCGTTTATTTGGTTTACAGAAAAACATGGCACAATTAATGTGTAACTAATTACATGAATATAAGGAAATAGCTACAAAGTGCCAATATTATGGTCCAACTTCTTGGAAATAGGCCTCCTCTCTGTGAGAGGGAGTGGGCCGTAATCCACCACGCGGGCCCACGGGGTAGATGTCAAATTTCTTCGAATTTTTGGCTCTAGGACATGCTGGTTTCCTCACGATGTTTTCCTTCGCCGTTTAAAAAACATTGGTGATTAAAAAACGACCTACAACTTGTGATTCGCGGTATATATACCTATGGCTATATACCTATGGCTTAACTTGGAAGGCTTATCCTTTATTTGTGAATGTGAGAACGTTGTACGCCTTGTAGGCTTTAGATTTGTAGACCATTTTCATTTTTTTTTAATATCTGATAGTTGCTGACAGGCCTTTATTAACACAGTAACTTGAAAACGTTGTAAAAGCCAATTATTTTTAAAAGAGTAACCGTGGAGTTTTTTGCCTGCTTTTCTTCACAGGAAACTACCAATTGGAACCTTGCAAATAGCTTCTGACGTTTCATAAGTGCCCAATTGCCCGTGTAGTTAACGTGAAGTATAATATTTTGGATTTTGATTTTTGATCCAGCAGTGAAATGCAATCTTCTTAGGAACAAATATAGCGAACAATATGGTATTTTACTATATATGAGACAAAATCTAAAAATATATTATTGAGATAGCTTAGGCAAAAAGCAGTCGGAAAATTTTAGTTTTAGTTCATGAAATAACAAAATAAATTTTAAAATTCAATTCAAAGATTTCAGTTTTATTAACTGTTTTTGAATACTGTTTTTATTATTTTCGGAACCAAAGTAATTTTTATTTAAATTATATCTTACATTCAGGAACAGCAAACCAACGATAAGTAGAATAATAACCCATTTTTTAAATTATAAACAATAATCATACAAAATATCAACGATTTGTTTACACAGCAAACTGACGTCATACTCACAGACCAATATGGCGTCCACTGCGTTCAGCGTTTTCGTCAAATTACACTCGAAAGGAAAGTAAAATATTAATGCTCTTTTTATGGCACTAATCGATTAAATAAAAATGTTTTGTTTTTTGTGGCTTATTAGCATTTTAGAATCTAATTACGACGCTTTTCAAAAATGGGTGTTATAGGTACCCTATTTATATGTACCGACACGTCTGCTCAACCCTTCGGGGAAACAAGGCGTGATGTTATGTTATATTTTTAAATACTACCTCTACGAGGGTTTGCACTTATAACCATGTATAACATACATACCTAACACATAATCAGCCTTTTTATGTTCCCACTGTTGGGCCACAAGCCTGTCGGTGAGAGGGAGTGGGTCATATTCCACCATGTCACATGTATTCGAACTTTTGGTTCTAGGTTATGCCGGTTTCCTCACGATGTTTCTCTTCACCCGTATAGAGAGAAATAGTGATTAATAATTTACGTAAAAAGTAAAGCGATGGTCTGAGTTCGAACTTACGATCTAATACAAATTCTATACAGTAAGTGAGTACCTACGTACATTCTTCTGTAATGTAACTCCGACCTTAATGACCGTGATTTTCAGTCAAGTATTACTATTCAACATCTGAAGAGGCCTATTTCAAGACAAAGATAAAGAAAGATTTACAATATACATACATTATGCAAAGCTGAGCTGTTTAACTGTCATTAGACTTACAAACTGAAACTCAGGAAGTTGGTCTTAGGATAAAATAACTTTTTAATTGTTCATGGCAAAATTAAAATAAGACACAAGCATTCGACACAGCTATCACATCGAAAATTAGACATTTTTATAACCTGATTCGCTTTGCTCCCGACAGCAAATACGTTTCGGAAGAATAGCGGTCGTCTATTTTATTTAACCTGACAAAATTTTCTGGTTCTTGGATTTGCGAACCGCGTTCATCGGACTCCTACGATAACATTGATTGATGTTCGATTCGGTACGGAGGGGTCTCTAATGGTTGTTAATAGCTACAATGATTCGATTGTTAAAGGAATGGGTTACAAAGAATCCAGGTGGACATGACGTTTGGATTCCCGTAAAAGTAGGCATAAGGCAAGTCACCAGTAATAAGTAATTAAACGAACTCACCCATAATAACGTTTGCGTTTGATTGTCGATTGGCGTGAGTGAGCTGCACTGCCTAGACGAGTCCTAAGTATAATAGAGGGCGAGCCTATTGCATTTAACCGGACACAAATTCAGCTACTAAGATTTTCCCAAACCCATTAACCCTTGTATTAACCTGAAACGAACCGGTTCCATGTCACAATATAAATATTGACAGTACCGAAACTACGAACAAAATATGTTCGGAACGGCACACTCACACAGACGCGCTACAACACCTCTGTGCGAAGGTCGTGGTGCTCTCATTAGAACGTTATAGGTTTATCTGTTACACCAAGGGCCGCCCGGAATCTTTAAAAAAATGTCACGAACGTATTGCGTATTTCGGGAACAAAATGTTGTCTTGTTCTACATACAATAGAAACAGTAAAATTCTGACAGAACGAGCCTCAAGAAGTGAACTTTTATCGTACTTACCGCACGACGCACAAAACGAGTGGGTAGGTAATTAAGCTTGTTTTTATATTATGTATTATTAAATAAATTTTAAATTACATTAATTTCTGTTTAAAAAACGTTACGCACAGTCGGGCGACCCCGGGTTAGTAGCAAAGTTCTTTCTCTCGTATGATAAACAAAAATAAAATTTTAGAATCTTTATATTTTGACCAAAGACGAAAGTCGCTTGGAGAATAACATGTATACGTGGCGATTTCTACCAGTCAACTCCTACCGCAAGCGGTGATAAAAACTTTAGTTCCAAGGAGCGTAGGTAATTATATCAATAAATAGGTCTAGTTTCTATACTGTCCATATTTATACTGGGCCCATATTCAGAGCGCGCTTACGACCGTAAGAACAATGACTCAATATAAACGGTACTTGCCGAAAATAAACGCGTCAGTACCTCTCAAAACCGAGATTTATCTTTAGATCTGATTTTGCGATATTTTAGGGCTCAAGTCTCTAAGTACACACTTGAAAGGTATTAGGTATTTGTTGAATGAAGCTTTTCAAGTATTGTTTAAGTACTTCTTAAAACAGATTACAAGTTGGCATAGGATCGAAGATTTTCAGATAAACGGTGTCTTAAAAAATTGAAACGCCGGGTAAGTCTTATGACCCTATCTGAAGTTTTATAACTTAGAGTTTTATAACTTAAAGTTTTATAACTTAAAGTTTTATCTGAAGTTTTATACATATTTTAATTTCTTACATAAATGAATAGCAGGAGAGCTATGGTCTCCACTTATATTCGACAATGTTAATCATTATTATTATTTTCTTGAAGCTAAATAGCATAATTGTGTGTGTACAACTGTAAGTGTTCCGTGTGGAGCCGGACGTAAAAGAATAGCACCAACCCATTTCTTACCGTGGGTGTCGTAGAAGGCGACTAAGGGACTTACTAGAGAATGGGCAGCAGCGTTCTCTATGCATTTTACCACCATACTGCGATCGCCAACCCGCCTGCCAAGCGTGGCGATTATGGCAAATCCCCCCTTTTCGGGGAGACCTATGTCCAACAGTGGACGTATTTCGGCTGATATGATGATGTGTGTACAAACAACATTTAAATTAAACAACTATTTTATTTCATTCATCTACTTATCCCAAAGATATACTTAAAGTTTTAGTTAACATTTTCAAATCAACCGTTGTTGTAGAGGATATGACATTTATACTATGAGAGTATGTTTAGATGTTTGGATGTTTGTTACAAAACAACGAAAAATCTAAAAATATTTTGTGAACACTTGTGATACTGTTATCCCGGTAGTACGTTCCCGTGGAATTTCCGACATACGAGTATAGGCTAGCGATGCCACTGGCAAAAACTACTTTGAAATGAGACTTTGATTCAGAAAGCGTACAGTACGCCGCACTGGTAACATAACCAGTAATTATGCTGGCCTCGCATTTTACTGAAACTCCGTACTAGAGAGAGGGCGATGCTTGGGGTTTCCGTACGCGATCAAATCAGAAATGGAAAGATTCTTAGGAGAACCAAGCCAACCGACATAGCCCGAAGAATTACCAAACTTAAGAGGCAGGGGCCGATAGGGCCGAAAGGTTCTGGAGTAGCGGATGCGTACTGGAAGACGTAGCCTCGGAAGGCGTCCCACAAGGTGGACCGTTATCATGGTGAAGCCCGTAGGAATCCACTGGATGCGAAAAGCACACAACTGGTCTAAGTGGGGGAGGAGTGGAGCTTGTGGGAGGCTTATGTCCAGCAGTGGACGTCTTTCGGCTGTAATAATGATGACTACCCAAGTCTAGCTCAAGGTCTAAGTATTACCACCGAGGTCCACTGTAAGTTCAAGAAAGCACGGGTGTATTTTTATCGCGCGGTTTATATTTCACGCACCTTATTTTCAACTGACGACACGGTTGGCGCTGTGGTTAACAGATTGGCTGCTGCGCTGCGTGTCGTGGGTTCGATTCCCGCACGGAACAAATATTTGTATGACCTACAAGTAGTTGTTCTGGGTCTGGGTGTTTGTGTATGTGAGTTTAAATGTTTGTAAACGCACCCACAATACAGGAGAATATCCTAGTGTGGAGCAACGTTTAAAAAAAAAAAAAAAAACTTTCGGTATTTAGAATCCAACAGAACGCATCCCAGCGCGTCAAGAAACCACACTGTTGGATTCAAAATAGGTTGTCCACAGAGTGCTTGTAATACACTGAAACTTAAGAACTATACACTAGAAAGTATACAATATGTAATAAAAACCCTGTTGTTCCTTCTACCCACGTTTTCAGAATCGGTATACATACGTAATAAAGCATGTCATTTATAAAAACTGTTTAACAAAAATAATTAAAATAAATATTTAATTATGAATATTTGCAATGTTTCACTGATTTTGATTAGATCAAAGAAAGCCGCCAAGCTCGTAGTCTATTGTGCGAAATAAGGATACTTGTAAAATCAGATACTGTTAACATTTTTTTTGAATATGTCGATTTTAATAGTTATTTGATGTTGAACTCTCGACTAGCCAATGCTTATTTTTTAAATTATAACTTCGTAAATGTTGTGCTTGTGGGTAAGTGTATACGTCCCTAAAAGGAACAACAGGGTTTTTGTTACATATTGTATACTATGAACTACAAAAGCAAACTATAATAATAACCCGATATGCAGGCGAATCCAGTGCCTCCGATAGGACTCTCAAATTTTTAGCAAAGACCCTCAGGTAGCCGTTAGGACTATCTCTCACTCTTCGCGTCGTTGATGCTGTTCTTTTTCTAATTATGGCGTAATACACATCCACACATCCACTTGTTATTCTGCAAACATCGCTGACGCACTGCAATAGCGACGCAGCCCCATCAACTCAACTCGCAGAGAACTCACGACCTGCTGCGTGCAATTGACCCACAGGGTGCAGGTATAAAAAAATTGCTGAGCTAAGCTGAGCATGGAAACCCCATTGCTCAAAAAAAAAAATCCACGATAAAAATACGAACCAGGACTAAAAGCTTTATGAAGCGGTTATGAAACGTTATCCTACCTTAAAACACGAGATTTGAGGATTAAAATCTGTTAATTAAAATGCCGTCATTATTTCCATTGTGTGAACCTCAAAAGCTTGTCAATTTTGTAATACCCTTGTGTATTCGACAGTTATTGTTTTTGATATCGTGAGTGGTTTATTTGAATTTGTGCTTAACAAGCCTTAGAATTATGTCGTAATTGTCTCGTAACGGTCTATCTATTATCTCGCCTATCTCTTTAGTTTTCGCCTCAAGGCCATCTTTGAGGGCCTCCTTCATCCACACTTACGCTGCCAAAATAATAATGGGAAACCGCATAGTGAATTTTGCTAAGAAACATAAGTCAATTATGTATTACTGCTAGAGATGGTCTATGACTTTGGCCAACTAGCCGATTAGTCGGCTGCAAAGTGGCCGACTCGTCGGCCACGCTAAATCATTGCTTTCGTTTGAGTTCAGGTGACATCGGAAAATTTTTTAAAATGGCAAACCTACTGATTGACAATTGTTTGCTAGATAGAGTTTCTTCTTTTGACGTGAAGTCTTTTTGTTCAGTGTACTGGTAATAAGTTCAATATTTCTGACCGACAAACATGTAAGATTTCAACCGGTAATAACTACGAGAAATTTAGTGCTAGAGTTATGTAAGTAAAAGATAGATCATATTTACAATAATTATTAAGCCTTTTTTAAAGCCATTATTTACCTATGACGTCACACTGCGTGTGCATGCGTATGCGCGCGACCGTATATTTTTAACTATGAATCGAAATTCCAATTCGTATAGCGCAAAAGCGTGTTTAGTTAGTTAGAACACTGATTCTGGAATCGTTGTCAAGAGTTGACAAAGTACCACTAGGGCATATAGAGAAACAAAAACATAGGCCAAAATAGGGTTAAAAATTAATATGAAGTTGACAATAGCAAAATAACTCATATATCGTAATATATAGAGTTATTTTGCTATTGTCAAGTTCATATTTACCTACGGCCGATATGATACGTCATATCCTGAAACCGCGAAAAAAAAAACAGCTGTCCCCTATATTTATGTTCGCATAACTTGTCAAAATATAGGGAACATCGGTTTTGTTTTTGTCGCGATTGCATCCATGGTCCCTTAGTAAGAGTTGTTCATAATGATGAGTACAGTCCCAAATTTCGGTTTGTCGCATGTTTTCAATTTCAACCTGTACCTGCTCAAAACAGAAAAATGACATAATCGATGAAAGCTTACTTCATAAGGAATGCAATGAGTCTTATAAATCTCGTATCAGGCAAATTCGACGACTACAGCTGTATCGGGAACCATAGGAATATTTGTTACCAAACCCTAAGTACAAACATCTTATTTAACGTTTTCACGGAAACAAACGGCGCGTACTCCAATTGCGCCTAGTTAATATATTTTTTTTAGAAGTAAGTACGAGTATTCATTAATTTTACTTTATTTAATTTCTGGATCTAAGTCCAATTAATTAGTAGACTAAGCGAATGATTTCTATTCCTTCCTATCCTAATTTCCAATCCTATTCTAGATTACCCTGAAAGTAAACTGTAAAACTGATTCTATAATAAAAAAATATTAACAGTAAAGATTTCAATTTTATTTCACAGTCTTTAAAAAATTAAGCATATTAATACGAGTAAATAATGGGCCGACTAGTCGGGCTTTCCCGACTAGTCGGTACATCACTAACTACTGGGGTTTCATTGCAATGGTTTCGCGGCGATGTGATAACGGCCTGGTATGCCCAAAAGGTAAATGAATAATAGCTTCCATTATTGATATCACACTAAACACAATAATTATTTCAATCGAATCCCAGATGATGAAAAATTGAAATCGAGATTTGGTAGTCATTTTTGACAGTCTGTTGCTGTGTCTTTGTTGGTTACAACTGTTGTTTAACAAAGTCTATAAGTTACTTCGATGTTTATGTAGTGTATTATGGTAGATAGTAATTTTTTGTAAATATTTTAAGCTACTTAGAAAAGCTACATTTTTATGTCAGTAAAAAACAGGTCGCAACTTTCATAGAAGCTTAGGTATACAATAAAGTTTCCGCAGACAAAAAGATAAATAAATTTGATGCGTAGGTACATAAAACTGTATTGTTCTGACTTAGTAACAAAACACACAATAATAATGTTGTTTGTTACAAAGTCTCTATTAGGTATGAACTTATTGTTGAAATAATAAGTCTGCCTAACTTTTAAGAACTCGTTTGTATACTTATACTAGAGAATATTCGATTTCTTATTTATTACTCGGCCATATTCGGTAATTTTCGTAGTACTCTTTTTCGGCAGAATAACTCGAAATCGAAAAAAATAATGGTAATAGTTAGAGTCAGGGAAATTAATCATATTATAAATGTGAAAGTTTGTTTGTTAAGATGTTTGGATATTTCGATGTTTGGATGTTTGTTACACAATTACGCAAATAAGACTGAACGGATTTAGATGAAATTTGGCACACACATAGTTTGTAATCTGGAATAACACATAGGATACTTTTATTCTGATAGTACGATCCCGTGAGATAATTTTATATCTCCACGCGTGCGAAGCCGTCGGCAAAAAGTAGTTGTTATTAAAATTGACGCACTACCACAATTTCTTGCCGCGTTACAGGCATTTCATTTTATTTCTAATTTTTTATTTTTTTTGTGATTTCTATTAATTTATGTTTGGCAATGAGTATTAGGTATACCTGAAATAAATTAATCTATTTAAGTACAGCCATTTCAAACTAAGTACTGTCAAAGAATGACAGTTTTGATTTGAATATACCTATACCCACCGACGTATCAGCCTTCTTAGTCTAGTGGTCGAAAGCGCTACTGCAGAGCATGATATCCTTCGGGTTCTATTTCTAGTTCGGGCAAAGTGTTATTGGGTTTCTCTATCTGCAATTTCTCAGTAGCAACCCGGAGAACTGGCGAAATTTGGACAGACTTATCCTGCGTGTGATATGTCGCAGCCAACTAGCTTAATTAGCTATTTCGTTAACAGCCTTTGGATGTATCGCTCGCTCGGCTCGCGCGCTTTTGGTCACAGTTCTAACCTAACCCATTTAATCGGGGTGCCCCGGCTTAATAAACCAATTTGGCCTAGGACAAACTAGTTTGGCCTGAAATCGGGTTTGGCCGGTAACATATCTACCGAAAATTTATGTTAACTTTAGGTACTAACCTTATTCCAAGAACAGACTTTGGCAATAAGACATGGCAACATTATATTTATTTCTAAAAGTCGTGTAGTTAGTAGAAACTTACTTGCTGTTAATATTTCTCACCTCGAAAAGTTTTCCTAGCAAAAAAAAATCCTTCTTAACGTTTATCTATTTGTTCGTTACAAAGTATCTATAAGTATTTTCTTCCTTTTTATCGTCACAAGCAAACACCCACACATTCCCACTGGTGTTTTTGTTGTCACTATGCCGCCATTTTTTATTCCGTTGCTACAAAACACGAATTCGCTCACGTGTCATAATGGGCATTGATAATGGCCATAAAAAGAAACATATCTTTGATATCGTTTTTCCGATAACCGAACGCAGAAAGTCATAAAAGATTTGGTTTATTCATACGTATCTAAAATCGAGCAAATATATAAATAAAGTAAATCGTCAAAGACGAGATTTTCCAGATTTTTTATTTTTTTACAAAAGGTCTGTTTTCTTTTTACACAAATATTCTGTAAAAAGTTTCTGCTTTCTGCAAACACGCTTAACACAATGTTGTCTGCCAACATACTCATGACCAGCAAATATACCTTTTCTTTCGTGTAAGCATATATTGTGCTCCACAACTGGGCAAAGACCTCCCCTTTTCCCTATAACCTCTCTATTTTGTGCGAACTCTAGGTATGTCGGTGCCGCAAAAACACCTTAGCCACTGTATACCTGGACGGCGATGTCCTACCTCAGGACTCCAGTGAATAACGATCAATAAACCGTAACAAGTAAAAACGCTACTGCGAAGCAGTAATGTTCGCGAAGAGGGAGGCGGCGCACGTGAGGGAGAGGCAGTATATGCGCCCTCACGGCCCTAGTCGCCGCAGGAGACGCCCTGGGCGTCGGGAGTCCCAGGCTGATTCCCGGCCACCATAGGCGCGGGCTTGCAGACGGCGAGTAATGGGTAGCTCGCTGTCCGGTAAGGACCAAGCCCGGCCCAAGTAACACATAAGCAAGATAACAGTACACATTTAGAACATTTTACAGTTCAAAGATGAATATAGTTTGTATAAAAGCTTTAGGAATTGCCAAATGCTGAATTAGGTTGAGTTCGGTCCCTTAAAATTCTTAACGCTTAATAAACTCTGTATTTGTATCCTTCCCTTCTTTACGCTTAATATCCAATCACCGTAAGATTATTATACAGAAGTTATTTAGCATTACGCATTGCAGGTGGCCTTAAGCTGAAAAACAGCCTCGTTGGTAGCATTTATCTGAATCACCATAAACTATTGCTATTATTAAAGCAGTACTAAGCTAGTAGCGTTTGAAACAGCTAATTGCTGAATAGGGTATCACCTTCTGAATAATAATTATTGTGACATAATTCTATTCTTATTACACAGTTTGTACTGAATATTTCTTTTTAGTTTATATTTAAGGCTCGTGTCGTGTCGCGACACTCGTAGAAGAATTTCTATGAAAACTTAATGGAAATTGTTCTACAAGAGTCGCGTCGCGCTGTCGCGTCGCGGCTGTTTGAAGAAGCCTTTAAACTGGATAAGAATCTATGTTTTACTAATTATTCAGCTGCTGATTAAACAATATTATTTATGTTTTTATTAAGCTTTTCTCAGTATAATAGAGAGTTTCAAACTAACTTGTTCAAATTAAAGACCGTATTTGTATTGTTATAGCGCCCATTGCTTAGCTTGCCAGCTTTATTAAAATATTATTGTACGTTTTTATTTTTGCGTTATGGATCGAAAGTCGTAGAAAAAACGTAAGAGAACCGGTTATATCAAAAGAAAATAGTAACTAAAAAATTTGGCTAAGGATTGTCGTTAATAGATTTTCATCTATATCGCTAAAGCATTAGGTTCAAGGTTGATTGGGAAAATTTGACAGTTTCGGGTGGCTTGATGTACTGGCAAATTATAACATACCAACATAAAACAAATAACAAAACATGTGTGAGAATAAACTAGGGCCCATTGCTCACCACACATAAGAAATCTGCTATTTTTGTAAACAGAAATCAGATTTTTTTCACGCAAAATGTTCAAACAAAGACGCTATTATTTTAAATGTAGTCAATATAGTAAAAGCCGGGCGGGAAAATTCCACTTTATAAAAGGTTTTTCTTCGTTTGATTAGAAAACCCTAAAAATCTCAGTAATGTAGGAACGTGATCAACTATATAATTGTTATTCAGAAGTTAGTGTAATGAGACTACTCTTTTTCAAGTTATAGCTTAGTAACAAGACATGTGTGCAGTTTTATTCAGCAGTATAAAGCAAAACAATCGATCGCCATTAAAAATCTTTGTAATTTATACTTAAAAGGAATTTACGAGATCACCAAAACGCTTAATCTTACAACTACAACATTTTCAACTCGATTCATGTTATTTTGTTGGATTAAAATTGCTAGTACTGACTATTTCATCATAAGTACATTTCTCAGACCTAGTATGTATTTGTGAAAATACTATTTACTATCTGTTATCTTGATTATTCACGCGGCGCGTCATAAGTAATGAAAAAAGAAAAACATACTATTCACGACAAAATTACTTGCGCACTAACAAATAACATATAGCAGAGCAGAACTCTAACTTTTCACAATTTGTATGAATATTGTTTGCGAAACTGTGAATAATAATTTAAATGCTTAATAAATTCTGAATACAATAACCAATTCGACTAAGCTGAATAACTCAGTTGTAAGAGCTTAAGCATTTAAAATTTTGGCCTTTTTTGCTTGAATAACAGCTGAATAGACGGCACTCAGACGTTATTCAGCTTAGTATTCAGCTTATGTTCTTCATGATTGCTCTTACTCAATCTTTATTCAGCACGTCTGTGTTACTTGGAGAGTCGACGGCGCGTTGTGTTCCACGCGCGCCTCAACGAGATGTGAGCACCAAATGGTGGGGTCCGCAAGGGCCGATGCCTGCCAGGGGTGCGGGTTGTTCGAAAGAGATACCTCGGCCCGTGGCACACAGGCGACTGAAGGAACACGGGTGGGTTTTAGTCAGTAAAATTCTGACACGCCCTCCTGCTCCACCCAGAGCGGGAGAAGTTATTTGATAATTACCCAAAAAAAAAACGCCCATATAATTTGGCTTTATAAAGGTATGAGGAACAGAGTGTAAAGTTCACTCATACTCGATGGAGGGAGATCCTCGGACCAGACGGATGTTGTGTCTTGTGGGCAACTGCCCGACGATCGATGTCGGGATATTTGTATATATGCAGATTGCGCGGTAAACTCTGCT
Organism: Polymixis lichenea; assembly: GCA_949091785.1. Taxonomy (NCBI): domain Eukaryota; kingdom Metazoa; phylum Arthropoda; class Insecta; order Lepidoptera; family Noctuidae; genus Polymixis; species Polymixis lichenea. The sequence goes on along the minus strand of OX420943.1, from coordinate 18,669,809 downwards.
TGCACGATGTAGCTGATGTAGTTGCGGTGTGATTTTGTAGATGGCGCCACTTCACTTTTTGTGTTTTCCACATTTGTTGATTTTTGAAATTTTCGTATGTGGGGCATTGTAGATGTCCGCCATAACTATATTAAAATTGGTAAAAGTACTTACTAGTTGGTAAGCAAGTTATTGTTTGAATGGTGCATTTGTCAAACATTAGATTCGCGTTACAATTATTTCTGAAGAGTTTATTTGGTATGTTATAATTTGGCATAAGAAATTATACGGAAAGTTGTTTGGGAAGTGATTTAATTTGTTATTTTTTTTTTTCAGATGAAGCGAGGTTGACCCGCTGAGGGGCTAGAAACTGTTTAATTATTCGAGCTCAGTTATATAGTAAAGTTTGTTACCAACAATTTGATCTTGAAAGTCTTGATACGGATTTGAACCTATTAAGGTATCCGTAGCTTTGTCAGCCAAAGTAAACTTTTCTAAGGAATCACGAATAATTAAGGAGCCATTACTTAGGTCCTTGTCCTTCATTTATTTATTCAAGTTAATTGATTAAAGTTGGTTGGATTGTTTGCTAACCAGATCTTAAGTTACTGAGTTAAGTTTCAGTTGCCTTAGGAACGCGTCTTCTTTTAAAAGTTTCTCTGGTGATGTGACTAACGGCAATTATTGTTCCTTAATAGTTTCTTTTCACTCATGTTTTCAGAGAAAATCTCATGGCGTGGTATAAATATGAGCCAGACATCGGGGTGGTAAGTCACGGAGGGCGGATAAGGGAGGTGGATTAGCTGCTATTCCACAATATTTATTTATTTATTTAATCTCTCTCCGTGCCTCGGAAAGCACGTTAAGCCGTTGGTCCCGGCTGTCATTTGTATGTCTTTGACAGTCGTTACGGGTCGTCAGAAGCCCGAAAGTCTGACAACCAGTCTTTCCAAGGGGTATCGTATTACCCAGTAACTGGGTTGTGGAGGTCAGATAGGCAGTCGCTCCATGTAAAATACTGGTATTCAGCTGCATCCGGTTAGACTGGAAGCCGACCCCAGCATAGTTGGGAAAAGGCGAGGTAGATGATGAATACTTCACGCACAGAAATGTACAGAGGCGGACTTAATGCCACAGGCATTTTCTACCAGTCGACCTTTGGGGGATGCAGAGACAAACAGTGGTAGGTGCTATCAAATAAGTGGTGTAATTAATTTTTATTAAATTAGTATTTTATATAGTAAATATTCAGTCATGAAACATGACTAATAAAAAAGTTTGTTTATTTTATAAAGTATTTTTTAACCGACTTCAAAAAGGAGGAGGTTCGCAATTTGTCTGTATGTTTTTGTATTTATTTTTTGTCTGTGCCTTGATATCCCCGACAATTGCGGATCGTTTTTTTTTAATGGATGGATTACGCTCAGTGGTCGGTAGTTCCATATACATTTTATTAACTTTGCTGTGTTCTTAGTTTTTGAGTTAGCTTCTATAATACATTTTTAATCCACTTTGTTTATCCCTCATATTGTACTTACTCGAACGCCACTAATGAAAACTTGACCAATATGGGAACACTTGGCAAGTATACCCAAACATATCGTCGACCGTAGGTTCAATTGACGTAAGGGACAAAATACCTAAAATGAGTTGAGTATACAGTTTTGTTCAGAATTTTTCGCTCTTTCGAATGGTGTATATGAAAAAATTCTAGCTTACGAAAAATGTCCCTTATCCTACTGATTTTTTGGATCCAAATTTCGAATCACCCCCATAATAACAATGTATCTGAAAAACTATGCAATATAGCAACTTGAAATGGTGTATTTACCGCTGCCAATCCACTTCAAATAAGGTAAGGGTCTTCCCAATCAACGCATTATCATTACATGGTTTATTTTTGAAGAAACCATAATAAAACTGGCCTTACGCGAATGCCTTTGTTTTCTCAAAAAATAAATATCATATGGATCGCACGAGTTTTGACATAGTTGTCCCTTACTCCAATTTGCATTGTCATACTTTATGCGATGCTTACACTGGACAAAATCGTAATGTCCTATTACGATTTTGAAATGAAATAAAAATTGTTTTATTCCAACTAATAGAAATTGGCTATTACAATGTAGGTACAAACATTGCATGAAAACAACACACAGACAACCTCACACACGGTTCTAATACAAAATGTATTAGAACCATGTCTCTTACATGATTTTTATAACAATTTCCAAATTTAAGATATCCGTACGTCAAAAGTGTACTTCATTTTCTGTCAACAATCACTTTACACTGTATTTTTTCATACATTTTATCAACAAGTCCTTTACACTACTTTTTCATTAATAGATTGAATCCAACGTAGGTCAATTTAATGTAAGGGACGGGACTACAAGATACATGGTCAGTAAGGGACATTACTAACAAAATACGTTGGTGTAAGGCACGTCTATTTTCTTAAATAGCTAACTTATTTAAATAAATGTTACACAGGTAGATAGAGCACCAAAATACAAGATTATGTGTGAAATCAGATCCAAAAAAGGATCATAACAAAAAAGTTATGGGCGATTTAGTCCAAAAAAAAACTTTGTCGGCCTCTCCTGAAAAATCGTATTTTGTCCCTTACCCCAATTGAACCTACGTTCGACGATATTTCAAATCAAAGATTTTAAATCGGTTTATAAATGACGGAGTATACTTAGGGGTAACAAACATAAAAAGAAGTACAACCGAATTTAGAACCACCTACTTTTTAAGACGTCGGTTAATAACAGCTCTTACATTCAAAGACGAAATTGCAGCTAATCGAAGAGAACACCTATCCGTCGTAGAATTTCATCTCAGTTGACCAATTCAATCACACGAATACTTTAAACACACACACAAAAGACGAAGCAATAATAAAGAGTGAATTATTATTTTCTTGGTCCTAAGTCAAACAAAACGTGCGAGCACTAGATAACTGTTACAATAAGAACTAAGCCCGGGATTTGAACACAGACATAGCCAAAAATGGGCCCAAATACAGGCCGGGTGCGGTAACTGTTTCCATGTGAAGCGATAAGACCGAAATACATACAGCGATCATAGGTTTAGACGAAGCCCCAATTACAATAAAATTTTATACAGTCTTTCATAAAAACTGGTAAAAGTAATCAAATGGAAAGTATAGCTATGTCAACATAATCCAGCATTTCATATGTAAACTGTCACGCCCTTTATTCTTGGAGGCTTGTTTGGGTGGGAATCATCAAATAACTTCTCCCGCTCTGGGTGGAGCAGGAGGGCGTGTCAGGCTTTTACTGACTAAAACCCACCCGTGTTCCATCAGTTGCCTGTGTGCCAGGGGCCGCGGTATGTCTTTCGAACAACCCGCACCCCTAGCAGGCATCGGCTCTTGCGGACTCCACCATTTGGTGCTGACATCTCTTTGAGGCGTGCGTGGAACACAACGCGCCGTCGACCCTGGCTAGGTCCTTACCGGACAGCGAGCTACCCATTACTCACCGTCCGCAAGCCCGCGCCTACGGTGGCCGGGAATCCGCCTGGGATTCCCGACGATTCCCGATTGGTTGAGTTTTTCTTGTTACTTAGAAGAAGGACCGATCATGGATTACAATGAAGCAATCAATTCTTTTGTGAAAATCGACCGGCAATTTATTATTTTGATGAAAACCTTTTAACGATTTACAGAGTAAAGTTCATTCAACAAATTCAATTAAAATAACATGAATTGAACTGGAAATGTCCGGATAGTTCTAACTAGTTACGTGAGCAGACACGTGTCGAGTGAAAGTTGAAGGTTTTCAAACACGTGCTTAGCATTTATTGTAATAATGCTGAGTGATTGATTGGACACATTCCTCCAGGTTTATTATGGACAACTTAAATGGGTGTGTGTGACTGCTTCGTTGGTATATAGTCGCAAGCGCTACTGCTAGATACTATGAGGTATATTGGGTTCGAATTCCGTGTCGGGCAAAGTATTATTAGGTTTTTCTGTCTGGAATTTTCTAGACGCAAATTCAGAGTTAAAATGAGTGCGTAATGAGTGCGATAGCGTACTAGAAGCCGTTTGCATGTAATCCGAACTGTTTTCACGATTATATCTATTGTCATTTCCAGTGTATTTTTCTTATAAAGAAGCTCAAGTGGTTAGCAATTCGCCTTCGCCGGAATATATGTACAATAACCATGTATCTACAATAGTACAGGTAAAGTATCTATATTTTGCACCAATAACAACTCCGTTTTTATGCCCACGCAATCACTGTCCATTATTCCATTCCAAGGTTGCCTGGAAGAGATCGCAGAAAGCGGTAATGCCGTTGTATGTTTTGTAGTGTAACTTAAAAGTTTTTTTTTGTTAGATACTTTCTGGGGGGCTTGTGGCTACGTAATAACAGCCGCACAGGTCGATCGATCAGGTTAAGCTACGTTTGCCGCGGTTGGTCTGTGGATGGGTGACCATCTTTACATACCAAGAACCCGCCGTGCCTCGGAAAGCACGTTAAGACGTTGGTACCGACTATCGTTTGTGGATCTTTGACAGTTGTTACGGGTCGTCAGAAGCCTGAAAGTCTGACAACCAGTCTCACCAAAGGATATCGTGTTACCCAGTAACCGGGTTGTGGAGGTCAGATAGGCAGTCGCTCCATGTAAAATACTGTTATTCAACTGCATCCGGTTAGACTGGTAGCTGACCCCAACATGATTGGGAAAAGGCTAGGCAAATGATGATGACTTTCTGGTGTACAAAAAAGTACATTTAAATAAATAAAAAAACGCCTCTTTGTTAGCAGTGGTTATTATTTGTTATGTTACTTACGATTAAGTAAGAGCCATACCTTCTTCGTATGAAAAGAGACCCATTATAGTAGTCAATTAGGCATAGGGCAGTAAAATTGCTTTCCAACCTAAATGACATAGTAACAAGACTTCAATCAATAATAGATTATCTGAAATACAAAAAAAAAGATAAGTGTTATCGGTCATAAAAGGTTTTCAGTGTAGTTAATATAGAATATTACAATGATTGGTCTGATAAATAAAATAATGTGAAAGTATCAAGGAGAACTGTGAAGCTTCAGTAGAAACATACCGATTATCAGATTGACATAGTTTTATTACTTCAACTTGAATAAAAACTTTTTTAGAAAAAGGAACAACCGACTTTATAAAAAAACCCTGGCTACAGAGTGTCTTTGATTTTGTATTTTAGTTTTTTTTTTTCAGCCACTAAATTCCAAAATTAAAGTTATAAAACACATTGTAGTGTTTTTTTTTTTGGAAGTTGGTTGTTTGTTTTTGGTAAATATGTTTATATTTTTTACTTTTTAGCTGTGGTACCCACACAAATTCGTACTACTTTCTATGTAAATATCACTGATAGGGAATTATTATAGCATCATCAATATACACTAACTGGAAAAAGTACGTATTATTGAAGCTTACTCTATCCAATAAAAAGAATTTTCAAAAACGGTCTCAAAGTACCAGAGATATCACGTAACATACAAAAAAAAAACAGTCGGCTTGAGAGCCTTAGCTCTTTGAAGTCGGTAAGAAAAGAATAAGTAGTAGGTAGATAACATTAACAACAGTAGTTGTAAGAAGATACTTATCAAATTTGCGCTCAGTGCGCTGTGGAGCGGGCTATGCTCAGAATTTCTTTGCACATTCCCGGAAGATTTGGTTTTATAAGAAAAAATGAAATCCTAAGGAAAAGAACCAGAGTTACTGACCTAGCTTGCAAGGTAAAGTGGCAGCGGGCTGGCTATGTTTGTCGCAGGACCGATGGCCGGTGAAGAAGACGAGTCTTGTAGTTCACACCGAGTATCAGCAAGCGTAGTGTGACACCCCCCAGCTAGATGGATAGAGGTAGTTGGGATAGACTGGATGCGGAATGTGGAGGGCAGGGTGTTCTGGTGCATCCTGGGAGAGACCTTAGTCCAGCAGGAGACTGTGATAGGCTTAGTTGATTGATTGACTTGTAAAAGTGCAAGTGCGATTTTTGTTTGAACGTTCCCACCACAGGACTTGCCTTTACCTAAGTTCTATAAAAGGTTCTCACAAAATCAACAGGACGAAATATAAGGAGGAGGCTTACAAAATCCTATAGCATCACATTATCGATTGACTTCATAACTTATATCGTATTTCTACGTACCGCTGTCTTTACTTTATTGAATAGGTTTTATTCTGAAAGCGGTGACTGTATTATTTTATTATTAGGTATATTCTATATTTTTCCTAAATTTAAGAAAATTTGTTTGCGTATGTTCATAGATTTTCCCTTTTCTTCGAATATTAGCTTTCGCGGGCAAAGAAAAAAGTAATATTTGGGATCACTTTTCTTGAAGTAAAATTGTTTCTATGCCTACGTATACATTTTATGTTACTGGCTGTTGCTACGCAAATACATTTCTATGCTATGTTACTGGCAAAAAACACAGATTGTGTTTAATTCTTTTTCAGGCAGAACCACTTTTGCACAGAAGCGAAGCAAGTTTTGAGTCAGATCTTGGAAAATGTATTCGTAGCGCTGTTTAATCTTTCTATTTATTTGCATTGCTAAAAGGGCATAGATATTTTTTTTTTTACGCGGGCAAACATCACATGAAGAGGAAATCGGCATGTCCTTGAATCAAATATATAAAGACAAGTGACGTCCACCAAACTGCAAAGAATACGCATGGTGGATTACGGCCCACTCACTCTCAGAGCGGAGGCGATCTGTTCCCGTAGTGTGAATATTATAGGCCCATCATGTGTGACGCATATCCAATATACCTACATATAATGGGTACGAAAGCCAGCTAACTGGGTTGCTTGATAACCATGCCCTAGGGTTTGATGCGGTCAATGATAGCTAGCCGGTTCTATACTATATATGTACAGTCACCAAAAGAGATAGGTAACAGGGATCGTCGGATAAATTTGAAGTTTAGTGAGAAATCGAAGGGTGTTTTCAAAATAAATAGAAATAAACAGTTAATTTGTCAAATTGAATTTTATTCGAAAAAAAATATCGGTTTCTTATAAAATTTCAACTGTACAAGGTGTATGCAAGCCCTGAAAGTGGTTTGTTTTCTAGTTTGTTTTCAGTCCTCTCTTAAATACTGAATTCAGCTGCATCCGGTTAGACTGGAAGCCGCGACCACAAAAATAGCTGAACAAAGGCTAGGCAGATGATGACTACCTATTACCTACATATTATCCAAAATCGTTTAGTTTCCAAATAACACAATATTAGGCCTCGGGGAATAATTTCTACAACGCCTAAGTATATTAATTTTGCCTAAAAGAAAACTTGTATTTTCTTTGTTATACCTGTCTTTCCACTTTTTCGCTACAAATATTCAACGCTTCAATAAGCCATTATACTGCAATATATTGAAAATATTATCTCTTTTTTATTGGATTAATATTTCAACGCTGTTCGGTTATTGAACTTCATATTTTCACTGGATGAAAAACCGGTAACCATCCACAGCTTATTTTCAAGGTTATTATCAGAATAAATAATAGGTACCTATAGTGACCTCGATATCAGCCTAATCAAAGGGTAGCGTGTCAACAAGTAACTGAGTTGTGGAGTATTTGGTATTTAACTGGGAATGGTTGTCAAAATGGTAATGATATGTTAATGAATCATGCGATACTTTGCGGATATCCTTGACAGTAAAATGTTATGTACAAATATTATATACCTACTAGCTTTTGCGAGCGGATTTGCCCGTGGAAGTGTCTTTTAAATTTTTAATCGACTTCCAAAAGGAGGAGGTTCTCAATTCGTCGGAACCTTTTTTTAAATCTTTTTTTTATGTATGTTCCCCGATTACTCGAAGATGGCTGGACCGATTTAGATTTCTTTTTTGTTTGATTTTTTTTTTGATAATCGTGGGATCCTGGAGAAATAGAGAGAACTCTTCAAATTTTATAGGCACATTTGAAGCGATTTGGATAGTTTTTGGAAGACTACTTTCTCGGAGTGGTCCTATTTCAATTTGGTGAAGATCTGATGAAGAGATAGGCAACGGAACTCCTCAATAAATGATAGCAAATGGACTGAAATTGCAGAAATCTCATGTCTGTCTATTGTTTACACTAGTTCATAACATAACATCACGCCGGGACGCTGTGAAGGGGTAAGCACATTTGAACCACTAAAAAGTGAAAAATAAAAACTTTTTTCAAAAAAAAGAACACCCGACTACCAAAAAAAAACACTAAAATGTGAAAAATAACTTTAATTTCGGAATGCGGTGACAAAAAATTGAATTACATATCCAAAGTCACCGCCTTCCGAAATTAAAGTTATTTTTCACATTTTAGTGTTTTTTTTTTGGAAGTCGGTTGTAACCTTCCTCTTGAATCACTCGGTCTATTGATGAAAATCGCATTATAATCCGTTACGTAGTTTAAAAGATCTAAGCATACAAACACGAAAAGCGACTTTGTTTTATACTGTACTAGCTTTTGCCAGCAGCTTCGCCCGCGTGGAGATCGAAAATCAACCCACGGGAACGTACTTCCAGGATAAAAAGTATCCTATGTGTTAATCCAGGTTTTGATCTATCAGTATGCTAAATTTCATCAAAATCTGTACAGCCGTTTTTGCGTGATTGAGTAACAAACATGCAAGCATCTAAACATCTGAACAACTGAACGTATATAATCATCATCATCATTTCAGCCGGAAGACGTCCACTGCTGGCAAAAGGCTTCCCGCAAAAGGGGGGGTTTGCCATAATCGCCACGATTGACAGGCGGATTGGCGGTCGCAGTATGGTGGTCAAATGCATAGAGATCGCTGCTGCCCAGTCTCTAGTGCTGCCTTAGTCGCCTTCTACGACACCCATGGGAAGAAATGGGACGTACAAACTTTCTCATTTATAATATTAAGTAGGATTTATAGAGATTATTTAAAAAAAAACCTTTGCCAAGAACCTTTGCAAATCGTCAAATTAACAGACAATATTTATTTATTTATTTGGAAACTCGACAGCTTATAATTAATTTACATGAGTTATGAAAAACAACTGTCTCATAAGCCAATAACCAACTTTCACGGCATTAATAGGGCTGGGTTAACTAGAAGTAGCGAAAGAAAAAAGAAAAAACTTATACAAATGCAGATATCAATAATAGGTAATGTGCGATTGTTGACACATTGCTCACATTAAATGAAAGTTACAAGTATGCACTTACCTAGATACTATGACTGTACTAATTAACAAAAGGAAAAACAACGGAAAAATTAAAACGAAAATAAAAATAAAATATTTGTTTAACATTTTTAATAAATTTCCACGTAGCAATGCGCAACGTGCATTGATAAAATAATTGCATTGATAAAATAATTATATAAATAAATATAATTATTTTATCAATGCATATTCTATTCAGAAAGCTGAGAAGTTGAAGTGGTACTGAACTGGCCGCGTTAACCGTATGCTCAAAGAGCTGTGGGCCAAAATAACCAACAACCAACACAGCCACCATTTGGAGCCTTGAGACAGCTAGAAGGCGTCGCGGCAGATCCCGTAGAAGATGGCGTGACGAGCTGGACACAGTAAACGACATGGTCCACATTAGTACTGAAAGTCATGGGAACAGGCCTTTGCCCAGCTGTGGGATGACACAAGCTAACAGTCACAGTTTGAAAATATTTTTGCTAATCATCAACATTTTCCTGATCTTATCCCAATTTATTTGGGGTCGGCGCAACATTTTTTGTTGACGGCACAGTTGGCGCAGTGGTTAAACGAGTGAATGCTGCGGTGCGTGTTGCGAGAAATTCCTAGTGTGGGGCAACGTTATAATAAAAATTTAAAAAGTAAGAAAAACGTTTTTTCTTCTACACTTTTTCATTAGTCGTCATCTCCGTAGTCACACCCTTTCTATCCATATGATCTTTCACACAGTCCAACCATCGTTTCTTTGGTCTACCCCTACTCTTATAGCTATGGATATTCATACTCAAAACTTTCCTCATGACATTTTCCTCATTCCTCGGTATCGATAACCGATTTCCACACAACTTTTCAGCTATCGGTGCCACTTTCAGGCTTCCTCTTATGTACTCATTTCTTATTTTATCCATTCGTGTAACACCACACATCCTTTTTAACATTCTCATCTCAGCTACATGCAATAGCCTTTCATTCATACCTTTTGTGGCTCAACATTCTGACCCATACAAGACAACAGATCTTGCCATGGTTTTATATATCTTCCCCTTAAGGAGAATGTGGGCGTCGCAGATTGTTCCCGTGATCTGCCGCCACTTTATCCATCCAGTGTTAATTCTGTGTTTAAGGCCCTGGTAACTTTAAATAATGTCGTTATGACCGATAATAGTTCTTATTGCAATCCGATACGGGTTAAAATCTGTTGTAATGAATTTGAATATTAAATGAGCAAACGTACGTCGTAAAAGTGCAAATAAAATCGTATAAAATTTGATTTTAACCATTTTATAACAAATAATCCATCACTTGATGAAGTTTAGTATTTGGAATTGTATGGTATATTTTTAATTATAATTATAGTAAGTATAGGCATTCATTTGTGTTCTACTCACGATTCTGCATAGTTAATTTTATTCAAGTCACTCTCGATCTCAAAAGTCAAAACTAATTTAACCTACTTTACGTAACCTATTTCTACCAACAAACAATTAGGAATGATACTTAAACCAAATCTATGAAACTTGAGGGGTCCCGGTTGTCATTCCTGGATCTTTGGCAGTCGTCAGAAGCCAGAAAGTCTGCTAAACCAAAGGGTATCGTATTGCCCAGTTGCTGGGTTGTGGAAATCAGATTGGCCGTCGCTCCATGTAAAATACTCATAATCATCTGGTTAGACTGGAAGCCAACCCCAACACAGTTGGGAAAATGCTGGGTAGATTGGTATGAAACTCGCAAGTTTCTTTAAAATATTACAGAGTACCTCTCTTTACCTATGTTCGTAAAACACATACAAAATCACATTACAGAAATAACAATAAAAAGTAACATTTCATGAATCCACAGGGAATTAAAAATAAAACATGAATTTCCCTGGAAAGCGTCAGAGACGTCAAACACAGACAAATGTCGTGTCCGTGTAACATAAGTACGTAAGTGACAGGCAAATCCTGGATGACAGGCTCACGCAGAGATACACAATATAAATAACACATAACATAACAATCATCACGCCTGTAATCCCCGATGGGCAGAGATGTACCTATGGTAACACCCACATTTCTGAAGTTAATGATAATGATAAATGATAAACGATTTTATTTCTGTAAGTAGGTTTGTACAAACACTTTTACACGTCAATCATATTTTTAAAACCAGATGAGGTCGGCGATTCCTATCTGACTACTCTGAGAAGAAAGGCCGAAACAAACTCAGAGGTCACAGTCTCTTTTAGAGTCTAGACATAATCTTGGTGAGATCATGTGAAGACCACATGGATCGGTGTCTGAAATGGTCTTTTGAGAAAAGAACCACACAGATTGAGTGGACCTGTCCAATCAGTGCACGCATTTATCAGTAATCATGCAGCGCAACTCAGAACTTGAGGAGCTCAACGATTTGACGAACAATACCAAAGAAAGGACATTTGGGTAGGCCGCATATGTTTAAGTCCCATGTAATAGAGAGCGAAGCTTTTCCTATCGACCGAGCACAAATCCGGACTCCGGGCTGCTACTGAGAAATTCCAGATAGAAAAACTTAATAACACTGCCTAAACTGTGCCTTCATCTGTGACTTTCATCTGTGCTACTAAAAGTTGTGTTTAGTACATTGGTTGTTTAGATGTATTAATTACATACATATTTGTGTTCATTTCAATTTCAGTATTAATTGTATATAATGTTAAAAGGCACGATGGGGTTGGCGTGTCTGTTTAGATAAAAACCCCTAAACAAATAAAGAGAAAAAAAAAACAAACCCATACCGTCTTGCTCAGTAGTAGCAGTAGCAGTATTGGTAAAAATATTAAGGCGAGTACCGGCGTTACGGGGCATAAAGTAACATTCGCAGCGAGCATGTCGTTACGCTGCGTGCTAAAATCCGTGTTGCTTACTTCCCGTTTTGACTGCACGAATGCTCGCTTTGTAACATGACACATTACGACCCGTAATGCCCGTACCCACATTTAGCAACTGCGCTGAAATGCTAGAAACAAATGAAAGACTTCGCTTGAAAAATATCCTTTTGACGAAATTTTTAGTACCTTTTTACGATTTGTTCTATTAGCATTTGCAACAACCACGATTCTGATGTGAAAGAATGTCTTGAATATTTTCCGGAAACGGACTTGAAAAATGTAAGTGTACTTAGAATCTCCGTGTGGTGCCGGACGTAAAAGAATAGCACCATCCCATTTCTTCCCGTGGGTGTTGTAGACTGCGATCGCCAACCCGCCTGTCAAGCATGGCGATTATGGCAAAATCCCCTTTTGGGGGAGGCTTATGTACAGCAGTGGACGTCTTTCGGCTAATATGATGATGATGATAACTTAGAATTTAACTTTTCATAGTTATCTGGGCACGTTGTTATATGTTAGAGCATACAATGTCAATGTACCACAGTCATATAAAAAAGTTAATTACAACTTTTCAAATATCAGGTCGATCCATCACGTTAAGCTACGCATCGGGTTGGTCTGTAGATGGGTGACCATTTTTACATACCGAGACTCTTCCGTGCCTCAGTAAGCACGTTAAGAAGTTGGTCCCCGGCGTCTGACAACCAGTCTTACAAAGGGATATCGTGTTGCCCAGTTACTGGGTTGTGGAGGTCAGATAGACAGTCGCTCCATGTAAATTACTGGTATTCTGCTGCATCCGGTTAGACTGGGAGCCAACCCTAAAATAGTTGAGTAAAGGCTGGGCAGATTGATTGATTGACAACTTTTCAAATATTTTATTATTTTCTTTAGGGAAATCTCAAAAAGGCTGGTTGCAACTTCCCGTGACCCAAGGGCTGGTTTGTATCTTGGCCAGCGGCTAAGCATTGTCATACAACGTGGTAATGCTGCCAGTCTCTTGGGAACATTACCAGTCGACAGCGATGCGGATGAATTTTTTGATGTCATTTATTAAGTTGTGAATAGGTTAAATTTTCTTTATTACTCACATCCATTCCTAACACAATTAGAATTATGGGTTTACGGAAAAATGGGACATTTTATATGTACCCATATTCTGTCTAAGATCACAAGAAGTACCGACTCCCTATTTCATACTAAATTCAATAAGGCATGTCTAGACCATTACTATAGAAGCAGCAATGTACTACCAAATGTAGGTTAAAACTACAATAAAAATTCACTACAAGTATTGCGTAGGAACAAACAGTCCCACTGTTTGAAGGCCCATGAAAGATGACGTCCATGGAATAATGATAATATTATGATCAAAACAAAATATTATTATTTTCGTCTGATTGAAATCAACGCTTTTGGAGACTCATTATGCAAATTCATTAATTTTCACGATTGTTTGATCCGTATTTAAATGTAACACTGTTTGACTACGATGACCTTCTTATTAAAACTTGGTTATCTTAGTCAAACAGAGTTAATAGATTTCTGAATTGAATCTATTAACTCTGTTTGACTAAGGCGCGAAAATGTGATAAATCGATTTTAAAACAATTTACACTCTGACAGCTGAGTTTCAATTGCTCGATCCTATTGGCATGGCATTGGCAGTGCTATGGGTCGCGAGGGTAATTTAAAATTTTACCGACGAAAAAACGAAGGAGGTTCTCAAGTCGACGTATATTTAGTTTTGTTCGACCACGCATAACTTTTTACAGAGGAGTGCGATTTTGATCATTTTTTTTTTTGTTGGAAATGGGTTTACCCCGAAATTGGTCCCATATAAATTTGGAAAAAAATTCCAACCCTAACGGTAGGAAAACAGAGGACGATTGATTGTTCACTCACAGATTTTAATGCCGAGTTGTGTATTACAAAAAGTAATCAAAAATGAAGCTTGCAGTAATTATAAAAATGATAAAAGAAAAACCTTTTTAACAAAAAAATTAAACAACCGAAAAAACTGAAAATTATAAATATATATTAACCTTAATAACTAAGGTGGTTAAATTTTTTTGTTAATTTTTTTTTTAAAACAAATATTTCTTGGTAATCGCATTACTGAGATATGTTTGTTCGTTAGTCAATCTAACGACTCTTAGTCAACGCACCAATATGGGAAAAATTCGAAGCCGACAAACTGAATTGCTTTTTAATAATACAAAAAAACAACCGGGTTTCAAAAAAAATAATTCAGTTTCGGAAGTCGATGTCTTTGGTTTTGTATTTCCGTTTTTTTGCCACCGGCTTCCGAAATTAAAGTTTTCTTCACTATGTAGTGTTTTTGTGGAAGATGGTTGTTTTATTTTTCTAAATATACTTTTATTTTCAGTTTTCAGCTCTGGCACACAAAGTAAGTACCTCCTACCTTCACCTGCTTAGTAAATAACAGTGACATGAAATTATCAACATACACTAAGCGAAAAAAGCGTTGGTATTATTGAAGCTAACTCCAAAACGCCTTATCAGAACTTGACCATGGGGCCACTCGTTAACTATACCCTTTCAAACTTAAGAAGATTTAAAAAAATCGGTTTACACACGACGGAGTTCTTAGGTGAGAAACAAAAATAAAATACAACAGCGAACCTCCTCCTTTTTAGAAGTCGGTTATAGATCAAATTCATCATGACTCTCAGTGAACACACCAGAACGAGTTGCTTTTCAGTAACACAAAATGAAATACCATTTCATATACTTAGCCTTTACTGGAAATGGTTATCCTGGCATCATATTAAAGCGACCATTCCCAGCTTCCTATTTGTTCCCGTGGGTGTCTTAGAAGGCGACTAAGCGACTTACTAGAGAATGGGCAGCAGCGTTCTCTATGCATTTGACCACCATACTGCGATCGCCAACCCGCCTGCCAAGCGTGGTGATTATGGCAAATCCCCCCCTTTGGGGGAAGGCTTATGTTCAGCAGTGGACGTCTTTCGGCTGATATGATGATGATGATGATATTAAAGCGAATTCATTATAAGTTGTTAGGTAAAACTTTTTAGAAGTTAGGAGAAGTCTAAGAGTCTGACATCAAGTTTGAGCTTATGATGCTTTCCAGGAATTGGGTGGTAGAGGGCAGAAACTTTAATTAGATTTTATTTTCAGTACCTTTTTATTAACTTGACTTATGGAGGGATTCCAGCTTCTGATGAAAAATATATCATCATAAGGTTTTAAGTTATTGAATAAATTCTAAAGTGTAACAATAGGAACTTACTACCACCTTTCTATGCCTTGTTATTTTAAAAGTGTTCATATAAGCTTTTTTGAAGGTGTTTTAATATTTTACGTACATTTTAATATTTTTATTTTATTGTTAAAGTGAATTTTATGGATTGTTACTATTGTTTTATTTATCACTAAATAAAGTGGTTCTCATATTCTTTTAAAGTTTCTTTTACTCCCTAAATAATGAACTAAAAATCCGGCTACAAGAAAACTTGTTTTATAACAGAGCACAACTAAATAAACAACTTGTTCAAACTCACCTAAGGCATTATAATCCACTTAAAACCAGAACAAACACTTCAAAACCAAACGTTCCGAAAAATATAAGTTGAGAAAATATTTCGAGAACCGAAGTACGATTTGTTAGCACAAGGAACGCGCGACGTCCGTCAGACTCGGCGCGCTACGCCAAACTGATCCAGAAGGGGTTGCGGATCCTATATATACCGCAGAAATACTCTGTTGCGACCACCTGTAGGAAAAAGCAGGAAACAATGGGTTAGCAAACATTTTTTACGGCTTTGAAACTGGCTGTCGCGAAATGCCTTTGCTTTGAAAAAGGGGGTGTCTTTTTTTCAAAACGTATGGTTAAGGAACGTGAACAAAAAGTTTTAATTGATTTTGCGGGCTTTCAGGATCCCCAAAAACGTGTAGAGGGTCGAAATACGACAACAAAGCAGTATATGGTAGGTATATAGGTACCAATAACTTTATATTTTCAAAGAAGGTAAAAGTATTTTTTTTTTTTTCAGAATCTGTATGGTTTTCAGGATTCGTGTTTAGGGTGAAAAATGCCTCTGCCGATGAATACAAAACAGAAAATGTAGAAATATTCTTGGGAAATCATCTTAAGGTACCTACGATGGTTTCTCAAACCGGATTCCGTAGCACTAATTTTAACTATCATCATAAACATTTTTTTTTTTTTTTTGTATGTAACCGACTCCTTTGGACGCTATTTTGACCCACTTTAAACGGTCAGATTTCATTTAAACTTTGTAGACTTATCGAGGACTTATGACAATTCAATAATTCAAAAAAAAAAACACGCTTTTGTAGTTAGCAAAACTAAAAAATAGAAAAGATTAAAATATCTACGCTTTAAAAACGCAACTAAAAAAGCAGAAAATAATTTCAAAAAAGCCTGACGTGCTTTTTGAGGTATTTTTATTATGAATTTACATCAAGCACTCCACGCTTTTTTTGAAATTATTTTCTGCTTTTTTAGTTGCGTTTTAAAGCGTGTTTTTTAGATTTTTTTTTTAAGAAATGATGTATTTAATCAATCAAAGTTTAAATTATTGTCTCATCTCGCACTTTCACCATTTTATAGGTATAGGTAATTCATTGATACCTTTACTGAAAAAAATGTGGGACTGAGAATAAATAAAATCTCTGAAGCTGGTTTTGACTGCCTCATCAGAATTGATGTTGGGCACGCCACGATTGCGGCGGTAAGTCCCCTCTTTGAGGAGTGGTTTGAGAGGCGGCATGGCGTCCTCACCTTCCGCCTGACACAGGTCCTCACCGGACACGGTTGTTTCGGGAGGTTCCTGTTTCGGATAGGGCGGGAGGAAACGCCCGGGGGTTTCCATTGCGAAGATCGTCCTGAGGACACGGTGGAGAATACGGTGGAGGTCTGCCCGGCTTGGGCGGAGCACCGCCGTGTTCTCGTGGAGATGACCGTAGGCACGCGCTTGCGGACGGCGAGTAATGGGTAGCTCGCTGTCCGGTAAGGACCAAGCCCGGGTCGACGGCGCGTTATATTCCACGCGCGCCTCAAAGAGATGTCATCAGCAACTGATGGGGCCCGCAAGGGCCGATGCCTGCCAGGGGTGCGGGTTGTTCGAAAGAGATACCGCGGCCCCCCCTGGCACACAGGCAACTGAGGGAACACGGGTAAGTTTTAGTCAGTAAAAGTCTGACACGCCCTCCCGCTCCGCCCAGAGCGGGTGAAGTTATTTTCCCACACAAAAAAAAAAAATCAGAATTGATGTTTTTGCCAGAAATTGTCAAAATTCCGGAAAAAACTGGTAACCTGTTTGAGCAACGTCCGGGATTATGATGGGTGTCGGAGACATTCCAATTGCAGCTCCTCTAATTTAGCGACAAAATGTGAAAGTTTGCATGATCGCATTTTTAGATGTTTGGAAATCTCGATCACGCAGAAACGGCATAACGGATTTGTATGAAAATAACCTTATGATATTAATATATAGCATACTTTTTATACCGGTAAAAATGTCCGCAAGAATAATTTTCGACATCCACGCGCGCGAAACCGCTGGAAAAGCTAGTTTGAAATAAATTTGATGTTGGAATTCGTCACCAAACGCTATCTCCTATCTCGGTAAAGCGTTATACGGCTTCTATTTGAGATCAAAGGGAGTAGTTCGACAAAACGTCAATTTCATATGTAAGGACCTAATATTAAGCTGAAAGGTTTCAAATTCTCTTATTATAATATTCTTAGAAAGTAGTTAGCAAGTAGGTTCTATAAATTTAGGCATAACATCGTGGTGTATTATTAGCTTGAATTCTGTTTTTTTTTTCTCAAACTTAGTCCTAGCTTCAAGTAGGTACTGAATAAGTCTTCATCTAAATACAAACTCAAAAAGATGTTTAAGTTACAGCTGAAACCCGTTTTTGGTTAGAACTCGTTTTCCCTAGTTAAAACTAGTTTTTACTAGATGCCTTTATTAAAACTAGAAATAGCTAGTCAAATCTAGAACTTACCACTGATATATTTGAGTGTACCTACGACTAAACGCCGACAGACACTACGCCGGCAGACTGAACATCGACAAGACTAATTTTCGCCGACAGGACACTTCGCCGACAGGACTCCTCGCCGACAGGGCTCATCCTTGCGCTATTACTAAATAGCCAAGTAACTGCCACTAACTTGGAAGTAGCGCTCGCTTGGCTCACGCGCCGTTGGTCACAATTCTAACCTCACCTAACCTATTGCCTACCTGATGAGCCCTGTCGTCGAGTCCTGTCGGCGAAGTGTCCTGTTGGCGAAGAGTCCCGTCGAACTAGTTTTAACAAAGGCATTTAGTAAAAACTAGTTCTAATTATGGAAAACGCGTTCTATCTAAAAACTGGTTTTAACTGTGACATATACGTCGACAAGAATTCATTTCATTCTTTTCATTAAAATCTTTGTTCTTTATTGAATCTATTTTGAAACTATGCAATGTGAGCCACAAAACATAATTTTCACACATTGGGAAATTAATTGTAGCTACACATTGATTGAGGTAATCAAATTAATTCTTGTAATGTATAAAACTATACAATAAAATCAATATGAGAAATTAAAATCTTTCTTCTATTTATTTTTCCTTAGTATTTTTTGAGAACTAGCTTTTACTGGCGGATTCGCTCGCGTGGAAGTCGAAAATTATCCTACGGGAACGTACAACCTGGATAAGGAGTATCATATGTGTTAATCCAGGCTATAGTCTATCTGTGTGCTAAATTTTATCGAAATCTGTTCAGCCATTTTTGCGTGATTGAGTAACAAACATCCAAATATCTAAACATACAAACTTTCTCATTTATAATAATTTATGTAAAATTATTTATATATTAGTAGGATAGGTACCTGTCACAATACTTCTAGGTACTGAACTAAAATACTAAAAAAACGAAAAGAAAATAAAAATAAAACAATTATAGACTCACCATAAAAGCAACATTAAAATCCTAATAACAATAATATTTTTTTTTTGGCAGATAGACTTTTGTGGCACTTATAATTACAAAGAACGCGCATTTTTCTGCATTTACAGCAGTTGTCCTACCAAAGAGTCTTTGCTGTCACATTCTTACCGAAATTTAATAATACAAAACAGAAAATGTATTACATTTATCGGTAATAAGGTTACATTATTAATAATCACCGATGAATGTGATTAATTTCTTACTTTTACCTCGACTTTCGGTAATAATTAATACTGATCGAAAATTATTAATCATTTTCACCTTTTTGAGGCTGACTACCTACCTATGACGTGGATCGTAAACGACACATAAAAGCAAATACAATAGGTAGGTACTAAAAACAATTTACATTTTATCTGTCTGTCTGTATTTCCGTCTGTTTGTTCCGGCTAATCACCGAAACGACTGGACGTACTGACTGGAACGGGACTTTCGTTTTGTACTTTTCGTTTATTTCGACGTTAAAAAAAAGTATTTTTCTAGATTGTTGTAGATTCTAGCACAAACATTTCTTCACAAGGAACCTTAGTACTACTGCTTTTTAATAATTAAGATAATTAATTTTAATTTTCATGAAGCTGCATTATCTCTTTAAACCAAATCAATTAAATCATAATTATTCCTTAATCCACGACGAGAATCCGTTGATAATAAAGATCATTTCGGATTACCTTCTATACCTTCGTACCTTCCCGTCCCTTTTGTGCCTTAAATAAGTACTTGAGGCAACAAAGTACAGAGGCGTACTATGCCTTAATAAAGCCCCGTCATAAAACATGTCTTTCACTTCAAAGGACGGCCTAAATATAAATAAATCTGTAAACAGCTTTTCGTGATATCAATTTTGGTAATAAGAAGCGTTAAGTCGCTTGTGTTTTCTTTTCCAAGAAAAGGTACCTATCGCAGTTTTGGCTAATGTCAACTTGTACAAAAAAACTCGCCAGAATCAGGCGAATCGTCACCTTAAATATTATTATTTCGATAGGCAACTCGCACGAAGTTAGTTAATTTCTGGACGTATCGACAATTCCAGATATACATAAGTACGTATTAGGCAATTGGCACGTAAAAAAAAGTAAAAGTTAGTGTATTTTTTCCATACCTTTTCGTTGTTTCCTTAAGAGCCTTCATTCTACGCGGGCTGGCAACAACGCATTTATAGTCGTTTTTCGTGATTATTTCATTAAATACAAACGAAAGTACTGTTTTTATCAGCCAACCACTAGATCGATTAGTCGATCGATCGAGTATTTATAATTATTTTTAACATTAACTCTTTAACAACAACATTTAATCGTACTAAATAATGCAAATCGAAAATAATTGACGGTATGTCAATTTTTATAAGTAAATACCGGAATAACTGTAAAAAATATCACAAAAACTTGAAAATACCAAAGATCTAGTGCATGGCTCAAAAAATTGTTCACTTTTGTTTGTATTTAAAGAAATAATCACGTTAAACCGCCATAAATGCGCCGTTGCCAGCCCGCGTGGGGAGAACGCTCTTAATGTTTTATTCTAAACTTGCGTTGAAAACCAGAGCTTTAGGCTAGAACTAAAATTAGATCGCGTTTTGTAATACGATGGTGTTTGCCCTAACAAGGTCCTAGGCGCCTAAATAAACATCCAAGCAAATATTCATAAATCGTCACTAATAAAAATGTAATTTAATAAAATTATATACAAATAACGACAGGAAATAGAAGATTGTAGTTAAGTAAGTACTCAAGTAATTTCTATTATTTTACCAACCGTTTGTTATATAATTTCATGAGTTCTTAGAAAATCAGCAAAGTTCTCAGAAAATATTAATTATAATAATCTTCTGTTTAAGAATACGTCAAGCATTTTCGAGTCCCTAATAAATGTAGGAGATTTATATTGCTGACTAGCTATTGCTCCCGGGTTTGCCCGCATTTATGTCGGAAAATACCTCACGGGAACGTGGCCCTTCTACCGAAATTTAAAGTATCCTATTTATGTGTAAACTACTTATGAGCTAAATTTCATCTAAATCCGTTCAACCGGCTTAGCGCCAATCCGGAAAATACATTCAGACAATTTTAAACAGCAAAAATATTCAATGTTCACTTTTGACTTCGTGCATTTTATTAAATGTACCTATGTACTTACGTACAAGTTTTTACAATAGGTACCTACAGAAAAAACTAAGTTTTCACAACGAACACAAAGGCTCTGCGTTTATTTATTTACAAAAACTTTAACGGTTACACAAAGTCAATAATGGCGCCAAAATATCGAATCCGCCGAAACCAAGTCGATGCTTTTAAACCCGCAGATGCCATTTCAATATTTTTACGATATGTACTAAGCCTGCCATCGTTTTTACGATCGATATTTTCTCAACAAGCATGATCTACCAAAGGAATCCACTCGCTTCTATTCCCATTCGCCAGATCGCAGTTAAAATTGAATGCTGTTCATAAAACATAGTGACATCATTTCTTGTTTCAACTCGAAATAAGAAACATCATCTACATTCCACGTTTGAAAAGATTGTTCCAACTGCCATCAGCCAAGTCTTGGCCAAAGATTAAGAAATGCCGCATTAATCAGGCATGAAGGTAACAATGTTAGTTGGCCATTTTTTGGAGAACGGATTATAAATCCAAAACAAATAAAGTTAGTAAATTAACGTAAATATTTGCTGACATTTTCGTGACGAATTTAGTTTACGACGTATTTATGAATTTATTCACACTATGCTTGTTGGTGTCTCAAGTCAAACTGTTCTGCAGCATATGAGCAACAGGGTGGAAAATTTCTCAAATACACATAATGAAAAAAGAGGATCCTCTGACAAGACGGGTGTTGTGTCTATGTGTTAGCTACTGCCCGAAGATTGATGTCGCGATATTGTGAATAATACTAATCGCGCGGATAAAACTGTTAAACTGCTTGCAAGATTTTGCGTGACGTCAGTGTAACGTGTAGTCCTAGCCGATGCTGTTTAGCTTTGTGGAAAGTTGTCGGGGATCCCGATAGTACAATGTGTCATAACCCTTTTTCTTTTTTTTTTTTGGATGGGAAATCATCAAATAACTTCTCCCGCTCTGGGTGGAGCGGGAGGGCGTGTCAGACTTTTACTGACTAAAACCCACCCGTGTTCCCTCAGTTGCCTGTGTGCCAGGGGCCGCGGTATCTCTCCGAACAACCCGCACCCCTGGCAGGCATCGGCCCTTGCGGGCCCCATCAGTTGCTGCTGACATATCTTTGCGGCGCGCGTGGAACACAACGCGTCGTCGACCCGGGCTTGGTCCTTACCGGACAGCGAGCTACCCATTATTCGCCGTCCGCAAGCCCGTGCATGTGTCATAACCCTACATCGTGAACAAAGAAAACTTATCCCTTTTGTAAGTTTATCACGTAAAATACCTCAACCCTGCTAAAACCTGTTAGTTGTAAAGTCTCGACATAATCAAATGAATCCCCGAATAACATCCGCCTCACGGAAATCTACATTAACAAGTAGAGTCCTTTATAGGGGCCACAAATTCGGGATCCGGGATCAGCATACAAATTGACAGGTGGCAACACAAAGGATTATGAGACAAAACGTTTCGACGTAGGTAACATTACTTTGTCGAAACAGAACATAGTCATGGAAAATTATTTAATTTATCTTTACAGCGAATAAATATGCCTTTTGAATTGTTTGAGATTGTTTGGAGGACTTAATTTTCGTTGTTTGGTGGCTTGTTATATACCTACTTGTTTTAATATAAGTATGGCATGTGTCACACGAAGCTAAGTATTTTGAAATAATTGTTTGTTTGGATTTACGTAAATGGAAATTTTTGATGGAAATTGCGTTGTTATAGATTAACATACCATCAAGCTATGTTTTCTCGAAGGGTAGGGCAGCAATGTACCTAAAGTGCACCCACATTTCGCCGTTATATTTAAGTCCTATGGAATAGGGGGTGAGGTTTTGCCATCAACCGGATACGATCCCAGACTCCGGGCTGGTACTGAGAAATTCCAGATAGAAGAGATTCCGGCCTGGGCATCGAACCCAGGACCTCAAGCTCAACGGTAGCGCTTGCGTCCACTAGACCGACGAGGCAGTCAATATGTTGTTTTAGATTTTGGCTGTGTTGATGTTCAATATAAACCTATTTGGAACAAAAACATTACCAATGAAACAAGGAATGACTAATAACGTGACGCTCTCGTCGGCAGTAAAAAGTAAACTCTAAATACAATAAAACTATTCAGAAAAGATTTTCAGTAAATTAAAGAAGCCCATTTGAGGGTAATATTTTTTTCCATCACTTAGCAATTTAAACTGACCCAAAAAGAACAATTTTAAGATAAAGAGTAAGGGAAAAAAAGAAACAGGAAAAAACCCATCACAAAGCCGTCAGTTACGCATTCTGTACGTCAAACTAACTAACTTTGTGTAAAAATAATTGCTGGAAAACGACTTTTATTTTTGGTGTAAAAGTTCCCTGTTTACCTACGGTAGTGTGAACTGTAAGGCAACTTTAAAATGTTACGATAAAATTAAATAGTGACCAATCTGTGAAAAATACGAATATTTTAGATGCTGCACACTGCGGTAAAAAATTGCTTGAGAATTTGATTGAAAAATTATTAGCTACTATGGTATAAAAAAAATTGCAGTGCCCGCTTAGCCTAACACACGCAATACGTTTAGCTTATTAGTGTAAATGTATCTATCTGAGGCCCTAGTGTGAGTTTCATTTAACCATCTACACCAAACGCAGTGAGCGCGTTCGGCGTTCCGATTGGCCCTGGATTGGTGACGGACCAATCGGAGCGCAAACGCGCTCACTGCGTTTGGTGTAGATGGTTAAATGAAACTCACGCTAGGGCCTCTGTATACAACGAGGGAGTATAAATAAAAATAAGAAAGTGAATTGTCTGTTGCTTTAATAAAAGCTCTAATTTTGACATTTGTAATGTCAAAATTAGCGCTTTTGAGTTTACATCTATGAAAGTAATGGTATGCGGTTTTTATATATAGTGAAGGGCGGGCGTTTTGGGGAACTATCTTATGTAATTTTGACGTTAAAAAAGTCCTGACTCTCAGCCTAGTTTGAATAAAATACTTTTTTTTGTTTTCATAACATTTTTTTTGTCAGTCTAATCTCTGAAACGGCTGGAGCGATTTTGACGTGACTTTCCGTGGTATATAGCTGATATTATAAGGAGTAGGTAGCATTTGTTACTTTGTGTTTTTTTCCCCGGTAGCATACTTATTTTCGACATCCACGTGGGTGAAGCCATTTTAGAAGTTGTTTTTCAAAAAAAAAAATGTTCTTTGATTTTCAATATAACCCAAATCAAATCAAAATATTTTATTTCACATAAACCTGCAAAAGCACTTATGAAACGTCAGAAGCTAGGTGCACGGTTCCAATTTATCGCTTCCTATGGAGAAGAACCGGCAAGAAACTCCACGGTTACTCTTTTAAAAATGATTGGCTTTTAAAATGTTTTCAAATTACAGTGATAATAGGTATGGGAGGATAGTGCAGGCCTGTCAATAAGTAGCAGGTACTTACAGGAATAAAAATAAAGAATAGAAAATCATCTACAAATCTACAGTCTGTAAGGCCTACGTTCTCTCATTCACAATATGTAAAATCATCTACATAGATAAAATTAATCTATTTAAACCCAGTGACATGATTTCTATGACAATCACTAATGACCAAGAGGTTCCTAGTTAAGGTCCAGTACAAAAAAAAAACATTACAACAAGAAGAACAAGTGACTCTCGGCTTCTGAAGGGTATTTTTAATCGACTTCAAAAAAAGGAAGAGGTTCTCAATTTGACTGTATGTTTTTTTATGTGTTCGAACGATTTTGATGATTATTTTTTTATTTGAAAGCTGGTGCTTCCCGTGTGGTCTCATTTCAGTTTCATATAGATCTGATGACGTGTTTCGGAGACAGACAACTCTTCAAAAAATAACAGTAAATCAACCGCGATTAGTGCTATCGCACAAATATGCATTGTTTTTACCTCAAGGATGATGGAATTTCAAATTAGTGGGGTAGGTACCACAACAAAAAACTGAAAAATGAAAACTTTTTCCAAAAAAAAAAAACAACCGACTTCCGGAAAAACACTACAAAGTGAATCATAACTTTAATTTCGGAAGGCGGTGACAAAAAATTTAAATACATATCCAAAGTCACCGACTTCCGAAATTAAAGTTATTTTTCACTTTGTAGTACGGACGGAGTGTTTGTTGTTCGGACGATAGTTGATTTTTTTTGGAAAGAGTTTTTTTGCACACGCTGTGTGTATAAGCAACCAATAGGGTATTACAACCATTTTTGAAATGTATCTTAATTAGATTCTAGAGTGCTAATAAACCACTATAAAAAACACAACATTTTGATTTAATTGATTAGTGCCATAAAAAGCATTTAAATTTTATATTTTCAAATATCGCGCGTAATTTGACGAAAATGCTGGACGCAGTGGACGCCATATTGCTCTGTGGGAATGACGTCAGTTTGCTATATAAACAAATGCGCTGATATTTTACAAGAAAATTGTTTAAAATTTTAAAAATTGAATTATTTTTCTACTTATCGTTGGTTTGTTTGTCCTGTATGCCAAATATTATTTCGTTGGTTTGCTTTTCTTGAATGCAAAATATTATTTAACTAAAAATTACTTTGGTTCCGAAAATAATAAAAGAACAAAGTTGCTCAGTTGACTTGCCGTATGAGGTAATAACATGGCGGCTACTACGAGTATTTCATGGTTTTTAAAAACAGATTTAAAAAACTGAAATCTTTAAATTGTATTTTAAAATTTATTTTGTTATTTCATGAACTAAAACTAACATTTTCCGACTTCATTTACATTTTTGCTCATACAGAGTAAAATACCCTATTGCATTATGAGATTCATTTGTTTTTGACTTTTTAATGAAAAAATAATCTGTTCTATAATAAAATGAGAACCAAAATATTTAAACAAAATCATATCACGTGACATGTATGAACATAATCTATTTTTGAAGAAATGTCTTTCCCAAGATATGTCAACAAAGGCAAAGATACAGGAAGCCCGTATTATATCCCTGAAGATGCAGTTAAGAAAGATAAGTAGTTGTTCTATTGAATAAATATATTTGAAATGTATTTTCGACATATTTATTTACGGTCTAGTAAATTATTTCCGTGTGGTGCCGGACGTAAAAGAGTAGAACCATCCCATTTCTTCCCGTGGGTGTCGTAGAAGGCAACTGAGGGACTTACAAGAGAATGGGCAGCAGCGTTTTCTATGCATATGACCAACGTACTGCGATCGCCAACTCGCCTGCCAAGCATGGCGATTATGGGAAATCCCCCCTTGTGGGGGAGGCTTATGTCCAACAGTGGACGTCTTTCGGCTGATATGATGATGAGAAAATGATTTATTTTGACTTAAGGCGATTGGTAAAGCGTTTGCTTTATCTATTTGCTAAATTATAAAAAAAAAATAATTAAAACCGCAAACATTACATGGAATAGTTTCAGAGAACCTACGAGAGGCGAATTATGAAACAGCGTTAAACTTTAAAGTTCCTTTTTAAAGCACTCGGATTTAACTTTAACCCTTATAGCAACTGCCAGAGGTCCGGGTTGTTCTGCCAGGGGTGCCGGTAGTTCTACCAGGGGTGCGGGTTGTTCGAAAGAGATACCGTAGCCCCTGGCACACAGGCAACTGAAAGAACACGGGTGGGTTTTAGTCAGTAAAAGTCTGACACGCCCTCCTGCTCCACCCAGAGCGGGAGAAGTTATTTGATGATTTCCCACCCTCAAAATAAAAAACCCGTTACAACAAAGGAATTTATTAAAATAAAAACAAAACAAAATTAACTTAAAAGTAATGCAGCTCCCTGATTTGAAATACCTACATTATTTGGAAATTAAAATTTATTATATGCAGAGTTCGTTAACCTATTGCTAAAGGCTTCTAAAAGAGGTTTATTTTAATGCTTTAAAGAATAATCTTTGAAATATAGTAATTAACTATTCTGAAACAACAAAAAAAAAAAAAAATATGTTTCAGTCTGAATTACTTTGCTACTCTATTTTCAATTTAAAAATGAAATAATTTAGTGCCAAATTGAAAAAGACGTGGTTTTAATTATACAGATACCATTAAATGTAAGCAGCTTAAGCGAGCAGCTTAAAATACTTGGTATTTTAATTTATTATGATGCAGCCATATGACCCATAACTAAAGTACCATTAATTTTTGACTCAAACCAGGATATTTGTTTATTTTTCCAATTAGTGGGGCCCATGTATAAAGAAAACTCAGTCCAGAGAATACCAGCCAAATTTTAAGCAAATAATTATTTAAGTACTAGCTTTTGTCAGTCGCTTCGCCTGCCTGGAGGTTAGAACTTCTCCCTCGGGAACGTACTACCGAGATAAAAAGTACTCTTTGTGTTAATCCAGGTTATAAAATATCTGTGTGCCAAATTTCATCCCAATCCTCTCAGTCCCGTCTTTGAGGAGTGGATTGAGAGGCACCACGGCGTTCTCACCTTCCGCCTGACGCAGGTCCTCACCGGACACGGTTGTTTTGGGAGGTTTCTGTTTCGGATAAGGCGAGAGGAAACGCCCGGGTGTTTCCACTACATAGATCGCCCGGAGGACACGGTGGAGCGTACGGTGGAGGTCTGCCCGGCTTGGGCGGAGCACCACCGTGTCCTCGTGGAGGCGATCGGCAGCGGTGATCTCTCGTCCAGCCCTGGTCCAGGCCATGGTACGGAGCGAGAGTGCATGGGACGCCGTCATCTGCTTCAGCAAAGCAGTAATGCTCGCGAAGAGGGAGGCGGCGCACGTGATGGAGAGGCAACATATGTGCCCTCACGGCCTTAGTCGCCGCAGGAGACGTCCTGGGCGTCGGGAATTCCAGGCTGATTCCTGGCCACCGTAGGCGCGGGTTTGCGGACGGCGAGTAATGGGTAGCTCGCCGTCCGGTAAAGACCAAGCCCAGGTCGACGGCGCGTTATGTTCCACGCGCACAATGAAGATATGTCAGCACCAACTGGTGGGGTCCGCAAGGGCCTATTCCTGCCAGGGGTGCAGGTTGTCTGAAAGAGATATCGTGGCCCCTGGCATACAGGCAACTAAAGGAACACGGGTGGGTTTTAGTCAGTTAAAGGCTGACATGAAATCCCACTCCGCCCAGAGCGGGAAAACTTATTTGATGATTATCCATCTTCAAAAAAAAAAAAATCTGTTCTGGTGACTATCCGCGATTGAGTAACAAACATACAAACTTTCACATAAATAATATTAAGTAGAATTACTTTGAAAGGTTAAGCAAGATAATTTTTCAGTTATATTTTTATATTTTCCAGTAGAATAAAGTGGTAACACAGCTGGTGATGATTTTCATTGAGAACAAAATTTTGGCAAGTTTTTTTTTATTATTTACATTATTTATCAACATCGCCATAAGGACCGGAACCTGTATCTGGGTTTTTCAAACATCCACAATTTATTCATGCATTTTTTCCGGCACGCCAATTATCACGTAGTTTCTGAAAACGGGACCATTTTGCGTCCCCAGGTTCTCTTCCACGACACAGGGACGAATAACCGAAAATAGGAGCCCTAGCCGTCCCGTTCAAAATAGTACGTATGGTCCCTTTATCCATAACCAATGTTTTCTAAAGTATTTTAATTACAATCACCCCACAGGGCAAAGACCTATTTTCATACTGAAAACGTACGAGCATATTTTCCTTTCATTGAATAAAGTGGTGTCTGAAATTAAATTAAAAAAGTATTTTCTGCTTTTCATTCATTTACCTATTTGAAAAAAAAAACGGATCTTATAGTATTTTTACCTTACGGACGTGACTCTTGTAGAAGAATTTCGAGAGCCAAACCAATAATATTACCGATATGAAGACAATGGTATCACGTTTCCGTAGGATATCTTCCGACTTCCATGCGGGCAAAGCCACGGGGCAAAAGCTGATATCTTTAGGTATTATAAATCACTGTTCTACTTCAAAGTCAAAGTCAAAGCTTTTTTTTTTCAAACTAGCTTTGCCAGCGGCTTCGCCCACGTGGAGCTTGGAAATTATCCCACGAGAACGTACTACCGGGATAGAAAGTATCCTATGTGTTAATTCGGGTTATAATCTATGTGTGTATCAAATGTCATCCAAATCCGTTCAGCCGTTGTTGCGTGATTGTATAACAAACATCGAAACATCTAAATATCTAAACGTACAAACTTTAACATCTATAATATTATAGGATAGTAAACCATTTTCCTAGAATATTAACAAGTTATAAGTCAGTGTCCCATTTCATCCCGTGGGTGTCGCTGAAGGTGACTAAGGGACTTACCAGAGAATGGGCAGCGTTCTCTATGTATTTTACCACCATACTGCGATCGCCAACCCACCTGCCAAGCGTGGCGAATATGGCAAACCCCCATTTGGGAGGGTTTGCTATGTCCAGCATTGGATGTTCAAATGGTGATGATAAGTCAGTGTGTGATTTTAAGTAATCACAGTAATACTTGATAACGAATACTAAAAAAGAAGTATGGAGCGTCTCATCTACAAAACTTTACTCTATGACAAAGCTGAATAGTTTTCAATTAAACGGAACTGCCGACAGCAGGTACGTAATAACAGTACCGGCATTCTCAAACAATAAGTGGACGAGTCTTCAGAACATTGTCTTTGTCGTCACTGTTCCCAGCTTCAGATGAAACTGGTTCAGATTCGGATGGAGTTTTCTCGAATTTTCTTTTGAATTTCTAGTTTTGTGAGCTCTTGTATCATGAAAATGATGTAACGTTTTGAATATCATGTTGTTGATGTTTGTTCAATGATTTTATTTCTGTAAGTAGGTTTTTTTTGGGTGGGAAATCATCAAAAAACTTCTCCCGCTATGGGTGGAGCAGGAGGACGTTTCAGACTTTTACTGACTAAAACCCACCCGTGTTCCCTCAGTTGCCTGTGTGCCAGGGGCCGCGGTATCTCTTTCGAACAACCCGCACCCCTGGCAGGCATCGGCCCTTGCGGGCCCCATCAGTTGCTGCTGACATCTCGTTGAGGCGCGCGTGGAACACAACGCGCCGTCGACCCGGGCTTGGTCCTAACCGGACAGCGAGCTACCCATTACTCGCCGTCCGCAAGCCCGTGCCTACGGTGGCCGGGAATCAGCCTGGGATTCCCGACGCCCAGGGCGTCTCCTGCGAAGGCCACGGCTGTGAGGGCGCATGTACTGCATCTCCCTCACGTGCGCCGCCTCCCTCTTTGCGTATGTAAGTAGGTTTATTCAAACACTTTTATACGTCAGTCATATTTTAAATTCTAGATGGGGTGGGCGTTTTCTATCTGACTACAAACAAACGTTTCAGCCTTTCTTCTCAGAGGAAGAGGAGATATAATCTTGGACTAATCATATGAAGACCATGTAGACAGGTGTGTGAAATGATCTTTTGAGGAAACAACCATACAGATTGAGTGGACCTGTCCAGTTAAGCACGCATTTAAGGTACCTACTCAATAATTCGGCGAACAATCCGAAAAAAGGACATTTGAGTAGGCCGCAAGATTTTTTTCGGAGCCGGGCAGTTTGCCGGCTGCATAAGCGGACCTGCCTGTGGCTGCCTCAGTAAAATAAGACCTCCAGCTAGGGCCATAAAACTTAAAACTACCGCATAAATTAGTCAAACTTTTTGGGCTTTTCTCCCATTGGTCGCAGGTACTAAGGTCTGGCACCCCAACTCAATGGGTTAGGTTAGGTTCCAAACGCGCGCGAGTCGAGCGAAGGGAGCGAGCGGTGTCATGGGATCGACTGTCGAAGCTGTATTCAAGTTGTTTGCAGTTACTTGTCCGTTTAGTATTATTAACACCTCTAAATAGGAATTATTTGAGGTTCACCAAAGAGCCGCAGTAATTTAATTATCAGAGGCCATAGTGTGAGTTTATTTTAACCATCGCGATTTAACGCATCGACCGCGTTCAGCGCTCCGATTGGCCCTGGATTGGTGAAGGACCACTTCACCAATCCAGGGCCAATCGGAGCGCCGAACGCGGTCGATGCGTTCGATCGAGATGGTTAAAACAAACTCACACCAGGCCCACAAAGTGTTTATTAATATTTTTAAAAGCGCAAAATGGAAATTATTATAAGTTCGATTAAATGTACAGATATTATTATGCAGTATTTCTAGTAAAGTTGGATACTGCTGAACCATTAGAAGCGTCAAGAAAATATATTTGTGTACAATGTAGCTACTTCTTCTTGCTGTGTCCATAAGCACTGCCTTTCTTTTTACTTGGAATAACTTCCATTCCAAGTAACATTTTCGTAACGAAAAATTATTAATTACTTATTCCAGACTCGTAAATAACAGAATATCTTCTTCAATCAACTTTGAAATATAAAGTGCACTTTATGCTTTGCACTTAGTGAAGCTCTGTTGGAATAAGTTTAAATTATTTCAAAGAAACTTGTAGATTTTTACTTTACAAAGAGAAAAATTTCATTTATTAGAAAAATAATTTCTAGGTCTAGGTATTCATGACTGGCTCAAAATAAAATCGTGTCATGACTAGAGATCGGATATTCGGATACATCCGAATATAAATATACATGTATATTTACCTAAAGTTAATTTTTGGTTATGAAAGTATGGAAGCAGCTTTTAAAAACATATTTTTATGCCAGGAACACCGGGAATGCATATCTAGTCAGGTGCATAGTATGGAAGCGACTTCTAAATTATTAGCATTGCAAAACTATTCAGACACATGTTTATTTAGAACTCATGTTTAAGCCCCAATGCAAATATATGTATGTAGGATGTAAGGGAGGGGGTGGTGTGTGTTAGTAAAAAAAAGTAAACATAAATTAAGTGAAGATTATTTTGATACAAAAGCGCATTCCATATTAGCCAACGTCGCAACTTTAGGTAAATATGCATCCGAATATCCGATCTCTAGTCATGACATTTATATTTCACTGAATTTATAACTAACAGCTAAGATTCCCAAAATAAGATAGTTGTTACCTGTGATACCTAAGCGAGACGTTAAAGTCATGACATTTACAAGTAAATCCAACTATTATTAAAAAATGTGAAAGTTTGTATGGCTGGATATTCAGATAATAATAAAAATAAAAATAAAATAATTACTGACATAAATTATACAAAAAAAAAATGTACTCCCTATAGCTTCTGCGCTAGTGTACACTGTATTACAGGAGCTAGATGTTTGAATATTTGTTACTCAATCACGGAAAAATAGCTGAACGGATTTGGATGAAATTTGGCACATAGTTCATAACCTGAATGAACACATAGGGTACTATCTATCTCGGTAGTACATTCCCGTGGGATAATTTTCGACCTCCACGCTGGCGAAGCCGCTGGCAAAAACTAGTTCATAAACAAAACTAAACAAGCTATACTTGTCCTTGACATTAAATTGTTGTGTTAATAAAGTTAAAGGTCAGACAAGATAATAAAGGCCGGTGAATAATACTGCTTTGTTGGCCTATGGTAATTGTCTAGTGGTTACTAGAGCGACTCTTGAACGTAGATTTTGTTAAATAGTTGATACACTAACTTTTCTTCGCAGTACTGATGAGTATGTGGTCCTAGCTTCGATACCCAGATCGGGCAAAGTACTATTGGGGTTTACCATCAGAAATTTTTCAGTAGAAGCACGAAGTCTAGATGTTTGCCCGGTGGATTGCAATACCTTCTACATGGTATAAAACAAAGTCGCTTTCTCTGTCCCTATAGCCCTATGTATGCTTAAATCTTTAAAACTACGCAACGGATTTTGATGCGGGTTTTTTTAATAGATAGAGTGATTCAAGAGGAAGGTTTATATGTATAATACACCGACCTCCACGCGGGCAAAGCCGCTGGCAAAAGCCAGTTTAAATATGAACTTAAATATAACTAGCATAATGTGGGTGTACTAGGTATAGGTACACCTCAGCCTAACCCTTGGGCAAATACAGGCGTGATGTTATGGAATCCTGTGTTCGATTTCCCTAAGGCCGGGTAGTATTATTGAGTTTTCTATTTATGTTGTTCATAACTGGCGAAATGATTTGTGAATTAATACAACTAAGCAGGCAGTGTTGTACATTTAAACCTTCCTCTTGAATCACTGTGTCTATTGATTAAAACTGCATGGAAATCCGTTGCGTAGTTTAAAAGATCTAAGCGTACAACCAGGAAAAGCGACTTTGTTTTATACTTTGTAAGGATTATCTATACTCTACTCTACTTAAATATAATATATATTTATATTTTTTTATATTTTATATTATTATAAAGCTGAACAGTTCGTTTGGTTGAACGCGCTAAACTTAGGAACTACTGATTCGTATTGAAAAAATATTTCAGCGTTGGATAGCCCATTTATTGAGGAAGACTATAGGCTATATAACATCACGCTAAGACCCTTAGGAGCCGAGCAAAAAGAATAGATAAAGTCACAAATACGAATTACTCGCACGGGCAGGCGATTCACTACGACGGGGTGGGTCAAAACAGCAGGAAAAAGCTAGTTTCTAATACGTTTATGTCACTACCTAAACAAGTTAAGTCCAGGAAATTGGCTTAATAACAAGAAGTGCCCAAGTACAATGACTTTATCGTTGCTATCGTTGCGTGTCTCAATCCAGTAAAACAAAGACATTTACTAGGCCTCCTATTTGTGGGCTCTCTAGGGTACTTTATTTAGTGTACTTATGAGTTCACTCAGTAAATAATTTTAGATTGGAGTAACTGTCTCATTTTCAATATTATATTAAGTTAGGAAATGGCTTTTGCTTGTGGTTGTTTTAGTCGCTAATACACTTGCTTGTAACTTCCACTAAATTGTGCAAGTAGCCAGGAAGATATGTGACGTCTACCAACCGGCACTAGGCCTTCGTGATGGATTATGGCCCGTTAATTATGGCCTGTGTAACAGCCGTGGGAACATTTTAGGCTGATTATGCTGTGATGCCAGTAGCTCGCATGCCATTGTGACGTGACAGCTCCTGATTGCTAAATGCCACAATAAATGAAATTGAAATACATATTGTACTCTTGATATTTGCAGATGACATCGTGAAACTCACTTAATCGCTGCATGACCAGCAACAGATGCTGGACGGCCTACTTGTTCTACATAAACCCAGGTTCAACAAACACGTCATCCCGGGACCGATTGCTGTCATTGGCGATACTGGCAAGATCATTCATTATTCGAGAATACGTTTACGTCGAGCAAACTCTGCAGTTTGGTAAGAACAACTTTGAGAAGGAGGCTAACAGAAGAATTCAGCTGGGTTGGGCAGAATTTGGGAAGCTTCGTCTAGTCTTCTCGGCGCGTATTCCACTGAGCCTAAAGACTAAAGTCTTCAATCCGAATGTGCTGCCTGTTATAACCTACGGAGTTTAAACGTTGACATTCACGGTACGGCTATTCCTTGAATACCAGGGCGGGTCTCCCGGGCTACCAAAAATGTCGACATAGCTCAGAATAAGCAAGCTGAAGTGGCGATGGGCCGGGCCACATTAGCCGTAGAACCGATGACCTTTGGGAAAGACGTGTTCTTGAGTGCAAACCGTAGGATAGTTTCTATTTAGCTTTTTTGTCACTATAGTTTTACCCCAGTCATCATCATGATAGGCCTAGCCTTTTCCCAAATATGTTGGGGTCGGCTTCCAGTCTAACCGGATGCAACTGAATATCAGTATTTGACATGGAGCGACTGTCTATCTGACCTCCACAACCCAGCTACTGGGTAACACGATACCCCTTGATAAGTCTGATTGTCAGACTTTCGGGTTCCTGACCCGTAACGACTGTCAAAAATCCACGAATGACAGCCGGGACCAATGGCTTAATGTGCTTTCCGTGGCACGGAGTTGTCACGATATGAAAAGATGGTCACCCATCCACGGACCAACCGCCGCAAGCGTAGCTTAACCTGATCGAGCGACCAGTGGAGCTGTTATGACATAGCCACAAGCCCCTCGTATAGTTTTACCTCAGTAAGTCAAGTAAATTAACTTGCCAACGTCTGCACCTATATTTACTTTCCTAGCTTATTTACGTTGTAACCGCAGAGAAAAGAACCTCTTTTGTTTGCAGTTGGTTATTGCAAAGCCGGACTTTTAATAGTACAGTTAGGTATAGCTATAATTACCAAGGTTAGTGTGGGCAAAGGCTAGAAAATGGTAGGAGTACCTACTAGCCAGTTTCTAGAATTTGGTTACCAGATTCGGCAACTAGTTATCATTATTGTTCGGAATGAATTTAAGCTAAACTAGAAAACTAACTTTAAGGCGGATATTTCTTGAAAACGATCAAAAAGGTGGTTTTTAAAACCAGTGTATCTCTTTAACCGTAAATAATTTTGAAAGCAAAAATATATATGGTATTTTCAAGTTTATTTTGCATACAGTGATGGAACTCAAAACATAATAAAACACACTTTAATACATCAAGAAAATCATCAAAGTCACCTCTTAATTATCTTTAAAATCGGTTTATCCCTTCAATAACAATTACAATTATCGCTCATAACGACATTATTTAAAGTTACCAGGGCCTTAAACCCTCCAGCTATGAAGGTTTCGTCGTCAGTGGTGTCGATGACAGAGGAGACCTTTTCAAGGAACGAGTCTAGTGTACGATGTTGAACTGCAGGGGAAGATAAACCGCACAGATATTTAAGCTTTGGCATTTTATCCCTTTGACAGTCTTCGCTCTAACCCATAAGTTGTCAAGATGTGTTTCCCACTGCACCATCCGGGCAGTCTATTGACATCAAAACAGAAATCAATACGCCTCCTCCTCTTTTGACACTATGTATGGTAGATGCTCTGTCCCTACGATAAACGTTGTACCTGGAGTCAGGTATTTCGCCATCACTTATGCTATCATCTAGCCAAGCCTCTGTGGCAATAATAACATCGTAATTGCACAGCCGTGTAGGTAATTCAATTTTGTTTTCATGCCCCTGGTAATAGACATTGTATTGTTGTTTCT
Source organism: Polymixis lichenea (assembly GCA_949091785.1). Classification (NCBI taxonomy): domain Eukaryota; kingdom Metazoa; phylum Arthropoda; class Insecta; order Lepidoptera; family Noctuidae; genus Polymixis; species Polymixis lichenea. The sequence goes on along the minus strand of OX420943.1, from coordinate 18,633,708 downwards.
TATATCCGGTTTTATTAAAGAAAAACGGTTGTTGAATAATAATAAATAAATAAATAAATAAAAATGTTTATTGCAGACCACATGATCTATAAAAAAACACTATATTTTTTTTTTATTAAAATATAATAAAATAAGTACAATCAAAAATTTAGAACAAAGAGAAAAAAACATACAATTAAATAGCATACATACACACACACACAAACTCACGCCTTTCTTCTCTTGCAAATAAATAGGCACAAACATTTTACGCGGCTATTTCCAACCACCGCTTGTAGGTCTTGGTAGCGTACATCATATCAGTAATGTCCTTAACTAAGTTGTTTCTACACGTACCAACCCTGGATATGAAAGAGCCAATTCTGCTGCTCTGAATGGCATTGAACTAGTTTAGCCCTGCTTCCGCGAACATTCCAGAGGCACTACAATAGCGCTTCAACCCCATTAGGTGTCCTGCCAGGGGTACGGGTTGGGATCCCAAGCTGTTTCCCGGCCACCGTAGGCACGGGCTTGCGGACGGCGAGTAATGGGTAGCTCGCTGTCCGGTTAGGACCAAGGCCGGGTCGACGGCGCTTTGTGTTCCACGCGCGACAAAGAGATGTTAGCACAAACTGAATGGGCCCGCAAGGGCCGATGCCTGCCAGGGGTGCGGGTTGTTCGAAAGAAATACCGCGGCCCCTGGCACACAGGCAACTGAGGGAACACGGGTGGGTTTTAGTCAGCAAAAGTCTGACACGCCCTCCTGCTCAACCCAGAGGGGGAGAAGTTATTTTATGATATCCCACTCAAAAAAAAAATCCCCATTAGGAGTCTGTAGATATTGTTGTACTGAACACGTATGCAAAAACTTTGACAATACGTTCTGAACAGGTGCACTTTTGTTTGTACATTAGCCTTAAAAAATCTTCTGGCAAGTATGTTTCCCACAACCGATAGAGCACGACGTTGGCGATCGATATCCGCATCGTCTTTCATATTTGATGTCAGTATGTGACCAAGGTACTTGAACCTCCCCAAAACCCTCACCGTCAGCCCCCCAATGCACACTGGTGGAACATTTTGAGGCCCGACCTGAATGAGGATTTCCCGACCTGAATGTTATAAGTTCTGTTTTTCTAGCATAATGAACTAAGTCATCGTCTTTAACATACTGATCACAAATAACTAGCAACTTTCTTAAGCCCTTAATTGAGGAGCTGAGCAGGACCATATCATCAGCATAACTCAGGTTGTTCACATAGCGATCTTCCAACCTGAACCCTACTGGTGCCCTACTCAGTTCCACAATCAGGTCGTTTAGATAGATAGATTTATTTATTTGCATAGAATGTAGGTAACTAATACAATTAGGTGTTACAATGTTTTGAATCCTTATACATTCTGCCTCATGGCATGCAAAATTATTTTTAAAACTTAAACTACGATAACTATTCTATTTACTTTTAGCTATTTAATTATTTAATAAATGAACATTGTAAGCTAAATAGTCTTATCATTAAAAAAATCTGTTACAGAGTAATAGCATTTTTCAACTAGTAATTTTTTAAAGTACTTTTTAAATCTGCCTAAAGGTTGCTCTTTGATCATTTTTGGTACATGATTATAAATAAGAGGAGCCATGCACATAACACTCTTTCTCAATGATGCAGTTTTTTATCCGCCAATGCATAACTTGTCTTCGTATTGAGTTCTTAAACTTGTAGTCCTGTTTCTAGTATTTTTCAAAGTCGGGAATAAGTGATCATTTGTTTTAACAAAAATAGCTATTTCTAATATATATAGGCAAACAAAAGTTAAAAGATGATATTTTTTTAAAACAGGTACGCAGCTGTCGGTCACTTTAAGATTAAAAATGGTTCTAATACAGCGTTTTTGCGCCTTAAAAATATTTTCTCTCTCGCTACAGTTGCCCCAGAATATTATGCCAAACCTCAATACAGAAACAACTAGACTGTGGTATGCTATCAATACTGTCTGAACGTTAACTTTTTTGGATAAACTATATAATGCATATGCAGCTGAACTTAGTTTTTTGCATACGTCATCTGCTTGAATTTTCCATGTCAGTCCACTATCAATTGAAATTCCTAGAAATTAGGCATTATTGACCTTATCTATTGTTTGTCCATTATAATTTATATCCATATTTGTGTCAAATATTCTTTGATAGAAATGCATTACTTTTGTTTTATCTAAATTTATAATTAAATTATTTTTATTAAGCCAATTTATAAATTGTTCAAGCGTACTATTGACATTAGCTTCATAAGACTCTTTATTATGACATTTAATTATCAAAGTGCTGTCATCAGCAAAAAGGATAATTGGATTTGGCATTTGGCTTGGCAAATCATTTACATACAGTAAAAATAATAATGGGCCGACTACGCTGCCCTGTGGGACACCAAATTTGATATTTCTTGTAGAAGAGGTATACTTTTCTTCTTTTTTTGTTTTTACACATACTCTAGAAATTTCTGTAAATTGTTTGCGTCCTTCTAGGTAAGTTTTAATAAGATTAAGCACTTTTCCTCGTATACCATAAGTTTCAATTTTATTTAAAAGTATGTCATGATTTACATAATCAAACGCTTTTGATAAATCAGTGAATAAAGCACATACAGGTATTTTTTTATCAACATTTGGCATTATGATATTCAAAAAGTCGAAAATAGCCATATTAATATTATTATTTTTTCTAAAACCCTTCTGCTCGTTACATAAAATATTAAATTTTGTCAAAAAGGAGTATAATGAATTGTAAATTACTTTTTCTATTATTTTGGAAAAAATCGAAATTAAGGAAATTGGTCTATAGTTTGAAATTTCATCTTTGGCGTTCTTTTTATAAAGTGGCTTCACCTTAACAATTTTAAGTTTTTCTGGGAATTTTCCAGCTGATATACATGCGTTAATTACATGAGCTAGAGGGGCAGCTATATAACTACCGACATATTTTATGACCTTTGTAGAAACACCGTCATAGCCAAAGCTTTTTTTGTCTTTCAAAGATTTAATGATGTGTATGATATCTTGAGGAATTACTGGAGGTATAAAAATTGAGTGTGGATTTTCCTTTATAACATTATTAAGCTCACGTTGTGATACCGCAGCGACTTGATCTACGAAAAAATTATTAAAAGATTCCGCTATGTCATAAGGATCAGTTAATACTGTATTATTATATTTTATTTGAGAGATAGGTTCATTTATACTCTTATTGTTATTTATTATTTGCCAGGCTGTTTTAGGTTTATTTTTAGATTGACTAATCAAATAATTATTTTGCGATTTCTGAGTCAATTTAACAATTTTCTTAAATTTACGCGAATATTCAGTGTATAATGTATTATTTTCTTTTGATGGTTTTAATCTCTGTTGCCAAAGTAAATGTCTTTGTTTTCTGCTACAAATACGTATGCCTCGAGATATCCAAGTAATCTTTTTTTCAGATTTTATTGTGACTTTTTTAAAAGGAAAACATAAATTGTGTAATAATTGAAAAATATCCATGAAGTTATTATACGATTCATCAGGATCTTCTGTATTGTACACGTCGCAAAATGATAGACTTTGGAGATGATGTCTAAAAGTTTCAAGATTTTCAATGGAAGTGGCTCTTTGCATGGTGTGCCAAGATTTGAACAAGCAGGTTTTGTTTGTTTTCACATTTATTATTTGTGCAGTATGATCTGACAATCCAAAATCCTTTACTCTGTATTGACAACTTTGTTTAAAGTTGTGAGCAAAATTGTCAAGACAAGCATTGCTAGCAAATCGAGTTGCTTCATTAATTTGTAACTTTAGATTGTAGCTTAAGAGAAAGTATTTAAATTCTAAAGTAAGTCTATTATTTTTTTAAATATCTATATTGAAATCCCCGCATACAATTAGTTTTTTATTTTTAATACAATTTTTTTTCAAAATGGCATCTAAATTTTCATAAAATTTATTTAAATTTGTAAGCTTGGGGGGTCTAAACACACATATTATAATCAACTTTTGTTGAGTAAGTTCAATTGCGCAACACTCCATTATTCCCGCTATAGAGAACTTCATGACGTTTACGTAGAGATTAAATAAGTCGGGAGTGGTCAAACACCCTTGCATCATTGCCACATGATAACTTATGTCTTCAGACACAGAACATCCCCATCTGACATAGTTGGACTGCTTACAATACCGCATTATAATAATATAAGGCTTTTTGTTATTTATTATACACCGTGAAATTTTAATGGTTGTTTTCCCGCGGCAGAACAACTTGCCATAAGGAGTACTTTCGAAGCATAGAGTAAAAGTAAAAAAATAAGAATTTTTTGTTTTAAAATAATTAAAAAAATATTCATCAACTCGATAAAACACTACTCCTTAGTAACACTAGAGGTAAATTGTAGTTACTACTCGAATTGCACGCACCTCTGACAAAGGGAACAGCGATGCATAAATGTTCAAAGCGAAATAAACTCTCGCACGTGGTGATTTTTCACAATGGTTAATCTGCCATTTTTTGTTTCTAATATTTTATTTGTTTATACAACGATTGTATTGCCAAGACAAAACAATTTCGCTGCGGGAAAACAACCATTAAAATTTCACGGTGTATATATTACATAATATTGTCATTTAGATAGGTTCCTTAAATGGTATTCTATACTGTGCTTAGTCATTAGTATGGTAGTTTTAAAACGTATAAAATAAAATTACTATTAAATAAATTCGGCACACCAGAACTTTTAACTGTACTTCAAGGTGTGCTCAGGTACGTAATATCTACAAACATAACCAATGTATATACAGGGTGTTTGGCAGAGCGTTGAACATACGAAAATGGTGGTTAGGTGGGGTCATCTGCTACTTACTCAGCCCTAATTTATGTAGCCAAACACCCTGTATAGCGTTGCCAAACGGGAGCGTTACCAGACGGGCGCGACCCGTTTTTCCGGTCTTGCGCCTGCTGCTGCAACAATAATGCTCACAAAAACACAAGTTGGAAACACTTTCCCGCTTAAAACTAATATATGTGGATATTGAATCGATTTTTATTCTGCAAAAGAGGGCTGTCAGAGCCATCTATAACCTCCGCAGACGCGAATCTCTAAGGGAACTGTTCAAAACAATTAACACCATGACGGTACCTTGTCAATATATCAATGAAAACAAAAAAACACGAACGGAACAAAAAACGGAAAAGCCCACACGGAAAAATCTACATCTTTTTAGTAAGAAAAGTGACAGGCACAATTTTAACACTAGAAATAGGAACAAATTAGATCAACCATGTTTTAGATTGTCTAAAGTACACACCTCTTTTATGTCACTGTGTAAAATGTTATAATAAAATACCAGCGAAAAACTTTGGAAGTACTGCTCCATTTTCAGTGGAAAAAACGGCACCTGCTTATAACGAAAGCTATTTTCACTGGAAATGCAACATTAAAGTTAAAATATTAAATTGGCCTGAATCTGCGAGACTTCCTAAAATAACACATACGTTACGTAATTCCTTTGAAATGGAACAGTTCAAACACTAACTGCTGACGCAACATACTCTTTCCAGTTCTAGTAATTGGATTATTCCGGATTAAACCGGTTTGCACTGGACTTTTTAGAATTTTGAATCCTACGCTCCGTTTTCAAAGGGTAACGATAAAGAACTAAAAGGATAATAAATCTGGTTTTAACTGGATTTACGAGAAAAGTCGTTTGTGTAGCTTTTAAATTCGCGGGAATTGATGAGCCTTTCAATGGCCTCTCACAATTTTTTTAGACGTGGTTACATCGGCTATTGCATAATCTCGATGAAAGGGCATGTGAATATTTTAACGAGGTAAGTTTTAGCAACTTTTTCTTTAATTATTTTAGGATTACAGTTAGCGAGAGTTTTGGTAGGCATGTGTCAATTATTGTTACAGTTTTATACAATATTTTTATTTCACGATGCGACACGTGCTTTACTTGTGGTTACTTAGTGTACAATCACGATGTGAATGTGTGAGTGTGGGGCACTGTCCGAGACAATTTGTGAAGTCGGAAGTGTGTATGTGTGCGCGTGAGTGTTATGTGCTGACGCCTTATTCTATTATCTGAGTGCTGACACTGACACCACTCGTCACGTTACTTGGTTAGATAAACATACTTCAAAACGAATTCGAATTTAATTTAATCTGAAGATAATACTACATTTTCCCGACAAACACCGAAAACCAGTTCTTAGAGCTTTCCGTTCCTCATTTTACACCCGTAGCCTGTGGATATATTTTAGCTAGATATCGTACAGTGCCCTTCGCCTGTAGTTCAATAATGCTTTCAGGGTGCTAGTGCGCCTGCCTCGCTTCTGTAGCGCATCAGGCATGTCGATTGCTTTTATTCAGTAATGTACAAAATATGTGCGTCTTTGGTGCGCAGGGTGCGAGCCAGTACCAACAGCTTCCTTAGAGTTATTGCTGACAGGCTGGACTGCTGTATTGTAAGTCGTTGCTTAAGTATCTCAGCTGGAATGCTGCTGAAGTAGTGATTGTTTTGATGTGTGTGTGTTTGTATAATTGTTGCTGTAATTTTATCACTAACATAGCTGTAAGTTTATTTTATTATTACTTACACTTGAGTCTCGTTGTTACTCGCAATAAAGAATTTATTATTAATTATTATTACATCGAAAGAAGGAATTACGACATGACCCCAAACAAAGGATTATTTTCCCATTTAGCAATTCTTTTTAATGTTCAAGATTATATTGAAAGTTAATTATTTCTGAAATATACAAACAAAAGACCTGTAGTCACTAATTAATGTAGGAAGTAGGTTTCATTGTTTTTAACCGGAAAATCTTTTATTTTTTTTCAACCTATTTTGAAGAATATGCTTTGTTTGCTTTGTTCTCACGGTGTTTTTGCTCAGATTACAGAATAAAGGGGTTTTTGGTTATAATCATTATTAACGCCTGCAGCTGATTTTAATTTTTTTTTTTCGGAGTTTATGAATTTTAACTGTAGGAAATTCAACGAGTCCGAGACCGAGTTGTTTCAATATTAATACAAAGACTTTAAGGCTCTCCCACATAAGCGCGTTATTATTGCTCGATAATACCGGATGCGTTATTGCGATAATGCATCCCGATTCCTTGCTCACAATTGCGTTTTTATAGTCCGATAATTCTATTCCGTATTCGTGTTTTTGGCAGGTTTTTCCCTAATGTCGGACAGATTCGCCATTTTTGTGACGGTCACACTGTAAACATAGATCCTCTAATTACCGGACCCCACCGCGTTGTACCTACTATTAGTGATAAAAATTATTTGTCTGCTGATAAATCAATATCCATATTATAGGTTTTTAGAACACTCGTAACTGTCGGTAAAACCAAATTTCGTACTTGACGTATTGCTAGTACTAACGATCTCGCAGCTGCGTGTGGGATCACATGCATCCCAATACAAATGTTATAAGAACTCATATCGCAATATCGCAGGACAGAGGAACGCAAGCGTCCTATTTCTATTGCGTCGTTATTATCGCAGCAGTGTGTAACTTTGTAGCCGTCCTAATACATAATGTACTAAAAAACAGGTATTGCAATAACGCATCTGGTATTATCGATCGATAATAACGCGCCTTTGTGGCAGAGCCTTTAATCAGCACAAGGATTTTATGTCATTGCTTAATTTTCTAAACTACGAGTAGCTTTGGAACACATCACAGGCGTTTAAATCAAAATGAATTTCCTCACGACTTCACAAGCACTTTGTATTGACAATAAAAATAAATATCCCTCAATATTTAGTGCGTTATACGCATTTTACTCAAATAATAATGAAATAATGGAGACTTAAAACATATTAGAACCTTTTTGATCCCAAACAAACAGGTCTGTGGTCCTAACGTTAAAACGAAGTGTCAAAATGTCGTGACAATTTGTCCATTGAGTGAAGTAATAGAATTTATCAATAGCACGCCAAAATTACTTTCTAGTTTCCAAACAAAACAATAATAATGGACAACATACTAAATACTATTAATGATGAGATGATAGGATTGAACGATCTGCCTAAAGTAGACACATTCCTCGGGATATTAGATCTAAAGACTGGTGCCATGATAATTTCCGCTATAAGCGTGGTACGTAAAAGTTTCATGAGTTTTCATGTTTTGATTATGAATTTGTGTATCGTTTCTTTTGTTAGTAGGTATCAGTTTGGATGGGTACCTATGTATATGTCGTTAGTATGTGTATTTTTACCACCACATCTATTTCTTCTGCGTGTTGCTATCATTGTTGTACACAAAGGGTTGAGATTCCAATATATTTACAGGCACACATGAGATATTTGAGCGTTGTCCTCAGTTGGTCACTCAAATGTCTCGCTGGTGGTGGTGTGTGTGTTGGATCATTAAGTTCCCTTCAAAATGGTTGAGCTGAATGATGCTGATCCACACGTCATGTTCGTGAACGGGCGCCGCCAGTAGGGACAGGTCATCTCCTAGCTCCCACGGCTTATTTTAATTTCTGAATTGTTTTTTATTTTTGTTTTAATTACGGACGCTTTAATGTGCACGTCTTTTTACATCGTTCTCACATTGATAATTTCAACATAATGATGTAACCAACTTTTTGTAACAATACCATGATTTTAAAAGAGTGTCCATGGAGTTTCTTGCCCGTTCTTCTCCATAGGTACCTACGCTTTGGAATGGGCAATTAGCTTCATATTTCTAACTCACCGACCTTGACAATTCAAAAGTGCCTGTAATTGGTTTATTTGACATAAATGCTTTGAGTTTGAGTTTGAGTTTGAGTCCGCAATATTTCAAACTCTTTTGCTTAACTTCAATACAATACGGTACTATTTAGTAGGTTTCAAATCCTTCTTTAGGGTGAATCTAGTCGACATTTCTCCCATACAAACTTCAGGAGTGTATTACTCCACTTTTCGATAATGTATAATACAATAAAACAAGTGTATAGTCTCCTAAACCAAGTCGGTACCGATAAGGCTCATAATAATATATCTTAACGTGCAGTAAACTTTATTAGTCATTGATTTATGCAGCGGTTTCTTCTAAAACTCGATCTTCGTAAGGACTTTTCTTAATTCTTTACGCGCCTGTTTTACTATAAATGATGTTAATGAGGTACCAGGGAAGCCACATGTGCAGAAGGAATTAATGCCAAACTTCCCTGTGAAGACAGGGAAGTTTGGCATTAATTACGTAGACTTTTATGTTATAATGTGTTTTTTTGATAAGGACACGTTTGATGTAAGTTTTAAATTTTCCATCGCTAAGTTCTGTAACCGACTTTGGCAACTTCCTATAGAAGCGAATACTGTTTATTAGAAACTAGCTTTTGCCAGCGGCTTCGTCCACGTGGAGGTCGGTGTATTATACATATAAACCTTTCTCTTGAATCACTCTATCTATTAAAAAAACCCGCATCAAAATCCGTTGCGTAGTTTTAAAGATTTAAGCATACATAGGGATATAGGGACAGAGAAAGCGACTTTGTTTTATACTATGTAGTGATGACTTGCTAGTTTTAGTTAATCTAAATTTTGGAATCACAACTTCATCTTTACTACGTCTCTTTGAGGAGTGGCTTGAGAGGTGGCATGGCGTCCTCACCTTCCGCCTGACACAGGTCCCTACCGCACACGGCTGTTTCGGGAGGTTCCTGTTTCGCATAAGGCGGGAAGAAACGCCATGTTTCCATTGTGAGGATCGCCCTGCGGACACGGTGGAGCACACGGTGGAGGTCTGCCTGGCTTGGGCGGGGCACCGCCGTGTCCTCATGGAGGCAATCGGCGGCGGTGATCTCTCGCGTCCGGCCCTGGTCCAGGCCGTGGTACGGAGCGAGAGTGCATGGCTAGCAGTCGCCTCCTTCAGCGAAGCAGTTATGCTAGCAAAGAGGGAGGCGGCGCACGTGAGGGAGATGCAGTACATGCGCTGTCACGGCCGTGGCCTTCGCAGGAGACGCCCTGGGCGTCGGGAATCCCAGGCTGATTCCCGGCCACCGTAGGCTCGGACTCGTGGACGGCGAGTAATGGGTAGCTCGCTGTCCGGTAAGGACCAAGGCCGGGTCGACGGCGCGTTGTGTTCCACGCGTGCCTCAAAGAGATGTCAGCACCAACTGATGGGGCCCGCAAGGGTCGATGCCTGCCAGGGGTGCGGGTTGTTCGAAAGAGATACCGCGGCCCCTGGCACAAAGGCAACTGAGGGAACAGGGGAGGGTTTTAGTCAGTAAAAGTCTGACACGCCCTCCCGCACCACCTAGAGCGGGAGAAGTTATTTGATGACTTCCCACCCAAAAAAAAAAATCTTTACTACGTGTATTTAGATTATGGAAGTCGCATCTTTTTTTGAAAAGATCTAAGTTTTTGCGAACATACAAGATATTTAACGGGATTTATCCTTATGAAAAATATCGCTAATGCATCAATTTCCATCTGCTCAAAATGTAAGCAACTTAATGAGCCGGGGTGAATGAGGGGTCAGAGTGCTCATGTTCTCTTCGAGGAAATCTCGAAATGGGTGATTGACACTTCCCGTGACCCAAGGGCTGGTTTCTACCTTGGCCAGCGGCTAAGCATTGCCATACAACGTGGTAATGCCGCCAGTCTCTTGGAAAAATTACCAGTTGACAGCTATGTGGATGAATTTTTCGTTGCCATTTTTTAATTTGTGAATAGGTTTAGTTAAGAAGAAATTATATTTTAAGTTGTTAGAAAAAAAATTATTAATCCTTCAGGTGTAGGAGAGTTGCTAAAAGCTGTATCAGTAGAGGCAGTCGGAGTTCTCATCCTCGAGAAAGGCCTAGAGCTTAACGTAATTATGTGGCTGCATTTGGTATGAGCTGCGCAGACTAAGAGTCGTATTTGCATTTTGTTCTTAGTCTCTTTTTTGCCAGCTGTGAGTCTACTGTACTCATCATCTTGTAAAAACTCGTGTATTTTTTTTAAACACAGAACGACATTGTTTTAATACCAACCGTGGCCTTTTTGTTGTTATTTGTACATTTGCTAGGCAAATCGTTTTGTATTTGCCTAATTTAGACTGTAGAATTGTTAACGTCTCCCTTAAGTAAAGATTTTCAGCCTTTAATTTTCGCTTATTGCGAGCAATCACTGCTCTGCGTACTGCAACTCTAGAATGGGATGAAACAGAGGAAGTAGTCGGTGTGCAACAGTTTTTAATCGTTCATTTTGTTCGTTAATCTTGTTATCTTCACGGTTGTTACTGTTTTTTTCTTGTACCTACATACTATTAATTTAAGACTGTTCGTTTCTACTAAATTATGTAAATAAAAACTAATATACCTGTTATAAACGCAATGAGTGTTGATCAATTTTCAAAATTAAAGCCATTTCTACTGTTAGAGCATTAGAGCAATTACCCCGCAGAAGATGGCAACAACATTCTTGAATACGTACCCGCCAAAAAGACTGACGTCCGTTCCTACAGCTAAACACACCGGTACAATGTATATACTTATTACATTTTTTCCGAGACAAGGGACGCATAGCAAAACGGCTTATTGTGGGCTGTCCCTTTGTCCGGGATTTACTCCAAATATGTAATGTGTGCGAACCGTTAATAATTGTGTGTAGCTTTTTATTTTGTTCGGTATAAGAAAGCTGATTTGTGGGTAGATGTTTAGAATGAAGTATTTCTATTGACTGCCTTGTTGATTTAGTGGTGACCATGAGCAGTACCTGTAGGTACTGTAGTCATGGGTTTATTCCCAGGTTGGGCAAAATGTTATTTTGGCTTTTCCATCAGCAATGTCTCAGTAGTACCCTGAAGGGTAACTGTGTGACCGACTAACAGTACGAATGGCTTTCATTTTGACACGACATTCATTGCGTTTTTTACGTTGTTGAACAGATTTTTTTAGGACATGAATCAATGGGTTAGAAAAGTACTAATTTGGAGAGGAAGTGGGCCGTAATCTTTCACGCGGGCTGTGGCGGTATCTACAACGTGAGATGCGAACTACGCATCAAAGACGTCAGGTCACACAAATCCTGCATCGCGCAATCAGAGTTAACCGCATCTAATAAATATACAACATCCCGAAATCAACCGTCGGGCAGGTGCCCACCAGTCACAACACCCGTCTAGTCGGAGGATTCTCCCTTTCTATAGAAGATGAGTGAACTTCACACCCTGTTCCTCATACGTCATACCTCTATAGGTCAAGTAGTAGGTAGATGTCACATGTCTTAGAAGTTTTGGTTCTAGAACATGCCGGGTTCTTTACGAATTTTTCCTTCACCGTATTCAGAGCAGTGGTAATGAAATTAAATACACAAAGGAAAGGGTCTGCCTGGTTACGAACTCACGATCTACAACTCGGTAAGTCGGAGGCGATACCGCTGGGCTACCACTGCTCTAATGCCGGGACCAACGCGCTAATATAATTAAAAGTACGGCTACTTTATAATCTATTACAGATTACAACATTTTATCTTTCAGGTTCACCCTATGGTGTACGGGTGCACGTTCTTCATGCCCATGAGTTATCTCCTCCTCACAATCTGGATACTGCTGGTGATGTTCTTCGCAGCTAGCGTTGTGTTATTTGTTGGACTTATCAATGTATGCAGGAAAAAGTAACAAAAAGAAAATTCAGATAAACCAGAAAAAGTATGCGCTTCGATAATCTCCGTGTTTCCGAATTATCACAAACTTCACAACAAAGAGTAACCCCCCACATAGGCATAGTTTATTTTAATTGTATATTATGGCGCATTTGCAAGAAGCTTCCTCATCTCCCGACTCTTGCTCGAGCCAGCTCGTTTTGTGATGGAAAATCCTCATGGATGTTCTCAGCCTTGGGGCTACCGAGGGGTCTGTCAGACTTTTACTGACAAAAACCACCCAGTGTTTCCTTCCCACATTTGGACCAGAGGTCATGGGCACTTGTGCACCTTCTACGATCCCCGGCCCGCATTTGCGGGCTACCTCAAGGCCTGTTTGGGGGGAAGAGGGCGCTGCCCATCCTCCGCCGATGCCCGGTTCGCATGTTGCGGATCGGGAGAGTGGTCTCGATCACTATGTGCCTCTGTGTAGCCTCTTTCTACGCCGACAACCCCGTAGGTTGACCTGCCATTTTCAAAGAAACTTTATCTGTTGGATAATCTGTCACTCAAAAGTTCTTAAAAGTATTTTGGAATTGAATACAGAGATTTTCTACGTTTATAACTATGGTACTGCAAAGTAAGTAAACACTTACATTGTTGAAACAACTCTAGATTTCATCAGCGTGCATAATACCGAAGATAGACGATGATTGCTGAAATGCATACTATTTCTGGTAAATCTGCTAATTATTCCTAGTAACCTACCATTATTCAGGCCAAATTTTTCCTCTTCAGAATGATATTCTACTCATCGACATATGGATCTGGTACACCCTGGTATTTATAGTGTTAATGCTTATGCTGATGTGTTTGTTGGCTCTGGTATTTACTGCAAGTAAACAGAGGGCCAAGATTCTTGTAGTCATATTGGCAATGCTCTGGTATATATGTGAGTATGTTGTAGTTACTTCAGTTCATAATCTGCCTAACTTTTTCCCAACTATGTTGGCAACGATCTAACCGAATGCTGCTGAATACCAATATATTACATGGCGCGACTGCCTATCTGACCTCCACAAGCTGGCTCGGTATCGTGTTGCCCAGAAATTGGTTTCTGGGCAAAACGGTACCCCTTGGTAAGACTGGTTGGCAGACTGTCGGGCTTCTGACTACCCGTAACGATTGTCAAAGATCCAATAATGACAGCCGGGACCAACGGTTTATCGTGCTTTTCGAGGCAGGGATCGACCTCGATCTTTGCCAGCTTTATCAAAAAATTGACGAGCATCTCTAAATATTTTTATCTTGATGGCTCATTCGATAGCCCATGAGATGAAGATGTTTTCAAATAATTGGTTTGCTAAAAGTGAAGTGAAAATAGTCATGGTAAAACTTTGAAATAATCAACTTTGTTGATGGTGTAACTACGACAAAGTTTTAATTTTGTTATTTAACGTTTAATGTAAGAACTATGAAGGAATGGTTTCTCCCAATCTCGATTTCTTCCATGTGTATTTTATGTGGTTCCTGGTTTACTGATGCTTTCGTTGATTTTCAGTAAATTATTAAATAAAATATTGTAAAAACTATTATGTCATTAAGGGCCCGAACACACGTACCCCAACCACACGACGGCTGGCGCTAATTTGTACGAAAATGAATAGTTCATTGAAAGGAACACATTTGGCGATCAAAACCCACGGTGTAAGCGACGCCAACCGCATCAAGTCTATGTCACAGTCACAACGCAACCACCAGCGAGACTGTACTCTGGCGACTGGCCACATCGCAAACACAACGTTGCGTCGAGAATTTGATTGGATTTTTCAACTTCTAGAAGCTGCAGCGACACTATTCACACGTGACCACTTCTTGCCCACATTTTGTCGCTGCTATGTGGTGTGGTTGTGGTACGTGTGATCAAGCATAGTCATATGACAGGCATCACGATCATAGCTGCTAAACATAAATTCAGGTTTGATTAAAGTGTAGATTATTATGATGATTATTTAATTATCATAATAGTATGAGATGATTCCTCTCGCACATTATTATCATGGGCCATGATATTGCACCTATATTATCATAAAAGCATCATAAAAATGCTGTTTGGTATATTGCTGTCCACGAAATAAAATAAAAGAACAAGATTGAAAAACGTGTCGAAAGTTAGAATGTATATTTTTTTATTTTCAGTAACAGTGTACTTCATATTGGTTGTGAACAGTCATCGCAAGGCACTTATCGATGCGACTGGAACGACTCCATCTATAGATCATTCGCAATCACCAAATTTGCCACGGTCACCAGATCCTTCAAAGCCTACAGATCCTCCAGACGTCACAGATCCTCCAGACGTCACAGATCCTCCAGACACTACAGATACTCCAGACGCCGCAGGTCCTATAGACCTTGACGCTCTTTCTGGTTCCCGGAGACGCAAGGACCAGTTAAAGGCGTTACGCAAGGCCAGTGCAAAAAGTAATTCAAAACAATAGCTTTGCTTATTAATACATTTATTTTTTTATTTACTCTATGACACCGGCTCCACAGGATGACCGTGTCACAATGAGTCAAGTTTGGTTCCGTGGAAGGGGACGAACCCAGTCGGCCGATGGTAGGGCCCTATTGGAGCATGACTGTTCATCCCTGGCCCCAGGAGAACGATACACTAGGGGCCAAGGTTTGTCACCAAGACCACATATTGCTCAAGCAGGGAATAGAATGAAAACATAGACGTTGAAAAGCTTAACAGCGAAGTCAAGGTTTCTACCGACTAAGGATTGTAGATATTTGGTTATCAAATTGAGATATGAGCCACTGATTAAATGGACATTGTAAGGACCAATATTACAACGCCACTGTACGAAGTTGTAAAATCATTTAGAAACGTCTGGACTCGCATATTAATTTGTCCAAGTCTCTGTGTATTACAGTAATTTATTAAGTTTGTAAATTGTACCTACCCATAACATAGCGTGATAGCGTGTGACGATACAAATTAAAAAAGAATTCAGTTTATCAGTGTTATAAATGACAAAATACGTTACAATAATACACATTTTACATTTAACATATCTTTGCCCATATCTTTGTTCACAGCAAATGTTTCATGATCAGGCTTTTCAATATTCATATAAGTTTATCAGCTTATCATTGCCCACTAACCACTGCTTGCCCACATTTGTGACAGTTATGTGGTGTGGCTGGCCACAACTACTAACAGAATTTATCCTGATCGAATGCTAACCAGCTAGATACAAGAGTTTGTCAGCGTTCTAAATTACAAACAAAATAGGTACTACTACCTACTATTGATCTAAGGGCTGATTTTTCAATAGCCAGATAACTTTTATATAAGGAATAAATCTGACAGTTTGGCATATTTTCTATACAAAAGTTGTCAAACTGACATTATTTATTCCTCACATAAAAGTTAGGTATCTGACTATTAAAAAATCAGCCCTAAGACTATTACTAGTACTAGTACTAGTAATAGTACTAGTAGTATAGATCAAATAACAAAATACAACTGAATATGACTCAACTATACTAATATCATAGAGAGTTATTTGTTTATATGTTTGCAAGTTTGTATGTAGGGGGTAATCTCCGGAACTAATGGTCCAATTCAATTTTTTTTCACTGGTTGAAAGCCGCATTCATTGTGAGTGCTATAGGCTGTAAATTATATTTATATCTGGCACGTTAGCCGAGCTTGCACAATGTTTGTCTAACCAGGCGGATTAAAACAGAGTTATTTGCATGCGCTGCCTAAAGAGTTGTATATAACTGAAAATAATGTAAGGCAACTTGGTCTGCCTTAAATAGTTCTACAAAAAAGTCCGCGATACCATATTTTTTATTTTTTATTTTAGCAGATATAGTAGCCATTATGTATTAAAAAAAGTTTACTATGTTTAGATGATAATTAAACAACCAAATATTCATTCTTATTAAAAAAAAAATATCATCACAGGGATATCATATCCCATTTCTTCCCATGGGTGTCGTAGAAGGCGACTAAGGGACTTACTAGACAATGGGCAGCAGCGTTCTCTATGCATTAGACCACCATACTGCGATCGCCAACCCACCTGCCAAGCGTGGCGATTATGGCAAAACACCCGTTTTAGGAGAGGCTTATGTCCAGCAGTGGACGTCTTTCGGCTGATACTGACGATGACGATGAGGATATCATGGAGATAAGATTTGCCCTTTATAGGTAGTATGTCAATTGGTTAAATAGTACGAAGATAACACGCGCTAGGGAATCTAGCACCGAGAGTTCGCAGCGACTCGCTAGCCAAACTAAACATCTCAGAGCCGGGCCCGGGAGTCTAGCGCTGAACATGCACAGCGTCTCTCTGAATTAAGGCAGTATGTCTCTGCAAACGTTGGTAAATCAGTACAACATCAGTGAACAGGCTTTTGATGCATTGATGACAGCGTAACGAACAATAAAGGAATTTTTTTTTGGGACGCCCCAAGTGGCACAGAGAAAACATTCCTCGCTAATTTAATATTAGCACATGTTAGGCAATCCGGAAAAATAGCTCTGGCAGTGGCTTCTTCAGGGATTGCAGCTACTTTATTGAGCGACGGTAAATCTACATACTCCCACTGACAGTTTCATTGGAGCAACAGTCGATATGTTCGATATCCAAAAATGGGCCCCTTAGTCAGTTGTTACAAGATACGTCACTGATAAAATGTGACTAATGTACCATGACTGAGCTCATGTTGAAGCAGCCGATTACTTAAGGACTTGAGAAACTCAGTCGCTGCAATTTATAGATGCAGTTTATCTATAAGTTGCTACAGACTGTGAACTATATGACCCAGACTCTAATTTATAACGATTTCCGCAGCGTTAGCGCCCATGGTTGGAGAAGAAAGAGACCGTTTTCCAAATTTAAGCAGCTGTTGTGGAAAATCGTTATCCGTATTTCAGACTCTCATGTTAGTGCGTAAATTTATGGTTTGGATTATACTCCATAGGGGTGATGATTTTAAACACGCCTTGATGACGTCCGCACATTTCTCTTTTGTGTCAGCTGAAAGTCACCAGGAAAATAAAAGTGACACAACCCATGACAGCAACTGAGTTTCTCAAGTCCTTAAGAGTTCGATCCACTTCTTCAACATGAGCTCTGTGAGTCCATGGTACATTCGTCCCACATTATCATTATGATTATTAAGTACTTAGGCATTGTGAGATCCAGGGTGTACTTAAATAATGATGGTTTCAGTACCTGCGAGTTTCGGTCAAAGTAGACCACCAGACAGCTTCAGGTGTGCTCCTATTTATGATGTCTGCTAAGAAAAGTTTAATTTATTTGTTTCAACGACGCAAAGACATAACGCTATCATAGGTATCCAGTGGCGTGCACAGAGTTTTTAGACAGGGTAGGCAGAAATTTAATAAAAGGCAAAAAAAAAACAGAACAACCGATTGCTGTACCTATACAGCATGCAACCTGTGAGGCAAATAAATGAATCATATTGTTTTGTATTGAATTTACGATTGACTTTACCTATAGTTTGTACGTTCACGTTTCACGATACTTGTTGTTTTTCACCGCCAGATAGTTTTGAAAATGCATCATTTTTCTTTTCTCTTTACACACATCACCTGAACAACTTTCACAGTGAATATTATCTATTTTTCACACTATTTATCAATGTTAAAATCTTAAATACATGCCATCATAGCTCACAACCAATACAAATATATCAAAACAAACAATGGCGTCGGAATTACTCGTCGTATATTATGAAAATAATACGACAAAGATATAATGGTTATTTATGTAGTCACAATTCAATGTAACAATGCTACTTTTTAAAATAGTGGCAGAACCAACTTTGTTCGGAAATGTTCGGTAAGTTTCGTAATTCGACTCGTTGTTAAAAGCCAGTGACTACCCTGTACGGTTGTGTGCGTTATTTGTTACGTTGTGTGCCACGTATGTATAGGAACACACTGATTACATCTGCATGACCACGAGAGCACACATACAAACATTAAGACACGAATAGTTCGTGTCTCTCCCGAGGCACTAAGCGGCGCTAGTTCATCTCAATGCGAAGTTGCGTCAAATTGTACGAACGAACGGGATATTGTATCGATGATGCTAATGATACGACCGGCGCTCGACAGGTGGCGCTGATTTATGAATAAAGATTTTTTGTTTATTGACAAAATAATATTAGTTTTACATATTTATCTGATTTAGGTAGGGTAGGCAGTGTCTTTCTGTCTATATGGACTGCACGCCACTGTAGGTATCTATAGGTAAATGAACTATGGCAGAGGAAAGCTTCTTCCAGATTAGATCAAACTGGTGTGATTTATCCTTTCATTAAAATTTATTGAGGTAGTCAGAAGTCTGACAACCAATTATAAGGGCTGTCGTATTCCCCTGTAATTGGGCTGTGGAGATTACATAGGTAGACGCTTCATGTCATTTACCCGTACATATCGTAATATGTACTAAATAGAAACATTAATTGGCTTTGTTCAAGGGTTATCGTCTCACCTAAGAACTATACAGTCAATGAAATCAATATTTTTTTTAATTTTTAATCCCCGGCCAAGTTAAAATCTACAAGTCCATTGATACAGTGTGTAATATCGAAGATGCAGTCCGCTATCCGCAAGATTTTTTAAACTTTTTAATTTTTTTTAATCCATCCAAAATCAAAGTCAAAATCAAAATCAAAAGTCATTTATTCAAATTAGGCTGAGAATCAGCACTTTTCCAACGTCAAAGTACATGAGACAGTCCCCCAAAACGCCCACCCTTCATCCGTGCTGCCACCTCACGAACTGGTATTGAAAATCGGAAAGCCTACCACGATTTTAAGAAATTTAAGTCAATTTCACCTGTGTAATGGCACAGGCCTACTAATAAATTATTTAAAAGACAATTTAATAACAGCGAACATTCTCATCGGACCAGGAGCGCCAGCTAGCGCAGATCCCGAGGCTTCAAATAATTTCCACGGAGCTGCCTATATCGTTCAAGCGACTCCAGATTCCCGTTTAAACATCATTACCCCTGACTATTATGTGCCAGAGACAAACATTCTCTTTAGTTGGCATTGACCTACGAAAATAATGTTTTACCCATGGGCAGGTAGAGTTGGTTTATCACGATTTGGATCAACCGAAACCCAGGTTATTCTGTTACCGGAAAATAAAAACAACCTCAAACATTGTATACAGAGAAGCTTTAAATTAAATACCTGTTTAACTTAGTTAGATACCTACCAAAATTAAATTGGATAAAGTTTTTTTACCTATAGAAACCTACAATATCAGCGAGTAGGGACTGTATCTTTGAAATTCACGCAGACGAAGTCGCGGGCGAACTGCTAGTGTTTTATAAGACACAAACACCTCCCTCTTTTGAAGAAACTCTGAATCTGTCACTCAACAATAAAGAAAGTTCAAAACCAGATGTAAAGGCTTTTTAATATTCATTCATATACGTTTATCAGCAGATCATTGTAATTCCAGCTCTATTCAACAGGAGGTTGCGATGTTTTTCGAATCTCCAGCCAGTATCCGTAGGCCACTAATATGAAGTAGGCGAATATCACTGAAACAAACAGAAGAAATATTATTAAGACTTAGAATATCGATATAGCAATAAAGCAAAGTCTTAGTATACATTGTATGGCATCGGAATCCAGTGGACATTGTTTATTTACAAAATCAAACCAAAAATCAGCCCTTTTTGAACATTACAAAAATCAGGCCCCCAAACGCGCGCCTGCTATCACTTTCTACTGTTTTAGCTGATAAAAAGTGGCGCAATAATCTCCCCAACAACACGTCTATACATTGATAACACTCCGTAATTGTGCATCTCTGTCGAATAAAAACAATTTTACTCAATGATTCTAATCAAATCCTAATTTTTTACAAAAAATGTTGGCTTAGAAAAACATTATGAAGTAATCCGTCTGAAATCCTTCTGTTCCAACGTCACTGAATCTCCGAATCACAAAGATTTTTGTATTTAATCTTCCCAGATAGCACAACCGTTGTCAGAGCTAAGAATATTTTCGAATATTTTTATCTTGAAGTAACTAAACCATCTATTGTACCTTTTTTTAATATTCAGTAGAGCGAATATAGACGGACTAGTGAGCGACTACCTTTCATTTCTTTGCGTAAATGGTACCCTGATCTTCTTATATAAAAAACTGTTTTATTTGAACTTGATTTACGCAATTTATTTGACAAGTTAACGTTCTATTTAAGTAAGTAGTGCCATAGTATAATAATATGCTTCGCCAGAGTTAGAAATCTGAGACACAGTGGTCACGTGGGAGATCTACGTCATTACTGCTGTGTTGCCAGTAGTGTGTAATAATAACTCCCCACCAACCTTTATTACATTTGCGAATCCGATAAAACAATGAGGTTTTCATTAACAATAACGTTGGGATATATTTAAATTGAATTGTTTTGTTTGAATTAACGAAACGACAATTTAAATGCTTTACACAGAAATACTTTTTATCAGAATGGTGACAGAAAATGTTTCCATAATTTCGTGTTTTGTTCAAACAGTAGCAACTGGATGGTGACGTAAGCGTGTGTCACTTCCGGAATTAGAGGCCTTATTTTTACACCATGATTGCACTTACAAGATTAACCTGTAACTCGCAACATCTCAAGTATCCTACAGATGCGTTGCTGATTCTAAATTATTATCAATCAGTTTATTTCAGATAAAAATCAATCCATACAAATTACGAATTATAAAACAGAAAAATAAATTATCATAAATATTGTGTTAGTCAAGTCTTATGCACTATGTTAGTCAACACCCATCACAATATGCATCCATTTGTTTTCGTAGGTATCATTAACCGCTCAACAGCCGGATGACATTTGACTTACTACTTGGGGGGTCCCCGGGGACCCAACAGCTAGTTAGTGGTTAAGAAGGAGTACCGAGAGATCATAGCAACCATCAACACCGATTTCTTCGGTAACATCAATGACATGAACATAAAGTGGCACTTCAACGCTCCTGCGTGGCCAAGTGCAGACGGTCTTTGGGAAGCGGGGATGAAAAGCCTCAAATATCATCTAAAACGTATCATCGGTGATCAGAAACTCACTTACGGGGAGTTTACTACGCTACTATATGAAATCGAGGCATGTCTGAACTCAAGACCTTTCTGTCAGTTGACAGAGAGCCCTGGCGACGACGTCCTTATCGGGACACTTATTAATCGGTGGCCCACTACTATCTAGACTACAGACCAATCCAGATCACATGAATCAATCAACACGGTGGTAACTCATTCAATCAATCAATAAACAGCTTTGGAAAAGGTAGTCAAGCGAATATCTTCAGCAACTGCAGGCTAGACCATTTTGCGCCAAGCACCACGTCATCAACTTCGAAGTTCCTACTGGAACTTCGAAGTTGATGACGTGGTGCTTCTCAAGGACGAAAACTTGGCACCCGGCAAGTGGGCGTTAGAACGTATTTAAGTAGTTCATCCAGGAAAAGATGGCTATGTAAGAGTAGTCAGTTTAAAAACGAAGACTACCATCATACAATGCCCTGTCACTAGACTTTTGTTGTTACCTGTAAAGAAGGACACAACACAGGATCAAAATGACAATCATAAGAATTCAGACGAGCGGAGCAAGAGAAAGCGACTTCCTCGCAACAATCTATCATTTAAGAGCCTATTCAGTAGTTTCTTATTACTATTTTTCATGTTAGTATCACCTAATTCAGCGCAAAATAATATACCTAATCATGAATCGTATAATGTGACGTCATTAAACGAAAATCAAGCTGTTTCCTTCGACAGTGTATCAAATCTTCAGTGTATCCAGGATACATGGCGTCTAGTTGTCTACTACAATATGACCACCTACCGGAAAAGATCATCTGACATCAAAGGTTACGTCAACCACGTCAAATCATTATGCAATATCCATGCAAGTAAACAATATCCGAGTATCATTCTTCAGTTAGAGCACGAGATTAGCAAAATTGAACACTATTATATGTTAATTAAATATCAAAGTCCAAGTAGGCAGAAAAGGTGTGCGTTACCCAGGCCAGATGTTGTCGAAAATGGTCATTTGAATCTTATAGATAATTAGTTTTGCGGCTTCTGTAATTGTTGCGCACATTTTTAAATTTGTTGCGCATATAGTTTTTTAATTATTTCACAAAAACATTTCCTGCTGGGGTAACGTTACCCCAGCCAGACCTTTTTCTTTCTAATGGGAATATTTAAATAATTACTAGCTATAAAATTAGTTGTCTAGATGAAGTAAATGTTGTGCCTTATTTTGTATTTGTTCTTTCATCGGTTGCGAAGTTATTCGAGATTTTGCTGGGGTAACGTTTTTGGTTTTGCTAGATCTTTGAAATGGTTAAGCGGATTCTTATCATATTTTGTACATGGCTTCTTAGGAATTAGTTTAAATTTGTTCTGCAATAAAAAAACCAAAATAATACATAGCTTAAAGGTTATTTCATTAAATAGAAAAACACTTCAATTGGTACCAGCACTCTCAATAAGAGCTCTAAAGACTTACTTTAAACGTTATTTTAAAGCTTGTAACTGCCTTCAAATGTACGTGAAGTTTCATTAGTATCCTGTAAGTATTTAACAAGTTATGATGATATTGAGTTCTTCACGAGCACGGTCTTGATGCGCGCGGTGTTATTTGGCCACTGGATTGGATATATGAACTGAATGTTATGTCAATTATTAGTTTTTTAGTTCAGTTGTATATCAGTAAAATTTCAGCTCAGTACATTGGATAATTAATGAGATAATACGATTAAAGTCATTAGGAAGTGAATGACCGTGGTAACCCGACCAAGTTTAGGTGGTTACGAAAAAGCGAAAACGCAAAACATTATGGTACCTTCTAAAATATGTAGGATAGTGTTACAAATTTAGTACAGACATGTACACAAGTTTAAAAAAAACTACGTGATTATTAAATATTTTTTATTGACAGGTAATATAATCATTTCAATTGAACTTTTAAAGTATTATTAAACTTATACTTAAAAACAATCACAGATTAAAATTACAGATAGTAATTTTGCTTTTTTGAAATTTTCTATTATTTTTTAATTAAATTATAGATTTCAGTATACACAGTACACAGTTACAGTTTTTATTTAAATATACACATATTGGACTGTGTAATGATCACAGACAATAAATAATATACAATGGTTTTTTTTTCAGTTAACACTAAACTTACGGTGCGTACAAACTATATAACATAACATGTTATATAACATTTTTCATAGTGTGGTCATGTTATTTAACATTGTTGTATAACATTTTACATAGAGTTGTAGTGTTATATAACATGTTACATGGTCTGTACGCACCTTTACGTGTGTCTACTAATACCTACTTATATCAATTAAAATCACAGATCAATGGTAATATTAAATGACATCACAATGTAGTAAAATGCTCACAGTTAGTCCTACTGTTTTGTTGTCTCATTTCAAATATCCTTCACCCCACCCCTTCCGCGTCCCACCGAACGACATGTTATATCAGTGATTTTTGATAAGTTTGTGCAACTGGACGATAATAATAATGTTTTCATAGTAAAGATATTATTATATTATTAATGTATTTAACAGTGTACGCGTCTGTACCGAAATTGTAAGGTGTATTGTACTAAACATTTCAAAAGATAGTATAATGTTCTGCGTTTTCGCTTTTCGTAACCACCTAAACTTGGTCGGGTTACCACGGTCATTCACTTCCTGATGACTTTAATCGTATTATCTCATTAATTATCCAATGTACTGAGCTGAAATTTTACTGATATACAACTGAACTAAAAAACTAATAATTGACATAACATTCAGTTCATATATCCAATCCAGTGGCCAAATAACACCGCGCGCATCAAGACCGTGCTCGTGAAGAACTCAATATCATCATAACTTGTTAAATACTTACAGGATACTAATGAAACTTCACGTACATTTGAAGGCAGTTACAAGCTTTAAAATAACGTTTAAAGTAAGTCTTTAGAGCTCTTATTGAGAGTGCTGGTACCAATTGAAGTGTTTTTCTATTTAATGAAATAACCTTTAAGCTATGTATTATTTTGGTTTTTTTATTGCAGAACAAATTTAAACTAATTCCCAAGAAGCCATGTACAAAATATGATAAGAATCCGCTTAACCATTTCAAAGATCTAGCAAAACCAAAAACGTTACCCCAGCAAAATCTCGAATAACTTCGCAACCGATGAAAGAACAAATACAAAATAAGGCACAACATTTACTTCATCTAGACAACTAATTTTATAGCTAGTAATTATTTAAATATTCCCATTAGAAAGAAAAAGGTCTGGCTGGGGTAACGTTACCCCAGCAGGAAATGTTTTTGTGAAATAATTAAAAAACTATAAGCGCAACAAATTTAAAAATGTGCGCAACAATTACAGAAGCCGCAAAACTAATTATCTATAAGATTCAAATGACCATTTTCGACAACATCTGGCCTGGGTAACGGACACAGAAAAGAGGCTTACTTAACGGGCTAGGTTATATTGCAAATTCATTATTTGGTGTACTGGATGAGAGGTTTGCCGAAAAATACAAAAGCGACATCGAGCACATCAGTCGTAATGAACTATGTTCAAAAACTTATAAAAAATATTATGAACCAACAATTTTCAGTCATCAAGCAACGTCTTCAAAACATATCAACTGAGGTGAATAAAATACGTTTGGATAATGAAGACGGCCTTTATGTCACATCATCAGCTCTAGCGGCATCTATAACTCTAACAAATATTCCTTGGATTCAGCAAACGTTAATTGATACGGTAACAGGTATTTCACACGGACGTGTTGACAGTCATTTGTTGACACCGCAGCAGATATCGTATCAGCTGAGCATCATCTCTAGCCATATGAATGATAAACTTACGATACCAGTGGATAAGAAAACTATCAAGGACTTTTATCGTTTATGCAGTGTCAGCTAGAGTCTTTTCCAACTTTTTAGTAATCCAAATCAAGATTCCACTCTTAGGCAACGAATTGTTTGAATTAAACAAAATCGTAACTATTTCGCAAAAGAAACAGACGCCCACAATATTATCAGCTCATACCATCAGTAGTAACCATTTATAGCTTACAATCTACACAAGGATACAGCATTTCTTCTATCAGAAGCAGACTTACAATCATGTACTCATGTTCGAACGATATCGTGTTATGCTCATTAGATATGCCCATTTACGACCTAGACATAAAGCAGTCTATCTGTGAAATCAAAATGAACAAACAAGAAGACATCATTTACAAAACCACCGTAGTCAAAATAGTTTTACAGTAAAGTAAAAAAACTTCTTCAGATCTTCATATTTTACTTTTTATATTATACTTACTATCTATTATGATTTGCACTATATTAGCTATCATTTTGCATATTTCGGACTTTTTGAAACATTTAAAATCCTTTAAAAATCTTGAGCTGAACTTGAGAAGGAAGTGACAAAGGTTACTTTTGAAGGAAAAGTGGAAGTTAAAATGGGACATAGGTGGTTCTTGAAGGTTAAAATTAAAAGACAAGGAAATTTTATTTTGTATTTATTGGTGATTCCTATGAATAAAAAATTCACTGACACTTATTCCTCACCACTACTGTTATCAGAGGTATCAACATCAGTACTTACATCATCATCATCATCATGATGATCATCCCATTTTTTTTTTCATAATCAACCGATGTCACGGACATAACTGCTTTTTGCCGAAACCAATCGATACAACGAATAAAAGCAAATTTCTTGTGACTAAACTTGTTTTTGTAGAAATATAAAATATAATCAGAAAGCTTACAAATTCCTCTACAAGATGGCGTAACTAACTCATAACATGAAATTTTTGACAAAGATGGTTTTTGAAATAAAGTCTTCATGCCACTCCGTAAAATCGTCATGTGAAAAGCAATGGATCAAATTGCACAGGCCGAACACCTGGTTGTATTCATGTTGCACAGAATTCCAAGTGCGCATAATTTACGCCAACGGTCACAGTGGTCAACCTGGTCGGCACCATGATTATTACCCTAGGTCAAGGTTGCTCATTGAAAGGGGACACCTTTAGTATTTATGCTCATGACAATTTCATCAATCATGTAAATATTCATCATCACATCGAAGTCCCTCATCTCATCCCTCATTGACGAGGTTAAGGAACAGTCATCTACAGATCTGAGCATTCACGACATTCATCACGATACTGTATTGTACATTAGTGTAGCTTCGGTTATCATCTTAGGTGGCGTCGTCGTATACCTCATGAGAAGATAACGAAGTACGGGGACAGTACCAGCGTTGTCAGCCCCTCAGAGGCAGGAGGCTGTCTGGGTGGGGCCAGTGACAGTCGAGCCGGCAGACACGGTGCCAGTGGCATCACGTTTACCGGAATCAGGGCAAAAGTGCAGTGAAGTGTTTACAAGCAGTGGTGTAGATAAGGCTACCTCGCCAAAGTTTCGATGATTAAGGACATTTAAATCTTAGAATAAGTCAGTAATTTAGTGTATTATCCCATTTATATCATTAGCTACCAGTCTATTATCATTTTACAATTTAATCACAATCAACTTGTTTGTATCTTCATTTTATCTGTCTATCTATCAAACATTACTGTTGTCCCTTTGGGCTTTACAAACTTACGCGCCGTGCATTCTGCACACACAGCGTTTGTACTTTGTACACATTATTGCAAATAATATGTAAACATATATATCTATAAATCAGTGTTTAACGAATACGGCGGTCGGTTTTATTTCAGCATCCCAATAGAATCACCCCGTTACTATATTACCAAGTGTAGGGATCCCGTATATGGCGAAACCTCCAAAAAGCCCCCGTAGGCCCGCAGATGTGTCCACAGCAAAGGTTCCCGTGGTCCCAAACCCATCATCTACACCATTTAGAAAAGACAAGTTATGCGGAAACAGCCAGGTCTCCTGCAGTACGATGACATCAGCCAACTTACCGAGACGTCTAACACCATCAACATATCTTTTCAGCGACTTTCAATTATGAGATATTAAGTTGTTATAGATCTTTCTTACCATTTGGTTTAGTGGTGTGCCTCTCACCCTCGTCAGTAGGTTTGACAGTACTTTTGTCCTTCCAGTTAACAAAACGCCTGAAAAAAACATTATTCGACCAAAGGCTGTCGTCGAGGAACACGGCCAAGTGTGTTTTGTTCACAAATAATTTAAAGGCACTGTAATTACGTTCTCGCACCATCTTATTCTTTGTAGGCATTATTTTCTCTTTTGTCTTTGTAAAAATATACTCTACAATGTCTGCCTCCGTAACATCCTTGTGCACTTTATTCAAAAAGAGAGGTATTTTAATGTCAGAAGCCTTAAACTTGCTGTTTCGTTTCAAGCAAGTTTTTCTCCTTATTTGTTGTAAATTTATTGCTAAGACGCTTGTTTTGCACTACTTTCCAGCCTTCGTCCTTGTCTGGCTCAAACGACAATCCTTTTCGTGCATTAATCTCTGCGTATGACTGACTGTTTAGGGTTTTCTGGGACTCTTTCTTCAAATAGTTTTGTTCAACACTGCCTCCTCTGTACTATTATTTAAATTATGTTCGCATCGTGCCATGTCTTTCCCACTTCCCTTATTCATATTCATAACATCACTATGTACTGGCGAATCAAGTGCGTGCGATATCAGCACCGGCAGCGATGACTCACGCGCATAAACAGCTGATTTATTGCGGCTACTGCAAAAATCTTTATCTTGCTGTTTCTTACTTATTGAATTTGCCACAGGCGTAGCACTTGTCATAGTCCCACTATCCAGCAGATATGTACATCGCATCTTAGTGTCTACAAAAGGATCAGTGCGATAGGGGGTATTCATTATCTATAGAGAACACGTGCTGATATTTCATAGAAAAGTTATAAAGCATTTCAGGTGAACCAAAAATCTATGACACTACAAAAACTCGCTGCAAAAATAAAACGTTAACAAAAGTTGACGCAATCTCCATACTGTAATTGTGACTAGTACCTAAATAAAGGATTAAAACCCTCGGTTACAGCAGAAGCTGGTGGCTCCTCGGCTGACATGAGGAAGTTTAAGAACAATTGACGATAATCGTTCAAAAGAGGCAAATGGCTTTAAAAAATACCCTCGAAAACCATCCAATCGACCCCATGACGAACAATTTTTTTTTGCAGTCGCTATCTTAGATTTTCATTTTAACCTCACTATCGGCTTCAACACACTGGATGACTTTGAAAACGACACCCATGATTTTAACCTAACTATTAAAAAACCATGAAAACTATCTTATTCGGTAACACTGTCGCTTACCTTTTTTTACATAAAAGTTCAAATAGTTCAAATCTTTTTGTTACGTTACGCCTCTTTTCATTACGTGACGATATCTATAATTTTATTTAAAAAAATGGCGTTAAAATACTTTTAACATTGAAAATAGCTTTGACTTGCAACATATACGACATTTTTCCGGAAAAGTCTGCCTGCATTTTCCACGGCACTGATTTCACCCTTCAGATTAACACAGCTTATCTTTAAAAGCTTTGCGAGGTAAGTCGTTTGCGTAAAACATAGCATAATCGGTGTTTGCAAATTAACCTCGTTTGCACTCAGGTTTAACGATGTTCTGATTACGTCTAAATTATTAATTTGTAGACAAATGGCGTAATATGAGGCGTTAATTTGGAGTTTTGTGGAAATAGCTGTGAAGTATGAAGCCATGATGCAATCTAATATAGAACTGATTTTGCATAAACTCTACTTAAAAAAAGACATTCACTGACAAACAAGGCACAGCCTAAACTGCTGAGTCTAGAAGCATGAAATTTGCAAAACAGTTCCTGACATATCGAAAGTGAGCACTAATGAAGGATTTTTGAAACTTCATCCCCTAGAGTTAACATAATTTTTGTAACAATAAAACTGATCTACTATCCTGACTATAGTCTTGAATAACTTGGATTGGATATGTAGTTTGGCACCCCTTGACTATGTGACGGTGTTTAGTGTTAAATCTACTAACTATAGTAGCGCCATAAAATTTTGCAGTCCATAAGACGTACAGCCATCCAGAACTACCACGTTAATTCTCATTAGTACAGCATGCTTGCGGCCTCTTGGTAGAGTTTCAAATCAATATTTTACTTCAATCTTCAGACAGATGGTTAACCATCTGTCTGAAGATTGAAGTCTACTGTTTGAGTCTAGTTTACTGTCTTTAAAAACAGTAGTGGATGAATTTTTCGTTGTAGAATACAGTCATAGTAAGTATGAGTAAAATATTAAACAACTTACTGAAAGCAATTATCGCACAGGCGAGGGCCACCATCCATCCAAGACTGGTATCCGTGATGTACATGCACAGCAGCACGAAGACCAGCACGAAAGACTGTGCCCACCACATGGCCGTAATGACCACCCAACTTAACACCACTGAGGATTTTTGCTGAAACGACGTAAGGTACAGTAATCAGGGAATGGTTAATATCAATCTACAGTTTGCTTAGTCTTCTCCTACTATTTCGGGTTCGACTTACACGATTTACATGGACGCAGCTGAATACGAGTATTTTACAAGCAGCAACTGCTTATCTGATGTCTATAACCTAGCTACAAGGGGAATTCCGAGACACGGAAGGTTCTCGAAATGTAAGAGATGGTCTTTCATCCACCAATCGACCGCGCCAAACGTGTCTTAACCTTCGATCGACCCGTGCGGCCTTTTATGATTTAGCCACGAGCCCATCTCTTCTTCAATCAGAGGTACAGTAAGCCGCATGTGAGTGGTTTCAAGACCAGTATACGCTAGCCTCTTATTCTATTGAAACTCAGTGCTAAGCTATGCCAGCTCAAGGTCAAAAATGCTGCTACCGACTTGCGGTCCGGTGTACCTTTGATTTTACAATATCAAATAAAAAATAGTATAAAATAAAAATGTTACATAACATTTTATAACATATCAAATAAATATTACTATAGTTTATCAAAAGTATGGCAATACAATTTTTTTATGACTATAACGTAACTATATATCAGCTTCAAATGTCTCGTGAGAGTTTTGTACAAACTGTTTCAACATAGTAGTACCTTTGCTTTTATTACTGCATAAGAGACTCCTAAACAGCTACTCTTTTATTAATAAACACAGAACGAAGTTATTCCTACTTTATTTATATTTTTATATATTTGTCATTTTGTGTAAATGTTTTCATCAACACAGCTCTCAAAACGGTGAAGCAAAACATCGTGAGAAAACTGGCACGGCATGTCTTAGAACCAACATTTCGAAGATATGTGTCATCTACCAATACGCACTGAGCCCACGTGGTTTATTATGGCCCACTCCTTCTCGCCAAGAGGAGGCCTGTGTGCTAGCCAGCAGTGGGAACGAAATCCATAAGTTGATTATACAAAGTTAATCCAAGTTTAAACCTATGAAACTGTATGTATGTAAATCAGGAATAACTTCCTGATTCAGCTTTATTTTGTGTGCTTTATTTAGTCTGTAATCCCCTTTAATGAGAATTTTAGTAAGAAAATTAAACTAAAACTATCATTAGCTCGAAAAAACAGTTATGAAAAGAAATACTGAAATCTTACGTGCTTAACCCCCCAAATGAACCACAAATTGATGAAGATCATGAAGATGCAGTAGATGATAGCGTTGATGCTGAAGCTATACGCATTGTGCATGATGAGGACAGTGCAGTCCTTGCATTCTTTATAGTACAGGATTTCGACTGCGAGGCTGATCACGCATATTATGCTGATGCCCTGGAAATTGAAACAAAAGATTTCGATGAGAAAATGTACTTCAAAATCGAACTCTGCAAAGTGCAGATTAAAGCCAAAGAAACAATAGATTGAGTCAAAGGTGCTAGAAATTAGGTGTCTACTGAAATTACGGCAAAAGGTGAACGTCCACTAGCTGCAACACACGTATGGCACACAACGTTTAGTCGCCGGTCTCAAATAAATTGAGATAGGGCACAAAATGAAGCAGCAGTGGTTGGAACAAGGCTGCTGATGTCGACTGACGGGCAGGACGTTCATAATGAGGCAACAATTGATTTCTTTATTTATTGAAATCTGTTACAACTATCATTACAGGTGCATGGAATTAACATGTATCCACTCAAGAGAACTTCTGGCTCACTCTGTGAGTAGTTATGCAGCTATTACTATCGTTGACCGTCGTATCGTCATATACACCACTTATAATAATTAGGATAGCTCATAACGACACAAGAAACGTCCCAGGGTCTTACAGATAAAACATTAGAGAAAAATTGATGACGTATAGTCAGGTGCTTACGAGTATAAAAACGCCGACAAAAAGTGCACCCTTGTGCAAAGGATATCTTCCTAAGAACTTCTTGGGAGCTAACTTTGTGAACCACATAATTTTAGAATTGTTTCGTCAATGTTTTTTGTGTGACTACTTAAATGTCTTGAAACTTAGCCATCCTGATTGAGCCGTCATGGTATTTTAAATGGGTTTTACAAGAGATAAAGATAATACGTAGGTGGGAAAACTAACGAAAAAGAAAAAAGGTATTTTTTGAGAATTTACAAATGTTTAAATTAAGCATCAGAACGATAGACGCGAACTATTGGCGCCCTCGCTACGATCGTGCGCCAAACCATCTCGTGCTAAACAGGTCCCCAATTCTGTATGGTTATAATGATTCCCCGCGGAATCTTACTACATTCAAACTACGTCAATATCGTGTTTTGTAGAAACCAATGTAACGGTAATGAATCGAAATGTCATATTCTGTATGTTCAAAGACTATTTGTCGATATCTATTAGCAGATGTCGTGTGTTATCGAAGGAATTGACGTGGTTTCGAAGTAAGGAATCGTTAAGTGGTCATAGTGAATTAGGGCCCTGGTGGTCATTCATCCGAGGCAAACACTTTGCATTTCATCTATCTATCTATCTATCAATATAAATAAAAAGAAAAGTCCTGACTGACTCATCAACGCCCAGCCCAAACCCTTGGACCTAGAAAGCTGAAATTTTGCACAGCGGTTCCCTTTATAATGTAGGCAAGGAATAAGGAAGAATTTTTCGAAATTCAACCCATAAAGGAGTTAAATGGGGATGAAAGTTTGTATGGAAAATCGTAATTTTTGTAGTTTAAACCATGAAAATTGGTGTTTATCATTCTGTTTAATAATTAAAAACTACGTACTTTAGTGTTTCTGGGAAACTCGCCCCTGAGGGCGTAAAATAGGGAATGAAATTATAAATGGAAAACCCGTTAGTTTTGTGGTTGAAACTATGAAAATTTGTATTTAGCCTTTTGGTTGGTAATTTATAATTACATATATCAGCGTTTTTGAAAATCATCCCAGAAGAGGGTAAAATAAGGGATGAAAAATTTGTAAAGGAAACCCGTAAATTTTAAAGCTAGCCCATATAGTTGGTATTAAAAGCCTTCTGGCGTTTTTTTTAAATCATCCCACTGGCGGTTAAAAACCCTTATTAACTCATCATAGCTCAGCCCAGCTTTCGCCATCGCCAAAGACACCTTAGTACTAAGGGATCCAATGAGTTATCATATTTTTTGCCTTATTTCCGTACATGTAATTTACGTAACTATTTTTTTCTAATTCTCACAGGATACAGAATAAAGAGGATTTCATATTTTCACTTTAAACTTGCCTTTAAATTGGGCATGCAAGTTGGTAATTTTACGTTCCATTATGTATCCCGTTACTATTGTTAGATTTTAGGATTTGTTATCCTCCAGCAATCATATATCAATCCGCGCGCCGCACCTTTGGATACTCTAACAAGCAGTGTGAGAAAACATTGTTTACTTGGATTAACACATAGGGTACTTTCAATCCCGGTAGTACGGTCCCGTGGGATATTTTCCGACATCCATGTGGGCAGAGCCGCGGGCAAAAGCTAGTTTATAATATGAGGAAAGTAAATAAAAACTTGATTAATTAGTTAAACAAACAGTATTTCATTAAAAAGTAAATAAACAATATTGGTACGATAACAATTATTAAACGTAAGGGAAAGGTTCTTTCCTGGTGTTATGTTGGATATTTTTTGCGAAACTTGAGTTTTTTGTGTCTGTAAATGTTAGAGAAAGCAATAGTAATTTTCTTTAGCTGGAATATATATTTTTTTACTACGATCCAGATGATCTTTGGAAGTACTTGGTTGCGGAGAGAATTCCGAGTAATGTAGATTTGTCGGTTTGGATGAACCAAACCGATAATCACACATCATCATTTCAGCCGAAAGACGTCCACTGCTGGACATAGGCCTCCCCCAAGCTCTTCCACTTCGACCGGTTCTGGACTTCTCGCATCCAGCGCATTCCTGTGGCCTTCACAAGGTCATCGGTCCATCTTGTGGGAGGCCGGTTTGGTTAATTTAATTGAAATAATAGTCTTATTTACACAAATTTTTTTAATGTATCCGTCGGCTACTTTACTCGATTTAAATCCTCCGTGTCTTTTAACTGTAGTAAAATCTGCGCCTGAATCAGTTAACAAAGTAGCTAAAGTTCGATTGGATTTCGTAAATTAAGATACGTGGGTATCTGTTTCGGAAAACCAGACATTTTGTTTTTGCCAATTACTGGCTTCAAACATCCCCATACTCCTTTTTGGTAATTCAGGAAAAAACGATCAGCTTCCATATCTGTCGAAGTTCTTCGTATTTTTCTATTATTTGTACAAATTCTTACTTTACTAGGAAGGCTCGGGAAACGTATGTTTTAGGACCATCTCTTAACTTTACTAGTATTATTTTACGTTGTTTCTCTATGTCATGAACCTTCATATTCACCTGTTCAATGGTGGCAAGTGCCACATAGGTATGGTCAACATCTACACGACCTAAAAAGTAAATGTATAGGTAGGTAAATCTTTAATGGGTAGTTCTCTTGTAAAATATTTATACATACCTAACTTCAGTTTAAGCCAAATTTCTTAGATGCGATGCTACTATAAAGATTTTCTTACCTTTATTACTAAGTGTATTTCGTCTGGCGCTTAATTTAAGAACCTGAACCTTTGAAAGCTTTGGATTTTCGCTTTGAATCCATCGGACTGTATTTTCTCGATCGTTTGGCGACATCTTTCAAATGTATATCGTGTTTTGTACTTAAAGCCGTCTTTAATATTGCTCCATAGAGTTGAAGATTTATGATCGTTAGCATTTTCCGACTCGTTTTTCAGCGCGCCATTTCTTAAAAAAAACATCGTAAAGTTTTAAGTTTCTTTATTTATATATACTTTATTGCACACCAGAAATGGTATAACCTCGCTTTGACAGACATACCCTGCCGCTGATAAGGTAAACAGGGCAAACGGAAATATACATTTTGGATGGGTTTTAAGGTGTCCATATGGCGGGTTAGCCCGGCTTCAAAACGTCACAATTCGGACGGCTAAGCCCAGCGGCTTGGACCTCCGGGCTTAGGTGTGTAGACACCCTTAACCTTTTATTACTTTTATACAATACCAAGCGCACCAACGGAAAAGATTGAAATTGTTTGGAAACTCTAAAGTATTTGACACTCGGCATGAATTTTGAAGGCAGCCCTGTAGAAACGATCCATTTTTCCATGCATTATTAGAATGTATGATCTTAATGAAAGTCTGGTTATGACAAGCACGCTCGTTTATTTTCATAAAACTTTCTGTATTATTTGTACTTATTTCAGAAAGTATCTACTGAAGGTGTAAAATAAGAATCAGAACTTTTCTAGTTACATGAGGAAATGTAATGTCAGAACGAATATTTCGCATAAAACCATTCGGAATACAAAATATGGAATAACTCGCTTTGCTCACTGCGAAAAGGTGCCGTTGGGCTGTCAGTGCTTCTAGATCGAACATCTACGTAATATTTTATTATCCATTCTTTATAACCAGAGAATTAATTCTCTATAGCCAGTGTAGTTATGTAAACACTGTTTCATTCACACATTCTTAGAGTATGAACAATATACACAACACACTTCCTAGATCCAGTGTAGGTAAACGAGATAGATGTACATTTCCTCGATCTCCTTTGCAAATGCAAACTCTTGTCTAACCAGAGTTAGCCATAGACTGGGGCCCAACAAACAATGGCTGTCATTTTACGATTTCTCTTGGTAGTATTATTAGGCTACATAAAATTGTATCAGTTTAGTAGAATTAACACTGGATTGATGAAATAGCGACAGGTTTTTTTTTTGCGTGGGAAATCATCAAATAACTTCTCCCGTTCTGGGCGGAGCGGGAGGGCGTATCAGACTTTAACTGACTAAAACCCACCCGTGTTCCCTCAGTTGCCTGTGTGCCAGGGGCCGCGGTATCTCTTTCGAACAACCCGCACACCTGGCAGGCATCGGCCCTTCCGGGCCCCATCAGTTGGTGCTGACATCTCTTTGAGGCGCGCGTGGAACACAGCGCGCCGTCGACCCGGGCTTGGTCCTTACCGGACAGCAACAGGTCACGGGGATAATCTGCGACTCCCGCATTTCCCTTAAATATAAGGAGAATATTATCGCACCCTTAGTAATGTAAGGGCACAACTCGAAATATTGAGTTTATTAAAAGCTAATACGAATAATAACTAATATCGAACAAACAGATAGTTGCAAACCGTACTTCCAGAAACACAAAATTCTAACCCTAGTGAGTATTTATATTGTGGAATTATGTAAACTAGTCCGCAAACACCCAGATTCTTACAAAACACGGGAAGAAACACAAACTAAATATTCGCTGCGCCATAAAAACAGACTTAATTTGCCTCCTTCCCGCCTTAAATTGCATTCTTCTAGTCCATATTCTATGTCTGTAAAAATATATAATAAATTACCAGAAAGTATAAAACAAGAAAACAAAATAAATATATTCTTGAATAAGTTAAAAAAATTCTTAATAAATAAATGCTATTACACAATAGACGAATATCTATCTGATAAATTCAATAATAATACACACATACATGACATATAATAATTAGGTATAATATAATATAGCACAATAATGTCAATAATAAATTAATTAATAGTAATAATAAATAATAATTAAATAATATAAACATGACTAAAATAAAAATAAAATTCTTATTAAAATATAGAAACTAAATATACGAATTACAATAAGAAATATGTAAATAAATACGTAACTAACAATAATAATGTACAATTTAATATATCAGTGTTCAAAATACAGACCAATATTAAGAATAGAAGAATTATAAGAAAATAATTAAAGCGCTCTTCCTCTATTCTAATTAGAATTTAAAATGTTGCTGTGCCCTACAGGGTCTATAATTGTTTCCACATATGTTAATACCCACCACCTGTATACATTATGGAATGCAATAAAGATTTGAGATTTGAGATTTGAGATTACTTTTAGTGTTAGACGGACTCAATATCAACTGTTCTACTACTTGGCTTTCATAGAGAGAAAAAAGACAATATTGAAGCAAATACTGTAATTGTGTTTCTTTCGCACCACCCTCTCCCGCGCCCGCGTCTTCCCGCTAGAGAGGCCCAACCAGTAAGGTGCCAGTACTTGTCGAAGCCGGACCGCTGACTACGCACAAAAAAAAAGCAGAGCTATAGCACTTTAAAAGTATGATGATATGAATAATATTAATATAATATGTAAGAACATTGGGTTCCCTGAATCTTTGAACTCGTTTTCTCAAAAGTTCAAATTTTTTAAATAGGCTTTTACTTTATTATGGGTGCGTAATACAAAACAATGGTTACGTAAGGGTTAGAATATTGGGCCACAAAAGGAATGAATGAAAGGCAATTGCATGCAGCTGAGATGAGAATACTAAGAGGATGTGAGGTGTTACACGAATGGATAGAATTAGAAATAAGTCTGAAAGTGGCACCGGTAACTGTAAAGTTCTGTGGAAATCGGTTGTCAAATCACATTTCGAGAAATGAGGAAAGTATCGTGAGAAAAGTTTTGAGTATGAATATCGATGGCTATGAGAGTAGGGGCAGACCAAAGAAACGATGAATGGACTGTTTGAATGATGATATGGATAGAAAGGATGTGACTACGGAGATGACGACTAATAGAGAAGGGTGGAAGAAAAGCACATGTTGTGCCGACCTCAAATAAATTAGGATTAGAGCAGGAGAATAATGAGATAGAATATATGACCAGTTTGCAAATGACTGTCAAAGACTATCGCTATCTTCTAGGCATAATATAAAAAGTACTTTGTGCTCTGTATTGACGGCTAATCTACGCATTGACAAAAGTAATGAGGTAGCTGCTATCACTAATTTCACCTCACAGACACTACGAATGGCGGGAAGAGGTTGAAAGTTATTATTTTGTATTTATTTTTTTATACTTTTTAGTGTTAACTCTTGTGTCAAGCAATCAATTAATTGGAATTTCTGTTTTGCATGATATTATTAAATATTTTTATTAATGTGATGTTTTTAATTATTTATTATTGTATTTATTATTTCTTCGGTAAGACGTATTTACACTACCCACCACACCGACGCTTTGCACTACTTACACAAAATAGCACACACATAAACACTCAAACACACTTTCGTGTTTAGTATTTTATTATTTTGTATTTTAATTTTTTTGTTATTTAAGTTTTAATTATTTTATTTAGGTTCTTTTATTTATGCATCCAATTGCATGTCATTTGAGCTAATATAATTATGTTAATGTCTATTTTGAGGGGTCTGGCGTTGTATGCTGAGATACAGGACTCGTTCTAGTTCGGCTACAGATGCTAATATGTTATATTCTCCCAAGTACTAGCCCATAAATATATGTAATCCGTTGTATGTTTTTTTCGGTGAAATAAATAAACAAATTAAAAAATTAAAATTACCTATGGAACTCATTGTCATTATGAATTTTCTTTCGTTAATATGCGGATAACGTAGTGAGCTGCAATAATGTTAATATTCTTTTTTTCTTTGTTTCAATACACATTGTAGCTGTTTATTGTCAAGATAATCAGCAAGTGCAGTGATATAATCAGCATAAATACGGAATCATCAGGATTGTACACTGATCATCATCATCTCATCCCGGAATCACCTAGTGCTGGCTATAGTCTTCCCCTTTTTTCCGCCATACTCCTTGGTTCCGTGCGTCTCTCAGCCAAGTGTTACCCACCACTTTGACGATATCAAAAACCCAACACTCTTTTGGACGGCCCTGGTTTCTTCGGCCTAAACATAAATGAACAAATAATGGTGGCCACCATTCGGTCACAACTTTACTCCATTGGCCATTTCCTCGTCTAACTAGATCAACACACACACTACTGATTCTACAGCCAGTCTTCGTAAGATCTTAGAGCAGTGTTAAAAAGATTGTTCATGTTAGATTGAAAAACTATTTTTTTTCTGGGAACATAATTTCAGCATTGGTAAGGGGATGAAATGTCCCCATGGCAAAATGGCCGTCGAGAAAATTGGTTCTCCAAATGCCCTTTCGATTCGATATCCTTTCCAGAAGAGAAAGAAGAAAGCGTGAATAACTTCAGCAATTCTGGCATAACAATAGTAAGTGTTCTTTAATTTTCAGCCCCATTTGGCATCATAAACCAACATAATGAAAAAACAATGGGTGAAAACAAAATGAATTGGCGTGAGATTGTCTTGTTCAGCCTTGTTTGAAAGGTCAAACACGGTTAATGCTGAAATATTTTATTTGTTTTTTTTTCATCTCGCAAAAAGACCTATATTTCCAACATTCAAATTTATATTTTCCTGTAATAACTATCTACATCTATTACTTTCAATGATCAAGGATCAGATAAACAAATTCAGTTATTTTGCTTAAAATATTTGAGGAACGAGTCTAAAAACAGCTCTATTCATTCTAAGTATAAATCCTCAGCAGGAATACCTTTATTAAAATAGTGTCAAATACTCGTGGAGAGTCTTCAAAAGAAAATAACACTTGAATGCTAAGTATTTTAACAAAAGACCGACGGAGTTCACAATACGGTGGAGCGTCGTTGTCATAGAATTCGTTATCCCGTCGACGACCTTCTGCGGAGTATACTAAAAAAGAGAATACTAGCTGT
Source organism: Polymixis lichenea (assembly GCA_949091785.1). Taxonomy (NCBI): domain Eukaryota; kingdom Metazoa; phylum Arthropoda; class Insecta; order Lepidoptera; family Noctuidae; genus Polymixis; species Polymixis lichenea. The sequence continues at coordinate 18,593,972 of OX420943.1, read as the reverse complement.
TATTTTTAAATTTTTGTGTCTACAAAAATAGTGGTGCACGTAGGTGTTTAAGTTGGCAAATAATTTAAATGAATCTTCGCGAATTTTTGGCAGTTTCAAAACTTATGTTGACCGTCAATAATAAATTAGCTTGAAAGCTGAGGCGCAATTCTCGTATCTTTAAGAACGTCCACAGTCTGGTCTCAGTCTCAATCTGTCAAAAATACCTTGAGTTTCCATACATTTTTGTCAAGTTTTGACATTTGACTGTCGCCGAGATAAGCTGCGGCTAGATTCATAACGTTTTTAATTATGAGAATTGGCCTGCTGATTAGTGGCTAGCTTTAGAAGCAACAGAAACAAAACTGTTTGTTTTTTTTTTCATTATGTTATGTATTGATAACTATGAATAATTTTAAAAGTTACAAGAACAGAGACCCAATAATGACCAAGCTTCATACAATAAAATTTCATGATAACTCCTACTTGATTTAATTCAAACTCGGTAAACAAAAATCGGGAGTAGTCAAGCAGGTGCCTAACGCTGTTCAATTTTTATATCACGTTTTTTAGTAACATTTGCTTCACTACATATGTTTGGGCATATTTGTACAGTCGACTGGCTTTGTTATCACTGACGTGCGATCTACTGTAGACATTATACAACATGTCCTGGAATTAAGGCCCACCACCAAACAACCTTATTACTATCTATTGTGGAACAGCTATCATCATCAACTTACCTATGTAAGCTGATGATGATGGTGATGAAGGTTTTACTTTTATATAAAAAACATCCGGTCATGGTTCCGTGTGGTGCCGGACGTAAAAGAATAGCACCATCCCATTTCTTTCCGTGGGTGCCGTAGAAGGCGACTAAGGGACTTACTAGAGAATGGGCAGCAGCGTTCTCTATGCATTTTACCACCATACTGCGATCGCCAACCCGCCTGCCATGCGTGGCGATTAAGGCAAAAACCCCTTTTGGGGGAGGCCTATGTCCAGCAGTGGACGTCTTTTGGCTGAAATGATGATATAAAACATCATGCATTTATTAAATTATGTATACTGATTGTGGGCATAATTTGGAAAACATTATAAAACTACACATGCACATGCTACATAAGGGTCTAGCGTGGTAGGTACTTCGTAAATTTTGGTTTGCTTTGTATGTACAGCGGCAGTGTGACTGTAATTTACGTAGTTTTAATTATTTTGGGGAATAGAATATTAAGTTAAAGATGACATAAATCGATTCAGAAAACGATTCTGAGAAAAATTACTTTCATAATGTGAATGCAATTCAATTACACACTGTGAATGTAGTATATACTATGAGATATTGTTACTCATATGAGGATAAAGAAATACATAATTAATTATCATCTTGATTATGTCGGAAGCATGTTTTTGGGATAGATCGTTCTCTCACACACTGTAATAACCGTGGAAACAGTTATCAATCACGGTCTGTTGTCATTACTATGGATGTTTGGCACAGTACTCCTAACAGTTGAAGATAAATAAGTAATTTCATTACTGTAAGTAGGTTTGTCCTGCGGCCTTCACAAGAGCATCGGTTCACCTTGTAGGAGGCCTTCCAACTCTACGTCTTCCGGTACGCGGTCGCCACTCCCAAACTTCGGCCCCATCGGCCAGCTGTTCTGCGAGCAATGTGCCCTGCCCACTGCCACTTAAGTTTGACAATCTTTCGGGCTATGTCGGTTGCCTTGGTTCTCCTGTGGATCTCTTTATTCCTGATTCGATCACGTAACGAAACTCCGAGCATAGCCCTCTGTATTGCCCTTTGGGTGGCATTTAGCCTTCTTAAGAGGCCCATTGTGAGCGACCACGTTTCGGCCGCTGAAATCCGCTGGATGCGGGAAGCACAGAACCGGTTGAAGTTGAGGACCTTGGGGGAGGCCTATGTCCAGCAGTGGACGTCTTTCGGCTGAAATTATAAATGATTAATGATAAATGATTTTATTTCTGTAAATAGGTTTGTACAAACACTTCTACACGTCAATCATATTCTTAAAACTAGATGAGGTCGGCGTTTCCTATCTGACAACTCTAAGAAGAAAGGTCGAAACAAACTCAGAGGTCACAGTCTCTTTTAAAGTCCAGGCATAATCTTGATCAGATCATGTGAAGGGTGGGCGTTTTGGGGGACTGTCTCATGTACTTTGACGTTCGAAACGTGCTAATTCTCAGCCTAATTTGAATAAATGACTTTTGATTTTGATTTTGATTTTGAAGACGATGTAGATTGTTTATGGATATAGAAACCTGCACAGATGTAATACGCATTTCTTTCTTCTACCGCCGCGAACGAAACTGCGTTTTGGTTTTTTTTGAAGTAGATATTACTAAGTATTCTCAGATTCTCATATAGTGATGAAAACAGTTAAAAAAAGATAAGTACCTATAAGAAATGGGACATTAAAATTTAATTATCTTGGGTGTTTTTGTTTAGAACCTTGTTCCTCGAAGCGTGGAAGAAATATCCCACAAAATGTTTGTAACAGCTTCTTATCTCAGCCCTTTCTTATCTTATTGTTTCCCCAGCCTATTATGAACCGTGAAGAAGATTTTTGTTTGGGCTCTAGTTCCTTCATTGGCTGAAATTAAATAACCCTTTACTTTACCAATAAGCAAAAACATTTAAACATACTTATGACTAGCTGTGCCCGCGACTTCGTCCGCGCGGAATAGTATTTTTTTATTATTATTTATTTATATTATATAAATTAAGAAAAATAAATAAAACTTCTAAAATAAAAGTACTACATCAGCAGTACTTATTACATCATCTATCTGCCAGTAAAAGTCCCGTCAAACTCGGTCCAGCCGTTGTAGAGATTAGCCGTAACAAACAGACAGACAGACAAAAATTATAAAAAATGTTTTTTTGGTATATGCATATGCATTTAGTAAAAACCAGTTATATTAATATTACAAACAGCACTACAATTTTATTTATCTATTAAACATATATTTAATATAATATAAATGTACAGCTAAGCGGAAGAAAGCGTAAATCGGGCGAAGGCGCACGTTACCTGCCGCGGTTGGTCCGAGGTTGAATGTGTCCAAGACTCCTCCGTGGTTTGGAAAGCACGTTAAGCCGTTGGTCCCGGCTGTCATTCGTGGACCTTTGACAGTCATTACGGGTCGTCAGAAGCCCGAGACGCTAACGTCCAGTTTTACCATGGGGTATCGTAATAACCAAGAACTGGATTGTGGAGATCAGATAGGCAGTGGTTCCATGACAAAACGACGCCCTAGTAGGACATATTGAGCTTATTGGTGATGTTCTTCCAGTTGTGTAGTAGTTGAACATGCAATAGCCCGCGCCGTGCGCGTATGACTTGCCGATCTATTCTGTTAAAATCTCACCGTGAGAACTTAGGGAAGGTGAGCTGTCATGCCATCTGATGCTGGATTGACACTAATGACAGCTCACTTTGTCCGAGTTATCACGGTGAGTATTTTACAGAATAGCACTGCTGCTCGTGTCTGAACATGAACAAAGCAATCAAAAACATCGTCATAATTCGTTTATTAAACTCAGATAATAACTGGACAGGTGTAATGTCAAAGTAAGAAAAAATTAAAAAAAAAATGTCAGATTACTATCTGGGATTAAAAAACAAACTTTATCACTAAGGTACTCCTTGCCCCTGAGACAAAACACATTTCTGTTAGCGTTCACGCCAAACGCTACACCAAAATGTATGGGAATGACATTACCTGCGGAAAGATAACGTAGTGTCCTTTCCCCAGATAATGTCAGTCCCGTACATTTTGGCTTAGCGTTTGGCGTGAACTCTAACAGAAATGTGTTTTGTCTAGGCCTGCTGGTGTAAGAATCGTAGCTGGAGTTCCTGCCCTATCCCCATGAGAAAAAGACGTGAGTTTATGTATGTATGTGTAATGAATATTAAACAAGTCATGTGCACAAACAAAATGTTAAGGGTTTGTTTTGTACCATGAGGTACATATTGTTTCAAGCAAAAACAACGTCTAAATTATTAATGCCCCATTAAGTTGTTTTGTTTAATCGACGTGTAACCGTTCAGTGTTGTTCAGTGGCCGGCTACGGTTGCTGGTGTATATTATTTAATCGAACCCTTATAACTATCAAGTTATCGAGCTTGTGGGCCCAAATCCAGGCGAGTACCAACGTGACATTTTCAATTCATGATCAAGTTTGTACTGAAACGGTCCTAATACAAAACAAGGGTTTTGTTTAGATATGGCTTAAACCGTTGAGCTTATTTTTGAAATAAGAACCTAGCAGAATTCGAATGTTAATATAACAATCTCTTCCAAAATATTGACATCTTTGCCTTACCAACTGGTAAATTTAGAGGCCTTGTTGTGGAAACTATTTTGGATATTGCTCCGTAATATTTAATTCTTGGACTGTATTGTTATAATTCATTTTAATTTTCTCTTTCTTTCTTTTATCTGCATGCCTGTTTAATTCTAGTTTAATTTTATCACTAACGCATAATGTAACTTTATTGTAAGTTTTATAAAATTGTAAGCGCGCATCGCGTAGTTTTTATAACTTTTTTTGACAATACGTGGAAAATGTCGTGGGTTATACATTTACTCACTCCGTATCTCAAATTTTGTGTAATTTTGTAATGTGTAACTGTTTATTTTCCCTAATAAATAATAATAAAAAATAAAAAATAAACTTAGCCCGGTGCTAAATTTACATTTTTGTATTAAGAACTTTACCTTTATCGAAATAAAATTCGAACTGCAAATGCAAAAACGCGATAGTTAAATAGACACGACGACGCGACCCTCGTAGAACAATTTCTATGAAAACTTCATGGAAATTGTTCTACAAGTGTCACGTGGCGTAGTTGCAACGCGTCTGTTTGATGAAGCTTTTAAGTTAGATCGCGTTTTATAAAACGCGATCTAACTTAAGACGGTGTGAGTTTATATTGGACATCACTGACATGAATAAAGAAAAAAAAAACCGTGAAGAAAACTGATATTATAATACGTAAGTCTGAAATCGCCAACCCGTCTTGAGCAAGCATGGCGAATTATGCTTCGTGCCTTCTCTGTATGAGAAGAGGCCTTTGACCTACCGTGGGAATATAATGTAGACTGATATTATTATATTATTGTTCGATATTCTCGGTTAGTTACGGTTTCTGTTGAATTGATTTTGAAAGTTTTGCGTTAATGTTTTGAATACTAGGTATATAACTTTACGCTTACCTGAGTATTCACGGATGGTTACGCGCTAACATAATATGTATATACCCGGTAGGCACAGAGCACATGCTACCGAGAATATACATGCTAACTATCACCTAGGTAAACATACATAAATATGTTTACCTAGGTGATAGTTACTATCTGGCATACCTACGGCAGTTGTTTCGAAATAAATGCTTTCGAGAGATTACAGGGTGGCGGGATATTGACGCATAGACTCTAACCATGAATTCATATGATTATAGCGTGAAAATCATCGGTTAGTCGACATTCACACACGGACGTAATAAAATCGTGGCGGGATTTTTTTGTGCATTACATTTTCAAGTCTTAGTGTTGAACCAACAATTGAGAATTTAACAGAGTTCATCTATGCGCGTCGAAAATCGAACAGTGGATTTTACTTAATTCTTGATAAATAGTAAGCTTACGGTATCTATCAAGCCCGATGTGGACCACAACACTGACGACGACGACGCACATTGGGGACAGAATGTTCAAAACCACCTAGAGACCTCAAATATTAACCAAATTAAACCATATTTGCACAGAAATGTTTGAAATCAAATTTCAAAGACACTCACGAAGCCCGATTTGCGAAATTAGGTTGTAATTTTTTTTATAAAAAATGCATATGAATTGAATATATTTTTTATTTTTTTATTTTATGACTGATTTTATATTATACTCTAGTGATCATGAGATTTTTTCCTGATACGAAATAAACAATGAATATATTAGAGAAATAAATAATTTTTATGAAAAAAAAGGGTTGTTCACCCTACGATAGGGGATGTTTTTCGGTTTATTGCATTTTTGACATCAGAGTCGTTTTCAGCGACGAAAAATACATCGGAAGCATATATTTGCACTTCCGTACAAGTGCTAGTTGAAATGCGTGACTGAAACGGTTAAAGAACAGGGTAAAACTCGCTTTACCTTGGTTTTAGTGGGTTATGACGTTTTTAGATTTTAGGAATATTAGAAATCCGGCTTCGTCAGTCTCTTTAAAATTTAAATACAAACATTTCTGTCCAAAAATTGTCTCATTTGGTTTATTTTTGCGATCTCTAGGTGGTTTTGAACAAAAAATTCGCTCTATCCCCAATGTGCGACGATGCTCCAGAGGCGACCGAGGTAGAACTGAGAGTGGCGGTACGGAGGCTGAATGCCAAGAATACCGCCCAGGACCCGACCGCTTGCCTCAAAAACCTGGATCCTGGCCTTGGAGGCTCTCGGGCGTCAACTAAGAGGGCTCCTAAGCGTATGCTTGGAGGAGGGCCGGTTACCACTTCACTAGAAGATGGAGAAACTGGTCCTCATTAAGAAGCCAGGGCGCTCTGCGTACTCTCCGTCCGCTTACCGCCCATCGTGCTGCTCGACGAGGTGGGCAAGCTCTTTGAAAGAGTCATTGCAGACCGCCTCGTTGGGCGGCTGGTGCGGATGGGGCCGGATTTGGTAGAGAGCCAGGTTGGTTTCCGCAGGGAGCTTTCTATGGCGGATACCATCATGCACGTGCGAGCCCTCATGAAGTGGGATGCTGTGGCCCGGGGTGAGGTAGTCTTGGCGGTGTCTCTAGACATCGCCAATCAAAGTCAAAGTCGAAGCATTTATTTCAAATAGGCACATAATTAGCACTTTTGAACGTCAACATTTACTTTAAAATAGAATTGATTGCAATGGGAAACGCAATATGGATAAAAGTTTGACACGCCCTCCCGCTCCACCGAGAGCGGGTGAAGTTATTTGATGATTTCCTACCCTCAAAAAAACACAAACAAAAACGGTATCTTTCCACATTGTTGTTACAATGTGGAAAGATACCGTTTTTGTTTGTGTTTTTTTTTTTCAAAATTAAATGAAAGTAACTTGTAGTTTGTGTTATTTTAAATAATACTTCTTGTGAAAACTGAAGGGCTTGTGGCTAAGTAATAACTGGTATTCAGCTGCATCTGGTTAGACTGGAAGCCGACCCCAACATACTTGTGAAAAGGCTAGGCAGATGATGATGACTTCTTGTGAAAACTATAGGAAATGTAAACTATCTACCGGGTGCGGTAATTGAACTGTCCGTATGTGAAAATGAAATATTTCTGTTAATTTTCAATATTTATTTATACACTTTTGCCATGTGAAAATAGAAACTTCAAAGTTTTATTATGACTTATTCTGAAGGAATAAAACCGCCTTTAGCTTTTAATACAAGCTGAAGTCTCTTTCTGAAAGAAGCGCAGGCTGCTCGAACGACGTCGTCACTCAAACAATTCCATTCTCGCGTAAGAGTAACTTTGAGCGCTTCCACCGAAGAGTGTTTTTTAGCACAGGCCCTGGTCTGTAAAACACCCCAAATGCAAAAGTCCAGCGGGTTCAAGTCAGACGATGACGACGGCCACATATCTCGGTCGATCAGCACTGGAACGTTTGCTTTCAACCAATTTTGTGTTCCAATTACTCTGTGCGATGGTGCCGAGTCTTGCTGAAAAGTCCAACGCTCAGAACCGAATGTGTTGCGTGCCCACGGTATCAGCCCTGGTCGCAAGACTTTGTCTCGATAGATTTGTTGGTTTATTTTGACTTGGTTGCGACCCATTGGAAGAAAAACGAGCGGAGAACGGCCATTTTCAGACACCGCCGCCCAGACCATGATTTGGTCGGCTCCTTCGCGTCGAGTGACTTTCAATTCGTCTGAATGGTCGCTGACACGTCCCTTCAAACAGACACGGTCATTTTGTTTGTTTAAAAACTATTCAACGCAAAAAGTTTTCTCATCTGAAAACACCAAATTGGGAAGCTCGCCAGAGTCGAGCAAGCGAATCAGCTCTTTCGATCGATCCAACCGTTTGCTACGCTGTAAAGCAGAGAGTTCCTGAGAAAGGTTTTTTTTTAATGGTTTGACTTTAAGCTTTTCCTTCAATATGCGACGAACGCTGCGATCGCTCACCTTGAGATCCTGCGCGAGCTGGTTTGCTGATCGCGCTGGCTGCTGGCGCCGTTGCAGTACAGCGTCGTCCACCACTGTAGCGTTTCTTAACGCTACCAGTCTCATTATAACTTTGAATTGTGCGATGCACGAATTTCTCGTTCAATTGAAGATTTGGCAGCACTCCACGTATTTCGATATTCGACTTTCCCTCCAAATGAAGAGCAAACACTGAATTTCGTTTTAAATCCATTGTTCTAAATTCGAACGTGTTTCTCTCACAACAGAATCATTTCAAATGATGATAGAGAACATGTTAAAGACCAATATTTGAAATTTTGGCGGCGTTCGCTTCAGTGGTTCGAATTTTAAAACAGTTAGATGGAGACGGACAGTTCAATCGCCGCACCCGGTAGATTCAATTAAAATTTATGATCCGTACATATATCTTTGGAAGCCTTTGCCTTGCAGTTGGACACTACAGGCCACTTAGATTAGGTTATGTGCTCGATACAATAACCAAAGCAATTAATGACACAAACTTTGCCCCGTGCCCGGTACAATACCCAAGGCAATTAATGACACAAACTTGCCCCGTGCCCGGTACAATAACCAAGGCAATTAATGACACAAACTTTCCCCTGTGCCCGGTACAATAACCAAGGCAATTAATGATACAAACTTTGCCCCGTGCCCGGTACAATAACGAAGGCAATTAATGACACAAACTTTGCCCCGTGCCCGGTACAATAACCAAGGCAATTAATGACACAAACTTTCCCCTGTTCCCGTTACTTTATAAAGTTTGTGTAATTAATTGCCTTGGTTATCCAAGGCAATTAATTACACAAACTTGCCCCGTGCCCAGCACAATAACCAAGGCAATTAATCACACAAACTTTGCCCCGTGCCCGATACAATAACCAAGGCAATTAATAACACAAACTTAATCTGTCATTATGCTGAACTAACGCCATTTTGGCATGAGTTATTTTTTAAATTACTTTTAGGTAAGGTTTTGTACTTGTATTTATGTAAATACTCCAATTTTCTTTCTTTCTTTCTAAAGTAAAATATATGCCAGTTTTCAGAATGACGTATGTCGACATGAAAAACGTGACAGTGAATGTGGCAACCCTATGGGAATGTGAAACCCTCCACGAACAGCTCAAAACCGTCAACACGTATGATCCAATGTGGCGGCAAACTGTCACTGGCTGCATGATACTTGGGCTTTTGCGGGATATGTACAAATTCAAGTAAGTACTTTAAAAATGGACTAGAGCAAAAACTGACAATAGAGAAGTAAGAAAGAAAGTTAATAGTTTTTTTTTTTAGTTAAATTCAGTCCTAAACTTTGGTAGGTGTACTCACAACTGTAAGTTAAAGTTAATCAAAAATTAACTTAAATTTGACTTGACAGGTATAAATACCTACTTATAAATAGTAGGTATCTACCGTAAATAGACCTATCACTTTGAACCCTGTCAGCATTGTTATACAAAATTATGATTGACATACATGTTCCTATTCTGAAACTTTTTATTCTGATTGAGATTTTGACATACTTTATTGTTTTTTTGACGCTACTTAATTAAAACACTTAAATTTATTCGGTATCGATAGAATTCCCGTTTAATTTTGGAATTGAATATTATTTGCATGCCCATGAGACGGTAGAATATGGAGGACTACTTTTTAAAGAAAACATCTATGTACCAATTACCAATTGCAAATTGCAAAAATAAATGATTTGATTTGATTTGAAAAAATCCGTTAGTCAAAAAAGAGACAGTTTGAAAAAAAATCTATTTCGTTGACCTGAGCAAACATTATGCTGGTAAATTTTTAAGTGACTTCTCTAAGAGCAGCAGTACGGGGTCCCTATGTTATGTGGGTATCTCACAAATTGTAAATAAGTTTATGTTCCAATTTCTAAATCAGATTTGAATGACTGATTCAGATTGAATACGTCCATTATTTTTAAGCGTTACATTTTCTTGTCTGAAGAGAATCTCGAATTACTTGCTCTTTTTTTGCGTGACGTTAAAAATTCCAGGGAATATAGAAAACGGTTCCTGGAATATAATGGTATGCAAAAATCACAGCGACTAAAATAACTATCGACCCGTTCCTGCTTCGCTTCATTTTTACGACTTAACAAAACATCGCAGTGGAGTCGCAGACGCATTGGAGTGGAACAGACGCAGTGGAGGTGTATTTTTGCAACGAGTTTTCGTTAAGTGAAGCACAGCGCAAGTTTTGTAATCACTTTCAAATCCGCCGTTTAAGTAAGTAATGCCCCAAGTATTCAGTTGATTAAGTCGTGGGTATCAAAGTTTAGAGCGACAGGATGTTTACTAAATCATTCAATTGGCCTTCGAAATAGACCTATGCGATCGATTGACAACATCAATCGCGTCGCCGCTGCGGTCGCCGAGCATCCACGACGACCAGTTAGAAAACATGCTGCCTTTTTGAGCCTCCATCGATCAAGTATTCAACGAATTTTGCTCTTAGACTTAAAATTACATCCCTATAAAATCCAGATAGTTCAAAAAATCCAACCAAAAGACTACAACAAGCGAAAAATTTGCTGTCAGAAGATGTTAGATTTTTTTTCGGAGGAAAATGGGATGGACAATGTTTATTTTAGCGATGAGTCACACTTTCACCTCGAAGGTTACGTTAATTGTCAAAATTGCCGTTACTGGTCATCCAACAATTCAAAACAAAAACATCAGAAACATTACACAGCCTCAAAGTTTCTGTATGGTGGGCAATATCGTCGAAGGAAATCATCGGGCCATTTTTCTTCGAGAATGACCGAGGTGCAACGGTTACAGTGACGAGCGAGCGGTATACGGACATGATTTTTTTTTGTACAGCAGCTTCAAGCAAGATGGGGCCCGCATAGCTCACATAACTAGGGTCCCCATGGACACACTAAGAGCGTTGTTTCCGGGAAAACTCATAAGCCGCTTTGGAGACATATTGTGGCCACCCAGATCTCTCGACTTAACCCCAGCTGATTTTTTTTATGGGGTTATCTCAAAGAAAAAGTTTTTGATACCCTTTTTACGAATTTGGAGTAACTGAAGACTAAAATAACGACAGAAGTGAGGGCCATAGCAGTTGACGTTCTGCGGAGTGTCTGTGCAAATTGAAGAGTGCATTCACCGTGATGGAAGACATCTTGACGGTGTAATATTCCGTACATAAAATCCGCACTAATAAACTATAATTTACTGCTATTAAAATATTATAAGCACAATCTTTGTTTTATTTATAAATATTCAAAGTTTAAAATTGGCGCTGAGACACCCTTTATGTAATATGTAAGTGTAACATTAATATATTAGTTAAACCTTCCAGAATAAATTCTCTAACTAAATGATCTTGACAACCGCACCAAAATGTATTTCATAGTTTAAAAGAAGTCCCAGAGAGAGAGATGAAAAGCTACTTCAATTTATAATATGTATATATAAACAGAGTGGCAGGGACTTCAACGCGCAAACTGAAACAATAAATCCAGTACTTTTTCTAGACGTAGCGTTGGGGAGAAATTTCTCTTCGGTAATCAAAAATAAGTGCAATACCTTCATGCGAAGTCAAAATGTATCGAACACCTATTTGTTTTTAAAGAACCGACGAAAAATTTCGCCTCAGCATTTCAATTCAGAATCATGTAAGTACTAAATCATGTAAGTACTGAATCATGTCAGTACTGAATCATATAATTACTGAATTATGTAAGTACTGAGTTATGTAAGTACTGAATCATGTAAGTACTGAATCATGTAAGTACTGAATCATGTGAGTACTGAATCATGTAAGTACTGAATCGTGTAAGTACTGAATCATGTAAGTACTGAATTATGTAAGTAATGAATCATGTAAGTACTGAATCATGTGAGTACTGAATCATGTAAGTACTGAATCGTGTAAGTACTGAATCATGTAAGTACTGAATTATGTAAGTAATGAATCATGTAAGTACTGAATCATGTAAGTACTGAATCATGTAAGTACTGAGTTATGTAAGTACTGAATCATGTAAGTACTGAATCATAGAAGTACTGAATCATGTAAGTACTGAATTATGTAAATACTGAATCGTGTCAGTACTGAATCCGTGGTAACAGTTTGCGCGTTGATATGCCTGCCACTATATATGTTTAACCAGTCTTAAACTTGTGTTCACAGTGTATCTTACGTAAATGACAAGCTTCCAAGAAATATCACTATATATGGAGAGCCTATGCACATTAACCCTGATCAGAATACCACAGTTGACGTGTTCGCCAGGTCTATGACCTTGACAATAGATCTGTTGGATCATGTGTATCCTATTTTCGCGGTTAATACTTGGAGGTATGTATAAATTTATTATATTATGGTATGTTCCGTGTGGTGTCGGACGTAAAAATAATAGCACCATCCTATTTTTTCCCGTGGGTGTAGCAGAAGGCGACTAAGGGAGTTACCAGAGAATGGGCAGCAGCGTTTTCTATGCATTTTACCACCATACTGCGATCGCCAACCCGCCTGCCAGGCGTGGCGATTATGGCAAAACCTCTCCTATTGGAGGAGGCCTATGCCCAGCAGTGGACGTGTTTCGGCTGGAATTATGAATAATGATGATGAAACTTTTTCTTTTCCAGATTTGGCTTCCTTCTTAGCCGAACCAACAGTGAATTTTTCACCACATTCTATAGCAAGCCTTTGACCAGGCCTGTCTGGAACTGCCTGTATGCCATGGCTTTCTTTATCAGCTTCCTTTTCTACATCCTCAAACGATGGGAGTTCAGGGTACTGGGTGGATGGCAGTGCAGCTACGCGTATGAATCTCTGATGGTCATTGGTGCTTATTGTCAGCATAGTAAGTGGTTCCAGTTACAAAAATGTTTCATTTTGACGTCACACTTATTCAACAAACTAGAATCAGATTTGAAGTACTTTTAGAGAATTCTTGCTGTCCAAATCAATCTCAATTAATCTTTTGAAACGCAACTTGTCTATTTAAAAACCAAAGCACTATGAATTAGATCTGCATATGTTTTGTAACGTTTCAGATTAAGTTCAGTAAGGTGGTAAAAAATTACATCCACGTCTAAAAATATATTCTGTCGTTAAGGTTAACCCCTAAAATATCAATTCAGAATAAATAACATGAGCAAATAACCTAATTGAGTGTACTGAGTCCAAAAAAGGTTCGAGCTCTAATACCTTCAGCTGCCATTTATTTAAATATTCTCAGAATACGAATTTGATTTTAGTGATTCTCATTTAGTAGCTTTGTAGCGTTTATTCGGTATTTAGATTAATTCTACGAAATCTTGAAATGCTTACACAATTTGATTATTACGTTAACGTTATTAAACGCTGTTTGTTTATGTAAGCTTGAAACATTTGAATTTTATCAGGTACCCAAGTCTTAAATAAACGTGTCGATAGATACAAATTAAAAGAAAAAATGATTCTTAATTTGGTGGGGGCTCGTGGCTAAGTAATAACAGCCGCACAGCTCGATTGATTTAGCTTAACTACGCCTGCTGCGGTCGGTCCGTGGATGGGTGTCCATATTAATATACCAAGACAAATTACCGTGACTCGGGAATCGCGTTAAGCTGTTGGCATTCATTGCTCCCGGCTGTCATTTGTCGTGTGTTGTTTGTTAGTAGGGATATATACAGTAGGATGTAATATTACAGTAGGATACCCTATTACTTAAACCTTAAGGTTCACTCTTGGGAAAAGGTCATATCTTTTACCATGAGTGGAAGAGTCACTTCTCTCCCTTCAATTTACTGTGGTTGATCGCGGCAGCACGATAATTTTGGTCGTTAAAATAACCCTTTCACACAGCCAAGGATTCTCTAGGTATGGTATTCGACTGATGTCCACGGGGGACACCAGATGAATCAGATCTTCGAAAGTGGAAGCTACTACCAGGAGCCTCTGGTGGGCCCACCTGGCCGCTTTCCTCTGGCAGAGTGCCTAATCCAGGACCCTGTCCATTTATTGTTTCCCTCTTTAGTCAACTCCACAACCAATTTAAACAACCCGTGTGCTACTAACATATTGCCTCTTCCACAGTACCACCAATAGACCCCAAGCTGCCATCTCGAAGGATCGCTTACTTCGTATTCTTCGTGTTTGCCTACATTGTCTACACGTTCTATACTTCGAACCTGCTATCCAACTTGGTGAATGATAAGGAATATGACATTGACCTGAACACCCTGGCGGAAAGTAACTACGATTGTGCCATTGTCGATTATATGATGGTGGCAGTACTTGAGCGAGTTAGTATGAAAATAGATAATTGAAATTAATGTTATCAGTTTCACTTAGGCAAGCAAGCAATGCTTCTATCTTTGCCATACAATTATTTTGACCATAGCGGTCATGTTTGTGTGAATGTATATTCATCTGTTCCCTGATAAATTCTAAGCTACTTGTCATTATTTTCCAAATAAGGTATCGTTGGTAGCGTCTTGATCTTTTTTTTTTGCGTGGGAAATCATCAAATAGCTTCTCCCGCTCTGGGCGGAGCGGGAGGGCGTGTCAGACTTTTACTGATTAAAACCCACCCATGATCCCTCAGTTGCCTGTGTGCCAGGGGCTGCGGTATCTCTTTCGAACAACCCGCACGCACCCCTGGCAAGCATTGCCCCTTGCGGACCGGTGCTGACATCTCTTTGAGGCGCGCGTGGAAAACAACGTGCCGTCGACCCGGGCTTGATCCTTACCGGACAGCGAGCTACCCATTACTCGCCGTCCGCAAGCCCGCACCTACGGTGGCCGGGAATCAGCCTGGAATTCCTGACGCCCAGGGCGTGTCCTGCGAAGGCTGCGGCCATGAGGGCTCATGTACTGCCTCTCCCTCACTTGCGCCGCCTCCCTCTTTGCGAGCATCACTGCTTCGCTGAAGGAGGTGACGGCTAACCATGCACTCTCGCTCCGTACCATGGCCTGGACCAGGGCCGGACCTCCACCGTATGCTCCACCGTGTCCTCAGGGCGATCTTCGCAGTGGAAACACCCGGGCGTTTCCTCCCGCCTCATCCGAAACAGGAACCTCCCGAAACAACCGTGTCCGGTGAGGACCTGTGTCAGGCGGAAGGTGAGAACGCCATGCCGCCTCTCAAGCCACTCCTCAAAGAGGGGACTTACCGCCGCAATCGTGGCGTGCCCAAGTGTCTTGATCTTCTGCTGGATGTAGGCTACGACGTAACAATAAATATAATATCTCTACCTAATAATATACCTTTAAAGGACATAAAGTACTAAGTAAAAAAAAGTAATGATACCGTGTTGGGTATCATAGGGCCTATAAACAGTACATTCTAACAGTAGTAAGCGATCATAAGTTTTCGGGCAGAGTAGCAGACGACCATAGCTTTCATACTTTTTTGAGCAAGATATTTCAGTAGTCGTGTTTTAGTTTTTGAACATGGTTTTTATATAATGACGTCAGAAATATCTTAATTTTTGCCCGCCACTATATAGCTGAAAAGCAGATATCAGACCCTTCACTTTTTGTCTTTCAGTCTCATCTTTCACTAGATGTGAAATGTCTGAACTCAAACTGAATGAAAAGTAAGTTCAGTAGTGAAGAGATTTCGGCACTCGGCATCTTTCACTTGCCTACAAAATGATCGAAAAATGAAATAGAATGAGCAGATAAACCTTCATTCCTATTTCTCTTTGTCGATGTCGTGTGAACCAGGCATGAAACAAAAATGAAAATTCAGTCGAGTGAACCATTCCCTCCTGTGAAGCGTCTGATATCAGCTTAACTGCATGTATGTGCAACAAGTAGGTAATTTAGATTTTTACATATTGATGGGGTAAAATAACCCTTCGTATACTTGGACTTTTAATTGTACTCAGTAACATGACAGTTCAAGGGCTACCAGATTTAAAAAAAAAAGTTAGTGAGATGGTGAAAGAATGAACGAAATTGAATGAACTTGAAATATTGTACTGAAATGTATTTTTTTTATTTGAAATTTAATAACTTGTCTTAAAAACATGATATGCGCTATTAAAAATTGTAGAATTTGTTACACATTTTGTTTTTCAGTAGTAAGGTAATTTATTTAGTTTCTTTCTATTAGAAGAAATAAAAAAAGGAAATTACTTTGATTAATCAATTTTCAATTATTTTATATTCCACATCTTACAAATGATTTTTTAAAGTTTTATAACGAATGATAAAAATGGTTTAATTCAAAATGAAACCATTTTTATCATTCGCTCTTTACGCAAAGTCGCTCACTGCCTCAATACTATTAGTTTTAATATGGTTACATTATTTTTCTATGGACTGTCAAGTTACTGCATCTCATCTGATCGGAACCGCTAACGTAGCCCGATTAAAACACAACGTCATTTACGACTGAATTTGCAAATTAGTGTCAGATTGTTTGTTGAATTAAATGGACAGTCTGTTATCGTGTGCTAGTTTGGGTCAATTTCCATCGAAAAATTCAATTCAATCGAAATATTATCTAAGGATTTCTTACCAAACTAAGCTTCATGTAATAGCCGGTCAAATTAAATTAGCTGGCAGTCGTTTCCCTCGTATTCGGTATCGATGTCGAAAACTATAGAAATGAAGGAAACGAAAATAAATATAAACAAAAAAATTTAGTTTCAACTTTGTTCAAAACTTTAATTGACACTGCCAAACGAGTGTTACGTTTTAATTTTGGGAATTCGTAAAAAATATCTATGGTCCACGAGAAATTATAAAAACAGCTGATCGATTACGAGCGTTCGTCGATGGGCAAATCGTGAAAATGTTTTTGGAAAGAAAACTTCTTTAGTGGCGTTGGGCATTTTTTGAGATGGGAAAACAATTGTATATAAGTTAGTTTTAATTGATCAGTTGAGTATAAATTACATGTAATAAAAGATTTTACCTATCTGGTAAAATAGATGACAATTTTTTTTTTCATGTGCAATAGCGCATTAAATGAAAATTCTAATATAATTTTTGTAGTAGTAGTGTATAATAATTAATAAAAAACACTGCATTTAAAAGTATTTCCTGCACAATAAAAAAATTCCTGACGATTCAAAAAATACACACGTAATTGTTCAAGTTTTCATTTCCTCCTTGCCGGATTGCCGCCATGGGATCTGGAGGCAAAGATCCTCGCGCACACTTGGGAGTGATGCGAGGAGGCCAAACTCCGCTGCCGCGAGAAATCGCGGCACAGTGGACAGAGCTCCGACGGGATCTCATGTCGAAATGGAGAGAATGCGTTTGTCGCAACTCAGTGCTGGGCACGCCACGATTGCGGCGGTAAGTCCCCTCTTTGAGGAGTGAATGGAGAGGTGCCACAGTATTCTCACCTTCCACCTAACGCAGGTCCTCACCGGACACGGTAATTTTGGGAGGTTGCTGTTTCGAATAAGGTGGGAGGAAACGCCCGGCTGTTTCCACTGCTTAGATCGCCCTGAGGACACGGTGGAGCATACGGTGGAGGTCTGCTCGGCTTGGGCGGAGCACCGCCGTGTCCTCGTCGAGGCGAACAGTAGCAACGATCTCTCGCGTCCTGCCCTGGTCTAGGCTATGGTTCGGAGCGAGAGTGCATGGGTAGCCGTCACCTCCGTCTGCGAAGCAGTAACGGTCACGAAGAGGGAGGCGGCGCACGTGAGGGAGAGGCAGTATATGCGCTCTAGTAGCCGCAGAAGACCCCGGGTGTTGGGAATCCCAGGCTGATTCCCGGCCACCGTAGGCGCGGGATTGCGGATGAAGTTGGTAGCTCGCGATCCAGTAAGGACCAAGCCCGGGTGGACGGCGCAATGTGTTCCACACGCGCCTCAAAGAGATGTCAGCGTCAAGTGATGGGGTCCGCAAGGGCCGATGCCTGCCAGGTGTGCGGGTTGTTCGACAGTGATACCCTAACTTAATGTACTCTGATGGGGCCCGCAAGGGCCGATGCCTGCCAGGGGTGCGGGTTGTTCGAAAGAGATACCGCGGCCCCTGGCACATAGGCAACTGAAGAAACACGGGTTCGTTTTGTCCAGTAAAAGTCAAACACGCCCTTCTGCTCCGCCCAGAGTGGGAGAAGTTATTTGATGATTTCCCACCCTCAAAAAAAAAAGGAAAACTATAGGTATTCACCTTGATTAGATTATTTTATGCAAACAAATGACATATTAATAAGATTTTTATATGCTAAATAAAATATTTTTGTTTGAGTGGAATATGGTGGCTCACTCGTCAGAACAATCACACGCCGCGCCAGTGGTATCAGCCTCGAAAAATAACTATGTTAGTTGCTTTTAAATCTTTAAAAAAAATATATAAATGTTTTATATTTAATGAATATTTTACTAAGATAATGTTTAATTAAACAGTTTGAAGACAAAACCCACAACTTTCGTATAATATTGGACAAGCTAATGACGCTAAAATCTGTGACAGTCAAAGATGGATTGGATGCTGTGAAGAAAGGTCATGTCGCTCTAATCTCCGATTATACTACTATCTATCCGTATATTAGAAAAAGTAAGTTCGATTACAACGCTATTTCAGTATTGTGTGTACCTGAAATCAGAGTACCTAAACTTCTTGAGTAGTTTTAAAGCTATAAAAAAAAAAAAAAAAAAAATAACAACATTTATTTCTAGCAGCACACTAACAACTTTAGGAATAATGGATTGCACATAATATTTATACAAGGTGTAACAGAATGGACGCAAGACTCGAAACCAGCCTGTTCCCAATCGACCACTGAGTCGAATTCAACAACTTTTAACATGGGTATTTTTCAAAAATTATATATTATGCCTCACCCACCACTGATAACCCAAGAAAACCCAATCCCATTTCAAGGTGATTAATTAAGGGTCAAGTTTCAATGCATAAAGGAAAGCTAAACGAAAACACGATTTTCGTAATAATAACAGCTAGCCGTAAAAAAGAGAAAAAAAAAGTGATTTGGTCATTGTATTAGGCTTTTACCTCAATACTCAATATTGGGGCGTGTGAGGTGAGCGTTACTTACGTTACACGTTGTAAAAAAAAAAACAAAACAAAAAACAAAAAAAAAAACAGATCTCAAGTCGAGCGTATATGGTTGTTAGAGAGAAATTCACACTGACCTCCGTACTAGTAAAAACTGTATCACGGTAGGTCAGTCTTCCTCGTTCTCCAATAATCACATGTACATTATCAGTGAACATATATTTTAAGATATTTAGCAGGTAGTTCGGCATTATTTAATACATTGCTATCATTTACAACCAAAAAGGTGGGTAAAATGAGAAAATATTATGTATATGTAAAATATTTAGACAATTTTTTTTTTTTTTTTTTTAAGAAGCTGTAGTGTTGGTGTTTGTCTGATGCTGTGTGTTGATGTAATTGGTGTATGTGACTGAATGTGTATTTGTATTTATGATAGGCTTACTAATAGCTTTTCTGTGTTAACATAATCAATTATTTGAAGTAGAAATTCATTTAAAATCTTTTTGCAATTATAGATTGACAAATCACGTAACTTCAAACTTCTAGACAACTGATTGTATAAATGAGGCCCGATATGGGCAAAAAATTTGCTAGCAAAAACCGTTTTGGTTCTAGGAACAGAATATACCAAATCCTTTCTACGTCTGGTTGTCAAAAGAGGTAACTTAGAGTGTTGCTGTAGGATCGAAGTTTTTATAAACAATTGTCTAATCGTCAGTAATGATAGTTCTTTATATAGTGTATGTGTGGGATACATAAATCTCCTGAAATTCATTACCTTAAGCACAGCTCGCTGCGCTCTTTCTAGGGATAAAATTGTTGTTTTAGATGCGCCTCCCCAAGCAGTGATACAGTAAGTTATTATTGACTGGCAAAGGGAAAAATAAATAGTTCGTAGTAGTTTTGGTTGGCAAATATTCCGCAGATTTTTAAATAAGTGGATCATTCTCCTAACTCGAGTAGTCATAGAGGCTATTTGTTCCTTCCATGCGAGATTTTGGTCAACTATGGTGTGTTTTTAACAAAAAGTTTTAGTCTGAGACCTACAGGGTTGCAGTAACATCGACGCGCAAACTGTGACCATGAATTCAGGTGATTCTAGAAATTCTGTCATCTTGATATAATTAACACCAAAAAATTGTATTCAGTAAACTGTTAGTAACTTCTGAATACGACGAATTGAATAATCATTTTAAATAGAACTCAATAAAGTAATCCGTGACCATACAACATCACAACTTCTCACACACACTCCTACACACCCACCCACACCGCGCACTTAGATATGCTTAGAAGGTGCTAGCATGACATTCTGTTCGTTTCTGAGTTTCTGATGCATATGACAAGTGTAGTTATTGAATTGTAAATCCGTAATTGGCTATAAGTTTAGTTTACTAATCCTAAGTGAAATTGTTAAGAGATTTTGTGAATAAATAAATAAATGAATTTTTAGTAGGTTATAAAAAATATCCGCTGTTTCATCATGCGGGGAGTTCCTGGTTACAGTTTGCGTATTTATCTCAGCCACCATGTATATGCGGTAGTTTCATACAGTTTTTATATAATGTCGAACCCGGTCGAACTGCATAATTTGTTCTTCATATAAAAGTAGGTATGATGTCGATTTAAACATCACCAGTTCTGCAAAAATTATGCAGACTCACTTAATAAACAAATCAACTTAACTTTCAGCTTACGATAACAATGACATCTGCAAATTGGTTACGGTCCCTCTGGCCACCAAAATCCAGAAATATTTCTACGCTACCAAACACTTCAAATACAAGGATCAGTTTAAAATTGGGTGAGTCTCTCATAACATACACTAGCATCGAATTTATTGTTAGTAGATCTATCAGTCGTGACCAACGGCTTAACGTGCTTTATGAAGCACGGAGGAGTCTTGGTATGTAGGTAAAGATGTACGCGCATCCACGAACAACCAGCTCATGACCATCTTCTTCACACTTTCTTCACACTTTAAAAAAAACTGTTACAAACTGGCTACTTGAACACAATTATATTGACACAGAGCGGCTTCTTCTTTCTGGAGAAAAGTCTTTCTAAATAAATGCAACTATTCCCCACATTCTGAACACATACACTTCACACACATCTCTAACACCTCTCACCACGACACATTACACTTTTTCGTTTGTATTTTAGCTTTTGTGTACTCCTCGTTGATTTTATTTTAAAAAATTTCATGTATTATTTGTGACCATTTTTTGCTTTTTTGTGTATTTGCAATGCCTTAAAATATATGAACCAAGGGTTGGGACTTGTGCCCTTAATACAAGTTATCCTGATAACTTAGCAAGGGTGCAAGTTACGACAAGTTCTAGTGCTATGCTTACATTTAAGTCTTATGTATGTAACGTCAAATAGCTGTAATGGTTGATATGAATAAATAAATAAATAAATAAATAAATAAATCTATTATACATATATCGAGACTCCTCCGTGCTTGCGGTGGAGCATACGGTGCAGGACTGCCCGGCTTGGGCGGAGCACCAAAGTGTCCTTGTGGAGACGATCGGCGGCGGCGATCTCTGGTGTCCGGCTCTGGTCTAGGCCATGGTTTGGAGCGAGAGTACATGGGTAGCCGTCACCTCCTTCTGCAAACAGTAATGCTCGCGAAGAGGGAGACGACGCACGTGAGCGATAGGCAGTATATGCGCTCTCACGGCCCTAGTCACCGCAGGAGACGCTCTGGGAGTCGGGAATCCTAGGCTGATTCCCGGCCACCGTAGGCGCGGGCTTGTGGATGGCGAGTAATGGGTAGCTCGCTGTCCAGTAAGGACCAAGCCTGGGTCGATGGCTCGTTGTGTTCCACGCGTGCCTCAAAGAAATGTCAGCGTCAACTGGTGGAGTCCGCAAGGACCGATGCCTGCCAGGGGTGCGGGTTGTTCGAAAGAGATATCTAGAACACAGGCAACTGAAAGAACACGGGTGGGTTTTAGTCAGTAAAAGTCCGACACGCCCTCCTGCTCCACCATAGAGCGGGATAAGTTATTTGATGATTTCCCACACTTAAAAAGAAAAAATAAAAACCCCTCCGTGCTTCGGAAAGTGCGATAAGCCGTTGGTCTCAACTGTCATTACTAGATCTTTGACAGTCGTTACAGGTAGTCAGAAGCGCAAAAGTCTGACAACCAGTCTTACCAAGACGTATCGTGCCCAGACAATGGAGGTCAGATAGGCAGCCGCTGCATGTAAAATATTAGTATTCAGCTGTATCCAGATGGATTGCAAGCTGACTCCAACATAGTTGGGACAAGTTTAGGCAATTTTTCTGTTGATGAGCTGTGGAGTTGTTATTACCAAGTTAGCCGCTAGCCCCCTCCTTTTCTCTTCTGTTCTATTCTATAATAATGATTTCTTTATCTTTCAGTACACTACGCATTAAAGAAGCCGGCATACTAAATCGGATAGTATCAACCGACTTTGAAGAACCGAAATGTACGAAATCTCACCTCATTCAGATTCGTTTGTCACAAATCTCGATACCTCTCACTATGCTGGCGTGTACTTATGTCACATCTTTGTTGATACTTGTCGCCGAAAGGATTTATTTCAAGAGGAATGTAGTGTGGCCTTACGTGGATTAAGTGGAATCACATTTCCCCTATTTAGGCACCTCTTCCACCGTCGGCGATTAACGAGAAGCGAGCAGAGATAATAATAATAATATCTTTATTTCCCAAAAATACAGATAATTGAACGTTAAGTTTACAATTTTTGAATTTATTATGGTAGAGATTAATTACATAAAACAGTTGGATGCTGCAGAAATCTGTACACAATAGATTAGACTCTGTCTCTTAAACTAGACTATCCTGTATCTTAAGAGACAAAGGTATGGCAACGATGGAAGATGGAAAAAGGATGACAACTAAAAACGAGTTGGCGAGCCATGAGCAGCGAGTGTCGACCAATTACTCGCTGGTATGTGAATGTACCAAGCGTAAGTCTCACAGCGAGTGTTCTGCCCGCCAAGCGAGTATTCTCTTTGCTGATAGCTCTTGTCGCTGCGACAGACTCTCTTTTACTCACACGGAACCTACAATTATTTTAACGTTATGCATGACGACTTTAATAATTTTGTGGGCAGTCAACCTTAAATATGTTTCTTATCAGTAACGTATTGACATAATTGTTATTTAATATTGAGATTACCTGGCATTTCCTATTGCATTTTTATAAAATTACATTTAAAATAAAATAAGAAAATGACATGTGTAGTTGTTATATTTAAATTAATTTACTTAATTGGCAAAAGCCTACCATAATTGTATATTTGTACGCCAAATGGCAAAACACAGAGAAACTGTAATATAACAATTGCAATATCTTGCTCACTGTTGAATGTAACCTATGTTTACCTATTAATTGATCGTTTCTTGATCAAAAAAATCGTTGGTAGCTAGTAGCTTCATCGTCGGTGGTGAGACACCTGCCTTACAAGGGACTTCACTTAGGTACTCTCGTGTTGGCACAAGTTGTATTAGAGTAGTTGATAATTAGAGAAACTGTGGAACCAGTACAACATTGCACCTTTTGCTCTTAATTGGCCCCGCACGGAGTGTATTACCATTTAAGCTTCATGGTTATCACATTAAAATTGATGTTGTACCACTTTCATAATCTACGAAATAGCACATTTTAGTCACTAGTAAAAAAGAGTGTCAATAAACAAATAATATTATTAAACATGTTTTACTTCTATATTTTATTTTTATATTCATCATGATGTACCTAGCCTTTTCCCAAGTATGTTGAGATCGGCTTCCAGTCTAATCGGATGCAGCTGAGAACCAGCATTATTCATGTAGCGACTGCCTATCTGACTTCCACAACTCAGTCACTGGGTTAATGATAAAACTGGTTGTCACTATAATTTTATATTAAACTTCTTCAGACCTATTAAAATTTGCAAACAAAATTAATGCCCCAAAAATATCTCTTGTGAGTAGTAAGTCTGCCGAATGATATTTTAGGAACTTCCAAATCTCCAATTCTATCTAAAAAGTTAGTAGAATCTTTGTGGGTCTCTTGAAAATGAAGTAGGTATCAGGAAATAAATGAAATCTTCTCGTGTCTCTAGCCGTTTAGATTCTGATGTATTTATTTAAATCCTATCTTCTCTAATATTATTATCTAGTACCTAGAAAACATCTTTCTCAGAAACACTTCAGTTCAGTGTATACTTTTAAGAAACAAGCTCATCACAAATTCAAGTTCTTGAGTGTTATTATTTTCAAAGAACTTTCTCTCTTACTTCAACAAAATAATTTAATTCTTCGAGCAAAAAGTTAAGTCACGAAAAGATGCTCACAGGTCCTAATTCTGTTTTACAATTTAAGTACTGTAGAGGTTTTCTGCAAAAAACGACCTTACGGTTTCCAACCGTAAGGTCGTTTTAAGTTTTAAGCCGCTAATAACTATAATACATTTAAACTATCAAACCAATTCAGAAAAAAAAAACAGTAGGCGAAAAATTACCAGCGCAATCTTTCGCCTACTTTTTTTCTATTCTTCTTTCTCCGGCTTGTCGAAGAAAGAAGTTAAAATAGGATTTGTAGAATGCTCTCATAGGAAATACTTGCGAAATTTAGTGCAAAATCCCGGTACAAGGAGACTAAAGCTCTTGCAGTACTTATTGATTACAGGGTTTTGAAGTTAGGTTATGTCGCATCGTCTTCCTTGCCTTTTCCCAACTATGCTGTGATCAGCTTCGGATAAAAGTCAAAGTCATTTATCCATAGTGTTCATGAAGAAACTATAGTAATTACTGTTTATTTAAAAAAAAGTTTATTGTCAAGCTCGATAGATGGCGTTGTCCCAAAATCTACATCACGCTATGGTTTCGTTACAATGATTTGGTTGGGTTCGTGCGAATTTTTTGAATATATTACCAGCTATAGAACAGTATACAGTTTAACTGTTTTCTTTCAACTCACAACCTTATTAATATACACAAAAGGTCAAATTCACAATACTGTGTTCAGTATTAACACATAGTGTAACCAGATGCAGCTGACTACATACTGATATTTTACATGGAGTGACTGGGCTGCCTCGTTCGTCTAGTGGTCGCGCGCTACTGCTTCACATAAAATCCTCGCTAAGTGTTATTTGGTTTTTATGTTTGAAATTTCTGTTTTTTATTTTGGTTTTCAAATTGATTGCCTATCTGACCTCCACAACTCAGTTACTGAGTAATACGTTACCCCTTAGCATATGATACAACATGAGTGAGTGACTATCTGAACTGAACCAGTTATTGGATAACATGACAGATATTTTGGTATACTGGTACGCGTAGAAAGCTAGTGATTATTTCGTGTCATTCATAAACATCTCTGCCGAACCCTTCCGGGAAACCAGGCGTGAGGTTATGTTATGTTATTCATAGCGAAACTAGTTTGCAAAAAGTTCTTTGTTTATGTATTATGTAGTATCATATTATAAAACAAAGTCTCCCCCCCCCCCAGTGGGGTTCCCGCATTGTCGTTACGGGGGGGTGTCGGTATAGCGTTGGCCGCTCTCCCTATCCCCTGCGGCCGAAAAGTGGTTGGCGGCGGGGCCACTGTACTGACCCGTCGCAGGAGGACGTCAGCAGCAGCTGGTGGGGCCCGCAAGGGCCGATGCCTGCTAGGGGTGCGGGTTGTTCGAAAGAGATACCGCGGCCCATGGCATACGGGCAGCTGAAGGAACATGGGTGGGTTTTAGTCAGTAAAACTCTGACACGCCCTCCTGCTCCAACCAGAGCGGGAGAAGTCATTTGATGATTTCCCAACCACAAAAAAAAAAAAAAAAAAAAAGTCTCCCGCCGCGTCTGTCGGTCTGTTCGCGATAAACTCAAAAACTACTATACTAAACCAATAGACAGTGACTAATGAGGAAGGTTTAGGTGTATGAAAACGCGGGCAAATCCGCTGGCAAAAGCTAGTATTCATCTAAATAAAACTTGAGTTACCTATTCACTATTGTGAGATAGAAGTTAGTTACTGATGAGGTCCAACACACACGACCAGCCTTTAATTTTCCCACCGCTAGGACACAAATGTCCCCTCCGTGAGAGGGGGGTCCAGATAAAATAACGTAGTTTGAGGTTAGTGAACATTTTTGGGACCCCTCTAGGGATGTCGAACTCTGGACTTTACAAAAACATTTGATATAATTTTCATTCGTAAGTAGGGTGAATAATTGATTACCCGGCACAAAGTTCATTTGTCTACGATCGAAAGGTTTCTCAGATTAAGGTATTTGTCATGTTGACATGTTTATCTTTATTTAAGTTTTCGAAATCTAGAAAAAGATAAGCCGCATTAACAAAAATATTGTTTTGAGATGCAAACAAATAGAGCACGGGTACCATCTTACATATTACTGAATATGTACAACGATTGTTTTGCCGACAACAACAATCAGCCTAGCCTTTTGCCTACTATGTATGTTGTGGTCGACTTCCAGTTTAACCGTCTGGTTAGACTGCATCTGCAGCTGAATACCAGCATTTCACATGGAGTGACTGCATATCTGACCTCCACGACCCAGTTACTGAGTAAAACGATACCACTTGTTCAGTCTTTTGGGCTTCTGACGACCCGCAACGACTGTCAAAGATCCACGAACATCAGCCGGGCCCAAGGGCTAAAAGTGTTTTCTATGGTACGGAGGCGTCTTGGTATGTCAAGATACCCATCCACAGACCAACCGCGACAAGCGTATCTTAACCTGATCACCATGAGCAACTCGTATCCTGTTACGTCTGGAGAAATTCGGCACCTAATTCGAGGTTGCAGACGCATTCAAAAAACAGTTTGTGAGTACAAACTGTTTTTGAATGCGTCTGCAACCTCGAATTTGTTAAAAAATACAAATTTTTGAGTAAAAATTAGTATTTTCGGTCGATTCGATTGGATTTGGTCGTCTTGAATTATATTTTCAGTCTTCAGTCTGAGGGATAATTGCGTAACAAAATAACATCAGGCACTAACAATGGCTTTCATTTTGACAGTACAACAACAAACGTTGTTGAAAAGTCAATTTTTTTCCGAACTTATTATGAAGCAATGTATGTATCCTTTAAAATGATTCGGATTTTGATTAATACTGTTACGCAATAAGGGTGCTGTAATTAAAGAATTTTTTCGGTGATCAAAATAAAGAAATGAAGCACAAAACAACAAAAAATAATGTCGCAAATAACTTACTTTAAACAATGGTGCTCTGAATTTCCCTATTCTTTTCACGAAACGAGGCTTGATAAAGTAAGTTGTAAATAATAATTTTCAAGCAATTAAATAATAATATGAGGAAAATAACATCAAATGGTATTGCACAACGAACCTCAAACAAACTTCGACCACTTCTAAAGGATTCCTTTTGATTGTGAAAAAAATACTTTTTGGGATCATTTTTATAAAAAAAACTCCGGGAACTCTCGTGGCTAGGGGGCTAATTGTTAGGAATCGGTCCACGTGAGCAACGTTTATTTTTGTCACTAACGTGACTGATATTAATTTGTCCTCACATTTTTTGGCGCGTGACAAGTACTTAGCTTTTTTCCGGCTGACCGACTCCTTTGTCTATTGAAATGTAAATGGTTTCATTGAAATAAATTGTGAGTTTGAATAGGAAACTAGGGGGAAAATCAGCATTTTTGTTTTTTAATTTTGCTTTTTAGGGTTCCTTTTAATTTGATTTTTATTATAAAAACTTTACGAAACACCTAGAAGTTTTGTATAGAGGAAACGGGTTTTTTAAACGAGCACGAAAGTTTTGATGTAGGTGCCTACATGACTTATCGTAGGCTATGTTAAAGGTATCTCGCGAATTAAGTAATGCTACCCCAAAAAAGAAGGTAGGTAAGTTCAGTGACAAAAGTCAATGATGTGCCTACCTAACATACCAGTTTTATTTTATCTTAATGAATGAGCTAAAGATTAAGTTATTAAAGATAAAGCTAAGCTGAAATACAATGTCATCATCATCATCATCATCATTTCTGCCGAAATACGTCCACTGCTGGACATAGGCCTTCCCCAAGCCCAAGTTTCGACTGATTCTGCATCCAGCGGCCTCCATTCGAAATACAATGTACCTACCTATGGAAATTTTTTATGTCTTATACCGGGTTCACACGGTTCGATTTTAGTTGAACAACTTTGAAATAAATGCTTGGAATTTGAAATTCAATTCGATTAAAAGTCTGTTCAGAACCGTGTAAGCCCGATAATAGATGACGTAGCATTGTAGACTTTTGTTGCTAACCGTAGGAGCTCAGAAATTCTATTCAGTAGGTACCTAAGTTTTCTTGTCTTTTCACTTTGAAGCCATGTTGATAAAAATATCTTTCACAAGTTTTGATTTTCTGTTACTGTCGATCGTTTCGTAAACTTTTGTCGTAATAATGCCACTTTTCCCTCTAAAACTTTGCAAATACCGGAAAAATATTGTCAGATCGTACCTAAATATAACAACTGAATTTTGTAAAAAGAAAAGCTATCGTTAAAAACAAAGAAGAGTACTTAATAATTTTCTTACAGTTCAAATCATTTGGTAAATTATTTTCCTTGGAAAATTATTTTGCTTGGAAAATTATTTTCCTTAGAAAATCAGAATCATCAGTCTTGTTTTTAAAACCTACCTACCCAAATAGCAAAAAGTTGCTCTATAAATGTCATTAAAGCCAAAAAAAAATAATTATAAAGGCCATATTAATGTTAATAAGATTGCGTTTGGGCACAAATTATAAGGATTAAAACCTTGTACAGATTTTATAGTTGCCATATAATAAGTTAATCCACTTAAACTCGCCATGTAAAGGCATTTTGTATAGCTGATTAACTATAAATAAGCAAGACATTTGCTTTTATGTAACAAATTACCGTTATAAACGCTAACAAATTTCGGCTAAAAGGGCAATTTCTCGTGTGGTACGAATATGAGAAGTTCATGATTTATTCACGCGTCATTTGCCTCAATACGTGATTTATAAAAGATATTAATTGCCTGCATTACTAGACATTGACCACATCGCTCTTTTTTGTATATTGTACTGGAAATTTATGTGGAAAAGCTGATTTGTGAGAATTGTGGGCAAGTTTTATGGCAGTTTTTTAATGCGCCTCGTTAATTCTATCTATTTTTAATTTTAAAAACTATTTTACTTTTGTGAGTTCCTGTTAATTGCTACGATAAGAAGGATTAGCAAATCAAATGTTCTTGTAAATCTTTTAAAAGTCATCTACCCTTATTGTTGCAGGCCAGTGCAAATATACTGAACCAAATTGAAAGATTTTAGGGTTCATTCTCCATTATTCTTTATAGTAAAATTTTGTGAATACCTACTAGTTTGCACTCTTTTTTATTCCACAGATCCCAGACAGAACCTAATATGGATGTGAACCGTTTCTTGGCAAAGGTAGATTTCTACGAATTGTTTACTGAAGTCGTTGACTGCCTTGGCAAATCACACATTTTATAATAAGAGAAGAATGCTTTGAACGTCACAATCAGACTAATTCGAATCTTTCGTCCCATTTCATTATCACCAAACAGAAAATAAAATATTTATTTTATGTAAACATTTTTTGCTGTCACCATTGTAGATTGCAATTTACGACCACTATTTAAGTGATGAATGCGAAATTTGCTGCACCGAATCCTTATGTCCTTCCTAAAACTTCCGCTCCGAAAGGCGGGCATCTGTATGATTACTCCATTAGTATTATTTGATATTTAAGTATACTATTTAGTAGGTAATAACATATTACTTACATTATTTTACGTTATAAGATTCTACTTTATCGCTGATCTGAGATCTAATAATAAAGTGTTTTTGTATTAAAAAAAATATAATATACGTTAGCTATAATATTGAGTGATTATTGACATAATTTATGGTTATCATTTATAGATAAGATTCAAATTTACGCAATTATGTCTACTATTAGTTGTCTTCTGTTCGGAGTGGTTAAATATCAGAAACCAGACTACCTATATAATAAGCTAAGTTGGGTTGCAAGTAGACGGGAATGCGGGAGAAGGCAATGCTCACAACAACTCTCGACTCAGTCTCAGGGTTCAGCCGCTTTTAGAGGCAGCTTTCGTTATGCGGCTTCTAAAGTGTGGAATAACCTGCCACCACCGATTAGAGTAATTAAGACAATAGACACTTTTAGACAACGCTTACGGTAGTATCTCATAGAAGCGCAACGGAAGGTGGATATGGTCACACTAAATGTCTCAATCGTATGATTTATGTACCTGCTTACCTATTTTTGCCCACTTGGGTATGTGTCAGTGTTTTTTGTCAGTAAATATTGGACGAAGTTGTGAATGGCTGTTGTAATACTATACAGTTGTTTTTGTTAAATATCATAGTTTTCAAAGTTAAATCGGTAAGTAAGTTGACTTACATATCTTTTTACAACATTTAACACAACTGTTATTGTTTACACTAGGTACTAAATCGAATTACTAGCTAACAAACTATTTTAATTTCAACATCTCACTATTTATGTACTACTCGTTACTATTTATTTATTTGTATCTGACGTAAATTTATTGCAGTATTGGTATAAAGCTGGTTTACATCCGTCACCTCACACGTCAGGTCCAGTTGAAAGCCAGCGTCAGGCACTAGTTGTCTGGCATTTTTGCTGAACTGGGCCTTTTTAGCGCAGCCATGAGGCACACTTTAATGCTAGTTTCTGACATCACACTTTACACTTTTTGTTAATTTATATTTTATTTTTATTTTTATTTAAGATTTTTTTTTGCTGTATATTGTGTGCCTTTTTAGTCTGTGCTAAATAAATGTATTTTCTTTCTTCTTCTTTCTTTCTATAATATCGTTATACCGGTGAATTTACAAGTTTGTGTTCTTTTTGTCGATTGTAGTTTATATTATTATCTATCCGGGTACATTACATAAAATTGCCCGAAATTGATGGTTGGAACTTTTGTTAAGTGGTAATCCGTCAATATTTATATTAAGTGGTAACTTATTAGATACGTCAGAATGACGTAAAAATTGGATTAATTGTTCTGTTAGTCCGTTGTGCCAATAAAGTCCAGTGCCCATATTAATTATTTTTATTTTAACTGTGTTACTGTTAAGAAGTGTGCGTGCATCTGTTGTTAATGAATGTACTCATTTATTCACAATTTAAAAAAAGTTTATTTAAAGCACAATGCGTAATATTATAACTCCACAGCCCAAGTAGCTATTTCATCTCTGAACCCGTCCTCTATCTCTCTTTATAAGTCAGTGTCACGCTCATCAGATGGTTCATATCACTTTGAGTAAGGTAACCTTTAAAGAAATCTTCATCGAAAATGTCGTTGTCAAAATTTTGTGAAAATAATTCTACGGAACCCATAACATTTTCTTTCATCTCTGTCCTGGACGGAGTCGCTGTATTTACAGAAGCTATGTAACTTGCATTTTTGCATGAGCTTTTAAGCTGCATTCTAATAAACATTATAGGGGAATAGGTTTTATAATAGCCCCCTTCATTTTAAAAATAGTATGAGGCCAATGTAACTACAATGCTAAATTATTACATGTCTGAAAAGCCGTATTATATGCTTCTATATGACCAATGCTTTATAAGGGTCATTTACATTAGTTAATAAACGTATGTGAGATAAAGTGATAAGACTGATATACCACATTAGCAAAAAACACTTATAACATGCTTTTATATAGAGAGTTGTAAAACGAATGCTGTTAAAAAACATATACAAGAGTTATCACTACATAGTATAAAACAAAGTCGCTTTCTCTGTCACTATATCCCTTTGTATGCTTAAATCTTTAAAACTGCGCAACGGATTTTGATGCAGGTTATTTTAATAGATAGAGTGATTCAAGAGGAAGGTTTATATGTATAATACACCGATCTCCACGCGGGCGAAGCCGCTGGCAAAATCTAGTTACCTTATAAAACATTCGTTATAGCACTTTTGCTAGTTGGGTATACATTGTTTAACATAATTAACAGCAGACCTTATACACCCCAATTCAAATATTGAGTTAAAAGCCTAATACAATGACCAAAACTTTTTTCAATTCGTGTTAACCGTAACATTACTTAATTCATTTAAAATTGAGCCCTAATTTACTCATTGTTATTAACAACTTTTACTATGGGACCAAAACTGAAATCGCGGAAAAAAATCAGCTGTTCCTCATATTTTTGTTCGTATAACTCATCAAAATTTAGTGAACAGCTGATTTTGAACAAGTTCAGGTTTGGTCCCATAGTAAAAGTTGTTAATAACGATGAGTATAATGACCTCATAAGAGGTTATTGGTGTTTTTCCAATGACCCTGTAGAACGGAAAAAGCATAATAATTGTAGATTGTGGCCAAGGAGGCCTGTGTCCCAGCAGTAGGAACATTATTGGCTGATTAGATAGCCCGGAGTTTGGAAGTTGATGGAGCAGGTTGAGCCGGTGGCCCAGCGCCTGATCTCTTTCCTGTCGTGTCAAATTGGCATCCCCTCGGACTATGAGAGGGAAGAGAGAGTGAACCTGTGTCTGCGCACATAAACTTGTACACTATGACTCTCGGACCGAAAGCTGGTCTCCGCTGGGATTGATTGCCATTGCCGAAATATGGTCTGGAGGACTATTGTCTTGAAAAAATGGTGTTATCAGGTAACAGGTGCTGATGCAGATGCTGCTAAGCATAGCCTATAAATCACCAAAAAAAGTAGATAACAACCATTCCTATTGAGAAAAAAAATACATGTATCAAAAAGTTTATTTCCGTATAGCTCCTATCCACTGCCTGCGGAACCCATGCCAAAAGGCGCAGAGTTTTTCGTAGTAAGGAAGTAGAGTCCTGGACTCTTGTTGTTGGATTCAATACCCATGTAGGATATCTCATTCTTGGAGCAGAGACCATCGCCGAACATGGTCCAGTTTCCGCATCTTCGGGCTGTGAAGAAAATATTATGACATTAAGTTTTACTTGAGGTTTCAGCATTTTCAGCAATCTATACACCTAAACACATTTGGCACATCTTCAGAATCAATTTCTCTCTACGGATCTGATCTGTACAAATAAAAATAAATAAAATGAGTGTCTGTTAGAAATATCAAAATAACAGTCATGTTAACAATGTTATCATGTTATTGAATGCTCATGAAAGTGTATCCGGTACCTACTTAATTTTTTATTTTTTTTGTCTCGCTGTTTGTTCCAGCTAATCTCCAAAACAGCAGAACCGATATTTACTGACAGATAGCTCATTTTAAAAGGCGTAAGAGTAAGAGAGGAGATATAGGTTACTTTTTGTTCCTGTGACACGTTGCCGTGAAAAGAAATCCGGCTTCTACGTGGGCAAAGCCGCGGGTACAGCTAGTTTAGACTAAATAATATTTATTCTCCGCTTAGTCACAAAGCAAAGCGAAAGATAAAATTCAAACGATAAGACAAGAAGCCAGAGAAAAATGCAACATTCTTCAAAATTAATATTTTGTAGGTATTTTGTACTGTATTTTGTTCCGTCAACCGGGGTTACTTTGATTCGCGGGACGACTGATCAAAACTTCCATTTCATATACCTAAAATCGCCAATTGCGTAAAACGAAACGCAACATGGTAGGTTTTTTTCTAGGTTAGCAATACTGAAGAACTGTCAAATCCTTGCCTAAGGACACGCTGGGAATTCACTAATCATTTTAATTATTTTTCCTGTTGGCAGATTTTGATTTTTAAATTGTGTTGACAATTATAATATTGGGGTTACTTTGTAATTACGGAACAAAATAATAAAATAGGGAGGTACGTATAAGAGGAATCGAGAGTTATAAAAAAACCGATTATTGGACATTTTTTGTACATTTTTATAACTACAAATTTAAGAGATATGAACCTTCAAAGTTCAGTATTCATTAAAGTAACCCCGGTTTACCATACCCAGAAATGATAGCGTGACGGTAAACAGGAGAGAAACGAAGACGAAAACGTGATGACGAAAACATGGGACAAGCTCAGGAAGATGATAATGATGATGATGATGGTGATGATGATGATTTTGTACCCAGAATAATATCCGAAAATTGATCACCTACAAAATCGGTAACTTTTGAATCTAGTTGCCTTTTCTCACGTGAATATAGTTGTTCAATTTTACGGGTACTATTACCCTGAAAAATTTAAATGGTGACTAAAAATTCAAGGAGTATTTATATGCGGAAATCATGGTTAGAGTTTGCGCACTGGTTAAAAATTTATCCTGTACTTAGTTGCCTAATCACAGCACAGTCTCTTGTCCAAGCTAAAAGCTTGGACAAGAGACTGTGCTGTGATTAGGCAACTAAGTACATAAATATTCATTCTGAAGGAAAATGTTCCATTTACCGGGAAAATGTTTTGGAGATGCGACTGATTCCGCAAATAGCTCCCAAGCTCTGCTGTGGTCGCAAATGGAAATATAGCATCCTGCTTGTGAAGTACCTCCGTTGGGATAAAAGTCTTTGTGACCTGTGAAACAAAGATTGGATTAAATTATAAATCGATAAACAATTATAATGAACGGAAGGGCTCGATTGATCGATCAGGTTAAGCTACGCTTTCCGCGGTTGGTCCGTGGATGGGTGACCATTTATACATACTCTTGCATGCCTCGGATAGCACGTTAAGCCATTGGTCTCGGCTATCATTCGTGGATCTTTCACAGTCGTCACATGTCGTCAGAAACCCAAAATCTGACCACCAGTCCTATCATTGTGAAAGGCAGATAGGCAGTCGCCGTTCCGACTTCTCTGTTTTGAGTGACGAAAAAAAGTAAAGAGCCGGTCCGGGTTCGAAACTACGACCAACAACTTGTAGGTCACGGTCGTTACCACTGGTCCATCACTGCTCATCAGGATACCTATAATTATCATTATTTCAAGCCATTAAATCCACTGTTAAGTGTCAGCCGTTTTTCTGATAAACCACTCTATGACCCCAAACTTATATTGATAAATGATAAATGATTTTATTTCTGTAAGTAGGTTTGTACAAACACTTTCACACGTCAATCATATTTTTTTAAACTAGTTGAGGTCGGCGTTTCCTATCTGCCTACTCTGAGAAGAAAAGCCGAAACAAACTCAGAGGTCACAGTCTCTTTTAAAGTCCAGACATAATCTTGGTCAGATCATGTGGAGACCATGTGGATTGGTGT
Source organism: Polymixis lichenea (assembly GCA_949091785.1). Taxonomy (NCBI): domain Eukaryota; kingdom Metazoa; phylum Arthropoda; class Insecta; order Lepidoptera; family Noctuidae; genus Polymixis; species Polymixis lichenea. Next base: position 18,558,626 of record OX420943.1, on the reverse strand, counting down.
CTGAAATGGTCTTTTGAGAAAAGAACCACACAGATTGAGTGGACCTGTCCAGTCAGTGCACGCATTTATCAGTAATCATGCAGCTCAACTCAAAACTTGAGGAGCTCAACGATTTGACGAACAATACCAAAGAGAGGACATTTGGGTAGGCCACATAAATTACTCAAACTGCCAGACCATGACTAAATGAAGAAAAAAAAAGGAGAAAAAACACCCACACAGTCATCACATTCACAATAATAAAAGCAAAAAATACGAAAATAATCGTGGTGAAATCATTTGAGGACCATGTAGATTGGTGTCTGGTATGGTATTTTGAGGAAAGAACCACACATATTATATTTCCTTTGAGAAAACAGTTGTTCGATCAGAATTTGGCACCAAGATCAGATTTAGAATTTGGGATCAAGATCTGCCTAGTCTCTTCGCACCATGAAACCACTATGCAGAAACGAAACAAACTTAATTTTGTAATAAATCGTCAAGAACAGAATCAAGGATCCTCATTTTAGGCACTTGAGATACAATACAAAAGTAGCTTACACCATATTAATACCGTTCACAAAACTAAGAAGCAGAGAAGTGGCTCGTCATAAAAAGTGGAGGATATTGTAAGTACCTACTCAGGAAATCAGTCAACACCACTAATACTTCTTTAGAACAATGGCCTGCGCTCGTTAATTCCTTCACCAATAAAGTCTGCTTGCTCAATGCATAGTAGCAGTGCTTTGAAAGGATTTATGTAGGGTATAGCAACCGACATTTTACTTTCAAATCTCAAAACTCAAATCTCAAATCTTTATTACATTCCATAATGTATACAGGTGGTGGGTATTAACATATGTGGAAACAATTATGGACCCTGTAGGGCACAGCAACATTTTAAATTCTAATTAGAATAGAGGAAGAGCGCTTTAATTATTTTCTTATAATTCTTCTATTCTTAATATTGGTCTGTATTTTGAACACTGATATATTAAATTGTATATTATTATTGTTAGTTACGTATTTATTTACATTATTTCTTATTGTAATTCGTATATTTAGTTTCTATATTTTAATAAGAATTTTATTTTTATTTTAGTCATGTTTATATTATTTAATTATTATTTATTATTACTATTAATTAATTTATTATTGACATTATTGTGCTATATTATATTATACCTAATTATTATATGTCATGTGTGTGTGTATTATTATTGAATTTATCAGATAGATATTCGTCTATTGTGTAATAGCATTTATTTATTAAGAATTTTTTTAACTTATTCAAGAATATATTTATTTTGTTTTCTTACTTACTTTTTGTAAAAAGCAATTATTCGTTGTCGCTGAAATGGAGTATTAACGACGCAGTAAAACTAACGTTGACGATGATTACTCTACGATTACTCTATTATCCTACTATAAATGTAAAAGTTTGTGAGTATGGATGCATGGATGTTTGTTACTCTTTCACGCAAAAACGGCTAAACGGACTTGAATGAAATTTGGCTCACAGGTAGTTTGTAACCTAGAATAACACAAGATACTTTTTATTCCGGTAGTACGTTCCCGTGGGATAATTTTCGACCTCCACGCGGGTTGGCAAAAGCTAGCCAGCTTATAGTATTCCCACTGCTGGGATACATGCCCCCTCTCGGGGAGAGGGAATGGATTTTAATCTACCACGCGGGTCCAGTGCGGGTTGGTGGATCTCACATGTCTTCGAACTTTTGGTTCTAGATCACGCCGGTTTCCTCACGAGGTCCTTCACCGTTTTGAGAGCAGCGGTGATGAAATAATTTACACAAAGTAAAGCGCTTGTCTGGGTTCGAACCTACAACAAGTAAGTCGTGGCCGTTACCACTTCGTTACCACTGCTCGTCGGTTCTGCAGACATGTGTTTAACAATTTATCAATGTTACCAATTTTATTAAATGAATTTTAATTTTATGTCGATCATTCTTAATTTAATTATCATACATTTTGATTTTATCTCTTTTTATACACCTGCCACTGTTAATAATTAATTCATTATAATTTTTAATTTTATTTTACCAATGTTGTCAGTGTCATAACTTTATGAATTTTATTATGTATTCGTTTTTCACCAATTTTTATTTTCATTATCATTTACAATGTCACCATTTTTTTTTTTTTTATTGAATACTGGCGCTTATTACTGAGTAAGTTAGCTTACTTCTCTAATTCATTATTTTTATGCATGGGGTGTTTACCTATAAGCAATTGTTGCACTGTTATTTAATTTTAAGAATGTGTTATGTCAATGTATTCAGTGTGAACAATTGTTGGTAAACCTAATTTTTTTTTTTTTATTCAATGTCAGAAATTACCAAACATGTAAATATTCGGTCAGCTTCTTAGAGATGGGAGTAGTCGCATCGTCGCATCCCTAAAAAGGGTATACAGAGACAAGCTAAATTCGCTGGTAATTCTTTATCCACGCTTTGGATATTTATATCGAAAACGAATAACATGAAAAACAAAAAAAATATCATTCTAACTGTTTAAAACTTTAAATGACAGTGTCATGTACATTATTAAGGCAACCAAATGACTGTTATGTTATGGTTTTTGGAAATATAGAAAAATATCTAGGTATGCTCCACGAAAAAATACAAAACCAGCTAATCGATTGACCTTCGGCCATCGAATAATATTGTTTTTTGTTCCTTTAGTTTTCGTTATCCATACCCAACACCCCACATGTTGGGTATTGATAACGAAAACGAATTTAATTTCACCCTGTATAAACATCCTTCTCTTTCTAAATAATATAGAAATAACAATCGTCGTTTACCTACAGGCTCTTTAAGGCCCAAAAAGCCTCCATTGCTATGTATAACATCAACGTATTCTGCATCAGTCTTATCAAGTCTTCCGCTGGCACTGACGTTGCTGAAGCAAGGACCAGCTGGGTCCAAGGCGGTGATGCGGCCAATAAGCTTGCCAGTCAGCTCATGGACCTTTTTTCCTGCTACTCCTGCAATGTGAGACCCAAGGCTGTGTCCTACTATGTAGATCTTGGATGGATCTTGGCCCCCTAAAAAATAGATCAGATTTATTGTGGATTCCACCAATAACACTTAACGAGATCAGCACTTCTGAACCGCATTCGAAAGCTGTCAGTGTCAATTTTCCACAGCAATTTTGACACTGACAGAGCTTCAACGCGGTTAAGATGTGCTGAACGCGTTTAATTTCATTGGGGAAATTCGTCCTTAGACTCAGAAAACTTAAGTAAATTTACGTAAACGATCGGTCGGTTGAAAACGTAAATGAAAATGTAAGCAAACTTGGTTCAGATTGAATTTTTACGCAACCATTTACTGCTAATAATTAGTAACACATTCATCTGTATTTAGAAGGTTATATTTTATAACATAGCAATTTTCCCAATTATTATTGATGGAAAAACAGTATAAATCTTTCATTGGAAAATCATCGACGAAAATTCAGTCAACCTCTATTGTCAAATGTAAAGCCATTACATTATTAAAAAGTATTAAAAAAAAAAAACAAATGACTCCATTAACACACCTCTGTACTTTTTCTGTTCTATGCGTTTACATTTTCATCAGATACATAATCAATGAAGCGTCATCTTTCATGTTACAGATTCGAACAACAGTAACTTTAGGCATAATATGTGCTCAAACGCTACATAAACTTCATAATAACAGCTAAGAGATTGCCAGCTATAATAATAGGTACTGATACCTACAGCAATATTATTGTTTCTGTAAAATTAGTACAGGACTGTATTCTCAATATTATATAGGCCGAACTTCTGAGATAGTTATCAATTTTCAGGGTTCCACAGACGTCACAATATCGTGGCGGGATTTTTTCGCTCACTGGATTTTCCACTTTCGGTTTTAATTTTAGCATTGAGAATCCAACAGAGCGCATCCCAGCGCGTCGATAAAACACACTGTTCGATTTTTAACTCTCAGCGCCAGCTGTGCGCTGAAGATTCATTGCGCGAAATTAACCCACCACGATATTTTTACGTCTGTGCGAACGTGAACCTATCGTGGTGCCGTTTTGTTTTTTGAGGTTGGGAAATCATCAAATAACTTCTCCCGCTCCTCGTGTCTGACTTTTACCCACCCGTGTTCCCTCAGTTGCCTGTGTGCCAGGGGCGACGGTATCTCTTTCGAACAACCCACACCCCTGGATCGTGGTACCGTGACGTGATATTAAAAGTTATAAAATATAACAAAATGACGACCACACTCACCTTTAATGACATCAGCCAAAAACATTCCGAGAAGTTCTCCCATGAACCTCACGTTGGTTGAGGATCGAAAATACTCCAGATTGATAACTTTCCTTCCATCAAGGGCAAACACCTTCAACTCTGGTTTCTTCAGAAGCTCAGGAGCTATAGCGTTGACCATCCAGCCTTCGGAGCTCTCCATGAAACCATGGATTAGTATGACTATAGTTTGGGCATGAGCCATCAACCGATTAATCCTATTCGTTGCTGTCAGGTTGTACTTGACATTCCCATTCTTGGTGATCAGGTCTATGTTTAATACTTCATGGAAGTTAGACTTGTTCTTCTCTTGCATTTGCTCGTATGTTATGCCGAAAAAGCTTTTGAACGCCTCACCTGAAATCATTTGGTTACTTTTAGAACGATGCTTTTAAAAGCTTTTCTTCGAATTCAAGAACAAACGCTAGGGTGATCTTCCTAGGCTTTTCCCAACTGCGGTGTGGTCGGCTTCCAGTTCTCGGCATCTGGTAACCAGATGCAGCTGAATACCAGTATTTTATATGGAGTGACTGCTTATTTGACATCCACAACCTAGTTACTGGGTAATATATGATACACTTTTATAAGACTGGTTGTCAGATTTTCGGGCTTCTGACGACCCGCAACGACTGACAAATCTTTTTCAGTCATAGATCTTCATGAGTGACAGCCAGGGCCCACGGTTTAACGTGCTTTCTGCGGCACGGAGGAGTCTTGGTATGTAAAGATGGTCCCATCCAAGGACCAGCAACGGTGGCAAGCGTAACTTAACCTGATCAATCGACCCGTGTGGTCCACCCCTCTCCTGGTGATCTACAATGCGCGTGATTTACTCTAGCTAAGGTACTTACCTTACCTGACTAAAAATTCACCTTGTATAATAAAAAATTAAATCTCGTCAGTTATACAAAAAAAAAACTGTTCATTAGAAGTGTAATACCTACGCAGTCAAAATATATGAAACAACAGATTTTTTTTTCCTACTTAGGAATGCAATCATTTTAAATTTGTTAGTCCAGTAACAACCAATGCAATACTAGATCACTTCTACAATTATGTGCACACACAGACAAAGAAGAAGTTGCAACTTCCATACAAAATTACCCCACGTCCGACAGCTGAGAAAAATATAAAAAAATAGATAAATGTGAGTATTAATACATTGCATACCTCCGATTGTCGTCCTTACTGGCTATCATATTTAGAAATTGCTCCAAATATTGCGTCTTTCAGACGCAGTATTACTTATCTTAAAAATATTTCACTTTCAATCATGCAATACCTACTACTCTAATGACCATAAAAAGTGGAAGTGAAAGTGGAAAAGTGGAGTGGAAGCCAGGGCCTCAACAAAAGTGCAGGACTGCGAGCGTAGCGATTTAGGAGCACGCGCGCAGGCACACCTCTTTTGTTCTCATGTTAGTGAGCGAAACAACAATATTAACCTGTTTGGTTCGTGGACCAATGTACGGTTTTGAACCACCTGAATGAGGCCGGGCCATTGTTAAATAGCCGTCCGTGTGTAATACCTGTAATTATTTTACAAAATAAATAGATTTTCTTATCAGTAAGCGTCATTTTAAATAATATTTTTTAAATATGTTATTATTAACCTAGTATAATAACTATTATCAAACAATTGCAAATAAGTTAATACAATTAATTGCTTTTTAATCCTATTTAAAAACTAAAATCGGAAGTTAGTATATTACAGGTATTCTGCCCCTGAATTAATTTTGAAAGAAATTTTTAATGTGCTAGCCTGTAAGGATGATCATCGGAAGTATATAATTTTTAGCGATTTTTTTAGATACTTATCTTTGCAGTCGGAAGTGGGGCAGTTTTGCTATTTCTTCTTTTAATAACAGATTCCTGTATTTTCATCATATACGTTGATTCTCCAATGGTTTTCGAAAACAACCATTTGTATTGCAATGCAATTACTTGTAGGTTCCAAGAGTATAGCAAGTCTGTAACTTGGCCTCTGGTTTTCTACAATTGTTACCAAGCACTAAAAACTTCTTCAGAAATGTTATATCAAGTTCATATTAATAACTTGGAAACTTCAGATCCTGAGGGCACAAGCCAATATTTACTTCTTCCGTTCCTTACACTTCATTTCAAGTAAGTTATAAATGATCAAAGTTTCAAATAGGACCGTAGATACGATTTGGGAATTAAAGAAAAACATGTATTATTTTTCTGCCTACACGGTCCAGTTCATCTTGAATCGAATTTTACTTTGGTGGACACTACAAAAAGTTTTTGTGATATGAACGTAAAGTTGCGTGGGCTTCTTGAACGTCGGTGTCTTTGGTTTTGTATTTTCGTTTATTTGCCACCGACTTCCGAAATTAAAGTAATTTTTCATTTTGATATTTTTCAGCTTTGTGCTAACAAACTTTTCAAGAAAAGTTGTCTTTTTTATTTGTGTTTCGTAGGTACTCCACACAAATTCGTACTCGCCAAGTAAATAACAGTGACAAGAAATTAGTACAACATCATCTACAAACACTAAGTGGAAAAAATAAGTACCTATTATAGCTAAAACAAAAAACGCCAATCAGAAATTGAGAAAATTTATATGGGCCTACTTGGTAAGTATACCCTTAAGGTGCCCTTACACGAGGAACTAAAATTGCTCCGTTCTGGTCAATTCACGTCAACTATCACGTCACGACTACATACAAATGAGCGTTGTCATCTGTTTGATGAATCTTATTAAAATTAGTTGGAAATAGATTAACCGCAATTGAATTTGTATCAATTCAGACATCAAATGCAAATAGGTCTCCAAAATCATTGTGCGCTAGCTTCTACTTGCGGCTTAGCCCATGTGGATGTCGGAAACTATACCAAGGGAACATACCACCGAGATACAAAGTATCCTAACCTAACCCAGCTCATGGTCTACCTGTGTGCTAAATGTCAAAATCCTTTCAGCCGTTAAGGCGTAAAAAGGTATCAGACAGACAAAGTAACTTTCACATTTTGTAATTGTTGAATAAATATAAATTTATAAGATAGATCATACATATCTTTGTAAACATTTTTTTGAAGAGTGCCTTCATAAATGTACGCATTTTGTTTCCGTTTTCTGACACTGGTGGCGTTGTTGCCTTTTCTCTTTGGTCAAAACTGTCATGTCGTTTGTGCTCAATAAATAAAATCGTGTGTAATAGAAATCTAATGTGAGTTTTATTGAAATATTGCCGAAGTCCAGTAGATGGATTCCAGCTTTGTATATATTCAGGTACCAAATATTACTTGGTTCTCTCAAAAATATTCATAATAGGCTTAAAAAAATTACTTACATCGATTAGATCCAGCGGCAACCACAGGATAAATCATTGATAAGGTGGAATCATAGATTGAGCTCATTGAAAACTTGGCTGGATCGGTGTGAGGTATACTAGCAGCATACAGTCCCGCAAGGAAAAGATACTTGAAGATGTATATCAATTCGAAGTGTTGCGCTGAAAAAATAATATTTCGGCCAGATGTAAAATGGAACTATTGAGTAAGCAGATAGAATTGTGTTTTGGCAAACTCAAGATTCCATGCAAACAATTGTACACAATGTACCTATGTTTTTTGTTGACAGGCCTTGACACGACCACGACCATCACTGACTACCATAACATTGTGTGAGACCAGAATTCTTCTGGAAAAGATTACACAGAAACTTAATAAACTAGTGGAGGGCTTATTGCTAACCAGCTCTTTCAACTTATCCTGCTTGTCAATTAACCGCATACTCTATGTATAGGCAGTTCTATCAGAAATGCTTTTAAAGGATCAAACACTTGTACTTTTACCTGAAACCCAAACGACAAGCAAGTATTTCAACTACGGTCACTTTTGAAATATAAAGGTGTCAGAAATATGAAGCTTGCCCATTCCCAAGCGTAGGAGGTTCCTATGTCCAAGAAACTCCATGGAAGTGTCCATGGAGTGTCCAAGGAAACGTAGGCTTAATAAATCAGTAACAGTATTTTGATTTAAATTAGTGAATATAAATCAAAATACTGTTACTGTACTGTTACTGATTTATTAAGCCTACGTTTTGATATATTCACTAAGATACTCAAGACTTCAAGAGTTACTAACAACAATTACTAAAATAAGGAAGAAAATACGAAAGAAGAAAATAAACTAGAAAATAACAATGTTTATATTTCATATATCGTACTCACAACTAATCATCTCACAGACACTGGTGGCTGACTATCATAAAAAAATATATTGTTACCACGTAAGTACTATCGATATGAATGTCAACCACAAACTGTGCGTAATGAGCTAACTTTGATAGCACTAAATCGTACTTAATAGACGTAATAAAATTAAAAAGTATATTCATGTGCGGGCTATGGTTCTGAATCTCGTTTGTAGGCGGCTGATTATGATGTAGGTTTTTTTTTTAAAGATCATTTAAATGGAATTCTTATTGCAACTAAAATCACGGACGTTACCCAGAACGCCAATCAGTTTAAATGATACTACGCCGGATATATCTGCCGTATGTCAGATGACAAATGGGCTCGTGCGAGCCCTCACTACGGGAGATGCTATGGACCGGGGTGGGGTCATCTTGGTGGTGTCTCTCGACATCGCCAATGTCTTCAATACCCTGTGGTTGCCCTGGAGTTGCATCAGGGAGGCACTCCGGTATCATCGGATCGGGATCTACCTGTGTCGCGTGGTCGAGGCCTATTTGACGGAGAGGGCCGTCATCTACCCCGGTCACCAAGAAGAGTGGAATCGGTGAGAGATGTCGTGCGGTGTCCCACAGGGATCGTTCCTGGGGCCGCATCTGTGGGACATCGAGTACAACTGGGTGCTGCACGCCGACCTCCCTAGCGGTGTCAGTGTAGTTTGCTACGTTAACGACACGCTGGTACTGGTGGAAGGGAGGTCGTACCAGGTGGCGGCCGAACTAGTGACACACGGGGTTGCGACAATCGTCGAAAGGATCCAGCAATTGAGACTTGAAGTCCGAGGCCAAGTGTTTTCATGGTCCTCGAAACGCGCCACCGGTAGGAGGGGTTCACATCGGCGTCGAGTCGACGATGAAGTACCTGGGACTCGTCCTTGACAGCCGGTGGAACTTCGTGGAGCATTTCCAGATTGAAGCGGGCCGGGGGCTGCCTTGAAGCGGGTCCTGAGATACCGCTCGATCTCCGGTAAGGCGCTGGGCCTCCTTGCTGGATTGCCACCATGGGATCTGGAGGCAAAGGTCCTCGCGCACACATGGAAGTGGCGTGAGGAGACAAAACGCCGGGGCGTAACTCCGATGCCGCGAGAAATCGCGGCACATTGGACAAAGCTCCGGCGGGATCTCATGGCGACATGGAGAGTGCGATAGTCGCAACCCAGTGCTGGGCACGTCACAATTGCGACAGTAAGTTCCCTTTTTGAGGAGTAGATTGAGAGGCGCCACGGCGTTCTCACCTTCCGCCTGACTCAGATCTTCACCGGACACGGTAGTTTTGGGAGGTTTCTGTTTCGGATAAAGCGGGAGGAAACGGCCGGGTTTTACCATTATGTAGATCGCCTGGAGAACACGGGGAAGCATACGGTGGAGGTCTGCCCGGCTTAGGCGGAGCACCACCGTGTCTTCGTGGAGGCGATCAGCGGCAACGATCTCTCGCATCTTGCCCTGGTCCAAGCCATGATAATTATGGAGTGAGAGTGCATAGGTAGCCGTCACCTCCTTCTGTGAATCAGTAATGCTCGCGAAGAGGGAGGCGGCGCACGCGAGGGAGATGTAATATATGCGCCCTCACGGCTCTTGTTGCCACAGGAGACGTTCTGGGCGTCGGAAATCCTAGGCCGATTCCCGCCATCGTAGGTGCGGGCTTGCGGACGGCGAGTAATGGGTAGCTCGCCGTCCGGTAAGGACAAAGCCTGGGTCAATGGAGCGTTGTGTTCCACGCGCACCTCAAACAGATGTCCGCACCAACTGGTAGGGTCCACAAAGCCCGATGCCTGCCAAGGGTGCGGGTTGTTCGAAAGAGATACCGTGGCCCCTGGTACACTGGCAACTGAAGGAACACTAGTGGATTTTAGTCAGTAAAAGTCTGACACGACCTCCCGCTTCACCCAGAGCCGGAGAAGTTATTTAATGGTAGCATGCCGAGACGAAGATGGCGTAAAAATTTTGACTCCTACCCAAAGCACTCGCCAGCATTAGCTTATGCCAGTATTGTGTGGAAAAGAGAACTGTCAGCCTTAGCTCAATGGTTGGCAAATACAAGCTAGTTTGATAAATATACTGTCATACGATTAATTAACTGTCACAGACCACTTCTAGATTTAAGTTGATCCCAAATAACGTCCCAAAACTCGAGTCTCTGCCTTCAAAAGTTGGTCTGTCCCAGCCGCCTGATGAAAGTCATCATCTGCATAGCCTAGGGTAATACGGCGGTACTCCTTGGTAAGTCAGACATTCGGGCTTCTGAGTACCCTGAACGACCCACCAACACAACCGGAACAGCCGGAACCATTGGTTTAACGTGCTTTTCGCTTGATGACAGTATGGCATCCACATACCAGCAGTTGAATGTTTCAGAGAAAATGGTGATTCGGTATAGTTATTTCAATATTTTCTCGGTTCCAATTAGACAAACTTACTACTACTACAAAAAACTTAAACATACTAGTTTTATTACGATACAAACGTTACGTTTACGTTGCGTTACGTTTGGTTGACGGCACGGTTGGCGCAGTGGTTAAGCGATTGGCTGCTACGCTGCGTGTCGTGGGTTCGATTGCACCGCACGGAACAAATATTTGTATGACCTACAAGTAGTTGTTCTGGGTCTGGGTGTTTGTGTATGTGAGTTTAAATGTTTGTAAACGCACCTACAATACAGGAGAAATTCCTAGTGTGGGACAACGTTTTTTTAGAAAAAAAAAGTATACTGGTTTTTTTTCGATTTTATAACTTTCTGGAGCCTTCCCTTATAAAATCGTAATAAAACCAGTATAGTTTATTATATAGGTCCGTACAAACCGATAAATCTTGTTGATTCTGAGAAGTAACCACAATGTAAATCATCCAACTTGACTTTGTCCACAAAAATAAAAAGTCCTACCGAAAATATCTTTTGTTTTATCCATTCTCAGAGGAATTTGAAGTAACACTTGAGAAAAATAAATGAGGTGCGCGGAGATACAAGACAGTATTATTGTTTGAGCAGGTAGGTAGTTTAATAATCCATTGAAGAAGTGTCTCTGCACAAAAAGACATTTCTTTCTGAGAAAAGCCTCGTCCTAAGTGTATTGTAGGTGTCTGTGGTTACGAATTTCTGTTATGGTTTCCGTCCACTCAATATTTGTCAGAGAGCAAGTCAATATTAGACGGCAAAGTTGTTCAAAGCTATTTTGAACCATGTGTGGCGCAACTACTACTACAAACTTGACCTGCCCCACTTAAACTGCCCTGCAAATGGTTACGATGAATGTACCGGGACTGATAAGCATTTCGGTCTATTTGTCAACATATAAAATTATAATACGAGGTATACTTCGCGTCAAACTTTATGGCGGCTCTGAAGTGTGCTACTCGCTGCGCAGTACCCCACCCCTCAACCCCGCTGACCCATGAATTTGTTACTGCGCAGCGACTCGCCTCGTGTTCCGAGCCGCCATAAAATTTGAATCGAGCTGTAATATCCATTGCTGAACAGAATCGCAGAATGCGGGAATGAACAGTGTGTGGACTTGGGTAATCTGGGGAATATTTAATATCCGCGGATAATAAATATTCCCCAGAGTACCCAAGTCCATACACTCCGCGGTTGTACTGTGACACGTCGATCAGATCTATATCTAGGCTGTAATGCCGCGTTTTGTTCCGCCACCCAGTGATTGTATCTCATTATTGTTACGAAACGTTTCCCATACATGCATGTTGAAATATCAAATTGTTTCTGTCCAACATTCATGGAATTTTCTTTTATGACCTTGGAATGATTGAGACTCAAATTTCTTCGAATTTGATGAAAGTAAAGATAGGAGGAGACGGCGGGACGATCTCGACTTTTTCTAAAGGATTGGCAACAAACAGACGTAGATAAAGATAAGCGGAAGGCGGCAACAGAGGCCTTTGACCTGCAGTGACTATGGACACAAACGACTGATAATAATAAGAGTTTACTTTGCCGAAACGGGTGAGGGGTATACCAAGAGAGATACAGAAGCCTTCAGGGCAGTATGTGGCGAGCTGTTGTGCAGTAGCGACCCCAAGGGCCCTATCTCCCCAGAGTAGTTTTGTTTCTCACCTCTGGCTTGCCTTTATTGGCCGGCTGAAATGAAAACTAACGAGGAACAGAGCTCCCACGTCTTTGTTACCTTGCCGGCTTGAGTTGAGATTTGCAAGAGTATATGTGCTCGGAAGAAATAAGTATTACAGTAAGTGTTGGTAAGGATCTTGACCATCTTCCGAGCTCTGGGATTGTTCTGATAGCCGTGGAATAGCTTCTCCGCTCCTCAAGCACCTTAGTAAATGTTGCCCCCTAGTAGCCACGTCACAATGTGCTAGCGGCAGTTCCTGGGTCCCATTATAGAGTGTGCAAGTCACACCCAGCTATTTTATCCGTATTTAAAACAATGATCATGCAGGGGCCATAGTCCTTCCATAAATCAACCAGTCTACTTCAACCACCCAAACCCATAGTTCAATATTTTCATATCCTTCAATACTCGTACAGCCAGGGGTTGTTCTTGGAAGCACATGCATCGTACGCTGTACGCACTGTGCATGTGCAATCGTCGGTTGGTGCCTCATTTCATTGAAAGCATATGACAGGCCTCTGGGAATAGGTACGTGACCCCAAAACCCCAAGATATGCAAAGACACAAATAATAATAAAATTGATGAAATAAACAAATGAAGGGTTATGCGGAGAGAAGTATCTTTTGTAATAAATTGGCGCATCTCAATTATTTTTGTCTTTCATGCGTCATACAACAAATGTCCTTTTAGTTACGCTATCTAAGTATCTACTCTCCCACTAATAACTAAAGTACGGTATTTTAAGAACTACTCGTATACGATGAACGCGTCTATTCTAAAAATACTTTCGTGGTTAATTAAAACATAGTAATTTATTTATTTTAGCAGCTTTATTTTAACAGACAGTAATTGGCAAAATGTTTTGACACTTAATTACTAACATTTTTATTTATTGGTAATTAAGTGCCAAAATTAAAGTGGTGGGCAGGACACAGATTGCAGCACAGATGAGGGGCCGAATGATTCTGGAGTGGCGGCCGCGTACCGGAAGACGTAGAGTTGGCGGGCCTCCCACAAGCTGGATCGATGATCTCGTGAAGGCCGCAGGAATCCGCAGGAAACACAGAACCGGTAGAAATGGTGGAGCTTGCAGGAGGCCTATGTCCAGCAGTGGACGTCTTTCGGGCGAAGTAATGATGATGAAGTGCAAAAAATATTTTGGTATTTGTTATTATCATTGAATTACCAAAATAAAAATATTTTCCCGTCAGTGTTGCATGTTTCAACAGACTGGCGGCAATACCAAGTTGTACTGTAATGCTTAGTCTTTGCTCTTGGGTCACGGGAAGTGACAAGCAGCTGTTTCGAGATGGACCATGAGCACTCCAGTAACAGCTAGTTGTACCATCAGTGTTTAGAGTCTTATCCCCTTCAAGCTCCTGACAAATTGCCAGTGGGTAGTCCTATCGGACATAAGGCTTGGCTCTCTACAGGGAGACTTGTCTTGACTCGTCTTGTAGATTATTTTTAAATTAACTGTTTGATTTTTTAGAAAATTTGGTTAGTACAAGGTACCCAATTGAATAGCAATTCGATTTGCGAGTTGTGAGAAAAGTGATAAATTCCGGGAAATTGACAAAAATTCTTTAAAATTGGGTTATCTCGAATCTCATTAATTTTTGAATAGGTTTGAGGGTTCTTAGTTGTTGCAAATGGGTCAAAATATCACGGCGTAGAAGGAATACTTAGGTCAAATTACAAGTCTCTCTTCATAATATGTGCTATATTACTAAGGATAATAAAGCAGTATTATATATTATCATACTGCTTGAGTGGGAGGCTACCATACTAGATAATTCTATAGTGTTACACACCATGGTTCCATGATGATGCGATTATGGTAATATCTTTATCAAACAGGCAGCGACTAATGAAGAACGATAGCTTACTATTTGTTTCTAATGTCATTCGGGATTAGCATTAATACAGTTTCCTACTTCTGCTTGGTGACTGTCGTCTTTTTAATCTATACTAATAATATAATACAGGGTAAGTTTTTATCCAGTGTGCAAACTGTCACCATGAATTCAGCATATTATTCTAGAACCCCTCGCGTAAAAATTTTTCGTTAGTTAAACAACAAAAAAAAATCATCTGTTCCATACATTTTGACTTCGTTTTTTCTATGAAACAGCTGATTTTTGTTTGTATAACTAACGAAATATTTCTGCGCTAGGGGTTTTAGAATTCAGCTGGACTACCCAGCCCAGCTGAATTCTTCTGCTGGCATCCTTCCCAAACTGCAGAGTTTGCTCGACGTAAACGTATTCTGGAACAACTTTGAGAGCACTGCCATTGACAGCAATCGGTCCCGGAGTGACGTGATCGTTGAACATAACCTGGGTTTTGCCCAAGTTTGTGGCTATCTATGTAACCCATTAAGGAGACAATTCATTTTAAACAAACACATGGAAGTAGCCAGAAAGATTTGTAGCCCTTCTGTTGGAGTAATCCCGTTTGAGCACCAATTTTTTGAGCAACTAATGCGTGGAGCACCAAGGCATTCCCATACCTTTGATGCTCTTGATGCTCAAACGGGAATACTTCCTTCTTTTGGGCTTTATACGGTGATCGGGTAATGAACGCCTTATTAGACTGAAATAGCAAGTGCATACACGAACAATTAAACATGGTATTTTCGGGTGGTACGTACCTAAATAGAATAAAAACCTTAAAAGGTAACTCGACTTTTTGTAAATGTCACCTTGTGTACTGTATAATATGTTCTCAGGCCTTTAGAAAATTTGTTATTTTAATAAAAATCACATTAGGATGCACACACATTGATGGCAACTTGAAAACAGTTCGAATTCATTCAGAAACATACAGATATAGGTCCATAACATAGGGGAAGCGTGATGACATTAATTACGTAAGTTGGCACTCTTATATGTAACAAAAGCGAAAATGAAGTTTTTAGCTTATCTATATCATAGTGCCTACAGCTTTAGCCACATAGCCGATATTAACTATTTGTCTTATTACGCTATAATATTGATGCCATTCGATAGGGCGGACTGAATTACGTTAGTTGGCACTCTTATATGTAACAAAAGCGAAAATGACATATTTTAAGATTGGTAAACAACAACTGGAAGAAATAATGGCAATTCGCTAATTGGGTTTCCAAAAAGTATTTACCCTTTGCAAATAAATAAATAAGTACGCCCTTCTTTCCGATAATTATTTTTTAAACTGTGTAGGTAAATCAAACAATTGAATACAAGTAAATAACACAAAAAAACACTTGAGAGGTGTCAAGGGACACCCGGATGGAACGAAGTTCCTTTCGATTAATTAGTGAAGGAATTGTAATAACATTTTAAAAATTGTACATATACGTACACACACATATATATATAATATATATTGTCTGTGTCGCTTTCTGCACAGAAACACGCGCACGCCGCACGGCTTACAACAATGTAGCAAAAAGTGTCGTTACAAGTTTTGGTCTTAATTTTTTCCGTCTAGCTCCCTTTTGCAACGCGCTATAAGGAACTTCGTTCCAAAAACTGAACTACTAAATGCAATGTCCTACTTGGATGTTTGATTAAATTGTTTAATACGAGCGCTAATCCTGCCGATAAACTGTCACGCAGTTTGGCTGGTATATGGGATTTGTACAAGTTTAGGTCCAAATAAATGTTCAATCAATCAATCAATCAATCAATCCGATCAATTCGATCAATCCGATCAATCCGATCGATCCGATCAATCCGATCGATCCGATCAATCCGATCAATCCGATCAATCCGATCAATCCGATCCATCCGATCCATCCGATCCATCTGATCCATCCGATCCATCCGATCAATCCGATCAATCCGATCAATCCGATCCATCCAGACAGAGACACAGACAGAGGAACACGCGCACGCTGCACGGCTTACAACAATGTAGCAAAAAGTGTAGTTACAACTTTTGGTCTTAATTAAAAGTGTCGTTACAACTTTTGGTCTTAATTTTTTCCGTCTAGCCCCCTTTCGCAACGCGCGATAAGGAACTTCGTTCCAAAACTTCGTTCCAATAATTTGTGAAAAACTTCACAAATGATTTTGTGTTTTCTGGGGATAATTTATAATCTAGCATATTTGCTAATGAGAAATTAAAATGTAACTTTAACTGCTAAGTAAAAAACACGCTTTAAAAACCAAACTAAAAAAGTAGTAAATAATTTCAAAAAAGCGTGCGGTGCTTTTTGAGGTGTTATTGTAATAATATAATATCAAGCAACCCACGCTTTTTTGAAATAATTTTCTACTTTTTTGACTTTGGTTTTTAAAACGTTTTTTTTTTAACTTTCAGTTATTTTCAATTTTTAGTTGAAATTATTGAATTTTTATCAGTCCTTGATAAGTGTGCAAAGTTTAAAATCAATCCGACGTTTTGAAAGGGGTGAAAATCACGTTCGAAGATTCCGTTACATAGATACATACATACCAAGCTAATAAAAGCGTGTTAAAAATACGCAGAAGTTCATGAACATAGACTTCATCATCACGTGAATGTCGAGGCGATCCGAATCCTTCTTAACACTGAATTAGTGAAGATTATAAAAGGTATTATACCTTTTGAGTTAGTTTAGTACAGTGTGTGTGAACTGAAACAGCAGTACAAGTGTTGACTATTAAATGAACACGTGAATTAAGTCCTTCTCGTGGTATGAAAGTGAAAAAAGAAGTTGTTGGACGCAATTTCTTTCATCACTTTATTGTTACTTAGCAGTTAAAGTTATATTTAATTTCTCATTAGCAAATATGCTAGCATATTTGCTTTATAAATTATCCCCAGAAAACACAAAATCATTTGTGAAATTTTTCACAAATTATTGGAACGAAGTTTTGGAACGAAGTTCCTTATCGCGCGTTGCGAAAGGGGGCTAGACGGAAAAAATTATGACCAAAAGTTGTAACGACACTTTTTGCTACATTGTTGTAAGCCGTGCGGCGTGCGCGTGTTTCTGTGCAGAAAGCGACACAGACAATATATATTATATATATATGTGTGTGTGTGTGTACGTATATGTACAATTTTTAAAATGTTATTACAATTCCTTCACTAATTAATCGAAAGGAACTTCGTTCCATCCGGGTGTCCCTTGACACCTCTCAAGTGTATTTTTGTGTTATTTACTTGTATTCAATTGTTTGATTTACCTACGATTCGATACGATAATGAGTAAGATAATGTTGGTGAAATACAAAATAAAGAGGCAAAAATGTGGACCATATTACTCCAATGTTGACTGGTCTATTGGACAATGTAGGACATAGTAGGTAGTAGAACAGTCAGTCAAAGAGATAGACTCGGCAGCGTTCGCGGTTGCCCACTTTTCAACATCATTACAGCCGTGACATTAGGGTGATAAGGGGGTGTCCATTAATTACGTGAGGCAATTTTATCGATTTTTCGAACCCCACCCCCGCTCTGGTGAGATGTCGTGAGATTTGGCTCGACCCTACCCCCGTCCCCATACATGTTTTCCATAGTTTAACCCAGTTTTCTCGCAATGTTACATTGTTTCTTTGCGGAAAAAATAAAAATTACATGATCTTTTCCGAGACCTCCCCTCTCCCCCACGTGAGATTGGGTGCGATTCGACTGAATCCCCTCCCTCCCTAAACGCTTCACGAAATTAATGGACGCCCCCTAAGTGGTCAACCGGTTGACCTGCTATATAGCAGATGCTAGAAAAAGGTTACATAATGTTTATCCCTACTAATCCTACTATATGTACTATATGTAATTATAATTTATCCAACTAATATTATAAATGTGAAAGTTTGGATGTTTGTTACTCAATCACGCAGAAACAGCTGAACAAATTTGGATGATATTCGGCACACAGATAGATTATAACCTGGATTAACACATAGGACGGTGAATATTCAGTCACGAAACGGTTCAACTAATTAAAAGGCGCACAGAACTAATACATATTAAAAACAAAACAAAAGAAGTGAAAACCGAACTCAGTAGAATATACAAAAAAACACACAGATCAATCAGAAACGACTACAACAACCATAGACACAAAATAATCACAAGAAACATAACAAAATTTAGAAGTATCAAAAGAGCATACAAGGAGCTGTCCACATACAAAACATGGATTCATAAACTAGAACTAAATTCAAAGGCAACGAATTCAAGGAAAGATGTTATAAACCATGCAACAAATTTTTATAAGGAGTTATATCGAAAAAGAAATAAAAACGAAAATGAAGTACAAACTAGCAACCATAGCGATGGTAACGACATTAAACCAATTCAAGACTCGGAAGTTCACGAACACATTATACAGTTAAAAGCAGAGAAAAGCCCTGGCCCGGATGGACTATGCAATGAAGTTCTGAAAACAGGCGCACCCATTTTAATCTACCACTTGACAAGACTTTTTAATATGGTAATGAACACAGAAACTGTTCCAGAACAATGGCATATCTGATATAATTTTAGTATTCAAAAAAGGAAATCCCTTAGATGTAGGAAACTACAGACCTATAAGCCTATTATCAAGCATATACAAGTTATTCTCATCAATACTTCTAAGGAGAATATCACAAGATATTGATGAAATGCAACCTACAGAGCAAGCAGGGTTCAGATCAGGCTTCAGCACAACGGACCACATACACACGCTAGAACAAATCATAGAAAAGCACCAAGAGTTTAATAGATCTCTGTACGTGGCCTTCATTGACTACAGTAAAGCATTTGACAGTATTAGCCACTGCTCAATCTGGAATGCACTGCAATACTCAAATGTCCACCAAAAGTACATTAACATCCTAAAAAATATTTATTCAAATAGTACTAGCAGAATTAAACTTGAAACCAGAGGAGACGAAATAAAAATAGAAAGAGGTGTCAGACAGGGAGACCCGTTGTCACCGAAGCTATTCATTGCAGTACTCGAAAATATATTCCGGAAGCTAAACTGGTCAAATAAAGGACTACTAGTAAACGGGAACTACCTAAACCACTTAAGATTCGCGGATGATATAGCTATTGTAGCCGAAACTCCAAAGGACATCGAAGAAATGATGAAAACACTTGATCATGAAAGCTCTAAAATTGGTCTAGAAATGAACTTAAATAAAACTAAAATAATTACTAACAGTCAAAAGCGACCCATTACAATCAAAGGGAATACCATTGAATATGTTCAAGAGTATATATATCTGGGAAAACAAGTGTCTTTCAATAAATATAACAATGTAGAAGAAATAACCAGGAGAATTAACATAACTTGGAAAAAGTTATGGTCTCAAAAAGAAATTTTAAAAGGGGATTATGGATTACATCTGAAAAAAACTGTGTTCGATACATGCCTCCTACCGTGCCTACTATATGCATGTCAAACTTGGGTATTCACAAATAAAACAAAACAGAAGATCAAAAGCACCCAAACGGCCATGGAAAGGAGTATGCTGAAGATAAGAAAAATACACAAAGTGAAAAATGAAATCATCAGGAGGAAAACGAAAATCACAGATGCTCTCGAGCATGCCCTTACACTAAAATGGAAATGGGCAGGACACATTTCACGCTACACAGATAAAAGATGGACCATAGAGACCACTCGATGGAAAGGCCCAGGAGGGAAAAGAAATGTTGGTAGACCAAAGAGAAGGTGGGCTGATGATATTACACAGGTGACAGGGAACAATTGGTTAGATCTAGGCAAGGACAGGGACGTGTGGAAGAAGCTGGAGGAGGCCTTTACCCAAAAAGGGGTCCATATTCCAAACAAAGAAGATTAACATAAGTACTAACATATTCTAAGCAAAATATACTAACAAACCACTAACAACATTTGAAATGTAAACTGGCAATATGGAATAAAAGGGCTTTATTATTATAACACATAGGATACTTTTTATCCCGGTTGTACGTTCCCGTGGTATAATTTTTGACATCCACGCGGGCGAAACCGCTGGCAAAAGCTAGTAATATTATAAATGCGAAAATAACTCTGTCTGTCTATTTCGCTTTCACGCCTGAGCCGCGTGCCGTAAGCTTGGCAGAGATATAGCCTGGAATATGGATAAGAACATAGGCAAATTTTTACACGATAACCGTCATCCATGCGGGCGGTGCCGCGAGCAGAAGCTAGTATTATAATAATTGTGATGAGACTAATAGGAAAGTTCAGTCAGTATACTGGACAATTATAACGTTACACTGCATATAACCACAAATAAAACATGTTTAATAAACAAATAATTTGTTCCCTCTTTACAATTTAATATACCGACCTCATCGGAACGTAATGGGTTAGATATTTTATTAAAACGTTCCCCGAGGCAACGACATTCTTTTTTGTCTGGAACAAATTGAATTGTCTGATATGTTGTTGATACGGCTATTTGTACAACATAACGAGTTGGTGTTGTTACTTCGGACGGAATTTATTTTTTAAATAAATTACTTAATATAGGATCTAATCTTAGGAAAACTGCACCTAAGCCAAACACATGAATATATTTTATCTATTTTTCTTTCTAAATGTCGTTTGCTCAGTGATTATTCCAATAATTACTCTGTACGGCAGCCACGTTACCTTGCCCTTTAATTGCCTTAATAACATATTTACCTGCTCCGCCATCGCTATAAGAACCTGACATTGATTCTACATGTTCACGCGCAGAAAAACTATAATTACATCATCACTAGAACGCAATTACACCTGATTAGCACACAGCAGAACATCAGGTTGTATTATCAAGTAATTTGCCTCTTGATGCGATTTTAATGAGCCTCCATACAATTTCTTACTAAAGGTCGCTACTTCCGAAAATAATTTTGTGACTGACAACTGAGTAGAGAACAAAATTATTTTATTATGTTTTTGGAAATATTTAGAGCGTGCTGTGGCTGACTAGGGTCATTATCGTTTCAAATGCATAATGATTTCAAGTAAGCGTTTAGACGTGAACAAATCACCTTTTAAAACAAGTTAGAGACACAACGGTCTTCCGGAGAGGTATTAGGTACCTCATAATTTATTTTTTCCATCTAGCACAAGTGATGCGTTCAGATGCTTTATTTTAACTTTTTTACTTCTAAGTGTAGGTGTCCTTCAAGGTAGTGTTCTGTGTGCACTGTTATTCGAGTTAGCTACACATTAATGTCCCGTGATTTCCAGAATGTCTGTAGCTTTGTTTCTTATTGACGACATTATGTCAACAAAAATATCTGAAAAAGTCATAACAGAAGCTCCTGTAACAATTTGAAGTAAATTATTTTAATGAAAATAACTATTTAATAATGTACACGTACTGTATTATAATGAATTGGTTTGTTGAGCTTTTTACGTTGCTTTGCCATCATTAGTGTGTCCTACATTATGTGAATAAATATACCTTATCTAATCTAGGTAATACAGTTTCAAGGGTGGACATGTCAGTCAAATTGTATGCATTGAAAGGACGCAAAAAGCACTATTTATTATTTCCTGGGTTTCGTATGGGAATCCATCTGCAGAGTTTTCTGAAATCATACAGACGCAAATTAAACGGTGGACTCCCTCCCGACCTCATGTAAAAAATAAGTAGGTAGGTATTTTGGTTGTAATAAAGTAGAGGTAAGCTAGATACCAGTATAAATTAATAAAACTATGAAAACCGAAGGTTTCAGGCACAATCCGTACAACTAAATAATCAATAAGTAGGTACCAATATACTCATACCACATGATGCACAAAATACTTAATAATAATTTTAATTATTATTAAACTTAAAACGGTTCATTAATACAACTGCCTATAAATATTGCAAATGAAGACGTAATTGACACCTTGAGAGATGGTGTGTCTTATGGCCGGTGATATTATAATATCCAAGGATAATAATGTTTATAAGTAAAAGGATAAACAACCACACCCAAAATGTGTTGAGCAACCTTTTTAGCATGTTTTATTTTCATTGTATAAGAAAATAATAAGTTTTTTACCTTTTCATGCTTTGTTTATCGAATTTTAATTAACAAGTAAAGGTGCATTTAATTTATTTAAAGCAACGGAGTGGATTTATACAGGGTGTAACAGAAACCCTATTACTATCCTTAAGCACTAAAGATAACAGCTGGTATAGAAACACTTTTCAGCTCAAAATAAAATACTCTAAGAATTGATACCAATTTTTCCATTTCATACTCGTATGTCTCTTAAATTCAAATCATAACTAACGTGTCACCGCACTACATTGGTCAATAACTTTCCACGTTACTTGCCAATATAAGGGGAATTCTCTTTCGAGTGATGTGTTTATTTCAATTTGAAAAGTTCAGTCTCCAGTATCAATGTTTTAAAAATTCTCATAACTTCCGAACATGTAGAGATAAGATTAAAAAACCCTTCCAATATCGTTTGATATCATCATCCAAAGAAGCCTTGCCCTTGGTATATATATACCCTTTCCGTTACACGTTGTATAGGGTAAGAATTCCTTTCTATTATTTTTTCGCTATGTTTTGCCACCGGCTTCGCCCGCGTGGGGTTGAAAATTATCCCATGGGAACGTACTACCAGGATAAAAGTACCATATGTGTTAATCCACCCGCGTGGTAGCTTACAGCCCACTCCTTCTCACAGAGGAGGCCTGTGTCCCAGCATTGGGAACTTTATAGGCCGATTATGCTTTATGTTATGTGTTGGGGTTGATCAGGTTGTACACCATCTGTTCGCCAAATTCAACCAAATATGTTTTTTTTCCTTTTTGAGGGTGGGAAATCATAAAAACTAAAACCCACTCGTGTTCCTTCAGTTGCCTGTGTGCCAGGGGCCACGTGATCTCTTTCGAACAACCCGCACCCTTGGCGGCCCTTGCGGACCCCACCAGTTGGTGCTAACTGACATCTCTTTGAGGCGCGCGTGGAACACAACATGCTGTCGACCCGGGCTTAGTCCTTACCGGACAGCAAGCTACCCATTACTCGCCGTCCGCAAGCCCGCGCCTACGGTTTTTTTTTTTTTTTTTTGTGGGTGGGAAATCATCAAATGACTTCTCCCGCTCTGGTTGGAGCAGGAGGGCGTGTCAGACTTTTACTGACTAAAACCCACCCATGTTCCTTCAGCTGCCCGTATGCCAGGGGCCGCGGTATCTCTTTCGAACAACCCGCACCCCTAGCAGGCATCGGCCCTTGCGGGCCCCACCAGCTGCTGCTGACGTCCTCCTGCGACGGGTCAGTACAGTGGCCCCGCCGCCTACCACTTTTCGGCCGCAGGGGATAGGGAGAGCGGCCAACGCTATACCGACACTCCTCTTCCCCTGCGGCCCCACCGCATCCGCCATCAAACGGTAGCGGCCCCGTCCAGGCTACGGAAGGGAAGAGCGCTACTCAGAAGTACCGGCACTCCTCCTCCGCCGCAGCCTGTAACCCTCAGCCGCGATGCCTCCCATTCGACATCGCGGCCCGCCTCAGTTGCGATGCACCTCACCGCAACCTACTTTTTGGCCGCTACGTCGTCGGCTTGGAGGCACAAGCCCTGACGAGCGGCCCCACCTTGGGGTTCCTCTTTGCTTCACCGTGGGAGGTGGGACCACGGTTACTGAGCCCCCCCGCAACGACAATGCGGGAACCCCACTGGGGGGGGAGCCCGCGCCTACGGTAATTTACTATTTTTGTAATTTCTTACATCAATTTTAAGACGCACACGCACTTTTTATCTATGGATGAAGCTTCGAAATGTTGCCACTACATAAAGAGTAAAATGTTTATTGCGGATGATACTCACGTAGTATGTTTGTCTATTTCCTTTTAAGTTTTTTTTTTTTTCGTTATATTCCTGTTTAGTATATTCTAATCATCATCATCATCTGCCGAGCCTTTTCCCAATTATATTAGGGTCGGCTTCCAGTCTTACCGGATGCAGCTGAATACCAATATTTTACATAGAGCGACTGCCTATCTGACCTCCACAACCCAGTTACTGGGTAATACGATACCCCTTGGTGAGACTGGTTGTCAGAGTTTCAGGCTTCTGGCGACCCGTAACGACTGTCAAAGATCCACAAATAACAGCCGGGACCAAAGGCTTAACGTGCTTTCCGAGGCACGGAGGGGTCTTGGTATGTAAAGATGGTTACTCATCCAGGAACCAACCGAAGCAAACGTAGCTTAACCTAATCGATCGACCCATGCGGCTTTTATGACTTAGCCACAAGCCCCCTATTACATAGGACTAAAATATTACTGGCGAAATGTGAGTGTACTACAGTTACACATCTGCCAAACCTTTCGAGGAATACTGTCGTGATGCTATGATATAAAAGTCAATACTCTTTAGAACTATTTCATTAGATTCCTTTTGATTCTAGTGGCTTAGTAACACGCGTTAATCAATAAATCACTAAACCTTCGGAACGGAAGTAAAAAAAAATCATAACCAAAAAATTGAATCATTATGTTAGTCCATAACATATAACATCACGCCTTTTTATCCCCAAGGGGTTGGGCAGAGGTGTGTGTAGTATACCCATATTCCGCCAGTGATGTTTAAGTCTCATGTAATAAGAGGCTAGCCTATTGCCATCAAGCGGGCACAAATCCAGAATCCAAGCTGCTACTGAGCAATTCCAGATACAAAAACCCATTAATTCTTTGTCCGACACGGTGGAGCATACGGTGGAGGTCTGCCCGGCTTGGGCGGAGCACCGCCGCGTCCTTGTGGCGGCGATCTCTCACGTCCGGCCCGGGTCCAGGCCATGGCTCGGAGCGAGAGTGCATGGGTAGCAGTCACCTCCTTCTGCGAAAAAAGCCTTAACTTTTCTGAAAAAAGTGCTTCTTTTTGTTAACTCTGTTTAGATCTAGGTATGCGATATGCGCCCTCACGGCCCTAGTTGCCGCCCTGAGCGTCGGGAATCCCAGGCTGATTCCCGGCCACCGAAGGCGCGGGCTTGCGGATGGCGAGTAATGGGTAGCTCGCTGTCCGTTACAGATCAAGCCCGGGTCGACGGACGGTGCGTTGTGTTCCACGCGCGCCTCAAAGAGACGTCAGCATCAACTGGGGGGGTCCGCAAGGGCCGATGCCGGGGTGCGGGTTGTTCGAAAGAGATACCGTGGCCCCTGGCACACAGGCAGGAACACGGATGGGTTTTAGTCAGTAAAAGTCTGACACGTCTTCCTGCTCCACCCAGAGCGGAAGAAGTTATTTGACGATTTCCCACCCTCAAAAAAAAAAAAACTTTTTCCGACCTGGCAAACGAACTCAGGACCTCATGCTCAGCGACCAACGAGGCAATCCAAGTAGTCCATTCTCCGACATGTAAGGTATGTATGTGTATATAATTTTTTTTACATAGCTCATCGTGTTATGTATAACAGTATGAGTAAGCAGGTACAGTGACAGCCTCGTGTCAGTTCAAAATCATAGCCTTTCGAACAGTGTCGTGTTTTATGAGTATAGTGTACTTATCAATATTTTAGTTTTTGTGCCAGTATGGATCTGCGGTTTTTTTTGTATTGATTTAAGTACGGTAGATATAATTATAGAAATGGAATGAGATTGGATTCATTAAAAGTTTGTTATCTTTAGTACGAAATTGCATGTGAGTATATTTTAAAATATAAATAAGTAGCTATTGGTCCGCGATATCACCTGCCTGTATTTTATATTCCTTTTTTTTTCATCCAGGATGTAAAATAGCTTTTAAAATTAAATGTAAAATTTCAAAACAGTCGGTTCGGTGGTTTAGGCATGAAAAAGTAACTGACAAACAAAGCTTTTGCATTTATAATATATATTATTATCAATTTTAGTAGTATTTGCTGTACGTGAAATGTTTCTAAGTTAAATATTTTATTACCTACTACATAATATATGTTATTTTTTTATTGGATAGTCGTAAAAAGCGATTCATAAATTGTATGTATGACTTTCTCTACAATACATCGTAATTTTTCATACCGTGTAGACGTCAAAATGATAGGTATTCTAAATAAGTGATAGGTTTTCTAAAACCTCTGCAAAATTTACAAAAAAGTCGTCGGTTTGAGCTCGATAATCAAAATTAATTAATAAAAATAAAAAGTAGTCCATTCAGTAGATTATAATTGAAATGATATTTTATATTGTACATTAAAACTTATAGATATACAGTATTTTTAACCGATTTCAAAATTGATAACCTCTTCCAGGTTATCAATTCGGTATGTTTATATATTTTTTTAAAGTAGGTATGTTCGGGCATAACTCCGCCATATACACCGTGAAATTTTAATGGTTGTTTTCCCGCAGCGATATACTTTAGTCTGGGTAAAACAATCGTTTTATAAACAAATAAAATATTAGAAACAAAAAATGGCAGATTAACCATTGAGAAAAATCACCACGGAGTTTATTTTGCTTTGAACATTTATGCATCGCTGTTCCCTTTGTCGGCGGTGCGTGCGATTCGAGTAGTACCTACAAATTACCTCTAGTGTTACTATTGAGTAGTGTTTTATCGAGTTGATGAATATTTTTTTATAATTTTAAAACAAACAAATCTTTATTTTTTTAATTTTACTCTATGCTTCGAAAGTACATGGCAAGTTGTTCTGCCGTGGGAAAACAACCATTAAAATTTCACGGTGTATAGACAGACGGATTTGCAAAATCCTTCTTTTGTTCAAAATACCGTGGCCCCTGGCATACAGGTAACTGAAGGGACACGGGTGGGTTTTAGTCAGTACAAGTCTGACATGCCCTACCGCTCGTCCTAGAGCGGAAGAAGTTATTTGATGATACCCAATAAAAAAACCCACTCAAGTAAACGAATCCAGAAAAAAGAAATATGTAGAATGAAGAAGAATGAAGATTTTTAAAAAGTTTTTCCAAATAAAGGAATAAGCGACTTCCGAAAAATCACTACAAAGTGAAAAATAACGTTAATTTCGGAAGTCGGTGTCTTTGGATATGTAAATTTACATTTTTTGTCACCGCCTTCCGAAATCAAAGTTATTTTTCACTTTGTAGTGTTTTTTCGGAAGTCAGTTGTTTTCCTTTTTGGAAAAGTTTTTTAAAGATCTTCATTCTTCTTCATTCTACTATCCTACTAATATTATAGATGTGAAACTTTGTATGTTCGGATGTTTGTTACTCAATCACGCGAAAACGGATGAATAGAATTGGATGAAATTTGGCACACAGATAGTTTGTAACCTGGAACAACACCTATGATGGTTTTTATCCCGATACGTTCCCGTGGGATAATTTTCGACCAATACGCGTGCAAAGCCGTTGGCAAACGCTAGTTTTACATATTTCTTTTTTCTGCATTCGTTTACTTGGGTGGGTTTTGAATGGCTTTAAGAGATATGTCCTGCAAGATAATCTTGTAACATTTTTTTATTTATCACCACCACATACGCTACAGATTTGTTAGGCTTATTAGTCGATTCGCACGAATTTACTCGAATCGCGAATCAATACTTTAAAAAAATAATATGTTATTTTATGTATACGTATTAGGCAATTTGCACGATTTGAAGGTATGTATAAGTTACATGCAATAAGCACTTTATTGCATGTACTGTGTAGTGAGCTTATCTCATAACTTTATTGTGATTCTGGCGAGTAAATTCGTGCAAATCGACTAATACCTACGCCTTTTTTCAATCCTCCTTAAGGCCCTGGTAACATTAAATATTGTCGTTATGAGCGATAATAGTTCTTATTGCAATCTGTTACGGGTTAAAATCTGTTGTAGTAAATTCGAATAACAAATGAGCACGCGTATGTCGTAAAAATGCAAATAAAATCGTATAAAATTAGATATTAACTATTTAATATAATAAATAATTCCATCACTGGATGCAGTTTGGCATTTAAAATTTTATGGTATGTTTTTAAATATGTTTATATTTTTTGATGCATTAAAGTAGGTTTAATTATGTTTTGAGTTCGATCACTATACGCAAAAAAGACTTGGAAATATCACATATTTTTTGTTTTCAAAATTATTTACGGTTAAAGAGATACACTGCTTTAAAAACCACCTTTTTGAGCGTTTTCTAGAAATCTTCGCCTTAACTAAATAGATCTCAATAACCGAAAAGATGAATAAAAATACAAAGTTTCAAAAGTCCACACAGATCCGCCTCACAAATTGTCACCTGTACACAAACATACAGATTGTTGGTACAATTGGAATTTTTTTAAAGTATTTGTTCCTACATTTCGACTTAATTTACGTTTGTTTATTGAATTAGGACGCGGTTGTGCTGTGATTTTTGTTTTTATTTCGACAAAATTATTAACCTACTAGCTTTGGCCAGCGGCTTCGCCCGCGTGGAGGAAAATAATTGTCCCACCGGAACGCATTATCGGGATAAAAAGTATCCTGTGTTATTTCAGGTTAAAACTATCTGTATGCCAAATCTCATCCTAATCCGTTTA
The DNA here is from genome assembly GCA_949091785.1 of Polymixis lichenea. Classification (NCBI taxonomy): domain Eukaryota; kingdom Metazoa; phylum Arthropoda; class Insecta; order Lepidoptera; family Noctuidae; genus Polymixis; species Polymixis lichenea. The sequence continues at coordinate 18,529,670 of OX420943.1, read as the reverse complement.
GCCGTTTTGGCGTGTTTGAGTAACAAATATCAAAACATTCACATTTATAATATTAGTAGGATAGTAGGATTACTAGCGGCTTTTGGGATTTAAATCGACATTCCCAGGGACGTAATAAAATTGTGGCAGGATTTTTTCACGCACTGGATTTGCAACTCTCGCTGTTATACCGAGCATTGAGAATTCAACGAAGTGCTTCTCAACGCGCGGAAAATGAACAGTGTGTCTTACTGTTCAATTTTCAACTCTCGGCGCTGATCAGTGCGTTGAAAATCCGGTGCGCGAAAAAGTCCCACTGCGATTTTATTACGTCCGTAGCGCGTTTTAGGCGTATCACACACTGCTACGCACCACGTTCCTCCGGGGTGCGCGAAACGAGCCAAATCCTCAGTGCTTGTCCAGCGTTTTTATTAAATTTGTATGTAAATAATCACGCGCGGGACCGTTATCTGCGCCCCGTCGCGTGGTGCGTCTTAGTGTGTGAATGGCCATACGTAGGGTTTACGTACTATTTTTATCCATATCTATACAGTTTGTAAACAAAATCCAGTGAACACGATAACCACATCTGTTAACCGCCCCCTACCGCTTAGCGGCCGAGCGCTGCAAGCAAAAATAGTCCTTAAGGTTGTAAACTTGAACTGTTGCTACCATCGAAAATATGATTTTAGGATGAAAGACAATATTCTGCTATTTACTATAACTCAATCAAATATCATTCATGACCTCATTTCGCAGTGGTGAAGCAAATAAAGTACGCGACGATTAAAAAACAAACTTCTGCTTATTGTGTCAATATTTAAGTACAATCAGAATGTTTGCTAGACATTCACGGGTTGTTCTTTAGCTATCGGTATTTTTTTCCATTCATTTTATGATGTCTCAGCATAATTAGCCTGTAATATTCTCACTGTTGGAAGACAGGCCTCGTCTCTATGAGAGGGAGTGGGCGTAATCCACCACGCGAGCCCAGAGGCCCTAGTGTGAGTTTCATTTAACCATCTACATCAAACGCAGTGAGCGCGTTTGGCGCTCCGATTGGTCCGTCACCAAACCAGGGCCAATCGGAACGCCGAACGCGCTCACTGCGTTTGGTGTAGATGGTTAAATTAAACTCACACTAGGGCCTGAGTGCGGATTGGTAGATGGCACATGCCTTCAAATTGTTGGTTCGCCGTTTTATGAGCAGTGGTGACGAAATAATTTACGCAAAGTAAAACGTCTGTCAGGGTCCGAATCTACGACCTACCACTTCTAAGTCGCCGCTGGTTCCACTGGGCCACCACTGCTTCAGCTCTGTGAAATTAGTAGATTCATTCTCGCACGTACCGTGTGGTGTCGGACTAAAATAATAAAATCATTCCATTTCTTCCCGTGGTTGTTGTAGGAAGCGACTAAGGGAACTACAAGAGAAAGGGCAGCAGCGTTCTCTATTCATTTCTAAAACCGATCAAACCGATTGCCAACCCGCGTGCCAAGCGTAGCGATTATGGCAAAACCCCCCAACATGACAAGTACAAAAAATAAAGGAGCTTGGGGGAGGCCTATGTCCAGCAGTGGACGTCTTTCGGCTGAAATGATATGATGAGAAACTACTATAAATGCGTTGTTGCCAGCACGCGTGGAATGAACGCTGTTAAGTGCGAGCTTAGGTCGGTTAGTGTTGCTATACAGCTACATAATTTTAGCTTTTTTCATCCCAAAGCAATAAACTATTCTATCGTTCACAGACCATAAATCTTTGCCGTTCGTAATCAAAAAGAGTCTCTCATAATTACAACATAAAATTAAAAAAAAAACCGGACTTTGTAGTCCATATGATGACGTCACTATTAATAGCCAAAAGTGTTATTTAAGCTTAATGGTAGGTTTGAAAAACCGGTTGCTAAAACCGGTAAGGTTTGAAAAAAATAATGACACAGCATTATTGCACCAACAACAAAATTGTTATGAAATAGTTTAACCGCTGATATAATAATAATAATGCTGTCTATCTATGTACAGTTACCAAAAGAGATTGGTAACCAGAGTCGTCGGATATAGTCGAAGTTTAGAAGTAAGTAATGTTTAATTTGATAATTAAACTGTTTGTTGTCTATTGAATAAATTAAAGTTTCTTGCTAGTACAATAATGCTGTATAACTATGTACAGTCACCAAAAGAGATAAGTAACCAAGGTCGTCACATAATCGTGGACAGGATCCGGCAACTGGGACTCGAGGTGGCCTTGCACAAGTCCAAGGCCATGTGGTTTCATGGTCCTCGGAATGCGCCACTGACGGGTTCCCAGATAACGGTGGGAGGGGTTCACATCGGCGTCGAGTCGACGATGAAGTACCTAGGACTCGTCCTCGACAGCCGGTGGAACTTCGCGGAGCACTTCCGACGTTTGGCTTCCAGACCGGAGCGGGCCGGGGCTGCCTTGAAGTGGCTCCTGCCCAATCTAGGGGGGCCAAACGCCTCCTGCCGGAGACTCTACGCGGGGGTCGTGCGGGCCATGGCCCTATACGGGGCGCCGGTGTGGGCGCCTGCATTGAGGCGCCAACCAGCACGCCGGTTGAAGGCGGCCCATAGGGTCATGGCCATCCGGATGATCCGGGGATACCGCACGATCTCCGGTGAGGCGGCGGGCCTCCTTGCCGGATTACCGCCATGGGATCTGGAGGCAAACGTCCTCGCGCTCACTTGGGAGTGGCGCGAGGAGGCCAAACGCCGGGGCGTAACTCCGCTGCCGCGGGAAATCGCGGCACGGCGGACAGAGCTCCGGCAGGATCTCATGGCGACGTGGGAAGTGCGATTGTCGCAACCCAGTGCTGGGCACGCTACGATTGCGGCGCTAAGTCCCCTCTTTGAGGCGTGGCTTGAGAGGCGGCATGGCGTCCTCACCTTCCGCCTGACACAGGTCCTCACCGGACACGGCTGTTTCGGGAGGTTCCTGTTTCGGATAGGGCGGGAGGAAACGCCCGGGTGTTTCCATTGCGAAGATCGCCCAGAGGACACGGTGGAGCATACGGTGGAGGTCTGCCCAGCTTGGGCGGAGCAACGCCGTGTCCTCGTGGAGGTGATCGGCGGCGGCGATCTCTCGCGTCCGACCCTGGTCCAGGCCATGGTACGGAGCGAGAGGGCATGGCTGGCAGTCGCCTCCTTCAGCGAAGCAGTTATGCTCGCAAAGAGGGAGGCGGCGCACGTGAGGGAGATGCAGTACATGCGCCCTCACAGCCGTGGCCTTCGCAGGAGACGCCCTGGGCGTCGGGAATCCCAGGCTGATTCCCGACCACCGCAGGCACGGGCTTGCGGACGGCGAGTAATGGGTACCTCGCTGTCCGGTAAGGACCAAGCCCGGGTCGACGGCGCGTTGTGTTCCACGCGCGCCTCAAAGAGATGTCAGCAGCAACAGATGGGGCCCGCAAGGGCCGATGCCTGCCGGGGGTGCGGGTTATTCGAAAGAGATACCGCCGCCCCTGGCACACAGGCAACTGAGGGAACACGGGTGGGTTTTAGTCAGTCTGACACGCCCGCACGCATGTGAAAGTTTCTATGATTACATTTTTGTAACTCAATCACGAAAACATGCAAAACGGATTTTGACACACAGATAGTTTATACAGGATAAGTTTTTAACCAGTGCGCAAACTGTAACCATGAATTCAGCGTATCATTCTAGACGACCTAGCGCAAAAAAAATTCGTCGGTTATACAAAAAAAAATATTCAGTTGGTCCATAATCAAAATCAAAATTAAAATATTTTATTTCACATAAACCTGTAAGGGTACCTACTTATGAAACGTCAGATGCTAGGTGCACGGTTCCAATTTGTCGCTTCCTATGGAAAAACTCCACGCCGGCAAAAATTCCACGGTAATTTGTTTTTGAAGTATTGGCTTTTACAATGTTTTATTATACTGATAATAGGTATGGGAGGACAGTGCAGGCCTGTCAATAAGTACCAGGTACATAGAGGAATGAAAATAAAGAATAGAAAATCATTTATAAATCTACAGTCTGGAAGGCCTATAACGTTATCTCATTCACAATATGTAATAGAATCTACATAAGTAAAATCAACCTATTTAAACCAAGTCACATGATTTCCATGAGAATCACTAATAAATACTCGATATTAGAAGTGATGTATAATGTCAAATAATGACGAGAATATGTCAGAAATTGTAAAATTAAAATTAACGTTGTAATTTGGGAACAGTTAATAGACTCTCACATAGTTATGCTGTTAATGAGGTACCAGGGAAGCCACATGTGCAGAAGGAATTAATGCCAAATTTCCTTGTCTTCGACATAGTCTTTTATCTCTAATATGGTTTTTTGATAAGGACACGTTTGATGTGAGTTTTAAACTTTCCATCGCTAAGTTCTGTAACCGACTATGGCAACTTGTTATAGAAGCGGATACTGTTTATTAGAATTAACTTGCTAGTTTTAGTTAATCGAAATTTTGGAATCACAATTTCGTCTTTACTACGTGTATTTAAATTTTGGAAGTCGCATCTTTTTTTGAAAAGACCTAAGTTTTTGCGAAATTACAAGATATTTTCTAGGATATAAAGAGAACGTAGAGTTAGTTTATCAATTTCGTTGCATTTGTTTCTAAGAGACTCGCGAGGCCCCATTTTATAGATTGCGCGGATTGCCCTCTTTTGTAGAATGAAAACTGAATCCACGTCAGCTGCCGATCCCCACAGCAGAAAGCCATAAGTAACAATACTGTTAAAATAAGCAAACTAAACTAACCTAGCTGTAGCTACATCAGTCAACTGCCTTATTTTTATATCTTTAAGCAGCTGAGCTTAATTTACTTGAAAGAGCTCTAATGTGGGCACCCATTGAAATTTTGAATCTAAATTAACTCTTAGAAATACAGTTTCGGAAATAGCATCGAGTTTTAAATTTAGACCTACTTGGGGTAAATTTGGTACTGAGAACATAAGACATTTAGTTTTGTTCGCATTGAGTAAAAGATTATTAGCCGCAAACCATTTCGACCGTGTAGGTATTGCACTTTTCTATGAAATAGCTAAATTTTTTTTTGTATAACCGACGAAAAATGTCTGCGCTGGAGGGTCTAGTATGATATGCTGAATTTATGGTACTACTAACCTGATTATTTTTTATGCCGGTAGCACGTTCCCGAAGGATAATTTCCGACCTGTACGCGGGCGAAGCGGAAATTATCAAAATTATTATAAAATTATGTGTGTGTGTGCACACGTTTATTTTTTTGTAAACAATACACGTGTCGACGTGGGTAAGTTCTGTGGACGTGGTACTTGCAGGAATAGAAGACCATTCATTTTTAAAGCGTAGTAATTGAAATCATCAAATTTTATTTCGCTATTATGGCCACCCAAACTGCCAGGGGTGTGGGTTGTTCAAAAGATATACCGTGGCCCCTGGCACATAGGCAACTGAAATAACACGGGTGAGTATAGTATCAATAAAAGTCTGACACGCCCTCCTGCTCCACCCAGAGCGGGAGAAATTATTTGATGATTTCCAACCCTTCAAAAAATAAAATGCCCACCCAACAATTATTACACTGTTACAATTTTTAATACTGTTTTACTTAAAATCAAGGTTAGTGTAACAATTTTATATAAGTTAGCACCGTATGCCCCATAAATGTAATCATGAGCCACGAGTACTCATCAAGTGCCTGACTGTAACAATTTCATATAAGTTAGCACCGTATGCCCCATAAATGTAATTATGAGCCACGAGCACTCATCATGTGCCTGCCTGTATCAATTTCATATAAGTTAGCACCGTATGTCCCATAAATGTAATTATGAGCCACGAGCACTCATCAAGTACCTGACTGTAACAATTTCATATAAGTTAGCACCGTATGCCCCATAAATGTAATTATGAGCCACGAGCACTCATCAAGTGCCTGACTGTAACAATTTCATATAAGTTAGCACCGTATGCCCCATAAATGTAATTATGAGCCACGAGCACTCATCAAGTGCCTGACTGTAACAATTTCATATAAGTTAGCACCGTATGCCCCATAAATGTAATTATGAGCCACGAGCACTCATCAAGTGCCTGACTGTAACAATTTCATATAAGTTAGCACCGTATGCCCCATAAATGTAATCATTGAGCCACGAGCACTCATCATGTGCCTGCCTGTAACAATTTCATATAAGTTAGCACCGTATGCCCCATAAATGTAATTATGAGCCACGAGCACTCATCACGTGCCTGACTGTAACAATTTCATATAAGTTAGCACCGTATACCCCATAAATGTAATTATGAGCCACGAGCACTCATCAAGTGCCTGACTGTAACAATTTCATATAAGTTAGCACCGTATACCCCATAAATGTAATTATGAGCCACGAGCACTCATCAAGTGCCTGACTGTAACAATTTCATATAAGTTAGCACCGTATGCCCCATAAATGTAATCATGAGCCACGAGCACTCACCAAGTGCCTGCCTAGCCTTTTCCCAACTTTGTCGGGGTCGGCCTCCAGTCTAACCGGACGCAGCTGAATACCCTGGTACTCAGCTGCATCTACTGGGTTGTGGAGGTCAGACAGTTAGTTGCTCTATGTAAAATACTGAGTTTACCTGGAGCGACTGCCTATCTGACCTCCACAACCCAGTTACTGGGTAACACGATACTCCTTGCTAAGACTGTTTGTTAGACTTTCGGGCTGCCACGAGCACTATTTATGTACTATGAAATTATGATCTAAGTAGTAAAAACAAAAGAAAGAAGTTTAAAGTAACGAAATTTGAAACACATAAATAAATCGTTGACATTTTATAACAAGAAATAGACCTCTTACGTGAGGGCAACACGTCACATCAAATAATTTTAAATCTTTTTGTATCTTTATAGGTGCTTGGTGCATTCCAAAATAAAAGATGACGTCAATGAAATTTAAGATCAACGGCAAAGAATATGAAGGTAAGAAAATTTCAATCATACTCTTTTTAACAGATCGGAGACTCTTCACTCGAACAAGTGGACGACTATGTTTACCTAAGACAACCTGTCCAGTTAGGCAGGTCCAACTTTCTAAAAAGAATTCAACTGTCAAATCCGACTCGCCTGGGCAGCTTTCTGGAAGCAACGCAATATCTTATCGTCCCACATACCGCAGGGTCTTGACTATGGTACTAAAACGCAGACGCTCAGAATTAAAAAAAAGCCTTTTAATGAAGCCCTTTTAAAGGCTTCTTTTGGTGGGTCATCATCAAATAACTTCTCCCGCTCTGGGTGAAGCGGGAGGGCATCAGACTATCAGGGTATCAGACTTTTACTGACTAAAACCCACCCGTGTTCCTTCAGTTGCCTGTATGCCACTGAAGGAACACGGGTGGGTTTTAGCAGGCATCGACCCTTGCGGACACCACCACCTAAGTGTTTCCAGTAGTGGACGTCTTTCGGCTGAAATGATGAGGATGGTGACTCCATCTAACAGGATTTTCGGCCAGTTTTATCAGTAGCTACCGGCTAGCTTACGCTTGCTAAAGAGTGACAATCTTATTGTCACTCTTTAGCTTGATCTATAGTATATAGGTGACAAGAGCTGTAAATTCTTAGCGTCAGGTGGGTTGACAGTTCAATTCAAGCTCACCAAAATTTTCCCGGAAAGATTTTTAAAAGAAAGCTGGCTGATCCTACCTGACCTTTCGGATTTTTTCCCACATATCAGAGCTACATAAACTAATAATTATTATCAATTTTAGTGGACGGCAAATTCGGTCCGGATGTTTCTCTGAATGAGTTCATCCGCACTGTGGCAGAACTGCGCGGCACTAAGGCGATGTGTCACGAAGGAGGATGCGGCGCCTGCATCGTTGCCGTACGCGCAGCCTTACCGCCTACCAATGTGGTCAAGACCTTCGCTGTTAATTCTGTAAGCAAACAATGAACGCTTCGAGTGGTTTCTATTTTTTTTTTCCAAAATTTTAATGTTATTGATATGCGAAATTGATGTCTTTAACGTACAAATTAGAATATTTATGCTCAACAAGCCATGTGCCCAATTGTATTTTCTATTGGCAAAAATAACATACATATATACATAATCAGTCCATAATGCTCCCAATGCTGGAACACAGGCCTCCTCCCTGTGAGACTGAGTGGGCCATTATCCACCACATGAGTCCAGTGCGGGTGTTTGGATGTCAGATGTGGATTAGTGAATGTCATATGTCTTCGATTTTTGGGTCTAGAACATGCCGGTTTCCTCACGATGTCTTCCTTCACTGTTTTGAGAGCAGTGGTGTTAAAATGAAATGCACAAAGTAAAATTTTGGCCGGGTTCGAATTTACGGCCTAAAACTCGTAAATCTAGACCGATCACTCGGCTACTACTTATCTAGACCGATCACTCGGCTACTACTTATTGCTCTTCTGGCAAAAAATTGTCTGTCTAGATAGATAATATATTGAGGATGCAAAACGAGAGATGTCCATAAAACCGCTTATGGTCGCTTAATTTCATAGTTTAGGTCATCCTAAGCTATGAAATTAAGCGACCATTTACGGTTTATGACAATCAACCGCTCTCATTGTGGTATTAAATGTTGACTCAATTTTACATGACTCCTACCTCTATAGCAGGGTTGGCGAACCAATGGCACGCGTTCCTACGGTGGCCTGTGACAAAATAACTTGGGCACGGTAGCCAATTGATTAACTTTTCCTGTCGTTTTTTTTAAAGAAAGAAAATATAAACGACTTGCTCGGAACCCGTTTTTTAACCGACTTCAAAAAGAAGGAGGTTATCAGTGTTTATATTTTTTTAAACCCCCGACGCAAAAACGACGGGGTGTTATAAGTTTGACGTGTCTGTGTGTGTGTCTGTGGCATCGTTGCTCCCGAACGGATGAACCGATTTTGATTTTGTGTTTTTCTGTTTGAAAGGTGAATTAGTCAGGAGTGTTCTTGAATATTTCATCAAAATCGGTTCAGCCGTTCGAAGATTATCGGCTCTTTTCTGGTTGATGAAGGGATTTGAGTATCTTCCACGGGTCTGATCAAGTCGAAATTTGGTATTCTATTACTTGTATGATATTAGACAAACAAAGTAGCCTTGATGCTGGAGCAATACCTGGAATTTCCAGGATACCCAAGTTACTCACCAACAAACAGCGTATCGTATTTGGGCTCATTGAAAATGTCTCAATGTATAGGCTATGGTTAAATGGTGAGCAGGACGAAGAATGAGGATAAATTAGTAACAAACTTCACTGTGGGAAACATACGTAACGCTGCGCAGATTTAAGCGAGACATTAGTTTAAAAAGCAGGATATAAAAGTTAAATTAAAAAACCCCCGACCCAAACAAAAACTCTTAAAAGTAAAAAAAAATATTTATTGGCATTTTAAGTTGTAGGTAATATTTTGATCAAGACATTGTCAAGTCGGGGGGCGGTCAATGAAAGAGCCAAACAGCCTAGCCAACAGCCTAGCATTTACATTATCCGTCGGGGGTTTTTGTAAATTTTAAATTTAATTTAAATATATATTCGGGCATAACTCCGTCATAATAGACGGATTTGCAAAATTCTTTTTTGTTTCAAAAGGGGTTCATTTCGAAATGGTCTCATAAAAATTTCATATAGATCTGATGATGCGTTTCGGAGACAGACAACGGTACTCTTCAAAATGTGACAGCAAACATAAAAAACTTAAAAAAAACAACCGACTTCCAAAAAACGCTACAAAGTGAAAAATAACTTTCGGAAGGCGGTGACAATTTTTTTTATAAAATACTTATCCATAGTCACCGAATTCCGAAATTAAAGTTTTTTTCACTTTGTAGTGTTTTTTTGGAAGTCGGTTGTTTTTTTTTTTTTAATGGTTCTAGTTCAGTTGCAAACTCTGCTAAAAATAGGTAACATACATATGAACCTGATATAAATTATTTGGCATCTAATTTCCTAAAGCAGAAAATGCACTAAATTCTTTCTTCATTTCAAAAAACATAATACTGTTAATGTTAAAATTACCTACTGTTTAATGGTAAGGCCTTTTCTGTTTGCAAATAAAGAATCAGAGCGTTGATAGAGTATTCAGTTTTTTCCAGAAGTCACAAAATCAAGATTTTTTGTTGGCCAGTCATGTCACATTAATTATTTGTTTGGAAAAAATGCCACGTAGATTAATGGAGGTTTGCTATCCCTGCTATAGAACTGCAGTGTTATTCTGTAAAAATATCACCGTGTTATCTTGGGTGAAGTGAGCTTAAAGTGACATTAGTATCAATCCCACTTCACCTAAGTTCTCACGGTGAGATTTTAACAGAAAGATCGGCTGTACAGACACGAACGAAGCAGTTCAACTTGTGAGCTAGAAGCGGAGATAATCTCATCGATAAATCTAGTTGTCGTAGATCTACAAAGTTATTCAAACTACAGCGACGACCGACATTCCACAAGATCACTTCAAGAAAGCGGCTACCGCTACCCTATCCTCCGCACTCCCAGAGGTCAATTAACCTTAATGGACTGACCCATTACATATGGGAGGAATATACATCTAGACCAGTGTGGACATAAACTTAGGCATAGAGTGAGACTGGGGCTCAGTCTATATCAAAGTTGGGGATCTTCAAAACGATGTAGAATACCTAAACTTAATTGACATTGTGCAATAATCCTACTTCCCAACAAATTATCCTTATAAATTATTATCTTATCTTATCTTATCATATCTTATCCTTCTATTCCTGTCCTACTTTCTACTAATATTACAAATGTGAAAGCATTTGGATGTTTGTTACTCACAGATAATAACCTGGATACTTTACATCCCGGTAATACGTTCCCGTGGGATAATTTTCGACCTCCACGCGGGCGCTTGCGAAAGCTAGTTAATTTATCAATAAGTTTTTAAGGCAGATAGGCGCGACGCGGCTTTAATAGAACATCATTATTCTCTCTTACCCTTAACCCAAATTTATATGGGGTCGGTCCAATATGTCGTTTTCATCCATACCTACTTCTCAATTAGTCGTCATCTCGGTAAACATCCCCTTTCTAGCCATATTATCCTTTAATAGAGCAATGCATATAAAAATTTCGTGGATATTGATCTACTAGAGCGCCAGCCGCCATTATCCAAAACATCTCCAAAAAAAGTCAGTCTAAATCATTGTGTAATAATGTAACGTTTATCTACACAATTAGCCTAACATTATCATGTACAGTCACCAAAAGAGATAAGTAACTAGGGTCATCGGATACAGTTGATGTTTAGTAAGAAACCGATGGATGTTTTCTAATGAAACTCAATTTGATAAATGAATCTGTTTGTTTTCTGTTTGTTTAGGTTTAAAGAAACTTTATTCTCAATAAAGACGTATATGTCACTCACTTGAGAACAATACTAGAACATACAAACATACACAAAGTTAAACAATACTAAAACATACACATATTACACAAAGCTCGTCATATAATGTTTTGTCTGTTATATAATACGGTGCCTTAATTTCTCCAGAAGTGATTGATCCGCGATTATATACTGACTAAGTTTAGTTTTGAATACATTAAAATAGTGTAGATTTCTTATACGAGACTATAGACGATTATATAAAGTTGTGCAGCACAACTTTATAATAGCCTACTTTTAAAAATGCATACTTTTGAAGGAGCACAGCTTGGGCTCCTTCAAAAGTAAGCATTTTTTGCCATAGTTTGTTCTAGTTTTTGGTAAAACTAGCAAGCTAGCTAGTTTAATATTTTTCCTTTGAAAACAAACACCGATTTCTTACCAACGTTCAACTAAATCTGTCGACCCTGGTTATTCAGTCTCTTTTAGTGACTGTACCTATCTAAAAAAAGGTAATAACATTAGTGTTTAAAATAATATTCACGAAATGATCATAAGATGTCATGGCCATTTTTTGTTAGATTAGTATGTACTGCGCATATATGGTAGTTGGAAGCTTTAAGGTAAATGGCGACTAGCTTCGGTTCATTGAAACAACCGTTTTACCTAGCACAAAATAACAACAGCCCGGCTCTAGGGCTGAGGGCACCTGCCTGCTGCAGTTTCAGGGAGCGCCAAAATCATAATATAGTATGATTATAAATAAAAAAATTGCTCCACAAAGCGCCTAGCATACGGAAGCCTGGTTGGCTCATCGTCGACTTGTAAGAAAAAGACGCCACACAGGCCCACACCTAATTAATTTATCTTAAACGCTGGAGAGAGGGGCGCCATTACCAAGTTTCTGCCCCTATTCGAAAAAATCGTAGATCCGGGGCTGAATAACAAAGGAAACTTCAGATTTTCAGGCTACAGCAGACAGGCGCCTCTCTAGTGTGACAATTTCTATGAAAACTTGACGGATTTTTTTCTACCGCTCTCGCGTCGCGCCTATCTACCTGCTAACTGAGACAATTGTGGCTACAGCATCGTTATATCGGTCACACAAATCTATTGTTATTTTTAATTGAATTAATCGTATTGAAACGAAACAAAATATAAACAAACATGATAGGGAAAGAAAAAGCTATCCAAAATTAAATGGCGAGACACAATTCTGCCAGCTTTTGCCAAAAGCTTCTCTGAATAGTAGAAAGTCGCTATTTTAGTCTGTTTTTTTCTCTGCTTACTTGTTCCAAACCACGCAACGGATTTTGATACAGTTTTCACTATCATTAAAAAAAAATATTTCCGTAGATTTATACACCGTGACATTTTAGTCGTCTTACAACGGCAGCCCACTTCATGTATCCAATGACTACTAATCATTTATAAAAAATTAAAAAAAATTGGACATATGAATAATAATAAAAGAAAATGTCATTCACTAGACACATGATGTAGTTTTGAACACCCTGTTATGGAGATGAAATGAATGATGGAATGTAATGCTATTATGGTAGGCAGGTAGAAATTTTCTACTGTTTGATACGTAAACATTATTAATAGGGAGGGTGTTTCATAATTCTAAAGCTATTTTATTTTTCTTAGTACCTTTAATAAGACACCTAAGATAATAATCTTCATTAATTTTTTTAATCGCGACCACCATTGTAAGACGACTAAAATGTCACGGTGTATGTATATTAGTAGTATATTTTAGAGAAAAGCCGAGAATTTAATTAGTAATTATGTAAAAAACATTGTTTTTTGGCGCTTATATTGCTAACGCTGCCAACGAGATAGATCAAAACAATGTAGCTAAGTATCTACTACAGAATTGTATATTATCTAGGCCAGAGGGGTAATTGCGTAAAACATTATCAGCAGGATCGCTTTCATTATGATATCATCATCATCATTTCACCCAAAAGACGTCCACTGCTGGACATAGGCCTCCCCCAAGCTCTTCCACTTCGACCAGTCTTGTGCTTCCCACATCCAGCGGATTCCCGCTGCTTTCATAAGGTCATCGGTCCACCTTATGGGAGGCCTTCCCACTCTACGTCTTCTGGTCGCCATTTGTAATTTTGACAGCTCCACAATATTCATGGCGTTCTTTACGTTGCTAAGCAGACAATTTTTTCGAACATATGAAAGAATGGAATCATTTTAAAGGTTAACCTTCAATGGCAATTCTTCGGGCTATGTCGGTTACCTTGGTTCTCCTGCGGATCACTTCATTCCTGATTTGACCGCGTAAAGGTTCTGGAGTGGCGATCGCGTACCGGAAGACGTAGAGTGGGAAGGCCTTCCACAAGGTGGACCGATGACCTTGTGAAGGCCGCGGGTATCCGCTGGATGTGGGAAGCACAAGACCGGTCGAGAGTGGAGGAGCTTGGGGGAGGCTTATGTCCAGCAGTGGACGTCTTTCGGCTGAAATGATGATGATGATGAACTTTCAATGCGATAACCTTAAAAATGATTCAGATTCTGATTATTAGTGTCTTACGCAATGAGGGTGCTGTTTGAGGCCTACAGAAAAGTCCGTGATGATATATGTCCATCTCTTAAGGATAAACCTACAGTAACCATTTTTATGTTTAACACATTACTTAAAAATAATGGGTTATTTACAAAGCTATTTTAAGCAATATATTAAAGATACTTATCTAATTAAATCCCTTAAGAGCGTTCTCCCCACGCGGGCTGGCAACGGCGCATTTATAGCGGTTTTTCGTGATTATTTCAAACAAAAGTAAACTTTTTTTCAGCCATGCACTAGACTGTTGGTCTTTTCAAGTTTGTATGCTATATTTTTTTTCAGTTATTTTGGTATTTATTGATAAAAATCGACAAACCGTCAATTATTTTCTATTTGCATTACTAAATACAATTAAATGTTTTATTAAAGAGTAAATGTTAAAACTAATTATAAATTTCAACAATCTAGTGCTTCGCTGAAAAAAAAATAGTACTTTTGTTTGTATTTAATGAAAAAATCACAAAAAACTACTATAATGCGTTGTTGCCAGCCCGTATGGAATAAACGCTCTTAAATACGTTGTGAATTTAATTATGATCAAAATGTCCCTTTGCAGTACCTATATCATTAAAATTAATATCTTAGAAGATTATTGACCTCCGTCACATAACCCGTGCGAACCCCAGTCTAGTATTTTATAAAACCTTGATAAGGAAAATTGACTGTTTTATTATATTGGCTTGATCCACTCCAACGAATTCCAATCGTTGATCGTTTGCCATTGAATTTCTACAAAGTATCAAGCAAACTCGTTTTTCGGGTCTGCACGCTTAGATCTTTTAAACTACTCAACTTATTTTTAATGCGCTTTCCATCAATAGACAGACTGATTCAAGATCAAGGTTTATATGTATAATACACCGACCTCCACGGGCTAAACCACTAGCAAAAACTAGTGTTTTACAAAAACCAAGGTTATTAGATTCCTACTTAATGATGGCATTTTTCATTGTAAATTATTATTATTATTGTAATAAGGTTAAGTACTGCAAAACTACATAAGCAACAACGATTTATCCTCATTACACAAAAAAAACACATAATGACGTACGTACCTACCTACAATGATGATAATCAACTTTAACAAAGGGTTTTTCGAAATACGCTGATTCAGTGATCATTTTGATAACTGAAATAACTCTGCAAAAATTAAGGAACAAAGCTCACATTGGTTACTTTGACTTAAGGATCTGGTTCTAGGTCTTTTAAGGCCCACAGCGTTTCAAAACGAATGTCTTTGAACAGTGCGTGTAGCCAGTGATAAAACATGGCACTAAAACGTGGTCGCTCAGAATGGGCCTTATTAGAAGGCTAAAAGTCACTTGGCTTTGGCTTGGAATTTCCCTAGGTGTCGATACTAGAATCAGAAATGAAGAGCAGGAGAACTAACGACACACCTTATCATGGGAAGCGTTGAATGAGGCCAGTGATGGAATGGGCGTGCCCTGAAGTTGCCTGTTTACTCTTATTTATTATATTATTATTTTCATACAACGGAAACAAAGTTATGCAACATTTGTTGAAATATTGCTACACAAGATAACTTACGAGAGAGTTGCAAGATATATTGCACGATTCACGATTGTCGCTCAACACTGTATCCAGTGTATTTGAAGATTTACATTTATTTTGAATATGACACACCAAATTCTTTAGTAATGCCGTACCGCAAGTATGGCATTACTACAGAATCGAATGCCTTTGTAAGAATGCTTATAGTTATGCTCGATAACGACTGCTTAGAAGTCTATAAACCTACTTATTATGTACTTATTCCTAAACGTTCTTACGCTTCTTTGAAACATTTAATGACAGGCATCTCACATAAAAGACGACGTATTTATTAGTTTTTTTTTTATCAGTCATGATATAAGAGGTAGGTGTTTTTATTTCAGACTTCTTATTGATACTAAACGCCTACATATTCTATGATGTAAAAGAGAGGTATCCAGAAACGGAGCCTCTTAAGTACTAAATGTCTTGAAGGGTATTTGTTGCCCTTTATACTAAAATTCAGCTAATTTTAAAACATTTTCCGTAATTTTGAAGTTGATAGTAATTTATAAAGATTTATTGTTTTCCTCAAATAAAATCCTCGCTCTTTCAAATGTCGTGGAGTCTTAAGTGGTTGACTTGTGCTCTTTTAGTCAGATAAAGAAACTTCTTTTTAAGGAAGATGCGGTAAGGTTACCCGCGATATTCAATTTTTTCTCACGTTTTCTGCAAATTGTAGGTCACTATCAGGTTGAACTTAGACGGTCTTATTACAAAACAAGGTTTTTATTTAGGTATGGTTTAAACCGTCGATCCTGTTTTTGAAATAAGAACATAATCCAGAAATAATAATAATAATATCAGACATCTAAATACATATCTTTTTACAAAACTGACTACTATTATTAAGAACTATATCTAAATTGGCATAAAGTTGGAAATGCAAAAACTGGCTCAGAGGTTTTGGCTAGAAATAAAGTTTGATCGCGTTTTGTAATAAGACGGTAAGGGTTGTTTGTAATGATGATTTCAGTGATTATAATTTATGTAATCGAATCATATTTTGATCAACATACAGCCTGACACTGACCTGCATATTACTAAAAAAACGTATCAAAAATTTAATTTTTAACACGCTTTTATTAGTTTCACCTGTCATGTTTGTTTGTGACCGACTCCTTTGGACTAGATTTTGACCCACTTCAAACGATCAGATTTCATTTAAACTTTGTAGACTTATCGAAGACCGATGACAATTCAATAATTAAAAAAAAAACACGCTTTTGTAGTTAGCAGAACTAAAAAATAGAAAAGATAAAAAATAAAAAAGCTTTAAAAACCAAAATAAAAAAGCACAAAATAATTTCAAAAAAGCGTGGGGTGCTTTTTGAGGTATTTTTATAATCAATTAATATCAAATACCCCACGCTGTTTTAGTTAGTTTTTTAATCTATTATTTTTATTATGTATTTTGGTGCTTCTTCCTTAACGTGACGATGGTAAACTAAATCATGTCAGTCTAGTACTTCATTTCACACGCCCTTTAGCCAACGGCCACTGCTCCCAAGTAGTGCCCTAGTACCTAATTCTCTGTCTTCTGCATCCAGTTTATCCCAGCAGCCTTATTGGAGTAGTAAATCCATCTAGCCATGTGGCTTTCTTCTATACGCTTGCCAATTCTTGAGGCTCAAGGGCATTCTACTCGATTCTACATCGATGGAAATCCTTAGTCACATAGTTGGATATATCTTGATGTTTTTAAATCTTTTTTCAGTGTCTGGTTTCTGCTCTATCCTGCCACGGTTGGGAGGTGACCACAGTGGAAGGTATTGGAAATAGAATCAAAGGCTACCATGACATACAGAGCAGACTTGCCAAGTTTAATGGCACCCAGTGTGGGTTCTGCACTCCTGGATGGGTCATGAATATGTACAGGTAAAGACCATGATGAGGACATGTTCGCAATGTTTACCCCCTTACTAATATACCTAAGTTCCTTATATTTAAGACAAATGCATCATTAAACCAGTATGGACATACGGTATAGAGCTCTGGGATCGGCAAGGCACTCAAATATTTACATGATGCAGCGCTTCCACAATAAAGGATTAAAAACCATAATATAGTTTTTAATGCTTTATAATGTGCACCCTGGTTTACAAAAAATACATGAGTACCAACAAATTCTATCTGTAAAGGTGGTTGTAAAAAGGTCCTACACGAACTATAAAGAAGGACTCCAACGACATAAAAATTAACTCACTGTAAACACTCCTAAGGACCTCAAACTTTAATTATAGACTCAAAACAGAACGAATAGCGTTAATCTAATCAACACTAAGAATTATAATTACAAGCTGACGCATTGCGGATGCGAACAGTCTTTAACTGCCTGTGACGAAACAACCAATCTGATTAAAGCTCAAGGGCTGATTGCAGATAGAAGAGTATAAAAAATAAGACAGGGCTATAGCCCTGTCAATTTTTTTAAATTATGGCCTAGTACACATTACTCTGTTAAGTAACGTTTATTAAGACGGGGTTAGGTAAACCGTGAGAATTTCAAACAGTGTTGCTAAAGATTTATTAACTGCCAGATGGTAGCACTTGCATTCATTCATATAAACGCCTCAACGGGTCGGACACCGATGACCTGACACACTGTATATATCTACGACTAGATGTATCCCATCTGTTAAAAAGACGATACTTCGCACCCCAAGCATTTTTCACAACTTTTACAAAACATCCACTTATTGTGTAACAATCCAGTATTGAATAACATACGATTTTGTGAAACCTACGCAATCAAATATTTCCTATACGAACGTCCAAAGAGTACTAATGTTTTACGATGCCGTAAAAAGAAACAAAACTAGGTCATCAGTATCGCAATTCCTATTGTGATGTTCGAATGTGTATGTTTTTAGGACCTAAATATCGTTCTGTATTTACCGTTCTTTCTTTTTCGTTGAGGCATCAATAAGATAGTTCTGTTCTTGGTCTCGCTGGGATTTTTTTTTTGGGAATGACATCTCCCAGGTCAATCTGGAGGTAGACGGCTGCTTAACCAAACTTGCTAGTGGCTGCCTCAATCAATTAAGGCCTGAAGCCAGGGCATAAAAACTTAAAACTAAAGCGACCTCTTAGGGCGTCGCTGGCAAAGGGACGGGCTGGATCGGAATTATTGTTATTTCGGGACGAATTTAAAGCTACAGGCTCAGCGATGCGGGTTGGCATCGAGCAAGGGTCGGGGCGGACATAGATTGGGACGTCGCGGTGGGCTTTGACGGCGAGGACGGAGGAAAGGCATAAGCAGGTCAGCGTTACCATCATGTTGACCTAACAGCACAGGGTGCAACTAAGATACAATTTGTTTGAATTTATTATCAGAGAAGCTTCTGCTCGCGACTTCGTCCGCGATTTCATGTTCCCCCAACCCGTCGCATCGCATCGTATCGTCCGCGCTATTACTTTGTTTCCTTCTCAGCTTCTCAGAGTCTTAGCGTGATGTTAAATAGCCTATAGCCTTTCTCAAGAATCGGGTTAATAAATGCATACAGAATATTTCAAATCCGAATTGTAGTTCCAAAGATTTGTGTGTCGTAACTAACAAACAAACTCTTCAGATTTATTATTAGAAAATCAATATACCTATAGTTAAATAGATTTTTATTCCACTATTATCTTATTTTCAGTTTATATGAAGCAAAAAACAAAAGCCTAACTTCAGTAGAAGTAGAGAATTCTTTCGCCGGTAACATGTGCAGGTGTACCGGATATAGACCCATAGCTGATGCTTTTAAATCCTTCGCTAAAGACGCTGATAAATCACTTCTAGACAAACTATGTGATCTTGAAGACTTGGAGTTTATAAGTCCTTGTGCACTTAAATGCACGCAAAAATGTTCTCACAAAGACAAATGCTTTAAAGGAGATGTAAAGTCCAATGATGACAAAAATAAAGATCTAGAAGCAGATGAACAAGAAAATGATTTCGTTCAATTAAGTGATGAAAAGATGATGGTGGTGGATGCTGGGAAACATAAATGGTACAAAGTTTACAATCTGAGTGACGTTTTCAAAGCTATGAGTGTTGGAGACTACAAACTTATTGCTGGAAACACCGGACAAGGTAACGAATATTTTTCTTATGTTCGCATAAGAACAAACAGTACAAGGATATCCAGTTATTTTTTTTAAATGTCAATGCTTTTTTGTTATGTAGCATAGTTCACTTGTTTCATAGATCTGTTCTATAACCGGTATCTGAGGGTCAAGACACTTGTAACACATTAGAGTGATTGGTATTTCTACAACGACTCTCAACGGGATTGACATAACCTTCGGTGCATTATGTCAATCCAATATATTATTAACTTGTCCATCATCGTTATTGCTGATAGAATGTCACTTTATCGAGGCCCTTTGGTCACGCACAGTCATATGCACATATAACACGCAGGGACATCGACGAGCATCCCGTTACCATGGATTCAGTACTGACCCCCAGCGTTGAAAATTTTCGAGGGTTATTAAAAAAGCAATGCTTTTTCATACATTTTAACCACGTAGGTATTCCACTTTTCTATGAAATAGTAGGCTTTTTTGATAACCGATGAAAATATTCTTTGGTTGGCTTGGTTTGGTTGGTTTGGTCTAAAATCATATGCTGAATTCATGGTTACAGTTTGCGCGTCGATGTCAGGGAAATCGACGCGCAAACTGCCCTGCATACTACCGTTTACATAAGCATGCTGACTTGCAACCACCAACCCAATTTAGAAATTAATTTATCTAATCCGTCAAAAGTTCCTCACACAGTTATCGACAATGTTGCGTAATCGTAATCTATCTAGTATATATAAAAAAATATGAATGCAAAATTATTTTATTCTATTCTATTTTTTTTATCTGATTGGTCGAATCAGGTGATTCGGCCAGTCAGGTAAAAAAAAAATCGGAAAAATCGAAAGAACATTTTCTATGGGAATTTTGTACAAATAATTGATAATTTGATAGGGCAAGGTATGTGGGGGTAGTTAGTAGTTTTAGTAGAAATAAAAAAATAAATGTAAAGAAAGGAAGACAATGCATTTAATCAGCACAGACTATAAAACACAATAATGTAGTGATGATAATTTATTTGCAGGTGTATACCATGTCACTGAGTATCCGAAAAACGTGATTGATATATTCAATGTGGCTGAGCTTAAGGGACATACTATGGATGTGAACCTTATACTGGGCGCTGGCATGCCACTGTCAGAGATGATGGAGCTTTTCCTACAACTGTCGGCAGAGAAAGAAGAGTTTTCGTATTTGAAACAATTTTACGATCACATGGATCTAGTGGCTCATATCCCTGTAAGAAATGTAAGTATAATAATATATTATAATTTTATAATCTCAGCCCGGAATTACCCTCTGGTGGGTATTAGGCCTCCCCCTTTATGCGCCATACTACACGGTTCCATGCGTCTCTCATCCATGTGTTTCAGCGACTTTGACGGACATCAAAGTCGCCCACCGCGCTTTTGGACGGCCCTGGTTTCTTTGGCCTGACCTTGGCCACCATTCGGTCACAGCTTTACTACATCGGCAATCTCATACTGGAAATTACATATCGGAATAAGATTAACTGTCGTAACATTAATACATACGGACATACGGGTATCTTTATGTATAGGTACCATCGCGGGGAATAAGCAATAAGGTTGAAAAGTGGTCGACTGCCATTGCCCGTGTTTGCACACATATATATATGGTAGGTATAAAACAAAGTCGCTTTTCGTGTCTGTACGTATGACCGCTTAGATATTTAAAATTCCATAATGGATTCTCATGCGATTTTCAGTATTTTTTCGTACGGTTTACAATGCATTAATGTACACACCGTGACATTTTAGTCGTCTTACAACGGCAGCCCACTTCATGTATCCAATGACTACTAATCATTTATAAAAAAAAAAATATGATATTTTTGAACATTTGCATAATTCAAAAAAATCAAATATCATTCACTAAGACGCATGACGTAGTTGAAAACACCTATTTATGGAGGTGGAATTAATGATAGAATATAATGTTAGGTAGCTAGATATCTTCTACCGTTCGATACGTAAACATTATTAACAGGGAGGGTGTTTCATAATCCTGAAGCATTATTTATTTTTCTTTGTACCTATTATCTTAATTAATGGGAACAATGTTTTAATCGCGCCTAGAGGTAGTTCATGACGGAGTGGACCACCTTTGTAAGACGACTAAAATGTCACGGTGTATTAATCCTGTTTTTGGCATTAAGCAGAGGTGTGTGCAGGTGTATAGGTATGGTCGTAACTGATTTTTAAACTTGTATGTTTCAGATCGGCACAATAGGTGGAAATCTGTTCTTGAAACATTTCAACAATGAATTCCAGTCAGATGTATTCTTACTTTTTGAGACTGTTGGAGCTATGATGACGATTGGTAAGATAAACAGTGATAACATTTTCTATTCATTATTCTTTATTGAAGTATTCGGGTTGTACTAAGTTTTGATCATAGTATAAGAACAGAATATACTTGACTAGTAGGTTTGATTAGGTTTTACCTATATATGTTAAAAGCGAAAAGTCACTCATTCATACATTTATGCACTCAATGATTAATCACGAAATCTTAAAACCTACTTACTGGACCTACGATGAATTTTGACACAGAGGTAGATTGAGTAGGAGACGTCGGCTAAGAAAGGATTTAAGGAAACTGCCCCCGTAAAGGGGGGATATAGGGGGTAGAAATTTGTATGAAAAAATGTATTCTTTTGACACAGGTGCAGCAGCTAGTTAAGTTAGATAATATTTACTACATAAAACTGTTGATATTTGGGTATTGAATCTCTATCACAGACTACCAGTCTGTGATAGAGATTCAATACCCAAATATCAACAACTTGGCAACACTTAAATGTAGGTAATGCCTAAGTTAATATTATTGCACTGTTATGTTCAAAATCCAACAGTGTTCTTTTATTGAGGTGTCGCTGAGTATTAGTGAAAACAAATATCCCTTGTATCGTATAATTCTTTTGTTTAATCCACCATAATAATCTGTTATAGCTGAAAGCGTAAACAAAGAAGAAAAGGTGAAAATGACAGACTTTCTCAAAACATCTATGCAAGGCAAAATTATCAAAAACATTTTGCTGCCACCACTCTCGCACTGCTGTGCAGTAAAAACTTATAAGGTATGACTAAAAGTCTGTCTACATGCATGGTTTTCTTGACCTAATTACTTAGAATTAAGTAGGTATTTATGTTAAAGTTTTTGACCTATGTGTATTTATTTGTGCCTATATTAATAAATATATATACAAAGTCAAATTAAATTAGCGGTAGGCCTGTAGTTAGTTATTTATTAGTTTATAGTTACTGTTTTTATAATTAAATGGATTGTGTTTTATGGGCCTTAGTTTCCTGAAATGAAGGAGAAATAATAATAAAACTCCGCAACGTGATGGGTTCAAATATTTGTTCCAATTTTGTTTTGTCTCTGTATCACCAGAATAAAAGACTGGCTGGTAAAAATTGCCTATGGCATTAAGCCTCTCCCAGGTACATTCAATGCGCTTAAAGTATTAAATAAATAAGCCAGGAAACAGGTTTCTGTATGAGAACTGTCTGGTCAATAGTCAAGATATTTTATATTTTATTTTACAAATCGATATAATTTTTGGAAAAACATCTTAAGTTCTCTTTCTTTTGCAGATTATGCCTCGAGCTCAAAATGCACACGCAGTTGTGAACGCAGGATTTCTATTTAAATTGAAAAAAGATACAAGCATAGTAGAAAAAGCTACAATTGTATACGGCAGTATTTCAGCCACGTTCACACATGCGTCAAAAACTGAAGAAGTTTTAGTTGGAAAAGATCTTTATACTGATGAGACTTTGCAGCTAGCATTAAAGATGTTACAAGAAGAGATAATTCCTGTAGATGCACCACCTGAACCTTCAGCAGCTTATAGGAAGATGCTAGCGTTGTCTTTGTATTATAAGGTACGTTGGTTAAGCAGCAAAAGAAAAACTAAAAGTACAAAAAAAACATTAAATGAGGGTACACTGTACGTCGTCACTGTGGGAGGGCAAAATAATGCTGGCGTAAAGGCTTAGGTGCTTTAACGGGAGGCCAGACACAAGGAACAGTTGAAAGGTTGATAAAAGAAAACACCGAAAATAAAGAGATTGCCTCAAAGTAACCATTTTTTTTAGAATTGTATTAATCGTCATTATGTTAATTTTCAGGCAATACTTAGTCTTTGCCCAAGTGACAAAATTAATCCATTGTACAAATCAGGAGGCGAAGCTATTAAACGCCAAAAATCCAAAGGCATGCAATCTTTTGAAACCGACAAAAGCATATGGCCATTAAATCAGCCTATTCCGAAGATAGAAGCATTGGTACAGTGCAGTGGGGAAGCTACATTTGCTAATGATCTTCCTGGGCAAACTGATGAAGTATTTGCTGCCTTTGTTACTGCTGATGCAATTCCAGGCAGTATGATTGAAGATTTTGATACTTCTGAAGCATTTGTGAGTATAGATGCAGCTATAGTTTTATACTATTAAAACATAAAACTATTTACTTTACAAAAGATTTGATAGCTGCATACATATGTACATAATATATTATTTGTTTCAGAAATTACCCGGTGTGATTGCCTTCTATACAGCAAAAGACATCCCAGGGGATAATATATTCACCCCCGCTAATATACCTTTCATGTCTGCTCAAGAAGAAATACTTTGTCCTAAAGAAGTCAAGTTCTATGGACAACCGGCAGCCATAATAGTAGCAGATAGGGAGAAAACAGCAAACAATGCTGCTCGACTTGTCAAAATACGATACAGTTCAATAAGCAAGAATAAGCCTATGCTAACCATTGATCAGGTTTTACAATCTCCAGAAAAGAGTAAAAGAGTGAGAGCAGACCAAGCCGTAGAACCGACTGATGTTGGACATGATGTTAAAACTGTTATTCATGGAGAATTGAAAATGGAAGAACAGTACCATTATTACATGGAGCCCCAAACGTGTGTGACTAGACCTACAGAGGATGGAATGGAAGTGTTCTCGGCTGGACAGTGGCTTGACCTTACCAACGTTGCCATCGCACAGACTTTAAAAGTACCCGTTAACAGGTATTTTGTGGAAATCTATTTTAAACTTTCTTGCTTATACAATAAGCACTTCACTTTTTCGTTCAATTACTAGTTCACTCTTCTTTATTATTCCAGTATAAACGTGATCGTTCGTCGAGTTGGGGGTGCTTACGGTGGTAAAATATCCCGATCGGCTCAAATTGCATGCTCTGCGGCACTGGTCACCCATCTGTTGAACAAAACTTGCAGAATGATTCTGCCTTTACAGACTAATATGAAGTCGATTGGAAAGCGAATTCCTACTAAGTGTAACTTTGAGGTACAAAATTAAAACCTTGAGACAATCAAGGACAGGTATCTCTTTTTAATTAGGGACTGCTATTAATCAATATCTAGACTCCAGGCTGCCTGAGAAATTCCAGATGAAAAAACCCAATTCAACTTTACCCGGCTCCAAAAACCAATTTGGCAATTAAAATAATCAAATTGTTTTTTCATAAGATGGTCAAACGAAATGATGATGAAAAGTTTATAATTAGGTAAAATAGAAGACACTAGTTATCATTCTCCAAACTTGGTTCTTTCAGCTTGGTGTAAACGCTGAAGGTGAAATCCAGTACCTAAAGAATACCTTCTACCAAGATGGCGGCTGCACTTACAACGAGGTCCTTACATTTATCACTGCCATGCACTTCCACAACTGCTATAATCACAAGAGGTGGTCCATCACCCCTTACAGTGTCTTGACCGACAAACCGTCCAACACTTGGTGTAGGGCGCCGTGTAAGTAAACAAAGCTGATTGATTTTCAATTGATGATTTTTTCCTACATTTTGTCGATTCTGCTTTCAATTCTGACCAAAAACGTTATTGCTCTTATATGTTTAACAGGTTCATTAGCGATCCAACTAGGAAGTTTTTGTTTTAAAATTCTAAAAGAAAATTGTCAATAAATATTACAATCGACTTCAAACAAGCTGATTTACATTTAACTGAAACTGAAAATCATAACAATTTATAGCGAATAACCAAAGTGCAGTTAGATAAACAACGCAACGCTAGCATAATGTTTTAAGATCATTATGTCAAATTGACTATCAAACAAATACTCTTTTTGTACATGTGCAGATTGTTTATTTATCCATCACATTACAGATTAACAGATTATTTATATATTCTGAACTATCTAGTTGTTTGTTTGATGAAACAACCAAATCAACTGTTAACAAATAAGAAATGTTCCTTTTTATGTATTTTGTTTATTGCACTTTTTATGTCAATAAAGTGAAATTTTACTTATTTTTTAATACAGTTTCCACTGAAGGCGTTGCCATGATAGAGCACATAATGGAGAGGATATCGTTCAGTCTAAATCTAGATCCCATTGAAGTGAGGCTTCTAAACATGTCTACAGAGAAAAATCCAATCCCAGAGTTGATAAACCAATTAAAAATAGACGCAAATTACGACGACAGGAAGAAACTAGTTGAAGAATTTAATAAAAGTAATCGATGGAGAAAACGTGCCATAAAAATTATACCATTGACAGCTGGTATAGGTTATACAGGAAATTTCAATGCTATCGTTTCAATCTATCATGGTGATGGGTCCGTTGTGGTAATTCATGGAGGAATCGAGATGGGACAAGGTATAAACACTAAAGCAGCTCAAGTTTGCGCGTATGCACTTGATATACCTTTGGAAAAGATCAGTGTTAAACCTAGTACTAGCTTTAATTCTCCAAATTCCATGGTCACTGGTGGAAGTGTAGGTAGTGAGTGCGTTGTATTCGCTGCTAAGAAAGCTTGCGAAGTTTTAAACGATAGACTTAAACCTATTAGGGAAAAGATGGGTACACCTACATGGGAAGAACTGATCGCTGGAGCTTATGGCGCTGGAGTGGATCTTCAAGCTACTTCCATATTCAACCCATCATTGGATGGGAAACCCTATGATGTGTATGCTGTTGGGATCCTGGAATTGGAAGTTGACATTTTAACTGGAAACCATGACATTATAAGGGTTGATATTTTGGAAGATACTGGAAGGAGTTTGAGTCCAGAAATTGACATTGCTCAAGTAAGTTTGATTGGTTTTAATAATTATAGAAGTAGAAACATACTGATATTTGAATTTATATAATATATAAACATAAATCAAATGTATATAATACATATAGTCGCCCCATATAATGCTGATATTCAGCTGCTTCCAGTTAGGCTAGAACTCAACCCAACCCTAGTTGGAAAAAGGCAAAACAGATGATGATAAAAACCTTAGAAAATGTTTTTATTATTTAAATTAAGTTTCACAGGTCCTCTTTTATTATTCTAAAGTAGATGTTTTTTTTTAGATTGAAGGGGCCTTCGTTATGGGCTTAGGATATTGGACTTCAGAAAAAATCGTATACGATGATTCTACTGGAAAGCTTCTTACTGATAGAACCTGGACCTACAAGATTCCGGGAATCAAAGACATTCCATCTGATATGAGAATTTACTTCTGTCGAAACGGAAATAATGAACTTGGTGTATTGCAGTCTAAAGGTAATGGATTTTGAGGAGTTACAACGGTATTTATTTGTGTACTAGCATTTCGCTCGCGACCGCGACTTCGCCCTCGAGAAATTTTAGTCCCCGACCCGCAGCGTTGCATTCCATTGCCCGCCGGCTCTATTGCTTAATTTTCATAAAGCGTTCTTTCGGATTTTTTTTCTTTTTTCCAAAGGGTTGTAGCGTGATGTTAAATAGCCTATAAGCTTTCTCAAGAATTGGGTTTCCAAATACAAAATCCCACGGGTAGTTTCAAACCAGCACCTAGCCTCTAGCCCTATATATAAACTTACAAACAAACCATTCTTACCTTTTTAATAATATGAATATGGATGTCCTATTGACAGAGAGACTTCCGAGCAATCATTTTCATTACTCAATCCACACATTTAAATTTTCTACGCAACTGAAAAGAGGGAATACACAATTACACATTGAGATATCAACGTACGTTGTTTCTAATCGTTCATTCTTGAATACAAAAGAAATGAATAATAATGAAATAGGACAAGATCTACTGACCAGTAAATTAATGTTCTTCTAGTCTAGTTTGATTAAGACCTGAAATTAAATTAAATGTTTATTTATTTATGTAGATCTTTTAAGAGATTTTAACGAGTCTATATTTTGTTTGCCAATATTTTAAAAGTAGATTGTGCAGGCATTTTCTAGCTGATCCCTGAGAAGAAGTGCCGAAACAAACTTACAGGTCATGGTCCCTTTTAAGTCTAAACATTGTATTATTAGAATTTTATGGCAATCTCAAAAGACCATTTCAGACACCAATCCACATGGTCTTCACTTGATCTGATCAAGATTATGTCTGGACTTTAAAAGAGACTGTGACCTCTGAGTTTGTTTCGGCCTTTCTTCTCAGAGTAGTCAGATAGGAAACACCGACCTCATCTAGTTTTAAAAATATGATTGACGTGTAAAAGTGTTTGTACAAACCTACTTACAGAAATAAAATCATTTATCATTTATGTGAGTCTAATAATGCAGGGCCATGTCTGAAAGGGCTTTTTGAAGAAAGAGCCATTGCAGCTTTGAGCTGACCTGTCCCAGCAGACGGCATGCATCAGTCATCGTGTAGCTTCTAAAAGCACATAAAAGTAGTTGCTTAGGTACTTGGTACTTCCATAGTTCTGCTTACTGCATTGGACACTCATATGTGTCATAACGATGCAAACTATGCCACAGAGTTTTTGTTATAGAACATGTAAGTATTCATCACACCTTGTTTTCCTGAAGGGTTCGGCAGAGGTGTATCTATGGTACACCCACATGTCGCCAGTTATATTTAAGTCCCATGTAGCAGAGGGCAAGCCTTTCGCCATCAACAGAGCGCGCCTTTTGCCATCAACAGGGCGTAAATCCAGACTCCGAGGAACTACTGAGAAATTCCGGATAGAAATACCCAATAACACTTTAATTGCCCGACCTGCCGGCTTAGCACAAGCACCAATTTGTCGACGAAAGAATAGACGTGACTATTAACTGAATGATGTGCAATAAGAGAAGATAGCTATGTTTTTCTATTAATTACCACAGTTATGCGTTCTAAACGAATCATGATTTTGTAGATAATCGTATATACTTTGTGGCCGTCGAGTAGAAAGTTTGTTGTCAGTGTGATTTTGACAGTTTGGGAAGAAATATTATTTTGAAATAGTCTACATTTATAAGGACCTAGAAAAAGATCGTTAGAAACTAAAGACAAAATGACAGATTGTAGAAGGATATCTACGGTGCGATGTGAAAAACGGAGGAACGAAATGTCCCTTTACATTGAAAAAACACTGTATGTTCTTTGTAGAAATAGAAAGCGTCATGCTAATCCTGCTGGGAATCGAACCCAAGACCTCATTCTCAGCAGTAGCGTTTGCGACCACTAGACCAACGAGGCCCTACTGCATCTGGAACAATATTGCAGAATACGAACTGACTTGGAACTTTTATGTAACTCTCACTTGAAGGGTTACTGTACTGAAATTATTTTATTTCATTTTATTTTTATTTTATTGCGTTTAGGGGCTTACAGCTATCAATACAAAACTAGTTGTAAGGTAATTTACGACAAACCATTTACATGCCTCCACAGATATCAATAGAATATTGTTGTACGAGTTTTAAACTATGTTTAAACTAAATAATAAATTATCATCATCATCATCGTGATTAATTAAGCTTAAAACGAACTAAATACATCATTAAACTATTAGGTACATTAGGTAATTACATAAGCAGAAATGCATGCTCAACCGCTATTTGGATTTACCAGAAGCTACAGTTTTAGATAAAATGGTGCTAATAGACACCAAGCGCTTGCAAACAAATCGATTGTAAAAAAAACCAAGTCTCGCAACTCAGTTCTTCTACCATAAAAAGTTGTGAGATCCATTTTAAAATATACCGTGTTTATACAATGCTTGCTTGATTACTAGAAATACAGGCATTTAGTTTAATCCACAACGAAGTTATGGGGGGTCGAAAATGGCCTGAACTGCTTCGAGAAAAGGATGGTAACGGCCGTGCCGCTTTTTTTTGCTCGACTTGGCGGGGGCCACCACTGCCGTGCCCCAGATTGAGGGGTGTTCATTCATTACAATGCCTTGACTGAGCGATTAGAGATAAATCTTTCGTTAAACAAATAATTACGTAGACATAGGCCATTATTTTCGTAATAATTTATCATGGACCTTTGAATATGAATAGAGCGCTAACGAATGTAATAAGATAGGTAGGTCAAACTCAAAGCAAAATTACGTGAGTATTACGAACCCCTATTATCTAGTTCTGACAATAAAGAAGAAATCTATACATAAATAAGTAATTTTAGTACACAGCAAAATGTACACGGCATGTCAAAAGTAGCAAATCTAATAAAAATAATACATGAATCTCAACTGTCATTCTTTGTCTCAGCTGTCATAAAACAGTCAGACAGTTCAGTTCAGTTGATCTGTTGACTAAAATAAACGAACAATATTCAAGTTGGTAGTCAGTTTGATAAGTAATGAATTTCCTCGGATATACCAAACATATTGGAACACAATTACACATACAACAAAAACTGCTTCAATTACATTTTATAATAACATATGCCATAACTACTGTTCTCAAAACAGTGGAGGAAAACATCGCGAGGAAACCAGCATGTCCTAGAACCATAAATTGAAGACATGTGACGTCTACCAACCCGCACTGGGCCCGCGTGGTGGTTTACGGCCCACTCCCTCTCTTGTAGGCTGATTATGGTTATACCTTTACCAAACATTTGTATGTCCTACTCCACAAATTGTAGCGGAAGCCATTTAACATAGACATAAACAGGTGCTCTGTAGGGCCATTTACTCAGAAAACTGATAGTTTATTCAAGTCAAAAGACTCGCAGGCTGACTTGCAAATTCTCAAGTCACTTTATTTTCTTGACCAGTACAAAATTTCCACAAGTTCAAGCCCTTATCCCAATTTTATTTGAGGTCGGCGCAATATGTCTGTATCTTCCAAAGTTCTCTGTAGTCATCGTCTCGGTAGTCACCCTATTTTTAGCCATATTGACTTTCACACAGTCCATCTAATGTTTCTTTGGTCTTCCCCTACTCTTATAGCCATCGACATTCATACTTAAAACTTTCTGCATGACATTTTCAAGTAATCTTGGAACGAATACTAGCCAACCCTATCCGACCTACTATCTGTCCACCACAGTGCAGCTGCGTCCGTCTGGATTGAGAACCCCTTACTCATAATTAAGCGCGGATAGTGCCAAAAATTAATTAGCAAATTAGCCGTTTTTGTATATAAGCATAATCCTGGAACTTGTAGTAAAATCTTTATGAAAATATGAGACGTTTAGGGTGGCTCCTCAATTCAAATGTCTGAATTGAGAAGTCACGTTAATCTTAGAACTCGAAAATTAACTCATAAATATGTTTGAAAATTTGGTATGATATAGTAGTGATTAACCGTGGCCTGTACATTTGTGATGACTGCAATGCTTTAATTTTTCATAAGAGTTTCACTGCGCTTTTCGTAGCCCTATAGAGGCATACCTCTGTACTAATGAACTTTACACCCTATTCCTCGTAAGGAATAGGGTCTAAAGTTCACTCAACCTCCATAGAAAAGGGAGGATCCTCCGACCAGATGGGAGATATTATGTCTGGTTGGCAACTGCCCGACGATTGTTCGGGACCTTGTTTATACAACGTGTAACGGAAAGGGTATATACATACCAAAAGCACGTCTTTTTTGGATGATATCAAACGATATTGGAAGGGTTTTTTAATTCTTTCTCTACATGTTCGGAAGTTATGAGAATTTTTAATACATTGATACCAGAAACCGAACTTTTCAAATTGATATAAACACATCACTTGGAAGAGATTTATCATGATATTAGCAAGTAACGTGGAAAGTTATTGACCCACGTAATTTAAGAAACATATGAAACCGAAAATTTGCTATCAATTATTCTTAGAGTATTTTATTTTGAGCTGAAACTATGCATAGTGATTCTATACCAGCTGTAATCTTTAGTGCTTAAGGATTGTAATAGCGTTTCTGTTACACCCTGTATAATGATAGTTTTATGGTAAACTCTGCGCGATGCAGGATTTTGCGTTACATCCCTCTGAAGCGTAGACCGCATAGCGTTGTAGATGACTCACACACGTGTTTTTCTCCACAGCGACTGGTGAGCCCGCATTCTGCCTAGCAACAGTGTTCCTCCATGCGGTACACGCTGCTATTCACTCCGCTCGCTTGGATTCTGGATACGAAGACGTATGGTTTGATTTGGGTAAGATAATTACGAGTATTTCCATTTAAAAATTTATAAATAATACACCGAGAAATTTTAATGGTTGTTTATAATTAAATAATTTTAAAAATATTCATCAACTCAATAAAACACTACTCAATAGTAACACTAGAGGTAACTTGTAGGTACTACTCAAATCGCACGCGCCGCCGACAAAGGAAACAGCGATACATAAATGTTCAAAGCAAAATAAACTCTCGCACGTGGCGATACGATAGTATTACCAAGACAAAACCATTTTGCTGCAGGAAAACAACCATTAAAATTTCACGGTGTATGATTAAGCCTAATTTACATTTTACGCTGATGGCACAGTGGTAACGGCCTAGGTCATAGGTTTGAACCCATAGTGCCGCTTTACTTTGCGTAAACTATTTCATCGCTCTCAAAACGGTGGAGGAAAACATCGTGAGGAAACTGGCATGACCGACCAAGAACCTAAAATTCGAAGACATGTGAGGTCTACCATCCCGCACTAGGCCCGCGTGGTTGATTACGGCCCACTCCCTCTTGAAGAGAGGAGGCATGTGTCCCAGCAGTGGGAACATTAAATACAGATTATAACTCAATTAAAATTAAAAGATTAAATTAAAGACGCCATGGCTGGCGTAATGGCTGAGCGATCGACTGCTGCGCAGCGTGTCGCGGGTTCGATCCCCGCACGGAACAAATATTTGTATGATCTGCAAGTAATTGTTCCGGGTCTGTGTGTTTGTGTTTGTGAGTTTCTATGTTTGTAAACGCACCCACGGTACAGGAAGAAATTCCTAGTGTGGGGCAACGTTTAAAAAAATAAAAAAATATATAAAGGATGTATGTGTGTACACTTTTGCGATTACCTGCCCGTGGAGTTGAAACAACTATAAAAGTTACACCGTATCAGGGAGCCTACTCTCTAAGCACGTAATCCGTAATCTCGGTCGAAATTACGGGTGTTTACTACTCGGTATCACTAACGGACCTATGATTAGTTTGGGGCCCAAACTAAGAATGAATTACTAAACGATTTGACAACTGTCCCTTCTCCCAATATGGTTTTACCCGTTCAAAAAAGTTAATTAATCAGCTGTAGGAGTTAGTTTTTTGGCCCGTATTTTCGATGACGCAGTTAGAGAGTAGCCCCCCCCTGTTTAGAATATGCAAGTCAAATGCAAATGTCATAAACTTTTATAGTAATTTGTTGCTTTAATTGTATTGTTTGCCACAAGCAAGAAACTTGCATCGTGTATCGTTTTACATAACAGTGATGTCGATAGGTATTGAAAAAACTACATACTTGTTTTGGCTTTATTTAATGACACAAACAAACAATAAACAACAAAATTAAGTCAGACAATACAAGATTATTTGTACCGGTTCAAATATTATTTACATTATTCCACTTTACCCTTACAAAATAATTATAAGTAACACATTTATAAGCGATATTTTCTCTGAAAGCGGCAGGAGTAGCCTGCAGGGACAGAATAAAATGAATAGGATGTTAGAAATGTTTACCTTCAGAATAAAGTAAAAATAAAAGAAAAATTTAGACGGTTACCATTATATTACACGTGTCTGAACTCTGTGGTACCTTGCAACAAAGGGTAGGAAAGGGTTTCCTTGAAAATTTAACTTTGAACGTATTATTTTAGGATACTAATTACTGTACAACATGCTGGTTTAAAGAACCACAAAGTGAAAGTTCTAAATTCTTAAAAAAATGCACTTGAAATTCGAACTATATCGAGGTGTCAAAAACAAATGAGTTTGCTATTAAGTCATGTGCAGTCAGGACAATTATTTTAAGTCTGACAGCATCAACCCAACAGCAACCTTATTGTTACGAGAATAAAGATCACTGTGTTTTGTAATATATTGTCAGTGGCAGCAACCTGACAGCTACCTAAAGGTGCGCTTACACGGGCAACTAAAATTGCTCATTCCTCACGAGAACATCCAGAAATTTAGGGCGATGGCAACATGTTGCAACCTATTTCTAGAGATACGGCCACACAATACCATGCATTATGGAACAATTTAAAAACTAGGCAATATGCCCAAGACCGCCGCCTCCGACGCCAGCTCCTCTCGCAAAAACGAGACATAGTTATACAGGCTAAGTTTTTAACCAGTGCGCAAACTATAACCATGAACTCAGCATAGCATACTAGACCCCTAGAGCAAAAATTTTTCGTTGGTTATACAAAAAAATCGCAATTTTGACCGCGTAGGTGCGCGTGCGCGTGTCCGCGTGCACTTTTGTATGAAGCAACTGATTTTTTTTTTTTTATAACCGATGACACTAACGAACCAATCTGGATCAATTTAATGGAGCAATCTGGAGCAACAACAATAAAATGCGGCAATTGTTTCGGGAATATTGCTTCTAATTGCTCCATATATTTCTCATTTCTCAATATCGCCAATATGAGTTGCCGAATATCTAATCGGTTTGGAAATTTTTAGTCAATGTTCTTTATATCTCGTTTGTACGTATAACTACGTCTCAATTTTGCAAGAGGAACCGGCCGGCGAATGAGGATGCGGGGGGACCTGTATTACCTAGATTTTTAAGTTGCTCCATATTGCATGGTATTGTGTGGCCGTCTCTCGCGCAACAGGTTGCTACATGTTGCCATTACCCTAAATTGCTGGATGTGTCGTGACGTCATAGTTGACGAAAATTGACCAGGATTGAGCAACTTTAGTTGCTCGTGTAAGCGCACCTTTAAGAGCACTTTTAGAGCAACGAGAGTAAAGATCACAGGTTTTGACAATACCTAATGCAAAATGTGCGGTAAAATAACAACTGTGAAAGGACTATGGTACTGTATGTCCGCACGTTTTAATTTCAAAGAAATAATATTGAACCTTCTTTATTTCAGGAACTCCTTGCACGGTGGAAAATATCTTTATGGCTGTTGAAAATAAGCTGGAGCATTTTAAATTGAAATAAAAATATACTTACACTAACAACGTGGTCTAAAAAGAAAGATCTCGCATTCCGGGAGCGACACTTGCTTACGTCACTAATTACCACTTTACTGCAACAAAACACGAAATCGTGAAAACATTTTCTGTCACTATTCTGTAAAAAAACTTGATAACGCTTTTAAATAGTCACTATCACTACTAATCAAACAAAACAATTTGATTAAAACATATATCTACCAAAATTGTTAACACATTAATTGGTAACACAGCGGTGATGACGTAGGCTTGTGTCTCCCACGTGACCAATGGGTCTCGGAATGCAATACCTGGCGAAGTATATACTATGCATAATAAATCTTAAGTGTTTCTAATTTTAATCCCAAGCTATTATCTTATTATTTTCCTATTTTAACTTCCCACATTAACTTGATTTTATTACACGCTTTTTATTAGCTTCACCTGTATGTTTTTTTGTAACCGACTCCTTTGGACTTGATTTTGACCCACTTCAAACGGTCAGATTTAATTCAAACTTGATAGACTTATCGAAGGCCGATGACAATTCACTAATTAAAAAAACTGAAAAATCATGCTTTTGTAGATAGCAGAACTAAAAAACAGAAAATAAATAAACAGAAAGAAAATAAAAAGCGTGGGGTGCTTGATTTTAATTGATAATAAAAATACCTCAAACAGCACCCCACGCTTTTTTAGTTAATTATTTTCTGCTTTTTTAGTTTGGTTTTTAAAGCGTGTTTTTTTAACTATTTTACATTACTAGCTTTTGCCAGCGGCTTCGCCCGCGTGGAGGTCGGTGTATTATACATATAAACCTTCCTCTTGAATCACTCTATCTATTAAAAAAACTCGCATAAAATTCCGTTGCGTAGTTTTAATAGGGACAGAGAAAGCGACTTTGTTTTATACTATGTAGTGATAAGATAGGAAGGGCTTGTAGCTAAGTAATAACGGTTAAGCTAAGCTTGCCTCGGTTAGTCGGTGAATGGGGAACCATCTTTTATTTCTACCAAGCCTCCGCCGTGCCTCGGGAAGCCGTTGGTCCCGGCTGTCATTCGTAGATGGCGGTGCGTTGTCTGTCAGTGAATGAATTGAAGACTTTTATCAAGTAAATTAGAGAGGTCTTTGATAATATATCTTATTACAATTGTTACTATTATTATGCCCCTTCTGAATGTCATCATAAGCCGAAAGACGTCATAAGCCTCCCCTAAAAGGGGAATTTTGCCATAATCGCCACGATCTCTAGTATATAATAGTAGTCTATGGCCACGATTGGCGATCGCAGTATGGTGGTCAAATGCATAGAGAACGCTGCTGCCCATTCTCTAGTAAGTCCCTTAGTCGCCTTCTCCGACACCCATGGGAAGAAATGGGATGGTACTATTCTTTTACGTCCGGCACCACATGGAACTTCTGAACGTAGCACGTAGCAAATCGATCAGTGGCTACGAGAGCGTACGTGGCACCAGCTATGCCGTAGCAATACAATTGTAGTATCGTCCAGTATTTCAGGTAATCAGTAAATAAAACCAGAGGGGCTTGTGGCTAAGTAATATAGCTGCACGGGTCGATCGATCAGGTTAAGCTACGCTTGCCGCGGTTGGTCCGTGGATGGGTGACCATCTTTACATACCAAGACCCCTCCGTGCCTCGGAAAGCACGTTAAGCCGTTGGTCCCGGCTGTCATTTGTGGATCTTTGACAGTCGTTACGGGTCGTCAGAAGCCCGAAAGTCTGACAACCAGTCTTACAAGGGGTATCGTGTTACCCAGTGACTGGGTTGTGGAGGTCAGATAGGCAGTCGCAGTCGCTCCATGTAAAATACTGGTATTCAGCTGCATCCGGTTAGACTGGAAACCAACCCCAACATAGTTGGGAAAAGGCTAGGCAGGTGATGATGAGTAAATAAAACCATTGTATTTATTGAATTTACTGCCTCGTTGGCCTAATGGACACAAGCGCTACTACTGACCGTCAGGTACTGGGTTCGATTACCAAGTTGGGCATATGGTGCAGGATTTCCCGTCAGGAATTTCTAAGTAGCTGTCTGGACTTGTGTCCATGAGCCGTTATATACACTACAACTCAGCATAACCTTTCGGAGAAAATAGGCGTGGTGTTAATTTTATTAATCGATTCATCTAACTTAACAGACAGCTGTGCTGCTGGGGAGTTTGTTGCGCCAGTACTTCTTCCCAGCCAAAGCACTAAGAAGTGGTGAAGGGTGGGAGTTTTGTGGGACTGACTTACTTAATTTTGACGTTCAAAAATTGCTGACTCTCAGCGTAGTCTGAGTAAATGACTTTTGATTTTGATTGGTCTCAGTAAACTTTCCTAACTCAACGATGTGGAAAGATTACACGTCAACTTGAAACTGACAGGCTAAAAGTTAGTTTCTCTGTGATAACGATCCTTGTATAACCAGTTGCATATACACACCCTTCTTTGAAGATTACAATGCTAAATGCTGGGTCCACATCTCAGCACTCAGTGATCGTGGATCAGAAATCCTTTTTCACGATCCGTCTTAAGAAAGCTGCGATCCTGCCGCGCGCTCCAGTCCAAATCTTTCTTAGCCGATCGCCTGATTTATACACAACGGTCCACACTAAGCGCACTAAAGGTTACCGCTCTTTATTATTATATTTGGATTTTAAAACAACATTGCGTTAGAGTACATTTTACGATGACAATACAGAATGGTGGTCAACTGTCATCGATGAGCTGTCATTGAATGTGACACGTCCACACCAGCCGCGGATTTGTTTCGCGCTCCTCCCGTGCCCGATCAGAGCGCATTGGATCATCCGGTGAAGATCCAGCTATTGCCAAATTTACCACAGAAACATCAGATAGATAGATAGTGCACATAAAATGCAACCCAATGCAATGGTGTAATCAACATTGTCAACGCAAAGTACTTGTAAGTAGATGTATATAGGGTGACTGGTAATTAGTGACCGATATTTAAACACATGATTGTACTCATCATAACAATTTTCCCAAAGACACGATTTTTTTTAAATTTAACTAGCGCATGTCCTCAATCACCCCAATAGAATATTGAGTACCTAACAAAAATAATACACCATCAGTTGTAATTTAATTTAGTTACCTACAAACAAAAACCATTTATTTACTTTTACCATGCATTATTCTTTTGTCATTAATTTAGCCACCGTACGGACCAGGCGCGCGCTATCAGCTGTGAGTCGCTTAACCCTGGGGTCAGGCGACTCACAGCTGACAGCACGTGCGCGATCCGTTGTTAAATTAATTTTAAAAAAAGAATAATGCACCGTGCATTATTCTTTTTGTGGATTTTTTTTTGTTTGTAGTTTAATTACAGCTGATGGTGTATTATTCTTGTTATATACTCAATATTCTATTGGGGTAATAAAATTGAGGTCAATAAGATAGATAAAAAAATCGTTCACATCACACATCAATTAAATATCGGTCACTAATTACCAGTCACCCTATATATGTGGAAGCTTATAATTTAGCAAATTTTCCTGCCTACGTATGATTTTTGTTTTGTTATTAGTCTGTAAGCTTTCTGTAAGAATAAAATAAATAAAAGACGTAACACTACACACAAAAGCACAATTAAATGATAAAAAATAACAACATAAACATGCTTTAAATATAGTTACACTATTTCACAAAGTGCGGTGTGCGTCTCAAGTTTGCACCAATCGGGAGTCCAGATCACCAATGTGTCAGGCAAATACCTGACGCTGATATTTTACAATATTCATCAAACACATAATTACTTAGTAACAATCTTATAGATAGACTATGTGTTTTATCTAAGTGCGTAATACCGTCCAACATAAATCGAGAATATTGGTCCGATTACTCAACTTAATAGCAGTTTGTTTAATGTTTTGTTAGTATTCCCTTATTGTTAATCAAACCAGATTGTTTATTTAGGCCTAGGTCCAACAGAATGTGTTAATATTTAACTTTAGTTTCATCACTGACCTATATAGATTGAATGATATTGTTTTAAATTACAAGAGTTTTATGTAACTGCCTTCTTACATAATCTCAGGTCTCAGTCTCTCATACACACGACACAGGAATCAAGCAATCTCAAGAACACCAATAGTAATAGATTCGCAAGACATACATATAAAGTTGTTGATCGAAGCTTTTAAGAGCGTTTATTCTAAAAAAATGGGCAACATCGCAAATGGCTGTCAAATATTTCACTGTTTTGATTAATTTGGCAATATTACTGTATGGAAATATGAAATATCACTAACTAGTCACCCAAAATATTCATTATGAAATGCAATAATTGATATCTTAACACCGAATATTTAGTTTTAGATGCAAAAAAGAACTTGGAAACTTTTAAAATGCCCTTTTTACACCTAAAACGGTTACAACATCAAATTCAGTGTTATAATTTTTGCTATGAAAGTATGGAAGCGGGTTTTAAAAATATTAAATAAAAAACAATCCCAGGATGTCAGGAACGCCGTGAATGCATAACTAATCGGGTTTAAATATTAAAAAAAAATTATAAAAAACGCCGGGATTCTTGGATAGCATAACTACTACTTAGATGCATATTTATTTAAAAATATGTGTAGGTACGGATTTTTTCGATGCAAAAGCGCATTCCATATCAGTCAACTCTCAACTTTAGGTGAACATGCATCCGAATATCCGATCTCTATTCATTAGTTAGCGATGTTTCATATTTCCATACAGTAATATTAACAAATTAATGAAAACAGGTAAATATTTGACAGCTATTTGCGACGTTGCCAACTTTCAGAATAAACACGCCACACATAGCACACAATACAAAAATAGAACAAACTTATGAACGTTATATTGCCGTTAACTTATGAATCAGATTCGACACAACGCTCGAAGCGAAATGAAGAAAAATATATGAAGGTTTCGTCTCACTTGCAACTAAAAATATATCGAAGGGACAGACAAGATCGTTGAATGTTCACGACTTCGAGAGTTTTGACCTACACACGTAATACATATCCGTCAATACAGATCATTGAGACGTAGGAGAAGGTTTTTTTGTGAAGACGATACGATTCCGACACGACACAAAATTCGTCTCGAATTATTCTTCCTTAATATGATGCGAGATACATCCTTATATTAAAAGAGGAAGACCATAGAATAAGTACATGAATCGTGTGAGCTTAGAAGTGGTAGTAATGGTTATATAGGTTATCATCATCTGCATGATAAAATAATTTTACGTAGAAGAATTTCAGATAGGTAACACCCCAACTGAAATCGTTTACCTAAGGCATTTCTTTTTTTGGGTTATCATCAAATAACTTCTCCCGCTCTGGGTGGAGCGGGAGGGCGTGTCAGACTTTTACTGACTAAAACCCACCCGTGTTCCCTCAGTTGCCTATGTGCCAGGGACCGCGGTATCTCTTTCGAACAACCCGCACCCCTGGCAGGTACCTAAGGCACATACAAAAAATCCAAGATGAACAGTCTCGAATAAAAGTGACACTCAAAACTGTTCCCAATTATACGTTAGTTGTTATAGTAATGATAAAACACATTTTTTTTTTGCAAATTACACGCATGTCTTAAAGTGGTTTTTACAAATCAATGTCCAAAAAGACTGATTGAAACATGACATACTATTTGACACCTGCGCACATCGGGCCCTATTTATGCAGACGTTTTTGAGACGCTGATTGCGTATCTTGGGTTTTTTGTATAGTATGAATGACCTAAGGGCAGAAAAAAAAAACTTCTTTCAAAAACAAGCTTTTATTATTAATTGTTAATACAACGAACTAAAAAGTGCAAAATAATTTAATCACAATTATTTAAATAAAAGCTTGTTACATTTTGATGGCAGGAGAAATAAAGAACATTTATTAGCATGTTACAACTATTTCTAACAGTCAATATGTAACACGTTTTCATCAAATTGTAGGTGTGCATTAAAAAATTATAGTCCGCTATCTTAGGTGTTCCGCCATGTTGGATTTAGAATACATACATAGCTAAACGTGCATTGTCATCCAAAACTAAACGTGTTTAAAAATTTCATCTAAATAGGTTAAAGATATCTGCTTCAAAATTGAGCTGCAAGATTCCACCCGAACAAACATAGTTGCATACATACATTGCTAATTAAATAAAAGCTTGTCAAAAATGATGACGTACGTGTCACTACTATGTCTGATGGCGAGAACATTCGTTTGGTTTTTGGTTTTTATCAGACGAAAAAAAAAAACATTTTGACTTGTTAGTCGGTTTTTTTTTTTCATTGTTTAATTGTGGTACCTACCCTACACAAAATCATATACCATTACTAAGTTAATACAGTGACAGAAACGTTTTTTTAAATCTTTACAAATACTTAAGTAAAAGTATCTGTTTGTAATGTCAAAATAACAGCCTTTGATGCATATGAAAGAGTAGTTACTTTTAAGCATAGCAATAAGGTTTCTGTTACACCCTGTATATCCTACTAATATTATAAATGTGAAAGTTTGTGAGTATGGATGTATGGATGTATGTATGGATGTTTGTTACTCTTTCACGCAAAAACGGATGAACGGATTTGAATGAAATTTAGGACACAGGTAATTTGTAACCTGGATTAACATTTAAGGTACTTTTAATCCCGGTAACACGTTCCCGTGGGATAATTTTCGACTCCACGTTGGCGAAGCCGCGGGCAGCA
The DNA here is from genome assembly GCA_949091785.1 of Polymixis lichenea. Taxonomy (NCBI): domain Eukaryota; kingdom Metazoa; phylum Arthropoda; class Insecta; order Lepidoptera; family Noctuidae; genus Polymixis; species Polymixis lichenea. The sequence continues at coordinate 18,488,109 of OX420943.1, read as the reverse complement.
GCTAGTATACACCGTGAAATTTTAATGGTTGTTTTCCCGCAGCGAAATGGTTTTGTCTTGGTAATACAATCGTTTTATAAATAAATAACATATTAGAAACAAAAAATGGCAGATTAACCATTGTTTAAAATCACCACGTGCGAGAGTTAATTTTGCTTTTAACATTTATGCATCGCTGTTCCCTTTGGTCGGAGGTGCATGCGTTTCGAGTCGTACCTACAAGTTACCTCTAGTGTTACTATTGAGTAGTGTTTTATCGAGTTGATGAATATTTTTTAAATTATTTTGAAACAAAAAAATCTTAATTTTATTACTTTTACTCTATGCTTCGAACCCTTTCTATGCTCCTTATGGCAAGTTGTTCTGCCGCGGGAAAACAACCATTTAAAATTCACGGTGTATAATAAAATAAAAATAAAAACATACAGTCGAATTGAGAACCCCTCCTCCTCCTTTTTTTGAAGTCGTTTAAAAATAGTGTTACTCCTTATAACTATAGGCTACACTTTTTGTCCCGGTAGCACGTTCCTGTGGGATAATTTCCGAAATCCACGCGGGCGAAGCCGCGGGCAGCAGCTAGTCATCAATATAATAAACTAAGTGAAAGAACAACATATTAGTGAAGTTAACTTAAAAACCACTAAACTTAACTAAATTTAGTGGGTACGACTCGATAATATACGCTTTCAAGAGAAACGAGAAATTTTCAAATCGGTTTATGAATGACAGAGTTCTGTGGTAACAAATATTTAAAAAAATCAACAGAATAAGGTGTTTTACTCTATACGAGAAAAAAACGAAAATTATATTATTGAGATAGCTTAGGCAAAATGCAGTCAGAAAATGTTAGTTTTAGTTCATGAAACAACAAAATATATTTTAAAATACAATTTAAAGATTTCAGTTTTTATATCTGTTTTTCAACACCATGAAATAGTAGCCACCATGCTATTACGTCATACGGCATGTCCACTGAACAACTTTGTACTTTATTTTTTTCGTAACCAAAGTATTTTTTATTTAAATAACATTTTGCATTCAGGAACAGCAAACCAACGAAAAGTAGAAATATAACTCATCTTTTAAATTTTAAACAATTGTTTTACAAAATATCAGCGCATTTGTTTTTAGCAAACTGACGTCATACCCACAGAGCAATATGGCGTCCACTGCATCCAGCGTTTTCGTAAAATTTCGCGCGAAATTTGAAAATGTAAAATTTAAATGCATTTTATGGCACTAATCGATTAAATAAAAATGTTGTGTTTTTTTTAGTGGTTTATTAGCACTCTAGAATCTAAATGAGACAATTTTCAAAAATGAGTGTTAAACCCTATTGAGAACCTTTTTGTGAAATCAGTTATAAAAGGGTGATCTTACAGCTCTTAGGAAGTAACCCAAAGACAAGGTACCTATTCTTATTTAAAAGAGAGCTGAGCTGCTGGGGAGTTTGGTGCGCCACTTCTTCTTCTTCTTCGACGGGTGTTTTGGGGGACTGTCTCACGTAATATTGAAGTTCAAAAAGTGCAGATTGTCAGCCTATTTTGAGTACCTACTTAAATATCTCTTGATTTTAATAGCTGTTCAAAAATTACCATTGGTAAGTTACAGGAATCAAGCGATATGAAATCGTATTCCTAGTCGTGACGACATCGTAACGTATGAAAGTACCCATTCTCTTGGACATATTACATAAGCAGGTATTGCCTATCATTACATGATAATGTATCTATCATCAACATGTCAGTATGGGGCAGACAGCCTAGAATAGTTCTTAGTAACGTGTCTCAATATTGAGACATGTTACTAAGAAATACCATCGGACAAAATATTTACTCTAGACTAATATTAGTCAAGTGTAAATATTGTATCCGATGGTATTTGAAGTGATATGATCTTTTTTCTCGAATGGGCAGGATTATTATTCGAATCTTATTTCGCAACCGTCATGAATAAAGTCAGAAGGCCAATTCTCGTAATTAAAAACGTTCAAAATCAAGTCGCAGTCACACCTCGGCGACAATCACATGTCAAAAACTTGCCAAAAATGTATGGAAACTCGAGGGGGACTGAAATCTGACTGAACTTCCTTAAAATTACGATAATTGCCCCTCAGGTCATTTGTAAAGTCAACGATTACCTTGATTTTGATATTAAAATCAAAATTGACGTAGCGTGTCATTATGATAAACAATTTATTTACCCGACTTTACCCACTATTTACCTCTCTGCGTACGTCTATGGGTAATACAGGCGTGATATTATGTAGTTTAAATTATACGTCATTTGTGTATGTTTGGATAACAATGCTTCACACTCGTTGGTTTTGTATCGATCTGCACCAACTTGCATACCTACCTTTTCAATAAGTTTTCTCAAGTTAGAAAACAAAATTTCAACTTCTTTAAGAATTCTGAATATAATATGCAGTTCTGTTATAACTTCTCTTTGAAATAAGAGTGAAAATTCTCTTCGTCACGTTCGAAACGTCTACAACATCAAAAGTGCTATTAAAAATAAATTGCTTTCTTTGTCAATCTTAAAGTACTCTATTCTATCATCATCATCTACCTAGTCTTTTCCCAACTATGTTAGGGTTGGCTTCCTGTCTAACCGAGTGCAGCTGAGTACCAGTATCTAACATGGAGCGGCAGCTTATCTGACCTCCACAACCCGAGCAGAATACGGAATTTCGACGCACTAAATATCGATAAATGCTAATACGATGCTACAAAATTGCGATGCACCTTACTGCGAAAGACGGTCTCTGCGAAGCCACTACACTTCGATGCACGTTACCGCGATAGATCTTCACTGCGATACTACTTGAATTCGATACACGTTACCGCGAAAATCATTTCTTTGGAACTACTTGACTTCGAGCTATAATCTATTGCGAAATATCGTTACTGAGAAACTATTAGACTTCAACATACCTGCTCGTCTTTCGTTAAGCTTTTCATATTATCTATCTACATTTATTTTATTTATTTATTTTTTACTATATTATCACTTATCAGAGCGAAAATATGTTTTGAATGGGCCTAATAAATTATAAACATACCTGCTCGTCTTTCGTTAAGCTTTTCATATTATCTATCTACATTTATTTTATTTATTTATTTTTTACTATATTATCACTTATCAGAGCGAAAATATGTTTTGAATGGGCCTAATAAATTATAAACATACCTGCTCGTCTTTCGTTAAGCTTTCCATATTATCTATCTACATTTATTTTATTTATTTATTTTTTACTATATTATCACTTATCAGAGCGAAAATATGTTTTGAATGGGCCTAATAAATTATAAACATACCTGCTCGTCTTTCGTTAAGCTTTTCATATTATCTATCTACATTTATTTTATTTATTTATTTTTTACTATATTATCACTTATCAGAGCGAAAATATGTTTTGAATGGGCCAAATAAATTATAAACCAAAACGCATAGTGAACAAATAATGTGTATTCCATAATGGTTTGTACAGTATATAACACACAATCATAATATATGTATAATTAATCATATTAAGAAGTATATTTAATCAACTTGATACAGAGTTAAAAATAACAAAAATATGAACAATTTTTAAAGTAAGTTTTAATATGCTATTGATTGGTAGAAAAATATATATGAATCAAAGAACGCGTAGGGGGAAATTAGTTTTATTTCTTTATGTAACATATACAGGGTGTCCCGAAACTTAACGTCAAGCGGGTACGGGGCAATAAGCTAGGTTGTACCAGTTCTAGCAAAAATAAAAAATAAAATCCATGTTACTTGGTTAAGTGATAATAGGTATTCTTTTGAAAATGTTGAAAATCAACACCCTAGATCAGATATTTAGGTACTGTGATCACAAATTTCTAATTTGTTCAGTGTTTTTTTTAATGTAATCCTAAATAACTATGCTATTGATTGCAGTCACAAAACCAATAATTAATATTGTGAGTCTAGTACAAAAAAAATAAGTCATGGTTAAAAACGTTTTATAACGTAACTTTGACGCCTTGTCTTTAAAAAAAAATGTACTATATTAACCACACCAATCAACCATCACCATCCAAATATGTTAACATATCCACAACACCTTTCTTATTAATATGCTCATGGAGTTTTTTGTAGTACTGCGTTTTTGTTCTTCCTTTTTTTCTATCAGACCAGCTAATCTCTCGAATTCATACTCTGTATTTTTCTGTTTTTTTTACAAGTTCTCTCATTGTTTTGTATATCTTTAATTTTCTTCTGTTAAATAGGCTATTCCAACGGTTATTCCAGCTTTCAACTGCATTTTGTGTGATGGGTATACCCGTAACAAAGCAATCCCAAACATTGTTTCTTCTTTAAAGTAGATTTTGATTTATTTGGAGAAGACGATGATCTCTTACTGATATATGTTCCATTTATCTAGTACTTACTAAACCAGTCTGCCACTGTTTTCGACTTTTTGGTGAGCACTTTTCGCCGAATAAGCTCAAAGGCCGCTGGAATGTCTTCAGGTTTCAGATATGCCAATGCTAAAATATGTCGCATTTTGCGAGCGAATTCGCTGTCATTGGTGTAATTTTTACTTAAGCCAGCTTTCTGTGTGTGCTTCCATATACTTTGTGATAACTGGAAAAAGCAACAATTGTGACTTCTGTTCTGAAATCAACGACACAAAATTTCGAATTGTTTATTATCGCAGTGAAATCTTTCGCCGTAATGTGCATCGAAGTCAAGTAGTATCGCAGTAAAGATCTATCGCGGTAACGTGCATCAAAGTATAGTAGCTTCGCAAAGACGGTCTTCCGCAGTAACGTGCATCGCAATTTTGTAGCATCGTATTAGCATTTATCGATATTTTGTGAGTTGAAATTCCGTATTCTACTCCCACAACCCAGTAACTAGGTAAAATGTTATCTCTTTAGTAAGATTGGTTGTCAGACTTTCGGGCTTCTGACGACCAGTAATAACTATCAATGAACCACAAATAACAGGCGGAACCAACAGCTTTTCGAAGCACGGGGTGGTCTTGGTATTGGTACCTATCTGTGAGAATATAAGAGTATAGTTCAAAAGTGTATAGTTAAAAAAATAGAATAGTTCTTTATTTGCACTGAAAGTAGGTACATGTTCCACCGTAGGCACGGGCTTGCGGACGGCGAGTAATGGGTAGCTCGCTGTCCGATAAGGACCAAGCCCGGATCGACGGCGCGTTGTGTTCCACGCGCGCCTCAAAGAGATGTCAGCACCAACTGATGAGGCCCGCAAGGGCCTCCATGCGCCAGGGGTGCGGCTTGTTCGAAAGAGATACCGCGGCCCCTGGCACACAGGCAACTGAGGGAACACGGGTGGGTTTTAGTCAGTAAAAGTCTGACACGCCCTCCCGCTCCACCTAGAGCGAGATAAGTTATTTGATGATTTCCAACCCAAAAAAAACAAAGTTTAGTTTAAAATGATCCTTATACTAACTACCTTAACTAGGGCATGCAAATAGTTTAAGCTATAATAATAACTCACTCATACAATGTTAACACATTCAATCAAATCAAAACAAGTTTACGATGAGATTCAGTAACTACTTTGAAAAGGGCAATAATTTGAAATGAGCATGTTAATACGAGTCTCAAAATAAAGTGCGCCTTTATTCACTGTCACATGTCCATGAAAAGTTATAAAAGTGACTATCCAATGACGCAATTCGCAATAAAAAATTTAAATGTAGAAGCCGTCAGCCATCGGTACACCTGCAACGTCTCACGGCGAAAATTACAGCTTTATGCGTTCAACTACTATTTACTGCGACACGTTCCGTGAAAAGAAAATATGTCGGTTATTTTTTTCTGAAAATTGAATGTGAAGCCGGAAAACAAATCTGGAATGTTAGCTTAAAATGTTGAGTTTTCTAGGAAGATTACGAGGTGTCACATGTCGTGGTTTAAGTAACTACTTTAAAAATACCGTGAAGAAAAAAACAAAAATCCTTCTAATTATAAATTCTGTACTATTATTCTGTAAATTCGAGAGTGGAGTCACTTGTTTTTATAAAAAGTAAATCATCGCGGGATCACCTTTAAAATTTAGAACCTTTCGAATTGACGTCATCGTCGCTAGGTAGGTAAGCTAAGTATACTGTTCTTCCCACGGAGTAATAAAAGAACGTTCTTCCGAAACGAACTCATTGTGCACTTTTATAATTTTTATCGCCAGATATTAACTTGGACGTCTACGTCCATACATACACACACCAAAAAAAGTGTGCGATCACTTTGAAAAATCTAATTTTTTTTTGTTACGGTAGATTATATTATGATTTCTTCTTCTTTTTGATTCTTTATTTAAAAATATAGATTTAGATTATAAAACAATAAAACGGTTCAATTGTCAACACAACACATTAATCAATTATGTGAAGCAAAATGTAAAACCGCGCTAATGCAAAATAGTTTTTTTGGTATTGCCCCACTTATACATAATAAAGTACCTAATATTATAAAAAATATGACCACAGTAAAATTTAAAACGACGCTAAAATAAATTTTAATTATGAAAACCTATTACACGATTAACGATTTTCTTAATATTGATTCACTAACTGACTGACATACGGTTACTCTGATTGACATTATTATTTTGATCTTGGTTATTATTTTCTGTTAGACATTATATTATAGTCTTATTTTTTATTGCTGTGACCACGCTGACATTTTTGACGACTGTTTGCCTATGTAATATTGTTATACCTCTAATACCCTTAGTGATTTAAGGTAAAACTGCGATAGGGAAATCTTTCTTAAGGAGTTTTTTATATGTTTTGAACAAGATAGCGCTGAAAAGATTAGTTCATTAGATGCGTATTTTTTAAAGCTATCCGGATAGCATATAAATCAACGATTCGATTTTTTTTTAGATACCGCTTTTGCGCTTAGTAGGGCAGAATTGACCTTTTACGGCGCAACATCAAAAATGCGTCGTCGTCATCACGATACTTACTTCAATCTGTCATTTTGTCTTCGTATCTACAACGTTCATGCTACACGTGCAGAGGCACCGTAGATGGTTGCTATCACAGAGGCAAAGTTGAATTGTCCCTGCGCACAGATCTACACAATCATGTCCGGCACTTAAACAATTGGACAATTTGGCAGAATAATGAAGATCCGTTCAAACACGCAAATTCCTAAAAAGAAGAAAGGGTTAATGTTAAATAAAATTCACGTACATATTTAATCGTGGGATCGATTAAATACATACCTTTATTATTGTTTTATTATTCTAATCATTCCCATTTTGATTTTCTAAAAATGTGAATCGGTTAATCTAATAATGTAATAAGTGAGCGTCTTTTCGCTGTCCCCAAACAATTCTTATTGTGGTTGCCTCAAAATATAAATAAATATGTAATGTGAATAAAATGTTATGTTATTATGCCGAGCCTAGTAACTGCGACCATCTTAGATTTAGCTGGTTACAAATCTAAGCCAATCTAACCCATTAATAGGTTGGAGTGCCCTAGCTTACTTAATGCAACCATCTTTAAAAATCACTAGAAGGTTTAGCTTATTTTTGTCAAAAAGCGATCATAATTAGGTCAAAAAGTTTCCAGACTTGGAGAATCAACAAAATATTTCCATAAATAAAAGTCAATTAATAAGTAAGTTGTATTGTAATCTATATTATGGTCTGATTTGAAAAATTAAATTAATTTTATTAAATTACTAGGTTTTGCCAGCGGCTTCGGCCGCGTGGAGATTGAAAATCATCCCACGGGAACATACTACCGGAATAAAAAGTATTTTGTATGTTAATCCAAGTTATAAACTATCTGTGTGTAAAATTTCATCCAAATCCGTTCAGACGTTATTGCGTGATTGAGTAACAAATATCTAAACTTTCACGTTTATAATATTACAGTAGGATAGTATTGTTGCAGTTGATAGCCCAACTCTTGAGAAAGAATATCGGCTAAGTAACATCACGCTACGACCCAAAGAAGCCAAGTAAAAAGAAAAAAGTCAAGAACGCTAAGAAAAAACGATGATAAATCGCAGGCGGGCGCTACGATGCTATAGGATATATTATAAGTTGGAACAAGAAATTTAAAGCGGATGAAGTTGCGGGCCGAAGCTAGTGTCCCAATATGGTAATTGAAGCCTTTGTTTTTTGATTACGGGGAGAAATCCTCATGGATGTCCTCCGCCCCGGGGAGGGTGGAGGGGTCTGTCAGACTCTTACTGACTAAAACCACCCCGGTGTTCCGTCTCTCCCTTGCACCGGGGATCACGGGAACTAGTGTGACTTCCGCGATCCCCGGCTAGTGCCGGCCCGCCTCTGCGGGCCACCTCGCGACAGGGGGGAGTGAGGTGTTAAACTCCCCCTTTGCGTCATAGAGAGGCGCGCGTGGAACACTACGCACCGCCATCTCGGGTCCTAAGAAGTAGGGGGTGACAGATTTCCCCAGATCTGTCGCCCCTGGACCCATTTAGGGGGGCTGGAAGAGGGCGTTGTCCGCCCTCCGCCGACGGCCGGTGCGTCTGCTGCGGATCGGGTTAGCGGAAGCAATCTCCCGCTTCCTCTCCGCAGCCTCCTTCTGCGACATGACTGTTTCGCAGAAGGATACCACCGCGTCCCAGGACTCCTCGCTGCCGACCATCGAGTCGACAACGGCCGGCAGCGACAGGTCACTGCCGACTCCTGAGATGAGGGCACGGCGCGGCTCCTCCCAAGCGGCACACTCTGCCAGCGTGTGCCACGCCGTGTCCTCCCGACAGTCGACGCAGTGGTGACACCGAGCGTCCGGCTCCCTGTTTATGCGACACAGGTACTTCCCGAAGCAACCATGCCCCGAGAGCACCTGTGTTACCCGAAACGACAGGGAGCCGTGCCTCCTCCCGAGCCAGCGCTCGAGTACTGGCCGGACCGCCTCGATGGTGGTGGGGCGCCCGGTAGGGCGTGAAAGCCTGTCCCGCCATTCCGCCACCAGGGCTGCGCGAAGCTGTGACCGACGCAACTCCAAATGTCGCTGCGTCAGCCATTCGCCCCGCGCCCTCGAGTCCTATGGTAATTGAAGCCTGCCATAACTAGCCATCATTGTAATATAATTTTATAATCAATAGGTTTTCATTTTAATTACGGACTGCTACTAATTACGAGAATGTTAATTAGTGGGCTTATTACTAACATAAGTTCGGGTATAGGTAATTACCTACTTTTTTGTTCTATAAAATACTTTGGAACATTTATTAATAGGTTGTACACTTTATCTATGGTTGTATAATTATGTATACAATTTCTCTATTCTGTTCTTTAGTCAATCTTTTGTGCTAGGAAGCTATCTTCCTTGCCAGCTGGTTATGATGCAGTTGCATGTCAACTTTAGTACCATTTCAATGGCTTAAGCATTATCAGCGTAAAAATTTTCCACTGCTAGGACAGAGGCCTCTTCTTTGTGAGAGGGAGTGGGGTATGATACACCACGCTGGCCCAGTGCGGGTTGATAGAAGAAGGCATTGAGCATCTCAGTGGCTTAATTAGCTTATTTGAGATTCGGCAACTTAGTTTTAGTTATGGCAGTTCTAGAACACTTTTCACAGATATCGATGGAGAAAACCTACAGAGTTCATATTTCCTCCTCATATGCATCTATACCCTGCCCTTGTTCCATGTTAGGTACTTGGGGTCGGCGAAACATGTTCTCTCCTTCCATTCTCCCCTGTCAACCATCGCGTTTCTCCCCCTCTTCATCAATCACTATTATTATTATTCATCACTCTTTTCACTCATACTCTATTGGTAAAGGAGGATCCTCCGACCAGACGGGTGTTGTGTCTGGTGGGCAACTGCCCGACGATTGATGTCGGGATGTTGTATATCAGATCGCGCGGTATACTCCGCTTGCGAGATGTAGTTGATGTAGTTGCGGTGTGACGTCAAGTCTTGAGTAGTTCGCATATGGCATTGTAGATGGCGCCACTTTACTTTTTGTGTTATCCACTTTAATTGATTTGAAGTTTCATTGCATGGGGCATTGTAGATGTCCGCCACTGGTACATGCGTTTCTTCCCTCCTAATCACATGCTCATTCCAAGCCAAACGGTTTCCTTTCCAGTTTTCTGTCAATTTTTGCTCATTATTTCTGTTGATTGAAAATAAAATTCAGCCTTTGAAGAAAATGTAGAATCATCATCATCTGCCTAGCTTTTTTCCAACTATGTTGGGGTTGCCTTCAAGGCCAACCAGATGCAGCTGAATTTCCGCCGAATTTTTACATGGAGCGACTGCCTATCGTACCTCCACAACCCAGTTACTAGGTAATACGATACCCCTTGGTAAGACTGGTTGTCAGATTTTCGGGCTTCTGACGACCCGTTTCAACTGGCAATGATCCACGAATGACAGCTGGGACAAACGGCTCAGCATGCTTTTGGAGGCACGAAAGATACAATAATTTGTGTAATAATTCTAAGCATAATTCCAATCACAAAGCTACATCTTCAATTTGAAACAAAAGATTACTGAAAATACTTAGATGTCTATCTTACGGTTCTTTCGAGGTTTACTTAATCACAGAAGATAAACAAATAAAAATACCTAAGAGTGAAGTCACAGGCACACCAAGTTAAAAACATCGCATGATAGTTGTCAACCAACAATAAAGCAATACACACCAACCATTATAAAAATTACAGTGTACACAGTAAACAATTCTTTTTATTATACAGTAAGGTTCAACTTAACTAAAAGCAAACTGTTCATTAGTCCACAGGTTACCAATTGTGCTATTATTTCCGCTAGCGACATTAAATTTAACAATAAGCCTTTTTATTATGCCAGTATCATTGGAGATGATTAAGTTGATGTCACTACAAACGACGGAGTCACAAATTAGTTCGGTAATAGACGCGAAGGGGACATGGCTAAAATTGTGTTCAAAATTAATGGGAAACCATATGAAGGTAGGTGAAAGCTTTTGTTAATTTCTCGATGGCTTAGCTGGAGAACATGTACCAACACATTTTGGAAACAGTGCCTCCTCATTACAATTTCGTATCTTCATCACAAGAGTTATTCCTTTCGTCCATTCAAATTTCTACTGTTTTTCTACATCGCTTATCACACCATCATGCTTTTCGGGTGTATTTTTCATCATAAAAAAATAGAGGAGGCTAATATTCTAATCTTTTTTAATTTAAGCGGACGGTAAATTTGGTCCCGATGTGTCTCTGAACGATTACATCCGCACTGTGGCAGAACTGCGCGGCACTAAGGCGATGTGTCACGAAGGAGGGTGCGGCGCCTGCATCGTCGCAGTACGCGCAGCCTTACCTCCAACCAATGAAGTTAAGCTGTTTTCAGTCAATTCCGTAAGCTAGTTCTAATTATTTGCTCATAAGTTCAATAAATTGATTATTTCTAGGCAATGGTGCACCACCTTCAACCCCATTATAACTTATCCACCACTAAGTAAGTCAAACGCAAACATATCAATGTTTTTTGATTTCATGTATTGTGGATTGTCATAATTTTATTCTACCTACTGTGAGGAGGAGTATTGCACTATCTTTTGAAATATACACATTGCCATATAACTTTCTCTGATCAATTCACTTCTAGTGCTTAGTGTCAGTGCTATCCTGCCATGGCTGGGAGGTGACCACAGTTGAAGGCATTGGCAGCAAGAAGACCAGTTACCACCACATACAGAGCAGACTAGCAAAGTTCAATGGCACCCAGTGCGGCTATTGTACTCCTGGATGGGTCATGAATATGTATAGGTACGAGTTCCTTTAAAATCTAACGTAAATTGTGTTCCTTTATCATGCTAAATTATTCCATCCATTACCGAAAGTCGATCAAAAAGACTAATATATAGTCCTCTTGATCGACTTTCGGTAATGCCACCAGCCATCGACACAACCGATATTATTATTATAATGCACGTGTGTCTGCAAGCATATGTGCAGTCTCTCTTCCTTTAGTCTACCCATAATATATATATTGTTGTCTACTCAAAAAAAAAATTTGACTGACTTTGAAAAAGAGCCTGTTAGCCTGTTAGGATATTGGTGCTATAGCACCAATATCACTATCACACAATATCAATATCACAGGCTCTTTTTCAAAGTCAGTCTAATTTTTCAGTTGACTAAATTCACATTAACTTACCAGACAACTAAAAGATAGCTTAAATGGTTATAGGTAACAGCTGCAAACTCAAAGTGTATAGAGTAGACAATTTCCCTACAATAATTTTCTTAGCTCAACTCAGCTAGTGAAATAAAAAATATTTTATCTCTGAGTTTTTTATTAGCTTATAAATCGTAGTTTGACCTTTCCAATAATAATATTAATATAACATTCTGTGGAAAGAATCTTGTAAATTCATCTTCCCACGTAACCATAGAAATGTAAGTAATACGCCAAATAAGTTTTCTCTTATATAAATCGAACCAAAATAGAACTTGCATGACATGGAATAGACTACATCGGATAATATTCGGCACAAAAAAATTGTAACAAAATGATCAGCTTCACAGGTTGAATTATCCTACTATAATAATAATAATATTATAAATGTGAACGTTTGTAAAGATGTGTGGATGTTTATTACTCAATCACGCAAAAACGGATGAACAGATTTGGATGAAATTTGGCACGCAGATAGATTATAACCTGGATTAATAATAATTATCCCGATATCATGTTCCCGTGGGATAAATTGTCAACACCCACGCGTGCGAAACCGCTGGAAAAAGCTAGTACCAAATTATATTTTTTTAATATTTTCTAACAGTGTTTACGAAGCGAAAAAGAGGAACCTGACTATGAAAGAAGTAGAAAATTCCTTTGCTGGTAATATCTGCAGATGTACTGGATACAGGCCAATTGCAGATGCATTTAAAACGTTTGCAAACAATGTAGACGAAGATCTAATGAACAAGCTCATAGACCTCGAAGATTTATCTGATGTAAAATGTCGCCGTGAGAAATGTGGTAAAAGTTGCGTTCACAAAAACAAAAATGTCGATCGAAAAGAAACAAGCGAAGCTTGCAAAGCTCGAGAAGTAAAAACTGATGAAGATTGGTGTGTACTAGAAAACAGTAACAATGAAATGATAGTAGTAGATTGTGGCATAACTAAATGGTTCAAAACCTATACATTAGATGACGTCTTCAAAGTGATCAGTAAAAATAGTGATTATAAACTGATTGCTGGAAATACTGGACAAGGTATGTATATTTCTTTATAATATACGGGTATATTAATTTGTTGGACGATTATTGTCTAATACTTACTTATATTGTTCTTTTAGGAGTTTACCACGTCACTGATTATCCTCCCACATTGATAGATATTTTCAACGTTGTGGAACTTAAAATTCACACAATAGATGTAAATCTAATCATTGGAGCAGGAATGCCACTTTCTGAAATGATGGAACTTTTTCTTGTAGTATCACAAAATAATGAAGATTTTGGTTATTTGAAAGTATTGTACGATCATATGGATCTCGTGGCTCATATTCCGGTTAGAAATGTAAGTAAAAAAAGTTGTTTATATTTAAATTATGTTTTATTAAATAAATAAATATTAAATAAAGTATTTTATTTATATTAAATAAATAAAATACTTTATTTCAGACTATGGTGTCCATTTTGTTAGTAACAATGTTCTTATAGACTAGTGTTAGTAATACTTAAAACTACCTAGAACAAAACATATAAAAGTAAACTAAACAATCACCACTGCGCCATTCCATGACAAATGACGCAGCAATGATTGATGTAACCACAGTACAGCCGATACCGATCATGCTAAGGATGCTGTTGGCGCTGCCACGTACTCTACGCACCAGGGACACGCACCTTTTACGCATCGTAGCGTAAAAGCAGTCTACGCGATGTTCAGCAAACATCCCAGATGCACTACAGAATCGCCGCACCCCCATCAGCACCCTGAATGCATTATTAAATTGGACTCGGAGGGCACTGTAAGACTTTAGAGTATAGTCGGCCCATAGGTTGTATGTGTAGAATGATATACAATAAGACCTAAAATGTGTAATTTTGACTTCTGTCAAACAACATGCAAACCTCATAAGCTATCATGTTCGTCCGCACTGCCAGCGTCCTCCGTTCCCTCTTGATGTCATCATTGTTCCTGAGGTCAGAGGTCAGCATGTCCTAAGTTCTTAAATTTAGGCACCCTACGCAAAACTGTACCATTAAGCGTAACGCTGGGAAACACGTTACCTGTACAGTTTCCTCTGGCCTCAAAGACCATGACTTCACTTTCATCGTCATCATATCAACCAAAAGACGTCCACTGCTGGACATAAACTTACCCCAAAAGGAGGGAATTTGCCATAATCGCCACGCTTGGCAGGCGGGTTGGCGATCGCAATATGATGATAAAATGCACAGAAAACGCTGCTGCCCATTCTCCAGTAAGTCCCTTAGTCGCCTTTTACGACATCCACGACAAGAAATGGGATGGTGCTATTCTTTTACATCACACGGAACACTTCACTTCACTTTTGAGCGGATTATATTTTAATCTGTTTTGCTCGACATATGCTTCACAGATGGTAAGTAGTTTCTTAATGCCACATACCAATGCACTCAGTAGCACCATGTCATCAGAATAGCTTATGTGGTTTACATTAATTCCATCTATGTGACAACCTACCCGGGTGTTACTGAGTGCCACAATCAGCTCGTTCATAAACAGGTTTAATAGGGTTGGCGAGGACAATCCGCACTCTAACCTGCACGACTGCAACATAGTTCCTAACCATCGCACGCCATTGACCTGGTTCCTGTACCAGTACTTGCAGATGTTGATGAGTTCTATTGGTAGATTAGTGTTTTCTAGCTTTCCCATGGAATATCATAGGAAACCAGGTCAAAGGTTTTCGAAAGATCAATAAAGCATGCATGAACTGTTGTTTGACGTCTTGTGTAGTATTTGACAGAATGCTTAACACACAAAACTGCACTTTCAGTGGATAGTCCGCCCCAGAAGCCGAACTGATTGTCATGAAATTCAATGTGTTTGGTCAGCTGTGAGTTTAACATGCTGTCAAATACCTTCGATACCACTGTGGCAACAGAGCCTGTAATTGTTCCTATCTGACAGATCAGTTGTCTTATTTTTAACGATAGGTATAACAGTGGTTTTAATCATCTCTTGAGGCACGTATGAGTAGTTTAGACAAAGGTTAAACAGCATAGCCAACAATCTCGGCATGCTGCACATGTTCAATGCTCAACCTGTCATAGCCGGGAGATTTACCTCTAGTCATTGACTTGATTATTAACTTCAGTTCTCTAGTTGTACATCCAAAACCTATCTTTTCACCGTTCTTAACATTTTTCACCGACTGCAAAGACCCCAATGGCGATTTGACAGTAAAATGTTCTCGAAACAAATCTCCTATTTCACCGGCATCGCTTACACCGTCGATACACACAGGAGTAAACGATTTGTTATTAAGCTTATTTGTAGCTTTCCAAAAGATCGAAAATCGTTTTTTGAGTGATGAGAGGCCAAATATAAATTTTTACATGTTCTTCATGGATTTGATATAATTTCAGTTGGTTCTTAAAGATTTACTGGCCTCACACAGCTCGTTATAAATTGTAACTGAATTTGGTTTGCCACACCAACACTACAAATAAAATTTCTGCTCAGCTTGTCTGTGTGCCTCGCCAACATGTAAGTTCCAACCTGCGACAGGATTCTTTTTCATACGTATATGTTTACCATGTTTGCTTCATAAAGCTGCCTCTCTTAATATTTTTACAATATTGTTATATAAACTGTCAATAACTTGTCTATGCTGCAAAATATTACAAGTGTAATCTGCAAATTCTGTAAGCTCCTCTGGAAAGTCAAGAAGTCTTAAGAGTCTGTGAGATTCAAACATGTATTTGTAGATTAACTTGATCTCATTGAGGTAATATTACTACATATTACCTCAATGCTTGATCTACACTTCTTTTCCCCCATATAACATCATTGAGAGACGGTTTATATTCTAGTACCTTAGGTGAGACGACGCGTTTACACTCTATTATTAACGGAAAGTGGTCCGACCATAGTACGTCATACTTGACAAATAATAATGATAATGTTAGTAGTACAAGTTGTTTTTATTTTTTTTTAGATTGGCACAATCGGTGGAAACTTGTATTTAAAATATCTCAATAATGAGTTTCAATCAGATTTATTTTTGCTATTTGAAACTGTTGGCGCTATGATCACAATTGGTATGAAAAATCTTAATCCTCTTGACTTACCTATTTATTTTGGAACCTCTTAAAATTTTACATAAAAACATTTGATTTTCAGCTGAAGGCGTAAGCGCAATGAAAATGGTATCTTTCACCGATTTCTTGAAAACAGACATGAAACGAAAATTAATCGTCAACGTAATGTTACCCCCTCTTTCTTCTAATAGTAAGCTTAAAACATATAAGGTAAAAACAAATATTATTTCTAATACATGAATTACTTTACCACGACCCACACAAGCTTAAGCGACACGTAACTTGCGACAGAAACGGACAAAAACATATAACGCGCGTGCGTGTCGCTTAACACAAGTCGCATCGTAGTCTGTACTCATGTCGCAAGTCACATCGCTCGAGACCATTATACTTTTTAGGAAAAACAAGAAATTTATCATTCACACATTTTAATCTATTTCAGATAATGCCCAGATGTCAAAACGCTCACGCAATAGTTAATGCTGGTTTCTTATTAAAATTCAAAGCCAATTCAAAACTGTTAGAAGAAGCTACTATTGTATACGGAAGTATATCACCAAAATTCGTTCACGCTACAAAAACGGAAGCAATTCTTGCTGGTAAAGACCCTTTTACAAACGAAACTCTGCAACTAGCTTTGAAGGCTTTAAGTAAAGAGATAATGCCTGAAGAAGCTCCACCTGAACCATCAGCTGCTTTTAGAAAAATGTTGGCGATTACTTTGTATTACAAAGTGAGTAATGGAATATAACAAATTTTAAAATCTCTTACACAACTACAATTGCATGATATGCATATTCTTGTTCCGGATAATTTTTATTCTAAAGTTAATTTTTCCAGGCCATCCTAAGTCTATGTCCAGACGACAAAATAGACCCAAAACTAAAATCAGGAGGCGAAGTGATAAAAAGGCACACATCCCAAGGAACCCAAATCTTTGACACTGACAAGAGTATTTGGCCTTTGAATCAGCCTATACCGAAGTTGGAAGGGCTTGTACAGTGTAGTGGTGAGGCTATATTTGCCAATGATCTGCCAAGACAACCAAATGAAGTGTTTGCAGCCTTTGTCACTGCTGATGTTACACCGGGAAGTGTCATAAGCGATTTTGATACCACTGAAGCTTTTGTTAGTATGGATTTTATTATACTTTTAGTTATTAAGATAGACATAATTTGTAAGAACATATATTTGAATTTCAAAATACGTAATAAAATAAATTATGTATAGGGGGGGGGTCACTGTGTCCCAGTGGATTTATGTGACAACACTGATTTGGAGATGGGACGCAGTGCGCTGTCTGTGTGGTGTAACATTCGAACCCGCAGGTTTGCACGGTGAACCGATTAAGTCAAAGTGACATTATTTAAGGCCTTTTTATACCTGCAGCCTGTGGACCAAGTACACGCAGCGTATATACAGTGATCT
The DNA here is from genome assembly GCA_949091785.1 of Polymixis lichenea. Taxonomy (NCBI): domain Eukaryota; kingdom Metazoa; phylum Arthropoda; class Insecta; order Lepidoptera; family Noctuidae; genus Polymixis; species Polymixis lichenea. The sequence goes on along the minus strand of OX420943.1, from coordinate 18,470,421 downwards.
GCGAGTAATGTATAACAACGCGTTCAGGGTTTTGTTCGGGCTGCCGGGTCGCTGCAGCGCTTTAGCAATGTTTACGGTGAAAATCGTGGATGGGTTTCATGCCAAAATGCGGAAGCGTTATGCGTCTCTTATGAAGCGTATGCGGGCCAGCTCGAACAGCTTTCTGAGCGTGTCCGAGAGCCGCTGGGACTCTGCGAGTGGTCGAGTTCAGGGCTTGGCATAAACTGGCACTCCTGAGCGGTGCCACTTTGTTATTTCTGTGGCTTTGTTTTCGTATGTACTAACAACAGCTTTATAAGGTTTTTGAGTTACTAACAGTAAGTCGTCACTACGTCTGAAATAAATGTCTTATTATTATTTTTATTTGTTATTATAGCATGACAGGTAAGAGAAGGGCCATACTTTAATTTGACTTAAAAATGTATCTATACATTTGGATCGTGTTAATATTTGAATGCACTTTTGAATTTAAAAACGATTTTTTTGAAAATTCCGTTTTGAGGAGTACTTCTCTCTTACATAGGTCCTTTCTACCAGCCATACTGTATACGCTTTCCTAAAAAAATAACAAGCAAAGTATTCACAACAGCATTTTATTTTAGAAACTGCAAGGCGTCATTGCATTTTACAGTGCTAAAGACATACCCGGACTTAATTCATTTACAGCAACGAGCTGTAATCTTGTAGATGTAAATGAAGAAATATTGTGCTCAAGCCAAACAAAGTTTTATGGAGACCCAGTAGGGATTATAGTAGCTGACAGAGAAAAAACTGCAAACAAAGCAGCGAAGCTTGTCAAAATAAAATATAAATCTATTAGCAGTAACAAGCCTTTATTAAAAATCGAAGATGTTTTAAAATCTCCTGAAAAAGACAAAAGGGTAGTTAATAATAGAACTCTACACCCAAAAGAGATCGGTAATGATGTTAAATTTGTTATCAATGGCGAATATAAATTGGAATCGCAATATCATTTTTACATGGAGCCACAGACTTGTATAGTTCGACCTACTGAAGATGGTTTGGAGGTTATTTCTTCGACTCAGTGGCTTGATTTGACTAATGTTGCTATTGCTCAATGTTTGAATAAGCCAACAAACAGGTGTGTAATTTTTGTAATTTATATCTCATTTATTACATTTATATAAACTATTCTCTACCTCCTATATTGCCCTCTGTGCCCCAAAATATGCAGCCAAGGTGACCGGCGCTGCAACCGATAACGGTGTGGAACTGGCGAAGGTTTGGGCTAACAAAATTTGCTATTTGTCGTGCTAGCGACACGAAGAAGATTACATTTGTTGAAATTCAGAAGACTGAACTGAAATTATTGCAACGCTGTGTCAAGAAGCAATTGAAAATAATGACATGCCCAAGAATTGTATATAAAATAGTGTATTGCTTTCAGCGTACAAGTCGTAGTTCGAAGAGTAGGTGGTAGCTACGGAGGTAAAATAACACGATCCTGTCAAATAGCTTGTGCTGCAGCCATAGTTACCCATCACCTAGGAAGAACTTGCCGATTCATACTACCATTAGAAACTAATATGAGAATTGTGGGGAAACGTCTGCCCACCACTTCGAAGTATGAGGTAAGTGTGTAACTTTTACAGAATCACTTAGTTCCACGATTTTTTGTCCATTTACCTGCTTGCTTGCTATTTAATTATTATAGTTAGGACCTTAATTAAGTACTACTTAGACTAGTATTCATTGAGAATATTAATTTACTTCCAGTGGCACTACTAGGTAAGGTTCTAAGGTACACTTTTGGCTGTTTTCATGAATACTAATGTATTATTTCTCATAGAAACACATGTAGATTTAATTAGGTAAAGTAATTTCTTTATTTTTCCAAATACCTTCCATGATATTTACTTTCATTCATCAGAAATAGAAACGCTTTAATGAGGGTAAGGGTATAAAATAAATATACCTATTGATACGTAAAGTAATTTTCCCCTTTCTCAACAGACGTGTTTAATTTCCAGAACGTTCATCTAATATTTAAACCCAGTCATTTATATCTTTTCTTTCAATTTTTTAATGGTCAAATAACTTTTAAAAAATATGACATTGGTACTGGATTCTGCTGTGCACCAACTAAACTTAATTTAGGCTATTGCTTTCTTTTTCATTCTAATGAAATAAGAAAGAGGCGGAAATAAACTATAGCTGTCAAATTTAGTTGAACTAAGATTTTCTTCGACGCAACCACGACGAACTAAATCTTCATGCCAAATACAAGGCAATCGAGACGTAATTTCGTTTGACAGTTCTGTAGCGTCACTTGTCTTTTTCTTTCGTAGTCTGTCAATAAGAGATAGCAATACTCTTATTCTGGTTTAGGTTTCAAATTTCAAATTAATTTATTAATGTAATAATAACGTACAAAAAGAGTGGGCGGTGACCCCCAAACTAGTCATTTGCCTGTATATTGGTGGTGAACAAAAAAATCGGCACCAGTTAAACAGATATATTTTCAATACGAAAGCATTCAAAACTCAATATTTATGCCTAAGATAAAATTATGTGCCTTTTGAAAAATCTTCTCATAAAGATCATTTTAGTTTTAACAGACTTCAAAAAGAAGGAGGTTATCAATTCGACATGTTTAAATATGTATTTTTTTTTTAATGTATGTTCGGGCATATCTCCGTCATATATTGACGGATTTGCAAAATTTGTTTTTTGTTCGAAAGGGGTTTATTCCGAAATCGTCCCATTAAAATTACAGATCTGATTATGCGTCTCGGAGACAGACAATGGAACTCTTCAAAAAATGGCAGCAAATCAACCGCGATTGCTGCTATCGCATAAATATGCATTGTTTTGACCCCAAGGATGATGAAATTTCGAATTGGTGTGGGATAGATACTATAACTAAAAAGTGTATTTTTTTTGGATAAAGTTCTTTTATTAACCCATTATGATCAGGTAGGAGTCAATGAAGAAGGTGAAATCCAATATCTGAAGAATGTTTTCTATCAGGACAACGGATGTTCTCCCAACGAGACTATCGCTCCTATAACTGTGAACCATTTCTTCAACTGCTATGACACTCGACGATGGTATGTTGAAGCTAACAGTGTTGCTACAGACACACCATCTAACACTTGGTGTAGAGCACCCTGTAAGTATTGCAAAATAAATATATTACTTTAGTATCGAGGTTGGAAAACAATGAAGAACTCTTTATTGAACTTCCAACTTTTGAGTAAAATATTCTCGATAGACCGTACGGCTGTTACTATTTAGCCCCTCAACAGGTATTAAGGAATGAATCTTGAAGCAAGATATTATTGCCAAACTATTCATAGTAACATATTTCTGCTCGTAACTGTAGGTACCGATTGTGGCTAACTAAAATCAGCCGCACGGATTGATCAATGTGGTTACGCTACGCTTGCCATGGTTTTTCTGTGGATGGGTGACCATCATTACGAACCAAGACCCCTCCATGTCCTAAGCTAGGTCGTTCGTGGATCTTTGACAGTCGTTACGGGTTCTTAGACGCCTTAATGTCTGACAACCAGTCTCACCAAGGGATATGGTTTTACCTACTATCTGGATTGTGAAGGTCAGATAGGTAGTCACTTCATGTAAAATACTGGTATTCAGCTGCATCTGGTTTGACTCGAATGCGACCCGAATGAAGCTGGAAAATGCTAAGCAGATTAACTGTACGTTAAAAGGAGTTCACTTCCAAAAGCATACATAATGCAGATGGTAAAGAGATGCATATTATATTCACGCTTCCTAAAAAACCTAAATATTATTTAAAGTCAAAACAAAGAAATAAGAAGAAAATTATGTAAACAAACTCAGGCTCATTATTTTTAGTGACATATTTTTGTTGTATGTAAAATAATACGGTGTTATTAACTTCCAGCTTCGACCGAAGGCTTAGCAATGATAGAAAATATCATGGAAAGAATTGCCCACACAACCGGAAAAGATTCGTTACACGTAAAATCAGTAAATATGGCTACAGAAAACAATCCTATACCAGATCTTATAGACCATCTTAAAAAAGATTCAAACTATAACGAAAGACTAGAAGAAGTAAAACAATTTAATAGTAACAATAGGTGGAGGAAACGTGCATTAACACTTATGCCAATGAATTACGAACTATTTTACATTGGACCATACAATTCACTTATATCCATTTACCACGCGGATGGGTCAGTAATGATAACTCATGGAGGGATCGAAATGGGTCAGGGTATCAACACAAAAGTTGTTCAAGTGTGTGGTTATATGCTTGGAATTCCTTTGGAGAAGATCAGTGTTAAGCCAAGTTCTAGCTTTACTTCTCCAAATGCTATGGCGACTGGAGCCAGTGTTGGTAGTGAATGCGTATCATTTGCTACTATGAAAGCCTGTGATATTATTTTGGAAAGATTGGCTCCTGTAAGAGAGATGTTGGGTAACCCTTCGTGGGAGGATCTTGTTCAGAAAGCTTATACGGTGGGAGTAGATTTACAAGCCTCTTATATGTATTCAAGCAAAGATGATGTGAAGCCGTATGATGTGTACGGAGTATGCGCCCTCGAAGTTGAAGTTGATATTTTGTCAGGAAATCATGATATTAGAAGGGTAGATTTACTGGAGGATACTGGAAGGAGCTTAAGTCCAAAAATAGATGTTGCTCAGGTGGGTTTATGTACTGAATTATGATAAATCGACGAATGAGATGATGGTGCTTATCCTATTAACAATAAAGTACGACAATTGTAATGTTTTCAAATAATTTTAGATTGAAGGAGCCTTTGTCATGGGTCTTGGTTACTGGACTTCAGAGAAAATGGTATTTGACCCTGAAAGTGGTAGGCTACTTACTGATCGTACATGGACTTATAAGCCTCCAGGAATCAAAGACATACCAGCAGATTTTAGAGTATATTTCCGAAGAAACTCTAAAAATCCATTTGGAGTGTTACAATCGAAAGGTTCTTTACTTTTCTTGGCGTTTTGACTAACTAATATGTTGTGATTTATTTAACAAAAATATGTTTCTTTTAGCTTCCGGTGAACCAGCACTGTGTCTAGCTTCAGTATTAACCCATGCTTTAAGAGAGGCAGTACGAGCTGCACGTTTGGAAGTCGGTTATGATGATCAATGGTTTGATATATGTACGTAATTCCTTCACATTCTTATACAATTGGTCATCTCGATGTCGTAAGTTCTTGGAATGATGAGTGAAAATGATACCACAAAAAGGAGGTCAATAATGTAACTAACTCTTAAAATATAAATTTTCTTTCGAATAGAAACCTTAAGTTTTTCATTCTCTCTTTCTTTTAAACTTGTAAGATACAGATTCAAAAATATCATAAACATCTTTTATTTGTGATTTTAGGTTTTTCTTTTTTTGCAATAGGTAGTATTCATTTTAATTTTCCTTACAGTGAATCCCTGCACAGTGGAAAATATCTTCATGGCTGCGGACCATAAATTAGAACATTTCATTCTAAAGTAACAATTATTGGTTTCATCCTTATTGACTTCAGACTGAATTTCGACGGAAAACAGTGTTTAAATAGTAATTTCGTTAATTGTGTGCAAAACGAAAGAGTTTCGGGGAACCAAGGAGACGCATGGAATTTTTGAACATTGTTGATATACGGTTGAGGATAAATCATTATACCTCCTTTAGGGTAAATCATTATGCTGTAATTTAGTCTGGATTCATATAATTGAATATTTAATTTCGACACGTGTTTAAAGCTGGCTTGTAACCCGTGCGAGAGGCCGGAAGGAATGAAATGAATCTTTAGCATATGAGTTCACTTCAGTTTGAGTACAACTCCGTAAAATAATATTTTTAATATTTCTACATAAATGGGAAGGGAAACGGAAAAGGTTTTAATTGTTATTATTAGGAATTTATTGCGGGTATGTGTGGAAATTGTGGTTTACACGCGCGGAATTTCAACATAAATTCCCATTTACCTATGTATTATCACGGGCTTGCGGACGGCGAGTAATGGGTAGCTCGTTGTCCAGTAAGGACCAAGCCCGGGTCGACGGCGCGTTGTGTTCCACGCGCGCCTCAAAGAGATGTCAGCAGCAACTGATGGGGCCCGCAAGGGCCGATGTCTGCCAGGGGTGATGATTTCCCACCCAAAAAAAAAAACCCATGTATTATTAGAAAGGTAATAAGTATTCAATTATATATAAATAACATTGAGTTTATTGTTTTGACGTGACAACGTCTTATAAATTGGTTTGCCGGGTGACACTTCAAGAAACTGCGTTACGCTCCGCTCACGTTATGCGCTCACAATGAGAGCGAGTGAGAGGCACGCGTCCCTTCCACTCGGGCATGGTTAGCCCGCCTAAGAGCGAGAGAGACAGACATAAAAAGTGAAAGGCACGCGTCCCTTCCACTCGAGCATAGTTAGCCCGCCTAAGAGCGAGAGAGACAGATGATGTAACCGATTTGTTAATATGAAATTCAGTGCGAGATTCTTTGTATAAATTAATGTTTTAAATATAATTCTTTGTATAAATAAATGTTTTAAATTGTTACTATTATTTCATCCTTCTTCCTACTATACGAATGAATATTCACATTAAAATTATTTTACCACTCAAAGTCGTTGTCACGTAAAACTTTCGCCCGTATACCGACTTTACAGGCAACCAATTTTTTTACAATTGTGAATTATTTGATCGATAATAAAATGGGCGTTCTACAAAACTATCTTGCATTTTATTCCATAGACCACTTATTAATTCCCTCCTTGCTTCGAAAAGCACATTAAGCTGTGTGGCTGTCATATGTAGATCCTTATATGTTACCGGTAGTCACAAGCCCAAAAGTCTGACAACCAGTCTTATCAAGGGGTTATAGTATTACCCTGTTACTGAGTTGAGTAGGTCAGATTGGCAGTTGTTCCGTATAAAATACTGGTTTCAGCTGGATCCGGTAAAATTAAAAGTCATTTATTCGAGTGAGAATCAGCACTTTTCGAAAGTCAAAATGACATAAGACAGTCCCCCAAAACGCCCGCCTTTAACCACTTCCTAGTGCTTTAGCTGGGAAGAAGAAGTGGCGTAACTAACTCCCCAGCAGCACAGCTGTCTGTTTAGTTAGATAGACTTGATTCTATACATATGTAGGCAATGTAATCAACATTACGAGACACAGAACTTAAATAATTTGTCATATGTCAGCTAGCCATGTCAATATACGAACAGACAGCCAGGTACCAGTTACCAGTTACCAGGTAAGACTGGAAGACGACCCCAACATAGTTGGGAGGGGAGATAATGAGACCACCTACTAAGCCCACGTTCACATGGAGACGTAATAAAATCGGTGCGGGATCGGACTGGATTCAACGCACCGCTTAGCGCCAATAGTTGAAAATCGAACATTTAAACAAACTGGTCGATTTTTGACGCGCTGAGATGCACTCTCGAAGATTCGAGAATTGAAAATCCAACGCGCAAAAAAATCCCGCCATGATTTCATTTCGCCCGTGTGAATGTCAACCAATAACATGATATATTTTTCTCTCAAAAAGGTACAGGTTGGTAGATGGTATCTAAGTTACAGGCAGATTCAAACCTTTGTGAGAGCTGGAGTCTATAGTGGGTTCGGGACCTGGATGAGAGATCTCCACCCTTAAAATTACAATATTAAATTGCACTTACTCACTACAACATTGTAAAAGCTCCAAGTACTGAGCGGACGAGGAGATGTGATATGTGTGTCTTTGGAGAGTGTTGTGTCTGTGAGTGCAATATAAGTCCTCACGTCCAGTGCTCGCTAAGGGCATTAGGCCAATGCTAACAACGATATTTTTATGTTCCGTGTGGTGCCGGACATAAAAGAATAGCACCATCCCATTTCTTCCCATGGGTGTCGTAGAAGAAGACTAAGAGACTTACTAGAGAATGGGCAGCAGCGTTCTCTATGCATTTGACCACCATACTGCGATCACCAACTCGCCTGCCAAGCGTGGCAATTATGGCAAATCCCCCTTTTTGGGGGAGACTTATGTCCAGCAGTGGAAGTCTTTCGACTGATATGATGATGATATTTTTATAAAACTTCACAGCAAATCTTATTTATTAAAAAGACACAAAATAAATGGTTCACAAACAAATACATACATTAAAGAAGCTATTGGAAAACTTACTCCACTGAAATATTTATAGAAGTTTTCACCCTTTATTTTCAAATAAAGACAAATTGAATGGAAAACGGTGTAATTTACCGGACGTAGAGTATTTAGTCTGTGGTCGCGGGGCGGTATGATGATAGGTTATTATAATTTGGCCTCTATTTCTTTATTTCACCACCTTTTAGGTAAAGGGAAATAAATAAGTTTATGTTTTGTGACGACTCGCAAACGCTATGCTGAGCATGAGGTGCTGCTAGGTTCGATTCCCAGGTCAGGCAAAGTGCTATTGGGTTTTTATATTTGGAATATCTCAGTAGCAGCCTGGAGTCTGGATTTGTGCCCGAATGATGGCAATAGGCTTGCCCCCTTACAAAGGACCTTAATATAACTGGCGAAATGTGAGTTTACTACAGGTAGATACACCTCTGCACACCCCTTCTGGGAAACAATGCGTGATGTTATATTTTGTTATTATGTAAAACGAAGCCTTGCAGCTTCTGCGTCTGCCTCAAACATGTATCTGTTTGTTAATATGGAAAACGAAGCCTTGCAGCTTCTCCGTCCGCCCCAAATATGTATCTGTTTGTTATTATGGAAAACGAAGCCTTGCAGCTTCTCCGTCCGCCTCAAATATGTATCTGTTTGTTATTATGGAAAACGAAGACTTGCAGCTTCTGCGTCTGCGTCAAATATGTATCTGTTTGTTATTATGGAAAACGAAGACTTGCAGCTTCTCCGTCTGCCTCAAATATGTATCTGTTTGTTATTATGGAAAACGAAGCCTTGCAGCTTCTCCGTCCGCCTCAAATATGTATCTGTTTGTTATTATGGAAAACGAAGCCTTGCAGCTCTCCGTCCGCCTCAAATATGTATCTGTTTGTTATTATGGAAAACGAAGCCTTGCAGCTTCTCCGTCCGCCTCAAATATGTATCTGTTTGTTATTATGGAAAACGAAGCCTTGCAGCTTCTCCGTCCGCCCCAAATATGTATCTGTTTGTTATTATGGAAAACGAAGCCTTGCAGCTTCTCCGTCCGCCTCAAATATGTATCTGTTTGTTATTATGGAAAACGAAGACTTGCAGCTTCCGCGTCTGCCTTAAATATGTATATGTTTGTTATTATGGAAAACGAAGACTTGCAGCTTCCGCGTCTGCCTTAAATATGTATATGTTTGTTATTATGGAAAACGAAGACTTGCAGCTTCCGCGTCTGCCTTAAATATGTATATGTTTGTTATTATGGAAAACGAAGACTTGCAGCTTCCGCGTCTGCCTTAAATATGTATATGTTTGTTATTATGGAAAACGAAGACTTGCAGCTTCTCCGTCCGCCTCAAATATGTATCTGTTTGTTATTATGGAAAACGAAGACTTGCAGCTTCCGCGTCTGCCTTAAATATGTATATGTTTGTTATTATGGAAAACGAAGACTTGCAGCTTCCGCGTCTGCCTTAAATATGTATATGTTTGTTATTATGGAAAACGAAGCCTTGCAGCTCTCCGTCCGCCTCAAATATGTATCTGTTTGTTATTATGGAAAACGAAGCCTTGCAGCTTCTCCGTCCGCCTCAAATATGTATCTGTTTGTTATTATGGAAAACGATTACTTGCAGCTTCTCCGTCCGCCTCAAATATGTATCTGTTTGTTATTATGGAAAACGAAGACATGCACCATCTGCGCGTACAACAACAACATGCTCAGCCTTTTACGTTCCCACTGCTGGCACACAGGCCTCCTCTCTTCGAGAGGGAGTGGGCCGTAATCCACCACGCGGACCCAGTGCCGGTTGGTAGATGTCACATATCTTCGAATTTCTGGTTCTAGGACATGCCGGTTTCCTCACGATGTTTTCCTTCACCGTTTTGAGAGCAATGGTGAATGCTTGCTTGAAATAAATTGGTGGGGTAATTACGATTGCATTACAATTCATGAACATTCATTGCGACGACATAAATGTTGTCGAGCAGAGATTTTTTTTCAAACATAATATGAAGGAATGGATTAGGAACTTTTTATCCTTCGGATTTGAGGTTGAGGATTTTGTAAAGTTGGAAATGAATATTTTTATCCAACTGCGCGCTTGCAAAGACAGGGTTGTGTTTATCACGCGTATCTATCTTAAAAAACGTGTTAAAACAGAAATGATATTTTAGTAAATTTTTTAATAATTAAAGGTATTTTATAGACACAAACTATTTGGGCAGAATTCATTGTGGGCATACCTACTCATCAAGTTTAGGTTTAAAGAATTTTATTTCTCATAGAAACTATAACAGTTCACTTAGAATGAGATACAAAAGTGCTTACATCTAATTAATTATAATATTTGCCTCTGGTGACGTTACAAGGTAATTACATGTTTCATAAGATTATTTTTAAATATGTTTACACTTTTACACTTCTTTAGCTCCTCCAGTAAGTTATTGAACAGCTGTGCTCCCTCAACCAATATTGTTTTTTTGCCGTAATTAGTCCATGCCCGTGCAGTCATTAGTTAAAACTTGTTGAAACTTTCAATTTCATAAATGTAAAGGTTTATTACTCAATCCCGTATATAAATAAAATGGGCTACGGCTTGGATTGAAAGGCTTACAAACATAAAGAAAACCTTTGCTAGACATTTTACTTCACTATCACTACATAGTATAAAACAAAGTCGCTTTCTCTGTCCCTATACCCCTATACATAGAGATATAGGGACAGAGAAAGCGACTTTGTTTTAAAGATTTAAGCAAACATGCTTAAATCTTTAAAACTACGCAACGGATTTTGATGCGGGTTTTTTTAATAGATAGAGTGATTCAAGAGGAAGGTTTATATGTATAATACACCGACCTCCACGCGGGCGAAGCCGCTGGCTAATGCTAGTAGATTATAAAACGACCTTCCATTCCACGTCATGCCTTTAAAACTATAATAATAAACTATATAATAAATAAGTAAAAATCAAAACGATACGAATAAGTAATAAAATATGGACAGCAGTAAGTAGAAACGGGTGTATCATAAGCAAAAGTTCAAAGGAATAAATCACAGGCCTCCACGTTTCAGATTGAGAGGTTACCTATCATTGGCAATGACAGGATAATTTCATAACTCGCCACTTACTATTTCTTTTTTTCCAATAAAGTCTGGGTTCTGTGAATGCGTTTTTTTAATATATCTACTAGTTTTTGCCTGCGGCTTCGTAGTGTGTAGTAGGTCGAAATTTATCCCTCTGGAACGTACTATTGGGATAAAAAGTATTATATGTAATCCAGGTTTTAAACAGTCTGTGTGCCAAATTTCATCTACATCCGTTCAGCCGTTTTACTGTGATTGACTAACAAACATTCAGTCATCTAAACATCCAGACAGACAAACATACAAACTTTCACATATACAGGATAAGTTTTATCCAGTGCGCAAACTGTAACCACGAATTCAGCGAAATTTTACGTCGGTTTTATAAATAAAAATCAGCTGTGTCATAGAAAAATGCAATACTTACGCGGTCAAAATGTATGGAACAGCTGATTTTTTTTTTGTTTTACCGACGAAATATTTCTGCGCTGGGGGGTCTAGAATGATATGATGAATTCATGGTTACAATTTGTGCACTGGATGAAAACTTATCCTGTTTAATATCAGTAGGATTTGTAGGATTTCACTGACTTGGAACTCTACCAGTCGTTGATACCACAACCCAAGTCATACAAATTATCCGAAGTCACACAAGCTTTGGAAAAAGACAAGAGTAAGAAATATAAAGTTAATTTTAAAATAATTGATTGTCTCGTCGGTCTGGTGATCGGAAGCGCTACTGCTGAGCATGAGGTCCTGGGTTCGATTCCCAGGTCGGGCAAAGTGTTATTGAGTTTTTCTATCTGGAATTTCACAGTGGCACGGTAAACTTTAATATATTAAAGAACCTTCATTTAATGAAAATTCCAAAGTATTTCAAGACAATACGAATACTTCAGAACCGCCCCTTAATCGTGACGCGTGCCGCATATCCCACAGTCCACCTGGGCCCGTTGTTAGTACACGTCAACTGCGAGCTGGACTTCTGCCATATATATTTTACGTAAGTACCTACTTATTATTCATACTATGTTTTTTGTGACTATTCTAAGGCTGTTGGGATAACAAATTATGGTCCACTTGCACCATAAACCAATAAATACATATAACGCTAAACGTATTCAAAACATCGTTCTGTCTCTTTCATCTCGTTTGTTTCGGCATTTCTTCTCACGAATCAGTCAACTAGGAAAAGCCAGCGCCATCAAGTTTTAATGTATTGACGTGTAAAAGTGTCCTCAAAGATCTACTTACATAAATAAATAAACATTTCATTTCATTTCAATAGAACGATGTTTTAAATTCGGTTAATTCGCATTAAGTGATCTTAACTTTGAAGGAAATCAGATATTTGTATGTGTAAACTGTACTGTACTTTGAAATTAATATTATTTGTATCGTCATAGCATCGGCATGCACATTTAATACACGTGGCATGTGTAATACAGACAAAGATGGACTACTAGCGGAAGGAAGCCAAGGAAGCAGGCTCGAAATATATGTATAGTTAACCTTCAATATCCTGTTACCTTCCTCTATAATATTTAGTTTCGAGAAACAATGAGGAGAGTTCAGTTTGCTTATCACGATTAAATTGACCTAATATTGATTAAATAATCATCAATTTTAAATACTGAAGTGTATCCCAGAGTGAAAGAACGTGCAAAACTGGACCCTCGAAAGGTCTTATCTTGTAGCAATAATTATCTATGAATAAATCTAGACCATACAATAGAAATTAACCCTATATCTTCATAACAAAATTCACAATCACATAACATGAAAAGAAAGTGTACCTAAAGACAGCATGTCGTTCGGGTGTGCTTTGGTTCGCCCATTGATTAAAAGCAGTGCACCATCGCAAGTCGCTTCCCAACCGTCTTGACACACGGACACCTGCACGTACGTACTTATCTTTTACTTTAAAGCAGCTCTTGCCCACGTTTCCCTCCGCGTGGATGTCGGCTATCGCGTAAAAAATGTCCTTCTCCATATTCCGGGCTATATTTCTGCCAGATTTCATGACGATCGGTTCAGAAATTTAGGCGTGAAAGCGTAACTGACAGAGTTACTTTCGCATTTATAATATTAGTAAGGATTTGTTCAAAGTTCATTACTAAATGTGCTGAACTCTTCTTCCGGTTTCCCTTCATAAAAATGGGAATTCTGGGTCGTGGAGGACAGATAGGCAGTCGCTCCATGTAAAATGCTGGTATTCAGCGGAATCCGGTTAGACTGAAAAACAACCCCAACATTGACGGCAAAGGCCTAGGAAAATTGGCGAAAACAGGAATTTGCCCTACAGTGACTAAAGGACTGGCTAGTATTGCTGATACCCTTCTTTTGCAATTTTCACGTTTTGGAGTGTCGAATTATAAAATAAATGTGTCTAAATTATTAAGGAGTTATAAAAAAAACCTAAGTTTATTGAAAAATAGGTATCAGTAATGATAGAAAGGAGGTTGGAAAAAATATATGGAAGACCAGCAATACAGATTGTGTATTAAAGAAGGGAATTAAACTTAAAGGCGTGACTGTGAGTGACTTCAGCGGGTCTTAAAAGGCCACATTAAACAAATTCCTTTAAAAGTGATTCATTTCCTGAATTCCCTACGATTCTGCTATTTGACATTTTGCTTTAATAAAGCAATTCATCATTTGGTGACCATTTTACGAATTTCCATACAAAACTGTCAAATAGATGAATTGCGTGCTGTCTACGCAGATAATATTATCAATTGTCAGTTTGTGACATTTTACGATTTTAAATATGATTCATAATTAATAACAACTTAGGTATGACGCAATTTCATTTTTCGACGTAACCCATTTTGAAAAGGATATTTCAAATACTTCGTTTGTGAGTGGTATGATGATTTATTAAGACAGTGAATTTTGTTACTGGCTATGAACAAGTTGGCCACCGCGAAAGAACGAAAATATACACTAAAAATTAAAATACTTATAAGTTATAAAACAACGCAACATCTTCTCGTCCCACATCCCGCAGTGTCTCAAGACGAAAGTCTTTGACCAGTGCGTGTTGCCAGTGATGACATATGGTACAGAAACGTGGTCGCTCACAATGGTCCTTATCAGACGGCTAAAAGTCACCCAAAGAGCAATGGAGAGGGCTATGCTCAGAGTTTCCCTACGTCTTCGAATCAGGAATGAAGAGATCCGCAGGAGAACCAAGGCGGCCGACAAAGCCCGAAGAATTGCCAAACTTTAAGTGACAGTGGACATTGCTCGTATAGCAGATGGCCGATAGGGCTAAGAGTTTCTGGAGTGGCGATCGCGTACCGAAAGACGTAGGGTTGGAAGGCCTCCCACAAGATGGACCGATGACCTTGTGAAGGCCGCAGGTATCCGCTATGCGGGAAACACAGAACCGGTCGAATTAAAGGAGCTTGGGGGCGGCCTATGTCCAGCAGTGGACGTCTTTCGGCTGAAATGATGGTGATGATGAATAAAACATATAATTTCTGCAACGATTGACATAAGCTTTTCGGTGCCTCATGTCTGTTCTATACATTTTTGAATTTTCCACCATCGGCATCGGTAGCGCTAATAGAATGTCATTTTGCGTAAGTTCACGTTTGCACCAACGTAAAAATATAGCGGCGTGATTTTTTGCGCTCGGGATTTTCAACCCAAAGCTTAGCGCCGAGAGCTCAACATCGAACAGTGTATTTTTCGACGCGCTAGGAGGCACTGTGTTGTATTCTCAATGTTCAACACCGACAGTTGAAATCAAGTGCGCGATAAAATCCCGCTGCGATACTTAAACGTCCATTTAGCCTTGAGGACCATCTGAAGACGGTAAGTCTAAAGGATACATCCATTTCATCTGTGTTCAAAAAACCTCCAAGCGCTGGTAGCTGGTGCAACTTCGTTCAATCTGCTGGTTTATAATAACAAAGTATTTAATAAGCTTCTGTGATTATAAAAGTGAATGAGATCGTGGCTACATAATAAGAGTTGCACGGCTCAATCGAAGGTTGTCCTACTTTTACCGCCATCGGTTCGTGGATGGGTCCATAACATATCGAGACTCCTGCATGCCTCGAAAAGCACATTAAGCCGTTCAGTTATTTTTACAGCTTTCACAGTCGTTACGGGTAGTCAGAAGACTGACAACCAGTCTTACCAAGGAGTACCGTATTATCCAGGTACTGGATTGTGGAGATTAAATAGGCAGTCGCTCTGTTATTGGTATCCAGCTGCATCCGGTTAGACTGGAAGCTGATCCCAACATATACAAGGTGAATTTTTAGTCACCGTTTTAATTTTTCAGGGTAATAGTACCCGTGAAATTGAACAACTTTCTCCAAGGAACATGGGCCGAAAAATAAAAATAAAAATCGGACCTCCCATACAAAATCAATAGTCAGCTGATCGATATTGTATGGAAGTTACGATTTTTTTTTGATGACTAAAAATTCACCTTGTATAGTTAGGAGAAGGCTAGGATTAATTGGTTATGAGGATGAAAGATTTCATGAAAAACTGTACCAGCCACGAGTGGATAAATTGCAGACAATAGTTTATTTTGTTCACAAATCGGCCTTAGAGAAAGCCGTCGGAAAAAGTAATCATGAACAAATAAAATAGTTGAATGCGGAGAACTGTGTTGGTTGTATAATCAGGCAGTGGTATAATATAATAAATAATAAATAAAATTGATAACGCAAGTAACACATTCTCACCAGCGGTCTTTTAGTATTGGATTACCAGAAGTACTGCAGAGTACCCGACCAATCGATTGATATCCCGACCAATCGTACTCACCACTTCTCCTCCAAATTCATTATACACACAGTCAAAGTGTAGAACTCTCTGCCAGCGTCTGTGTTCCCTTCCATATTTAATCCGTCTGCCTTCAAAGCAAGAGTGAACAGCCATCTTCTAGGCACGCTAGTTCCATCATAGACCTCATTCATTGCTTCAGTCATCAGGCGTGATCGAGGTCAAGAGCAGGCCCATCCAAAAAACTATTTTAAACCGACCTCAGTATTATTTTTACTTCTATCAGTGCTTTGCCGGTCGTCGCATAGTCAGTATCGACTTCATTCGAACTACTCGTATTCATTCGCCCGTATTCCAGTGCGATGATCAGTATAATTAATGCATCGGGTGCCCGAATTCGAGTAAAGTCTTCGGGGCACCCGAATACGCACTAACGACCAAATGTAATTGCGCCTACACATTACACGGTTCCAGTATAATGGTTTAAAAAATAAAAGCTCCGACCCACCAAACATAATCCCTCAGGACCAAAGAAAGCCTTAATATGCCAAAAACTCCATTTCTTAGATTCTTATAATTAATTCTCAAAAATTTCCTTCGTAACATTCACATGGAGGAAATATAAGAACATGGTAATTTTAGAACATGATGTATCATTTGCCTTTCTTGTAAAAATTACAATATTCTACTCTTTTCTCAAACAAAGTACCTGCTACCTACCTAAGTCATGTTTTTACCAAACTTTTTATGGAGCCCATTATAAATTATATGGGTAGGAACATTATTGTTCTACAAATCTTACTTGACACAGAGGACCCTTGGGTCAGATTGTGGAACGATTTTTGTGGACGTGGAATATTTGCCAACTAGGTAGAAAGATGGAAGGAAGGTTTTTTAAGTGCGTTTTCAAGTTCGGGAATAGAGTTCCGGTTTCAGTGTGCCTGGAAAGAAAGAAAAAAACGTTTATTTGCGGAAAACATGACGCAAAAAAAACAGGAATACACAAAAAAAAATAAGAAAAGGTTGAGGGAAAAATGCGTCACTGCGACATCTGCGTCATTTTGTTTTTAAGAATTTATCCAAATTAATCAATTAATTTAAGTATGAAATATCACTCTGTAATTTAGACTGTATATTAAAATTAGGTTTAAAGAATCTTTATTCTCATAAAAACATGTTATACAAGTTAACTTAAATGACACTTAAATTTTAACTTATGTAGGTGATCGTCGTCTAAAGACGAAGCATGCAGACGTAGAATAAATAAAATGACAATAACATTTTAACAACGTATGAGATCAGCATCAAACAAAACTTGACTTTTGGAACTTAACAGATGCTTTTTTCGTATATTCTAAAACTAAATAATCAATGTCACGATATTAATTATTTCACTTCGTAATCAATATTTTTACAAAGACTGATTTTTTATAATTACATTTGAGCACAAGTTGTGTATCCGATGGAATTTCCCAACGCCAAAAATGACTAACTTCCTAACATATTTTCATTCCCTATTTAACCGTAAGGCTTGGCCTTGGTCCCAGATTTTTTTTTTGAGGGTGGGAAATCATCAAATAACTTCTCCCGCTCTGAGTGGAGCAGGAGGGTGTGTCAGACTTTTACTGACTAAAACCCACCCGTTTTCCTTCAGTTGCCTGTGTGCCAGGGGCCGCGGTATCTCTTTCGAACAACCCGCTCCTATGGCAGGCATGTGCCCTTGCGGACCCCACCAGTTGTTGCTGACATCTCTGACGGCGCGCGTGTAACACAACGCGCCGTCGACCCGGGCATTTTTTTTTTTATTATTTAACGTGGAGAAATGCCTACTGCGCTACCACGGGGAGATAGCGCAGTTATGTGGGACTGTAACCCACTAAAACTCCACGGTGTCCTCCAGTACCGCTTGAGGCGGGAACACGGAAACGCGCAAGCCATCCGCGAACCCGCCGCGGCTATCCGCCACCGGACCCTCCTCGGAGGGGAATAACACCTATCACCGGCGCACCAGGACACATGGCACGCCGTGACCACCCCAGGAACCAAATAGCATAAAGGCCCCAGACGACCCCGTGTCTGGCCTCCTTCGTCCCCCTGCGATGGGTCAGCACAGTGGCCCCGCCGCCTACTACTTTTCGGCCGCAGGGGATAGGGAGAGTGGCCAACGCTATACCGACACTCCTCCTCCCCTGCAGCCCCACCGCGTCCACCATCAAACGGTGGCGGCCTCGTCCAGGCCACGGAAGGGAAGAGTGCTATTCAGAAGTACCGGCACTCCTCCTCGGCCGCAGCCTGTAACCCTCAGCTGCGATGCCTCGCATTCGACATCGCGGCCCGCCTCAGTTGCGATGCACCTCACCGCAACCTACCTTTTGGCCGCTACGTCGTCGGCTTGGAGGCAAAAGCCCTGATGAGCGGCCCCACCTTGGGGTTCCTCTTCCGTTCACCGTGGGAGGGTGACCACGGCTACTGAGCCCCCCGCAACGACAATGCAGGAACCCACTGGGGGGACCAAGCCCGGGTCGTCAGAGCGTTGTGTTCCACGCGCGCCTCAAAGAGATCTCAGCACCAACTAGTCGGGTCCGCAAGGGCCGATGCCTGCCCGGGGTGCGGGTTGTTCGAAAAAGATACCGTGGCCCCTGGCACACAGGCAACTGAGGAAACACGGGTGGGTTTTAGTTTGTAAAAGTCTGACACACCTTCCTGCCCCACCCAGAGCGGAAGAAGTTATTTGAAAATTTCCCACCCTCAAAAAAAACCTTTAGTAGGTGACTCATCAGAAATCCTACCTTCTTTCAAAAAGGTAACGCAACGGTTTAAGCTGTGCGCTGTATAAAACACCTACCTATTGACAAATTCATCAAACCAGCGAAATATGTTACAGCTATTTGCGACATTACCAATTTTCGAAATGCCCCCGGTGCACTGCGAATTAAATGTAGCAGGTTTTAGTGAAAATAACCAAAGACCAACCCACCTGCCATGAGTGGCGATTATGGCAAATCCCCCTTTTTGGGGGAGCCCTATGTCCAGCTGTGGACGTCTTTCGACTGAAATGATGATGATGATGAACAAAGGACCTTATACCGGAATCACTTCGGATGGCCTTTGATACCAAAATTAATTATAAGTTTCAGCTATCCATTTAATAAGGCTTAAACATCAATCCAAGATTTCTATAATCCTACAATGACCAATTCACCTGAAACGATAGCTAAAAATCAAAATCAAAAGTCATTTATTCAAACTAGGCTGATGTCAGCACTTTTTGAACGTCAAAATTACATAACAGGTTCCCCCAAAATACCCGCCCTTCACCACTTCCTAGTGTTTTTGCTGGAAGAAGAAGTGGCGCAACAAACTCCATATAAACTTGTTAAAAGACAACGAAGGAGCCAAATGAAAAGTACAAAAAGCACCACCGCCACACTGATATACTTCATTATCTGCCTGACTTTTCCAACTATGTTGCGGTTGACTTCCAGTCTAACCGGATGCAAATGAATGCCAGTATTTTACACCTTTGACCTCCACAACCTGTTTACTGGATAATACGATACCCTTGGTAACACTAGTTGTCATACTTTCGATCTTCTGGCAACCCGTAACGGCTACTATTCGTAGACAAATTACTGCCAGGACCAACGTCTTAACGTGCTTTCCGAGGCGCGGAGGACTCATGGTATGTAAACATGGTCAACCATCCACGGAGCAACCGCGGCAAGCGTAGCTTAACCTGATCGATAGATCCCTGCGGCTTAGCGATAAGCTTCTATAAAAAAAAACCTTTATAAACCTTGCTATGACACTGAAGCAGCCATTTGAAAAGTACACCACCCTCGTTCGCCCTATTACATAATTTATAATTTTTCTTTACCATTACGGGATAATTTTCTCATCAAATATTCCCATCGTCAATGCCATAAGCTTGGAATAGGCGTGTTCAAGGAAAGTGCATGGGAACAGTGACACATTTCACATACCTACGGTGATTGGTTTTCCATCAAAGAAATTCTATAATACAGCTGATAGGAATCGGTAATGGGCAATTCTAAGGAGTTGTTAATTGAATCATCGTTGATCAAAGTCGGAATTATTTATACCAACATAAACTTCATTTTGAAAATTTATTAGTCACTAGCTTTTGCCAGCAGTTTCGCCCGCGTGGAGGTCGTATATCCCACGGGAACATACTACCGGGATAAAACGTATCCTATGTGTTAATCCAGGTTATAACCTATACCATATATTATGTGTGCCAAATTTCATCTAAATCCGTTCAGCCGTTGTTGCGTGATTGAGTACCAAACATCTAAATATCCAAACATACAAACTTTCACATTTATAATATTAGTTGGATAAATCGATATACATCCTGTATATCGATTTATCTACGATTTCTTCGCTCAAGAAAAGTATAAAGATTATATATATCTCTTTTACTACGCCCCGTTAAATTAAAAGATATAAGTACCAGTAGCGAAAGCATCATATAACACGATTCCTACCGGCTTCCCTTCGGGGATTCGCGTCGGCAACTATCGCTATTAAAAAAGCCACGTCAATAGTGGCTACTATTGTCAAAAAATATAGTTACACTACGGGTATTTAATTCACCATAACATTCAAACAGCAAAAACGGTTATTATTAACTTTGTATTACAACAACAAAAAAATCTTCTAAATTAAGCTGGCGCCAAGACGCCATAATCAGGAACTAAAAATTCATACAACAGCGATCCCGTAATTATGTCACTTTAAGTCACGTAGGACCGCTTGATATTGACGAGAGCAAGCCGCTATACAACGGGTTATGACAGAGACAGATATATAAAAAATGCGTGAGCGAGAACGAGATGTAGGAATTTTGCTCATTTAACTTGGTTTTCAGCTATTAAATTTTCTTGTATTTAATTCTTTACATTCCTATATTCATTTTAGAATCATGGTAAGTATTCTTTATTGATAAGCGAGTAAGTTAAAACCGACTTCGCTTCTACTTCTCTCTTAGAAAATGTACACCTCGCCGCTGATAAGTACATCATTATTTTAATAGTTAATTGCTTACTGTGTACGCTGCCGACGAGTACTCGTTTGTTGCAGCGACAAGAGCTATCAAAGAGAACACTCGCTAATAGGCTCGCTTGGTACATACGCATACCAGCGAGTAATCGTTTTAGATGTCGGGCGCACGCGGTGGTGCGCGCGCTACGTTGTAGAGATGTCGAAGGCAGATAGTAAAACGTCATTATACATACGGCGCCGTCCATGGTCCCTATATATAATGTCTAAGGCAAAATGTATAACGCCTAGGCATTGTGTATAAGTCCTTGAAACACAATTAATGATTGTACGCCGTATGTGCTTTTGTGTATACATAATGCCTAGGCGAATTGATAGAACTAGTTATATTTTGTACCACCTGCGGCGCTGATACACCAAACAACAAAAATGGCGTCGAGTAGTGCAAGTCCTTCCGAAAAAAATAAGGTAAAAACAAGTACGTGCCACAAGAAACAGGTATTTTTAAAGACGTTTACATAAAACAATTGAACAATATTTATGCGAATTTTGAGATTCGTCGGAATCATTAAAAAAGCCGTAGACTTGAGAAAAAAGTTTTGGATGTTATCCGGCTCATAAAACATGCTTAACGGGGGGTTATCCGAAATTGCCTGTTTCAGAATCAAGATTAAATTATCAAATTCGTATATTTAGGCCCTGAAAAAAATATATGTCATAGATCGATCCTTGTTTGAGGGAAATTAAAGGTTCAAAACACGATTAATTGCAATTTGCTCGATGAAAAAAAATCCGAAGTAGGGTCGATTTCGAAACCAGTTTCCATCTCATTTCCTAATAACAGCACAAAATTGTGTAGAAATTGCATGTACAATAAGAGAATCGTATTTAGGAGGGAAAATAAAGGTTGAAATTTTTAGTTTAGTAGATTTTTTTTTGAACAAACTCAAAAACAGTAAATAGGGCTAAATCGGCTCGCGCTCAGAGCACAGAGTACATGATAGTCCTGCGGGACGTCATAGAGGGTGGACCTGTGTCAAAATTTTCAAAAACTCGCTCACCCTGCGCCTGTACAAAAAAATCGAATAAAATAATAACAAATTAAATTATGAAATCGGGATAACTCACAAAAAATATCTTGTAATTATATTATAGTTTTAATTAATAAAATTGTTTTCGAAAATGTGATTATTTCTAGTAAATATGATGACGTTTAATTGTCATCTTAAAATAGTGTTGACACTTTACAAATTAATATCGATAAAATAATAGTCAAGTGAGAGTCGTATGTAATGTTTTATCGTCGTTTATGAAGAAGTTTGTACAAAAGACATTTTTCTAAGATTTTTTAAATCAGATTCATCGATATCAACTATGATATTTACTCTCCACCGACCTGTCTTCGCTACTATCATCCTACATTAATATCACACGGTAAACAATTTGTCCGCAGTATGTAGCAACACAAGATTTTTTCTAGGATCGGTAATTTTATCATATTGGCTCTGAGTGAACAACTTTCAGTTTTGAATACTAAAAGTCACTGTCACTATACGATAAAATATTACAACGTGCTTGAAAAATAGCGCCATGTGAAGGCAGTGGTTATGCGCTAATAGTATAACTTGGTGCTCATGTTCCCAATCAAGTTCGTCAAAGACGTATCGTATCGTATCTATGCCATATACTTGGATCTATGCCACTTTTGTCTTGGTAAATAGTCCAATGGGTCGGTAATCCGACAAGACCGGGGACGGATAAAAAATATATACAAATTTAATTTTGATGTCTTAAAATAATAGATTCGATAAATTTTAGCTGGAGCAGTAGGTACGTCACTAGACAATAAAGTACGGCAATTATTTCTTTATATGTGCTCACAATATTTACGGTTCTTTATGAGCGGTGTCAAACATCAAAAACAAAAGAATTTGGTTACAGTATAAGCGAAACAGTACGACGATGTTTAGCCGATTCTACTTTATACAAATCTGAAATTCAGGATCTTTGAAAATTCTGCCACTAAAGAAGTTAAATAGTGGATGCAAATTTGTATGGAAATCTACCATTTTTGTCGCAGAGAAATACCGTCGGGCACACAGCTTGTCTATTAAATCAATTTTTTAAAGTTACTGATTACTAACGTTTAGCCTTAACCTCTGGGTCTGAGAAGCATGAATTCGGTTTAGAGATATTTATTTTCTCAAAGAACAAATTGCACAATGGTTTTTTTTTGTTTTGGATGGGAAATCATCAACTGATTTCTACCGCTCTGGAAAGCATGACAGACTTTTATCGTCTAAAACCCACCCGTGTTCCTTCAGTTCAAATTCAAATTCTCAAATTCACTGACAACTAACACTTGTGTTGGAAAGTCGCTGGTTGAAAGGTCTGGAAGCATAATTTCGGTTTAAAGACATTTATTTTCTCATAGAACAAATTGCACAAGGGTTCCTATCGCAATGGTGCAATTCAGGAATCACGAAATTTGGCAAAAAGTAAGATCTTACAGCACAAATAAAGGAAAAATTTCAAAGAAGTAAAAAGTTGAAAATTAAAGTAAATTTTGATACTTACAAGTTTTCGCGAAAATCTAAATTTACCCATAACTTTTTTATTACAATATGGTACCTACAAATTTGTACGGAACCCTCAGTGGGCAATTCCGACTCGTACTTGTCCGGTTTTTTATATATGTTTGAAATCTCTATCTCTGGAACTACCAGCCTCAGGCAAAGCTAGTTTTGATTGAAAATACATTTTTGCTTTTTTTCATTAATAAAATTAGTTGATTACATCACATTAACAATTACATTAAATTACAACACAGCACATAAGCCGATTCCGACAACGCCACAATATCGGCGGTCAGATTTTCGCATACGTTTAGTACCTACTAAACGCTTTTACATAATTAGTTGTTATTGTCAACTGTATCGTCGCAGACAGTGTCTGACACCGATATCGGACAATTTCGACCAGCGAAGACGCAGTGCGGGGTGAGAGAACCAGCCATTCTTTCACTTGAACACGCTTATTCGCGCTGCCGACTTCGAGACGTCGGTAATTACTGTATTGTAGTCGTTTAGTGACTCGCGATGGTCATCGATATTCACCAATATCATCGGGCCGATAATAATTATATCGGTTTGTGTATAGCTGCTAACTTATCGGTATCGGGTTGGCGTCGGTATCTGATCATTTGAAAACGCTCAATAGGTACTTTACAGGATATGGAATCAATAAAAACAAATAAAAAATCGAAAATAAAAGTAGCCTAAGTTACTTCTTATTACAACAGCTACCTGCCAGTGAAAGTCCCGTCAAAAACGGTCAAGCCATTTCAGAGATTAGTGGGAACAAACAGACAGACAGACAGACAAAAATTGTAAAAAAAATATTTTGGTATATGTACCGTATATATATTCATATGCATGTAGCAAAAAGCGGTTATTTTAATATTACAAACAGACACTCCAATTTTATTTATATGTATAGATGTATAGATTTTAGTTCTACCATAAAATGTATCTAAAACTAAGGAAAAAATGTCGAACATAAGCAAAAATAATTCCGTTGATCAACTGCAATATGTTATACTATGGCATGGATTTTCTACTAAATGGTTGACAGTTCATCGTAAATAAATACGTCACGCTGCATTTGGGGGAGGCGGAGGTAGCGTTTCAAAGGCCCACAGGCCGGAACAACCTAGCGTTGTAAACTATAGCGTTCAGCGGGTTCCTGCTAATAAATAAAGAGTAATAATTTCTGCAACTGTTATTTAAACATTAGGAACGTTTTTATGATGAGTTTAAAAAATAAACGGAAGTCGTTTTCTTTTTCTGCGCTTCGTAAATTAATGTGATACTATATTAGTCGATTATTTCATCCTACAATGTCAGTACAAAAAATACCCAAGTATAAGTGCAGTATGTGTTGTATGTGTGTTTGTGTGTGTGTATAGTATGTGTAGTGTAGTAGTAGTGTAGTCGTGTTTGGTCTGTAAAAATGTTACAACGGGCATTTAGATAAATCGTTCAGCAGATCAGAGGTTCTTTTGGAACGGTGACGAACTATGCGCGAGCCGAATTTGCAGTAACTAAACCATGGCAAATGGGTTTTTTTTTTTCTGTTTGGGAAATCATCAAATAACTTCTCCCGCTCTGGGTGGAGCGGGAGGGCGTGTCAGACTTTTACTGACTAAAACCCACCCGTGTTCCCTCACTTGCCAGGTGTGTGTGGAGTGCCAGGGGCCGCGGTATCTCTTTCGAACAACCCGCACCCCTGGCAGGCATCCGCCCTTGCGGGCCCCATCAGTTGCTGATGACATCTCTTTGAGGCGCGCGTGGAACACAACGCGCCGTCGACCCGGGCTTGGTCCTTACCGGACAGCGAGCTACCCATTACTCGCCGTCCGCAAGCCCGCGCCTACGGTGGCCGGGAATCAGCCTGGGATTCCCGACGCCCAGGGCGTCTCCTGCGAAGGCCACGGCTGTGAGGGCGCATGTACTGCATCTCCCTCACGTGCGCCGCCTCCCTCTTTGCGAGCATAACTGCTTCGCTGAAGGAGGCGACTGCTAGCCATGCACCATGCGCTCCGTACCATGGCCTGGACTAGGGTCGGACGCGAGAGATCGCCGCCGCCGATCACCTCCACGAGGACACGGCGGTGCTCCGCCCAAGCCGGGCAGACCTCCACTGTATGCTCCACCGTGTCCTCAGGGCGATCTTCGCAATGAAAACACCCGGGCGTTTCCTCCCGCCCTATCCGAAACTGGAACCTCCCGAAACAACCGTGTCCGGTGAGGAATGGCAAATGGGTTAGGTTAGAACTGCGACCAATCGCGAGCGAGCCGAAGGAGCGTAGCGAGCGTTGCCTACTTCCAAGTTAAATTTCTTAACGAATACTTAATTCATTTGTCAACTGCTCACACATAACTGCCCGTTAGGCCATTTCGCTGCTTATTATTTATTTAAATACCCAATTTAAATCATGGTTCTGACCCATTTTTATGTAGTTTACTGTTTTGTTTTTACTGCCGAACTTATTAATAATCATGGTTACCATAGCAAAAATAAATAATATAACTCTTGACGAAATGGACGACCAGAAACGTCATTAATTTGTCTTAGGCATAACGGCGACAGTGTGCAAACGGACGACACCATAATGTGTATAATGACGAATTATACAATCTGCCTGCGATAGAGATAAGGTTGATTTTGCTGTATATTTTTTTAGATTGACTCTGTTTTTGTATAAATCGATCTTAATATATTGTGCGTAAAAAGTATTTTCAATTTTGTTCGTGATATGCCCATAGAAAAATTCAGGCAAAGTCGCTTTACAGTAGTCTACAGTGTCGTCACACCTACCTAACTGTGTTTGACAGCCCGTTTCAAACATGATTATAGTGAGGCGCACTATTTTTGATGTTGAAAAAATTCTGCTGGCCATAGATAGCTACATGTTTTCTTGAAATTCTTGCAAGTATAGCATTAGAACAACACTCAAGCAAGTTCATAACCCCGTATTCGACCTCTATTCAGATTATAGTGACATTTTTAATCCATCAACTTCAACAAAAACGTCCCCTTCAACAAATATGACTGCCATATACACTCTCCCCTGAGGTAAACCATTATTATCAACTCAGTCGCGAACAGTCTTTCAACCAAAATATTATTATGATTTTGCATGATCACAAATTACGTGGGAGTGGTTATTTGTCCCACTGAAGGGCAAAGACCTCAAGATAGCGAAAGTACAAACATTGATGTTAGCTGCTAACTTAAAATCCTAAATACATTTAGTGTTATAAAAATAGTACAGATAAATACGGCCATCAGACAAAGTCATCAACTTTAAGTCAACATCGAATTCAACCGGGACATATCAGGCAACTGTTCCTTACACGGGTGGGTTTTAGTCACTAAAAGTCTGACACGCCCTCCTGCTCCACCCAGAGCGGGAGAAGTTATTTGATGATTTCCCAACCAAAAAAAAAAAGAAACCAGGACATATTCAAAAGAGAGGCAAGCGAAGTAGTTATTACTTGGAAAATAGAAGTCAAATAAACTTCTGGACTTATCGATAGAAATTATTCGATGTCCCAATCTATACCAAGATCAATTACATGAAACTGCAGCACAATTTTTTTCCTTCGAAGATATAATAGTAAAACGAAGGACATACATATTTTAAGAGACTCGTGAAAAATAACATAACATCACGCCTGTTTTCCCCCAAGGGTGAGGCAGAGGTGCACCCACATTTCGCTAATTGTGTGTGTTGATATTTCCTAGTAAACTCATAAAAATATACACCTTTTACGTACGAACCCTGAAATATGGAGAAGTATGCTCCCTCAATTAACTTGCATTTTTCTAATTGTGAGCCGGCTAGAGACGGTATCCTATTAGACCAATGATGATCATAATTATTCCTATAATTACCTAACTAGTTTCTTCTTTCACAGAGCAAGCGTACCTACATTCAACATGCTGCTACCCAAGGAGCTGAAGTATGCTGCGATCGCGGGCGGGATAGCAGTGTTTGGACTTATCTTCGGATGGGTCCTGTTCCCTGTCATACTCAAGAGCCAGCTTAAGAAGGTAAACATCATCGACAGCATCTTCCTGCCCTTGTCCTATGTAAATTATATTAGCTTATTTTATAACAAAGTCGTTTTAATGTCTCGCATTGTGGCCGCTCGTCCAAACTACACATTGGTTTTGATCTAGTTTTCCTTTTCACAATCATTAATTTATAACATTTGTTCCGGAAGGGTTATTTGTACTAGTGGTCGCGCAGTCGTCGAAATTCGACCGTAATATTTATTTTACTTATTAAATGAACATATTATTGGGCTCTCTGCACTCCTCCATATAAATTTTATCTGTGCGTCCGCATAATTTTCGTAACAATTGCTACAACGCTTCCGCTTCGAGTATTAATATATATAACGGGATATCAAGAAGGCCGGGCTGTTGAATCTAATTGCTGATTCGTGACTTCGTCAGCACGGGAATCCATAGTGGGCGTTAAACTTCAGGAAACGTTGAAATAAATACGCTGTAGCATTGACTGTTCACTATTTTAATTTCACAGACACTTAAATGACTTAAATGACTTAAACAATTTAGGATTGCAGTAATAATTGACGATTTAGAGCCAATGGGTTTGCGAGTGACCACCACGTGCAACGGCTGTCAACAACTCACAGAACACTATTACTCCTAGCGGAGCAACAACTGAATGAATTGACACGACGTCGCCCGCCATGACAGACGCAACTCCATTCGGTGTTACCCGCTCTTAATTAAAATTACCATTTAGTTGAATTCAAATCGATTAATCGTTAAAATGACAGAATAAATTACAACTCTCGAAATTAACTGATTTTCATTATTTAATAATGTCACGCGCCGTTATATAGATTAATTAAAAATACTTATCTTATATATAACACATAGACGTCGATGACTTGACATGGTGCCACATCAGTACATTGCACCCGTGCAAAGTATGGGTGAGTCGATATTTCTTTGTATATTATCTTAGACCGAGAGCAGTCTGACCTGTGTGTATTTTTATTTATCATAATTGAAATCAGACGTACGTTTAGTGTGACCTTTTTTCCTAAGATAATTCGTTATTTTCGATGCAGCCTTCCGGCTAATCTATTGAGGACCAACTCCTAGTCTTCTTGGCGATTTATATTGTCTTTGTGTATAGCACTTCATTCTTACGAGTGTATTGTATACGAAGCAAAAATGTTAGAACATGACTTTAGGGAAATTGACCATAGTTAGAATTCTCGTAAAGTTTTATTTTCCTTTATCCCTACCGTTAACCTTAGTTTTTAATGATGAATCCCGCATAGGCAAGAAAAAATCTGGTAAAGTCTCCTTCGGTAAAACTTTTTCGGGCATCGAAGTCCAAAAAGTTTCAAATGTGTTTATTATAATGCGTATTCCGGACCCAACCTGTTTATCAAACTATCACCTGTTACAGACATAATGGAAACCCAGCTTAACGTAAAGGAAAAAAATACTGTCTAGAGAAAGTAATCTCTATCAAGTTAGAGAAATTAATTGCTAAGCAAAGTGACTAGGTAATTTAATTTCTCTGTATACTATTGATCGAAGGTCTGTATTTTCAAATCACAACTGGCTATAATACGGCAAATCAACGAAGCGTGTCAATTTGCTTTAAAATTAATTTCCCTGACTATACTACAGTATGTATTCTTTGGGTTTATTCGAATTCAATTTATAAAATAATACGGGGTGGTGAGTAAACGAGCTTAATATAAAACAATAAGAATAAGTACCGTAATCCTCTCAAGTTTCGACCTCTATCGAGCTTGTCCTCAAATCAAGTCAGGTCAAGGTCAAACAGCCATTTTGGGTAAGGGTCCTGTGAGCTTAGTACAAACGTGCGAAGTAAATGTAACGTAAAAATTAAACATTTCTTTTTAAATCCTTGCAAAATATTTATTTTCAAACAAGATTTTAGTTACACCCACCCTCATACTAATAATCACGGAATAAAGTTATACCAGGAATAACAAAGGAATAACCATACATTTTCATAGGTTTCATTTAAACTTTGAATAACTTTATTCTGTTTATTAGTAAGAGGGACAAGGTTTTAAGACTTCATTCATATTTATGGGTGGGTTGGCTAATTGCAGCTGTTTCAAAGTTGTAAGCCTATATGCTATACCTACGCTTTACGATTGTTCGTTAAGTTTACGTCGCGCGTTTGTGCTAGGGCCTCTGTTTATTCTTTAATGTGTCCTATCTGTCAACAGCTCGCGCCTCCCCTCCTCTCCCAGACTTCAGAAAAGGCTTTAATTTGATCAGGATTCGCCGTTACAAGGACGATACTTACTTCGTTTTTTGTTTACTGAATGCTGTTTTTTATTTATAAACACATTTCATATCATACAATTTTCTATCAAGCTAATTTTACACATAAATTATATTTTTTATTATTTAATTTATCTATGTATTTAAATTCGGCGTAAATTGTTTAGTTTGGAAGGAGAACTTAGTATTTTCGATTTTTTTTAGACTATCTCCCTGTCTAAAACTAGCACTACTAAAAATAGTACCTGAAGCAACATTTACATAGTGCAAGTTTATTACCTGTGGCCATTGATAGACAAAAAATCACTACAAAGTGAAAAATAATTTGAATTTCGAAAGGCGGTGACTTTCGATTTGTATTTGAATTTTTTGTCACCGCCTTCCGAAATTCAAGTTATTTTTCACTTTGTAGTGTTTTTTTCGAAAGTCGATTGTTTTTTTTGGATAAAGTTTTTATTTTTCACTTTTTAGTTATAGTACCTACCCCACTAACTCGAAATTTCATCATCCTTGGGGTCAAAACAATACATATTTATGCGATAGCAGGTTTATTTACTGTTATTTTTTGAAGAGTTCCGTTGTCTGTCTCTGAAACGCATCATCAGATCTATATGAAATTGAAATGGGACCACACGGGAAGCACCACCTTCCAAACAAAAAAAGAATCATCAAAATCGGTTTACCCAGTCGAAAGTTATGAGGTAACAAACATTAAAAAAACATACAGTCGAATTGAGAACCTCCTCCTTTTTTTGAAGTCGGTTAAAAACTGAAGATGCACAGTCTCGAACAAAAGTAACACTCAAAACTGTCCACAATTATACGTCAGTTATTAAACACATATTTTTACAAATTCAATCAAAGACAGAGATGACGTATAGTGTTTTTTACAAAGCAATGTCCAAAAAAACTGACTGAAAGATGACCGACGATAATATTGACACCAGGGCACATTGCACCCATTTATGCGGACGTTTTTGATACGCTGATTGTGTATCATAGGTTTTTTTTATATATCAATGCCTATGGCATAACATAAAGTTGAAGCAGCAATTGACTGGTACCGTCTAAACATCACGTACAATTGTTGCACGATACGAATAAAAAACCGTTCAATTAAATTGAATAACATTTTTGGCAGCGCAATTACGGGCTTGCATCACTTGTACAAAGCCGTTCTACTCTGTATTCAGACGAGGCAAAACTAATATGCAATAATCGCCTTGCAGTAATTGCCTTGGAGTAAACAGAAGTGACATGCAAATATTGAATAGCAAAACTTGCATTCCATTATTGTTTGCCATTTATAGAAATCTCACGCGTCTAACCACTTGCAAGCGATTCTTGAATGCGAGTATTACTGTTGAACGTTCTAGAACCCAATACCGTGTAATTAGGGCTTAATACGCCTCGCAGATGTCAAGATGTTCTCTAGAACTAATTATAATTACAATATATTTTCATCCTTTACGACTACGAGAGTAAAGGAACAGAGAGTACACCTGTGTTTGCGCATACACTTGTGCATTATTATATCTCCTGCGTACTTGGCTAATCTCCGTTACTTTTCAAACGTAACCGCAATTCTGTTGGGAGTTTATTAATATTATTTTCTTCAAATCTCTTCTTTCCCAGGAAATGGCTCTCTCAAAGAAAACCGACGTCCGCAAGATGTGGGAGCAGATTCCCTTCGCCCTGGAATTCAAGGTGTACCTGTTCAACTACACCAACGCCGAGGAAGTGCAGAAGGGAGCCAAACCTATCCTTAAAGAAGTTGGACCTTACCATTTTGAGTAAGTTGTTACAAGTTTATTTTGTTTCGGTTTCTGACAGCAAAAGAACTGAATGGGTGTTAGAACACCCGTTATATGCTGTCAAAAGGCAATAAAAAAGACGACAATTGGTTTTGAAGATAGACAGCTTAGTTTTCTAATCTACTCATTAAAGGATCTTGGTAGATTAATTATATCTGCTAAGGTAACCATGCTGGACTAATGAACTTAGCGGGAATTGAGACGTCAATTCCCAGTGTTCAAGCTTTATTGATTGATATCATGATAATAAGATAGGTACTTCTTATTCAAAGCCTGTTTTTATTAGGAACTGATTTCTGAATTCGCTATGCCGAAATGCTGCCTTTGATACATACAAAATTTAAAATTCAATTATCACTGGCGCAAAGACTAAACGAAACAAAGTGTTTACTTGGCATGAGAAATCGTTATGTTTAGTGAAGGAACCGGATAACGCAATCCACATGGAGATTTACCATTACAACGTGAAATAATGAGTCAATACACGTCGCACTTCATTTAACACACCATTGAAAACATTTACGCAAATGATCACGTTACTGGGAAACCTGTAATTCAGACTAACGGCATACAATAAAACTAAACGCCTATAAAGGAAGCTCACTGTTTAATAGCATAGTATTTCATCCATGACAAAGACAAGTACAGGTTTGTTAATGATACCATTATGAAAAACGTCATTTACTTTGTAAGTGGTTGTTATGTCCACGGTATATTGCGTGATGTAAGGGACACACCTGGGGGTGGAGAAGGAATGAAATGAAGATACAGTTTGTGTCAAAAACCGAGGATATAAAATATTTAAAAATCACTTATTTGAATCAGACTGAGAATCAGCACTTTATCAATGTTAAAATTAAACCATTTGGGCATTTTTTTGTGACTTATCTAAAGCATTCGATTGCGTGCTTCATGAAACTTTAATCAGGAAACTCCGCCACTACGGGATCCGGAACACCGCTCTGGATCTTCTTATTTCATACTTGTGTAATAGGATTCAGTGTGTTGATGTAAATGGGAAAAGATCTCCCGGATCAATAGTATCAATGGGAGTCCCACAGGGCTCAATTCTTGGTCCTTTCTTGTTTCTTATTTATATTAATGACTTGCCTTACCTCATAAAGGATAATCATGATATAGTGTTGTTCGCGGATGACACTTCACTTTTGTTTAAACTTAAACGTCAGCAGCTGGTTAATGACGATGTAAATAGCGCAATCTCAAAAGTAGTTCACTGGTTCAATGTTAATAATTTACTTCTTAATGAAAAAAAAACCAAATGCATTAAGTTTGCGCTACCTCACGTTAGGCAGGTGAAAACTAGTGTGTTGATAAAGGGCGAAGAATTGAATCCTGAAGATAGCGCTGTATTCTTGGGCTTAACTTTGGATGCCAAACTTCAGTGGGGCCCACATATAGATAAATTGTCGAAAAAGCTAAGCTCTGCAGCTTACGCTGTTAGAAAAATTCGTAATTTAACTGATATAGAGACAGCCCGTTTAGTGTACTTTAGCTATTTTCATAGTGTAATGTCGTATGGTATTCTGTTGTGGGGAAATGCCGCCGACATTCAGACTATCTTTATCTTGCAGAAAAGAGCTGTTCGATCAATTTATAAATTAAGTCCGAGACATTCTCTCAGAGATAAATTTAAGGAGATTAATGTAATGACTGTGCCTTCACGGTATATTTTTGAAAATCTTTTATATGCCCATAAAAATATTAAATTGTTTAAAAAATACAGTGATATCCATAGTATAAATACTAGGAACAAACACAAATTTGTTGTACCATCAACAAGGCTCAAGAAAATAGGTGGGTCATTCAGATGTCAATGTATACGCTTTTATAATAAACTTCCAAGCCATGTTCAAGATCTAAGTATCAATAAATTTAAATCACTCATTAAACGTAAGTTGTGCCTGAAAGCCTTTTATACTGTTAAAGATTATGTTGAGGACACAAAAGCTTGGGATTGACTTGCTCCAATTTTTACATACTTTTTTTTTTTTTGCAAACTTATACTCTGACATTTGATAATTATTTTATACACTTTGACATGAATATTTACTTTAGAAGTATAATATTGTTTTTGTTTTAATTATTGTGAATGTAAGGACTATTTGGGTCATTTTTTGTTTGTTTTTGTGTTTTCTGTTTTGTGTTTCATCTCTTTCTCAGCTAGTTTTAATATTAATCTGGCAGTTTGAGTATTTTATGCGGCCTACCCAAATGTCCTGTCTTTGGTATTGTTCGTCAAATCGTTGAGCTCCTCAAGTTCTGAGTTGAGCTGTATGATTACTGACAAATGCGTGCACTGAATGGACAGGTCCACTCAATCTGTGTGGTTCTTTCTTCAAAAGACCATTTCAGACACCGATCCAAATGGTCTTCACATGATCTGACCAAGATTATGTCTGGACTTTAAAAGAGACTGTGACCTCTGAGTTTGTTTCGGCCTTTCTTCTCAGAGTAGTCAGATAGGAAACGCCGACCTCATCTAGTTTAAAAAAATATGATTGACGTGTAAAAGTGTTTGTACAAACCTACTTACAGAAATAAAATCATTTATCATTTATCATAACCAAGTTCTGAGTTGAACTGCATGATTATTGATAAATGCGTGCACTGAATGGACAGGTCCACTCAATCTGTGTGGTTCTTTCCTCAAAAGACCATTTCAGACACAAGTCCACATGGTCTTCACATGATCTGACCAAGAAGTTGTAGACCTCTGAGTTTGTTTCGGCCTTTCTTCTCAGAGTACTCAAATAGGAAACGCCGACCTCATCTAGTTAAAAAAAATATGATTGACGTGTAAAAGTATTTATACAAACCTACTTACAGAAATAAAATCACTTATCAATTATAAGAGAGTTCCCTAAAACGTCCCCCATTCACGACTTCCTATTGGTGTTAGCTTGGTGACAAAGTGACAAAACAAACTCGCAAGGGTGTGCTAGGGTCCAAACATATCTTAAATACTTAAGCAAAGAGATCAATCGACCTGTGAGGAAACCTGCACATAATCTACTCTTCAGGTACCTAAGGTCTGAGACAAAAAAAATACCAGAATAAATATAAGACCAAGCATGTAATAATTTAGTGTGTTCAAGATTTAGAATTTGATTTTGTGATAACACATACCTTAACATCATGCCTTCTTTCCCCGAAGGGAAGGGCAGAGGTGTACCTACCTATAGTATACCCACATTTCGTCAATTATGATTAAGTCCCATGTAATAGAGGGCGAGCCTATTGCCACCAACCCGGTACAAATCCAGACCCTGGACGGTTGATACTGAGAAATCCCAGATGGAAAAACTCATGCCTTATTTTGTGATAAGCAGCAGCGAGATGAGTGGACGATATTGTCGCCATCGCGGTGAAAACCTGGATGAAGCTGGCACAAGAGCGTGGGAATTAGCAGAAGAGAGAGGCCTTTGCCCAGCAATGGATGAACTCGGGCTGTAGATGATGATGAGCAGGCCCTAACGTTATCACGTTGAAACTCAAAAATACACATAGTTTGACAGCAACCAATAACGTGTTAGAATGACTAATCCAAACCACAGCTGCAAATACGCAATTCACGATGCTGCCCTTCCCAAGACTTTATGGAAAAATTCGATTCTACAATGCTAGTCATTTATTCACCTTGAAATGCGAAGGTAATAATTTTCAGTGCTTGTTTGTACATCGTGCCATTATAGGCAAAAAAAGGCAATTTTGCATATGGGGTGAATATTTAATGTCAATCGATACTGGCACATGTGGAAATCTAGAATGTCAATGAGAACGTGAAATATTAGCGATAAGTAAAAAAAAAAAAATTCAAACTATTTATTTCCACATGCATTCATAAGGTTTTTACATAAAAATAACGCTCAATCTTTTAGAGGAAAGATTATGTGCGTTATCGATTCAGATTTAGGTTAACTCGCTCACAGGTCGTTGTCTGGTGGACCCATACGTAGGCAACTCCTCCTTCCTCCCGTCCTATTCGAAACAGGAACCTCCCGAAACAGCCGTGTCCGGTGAGGACCTGTGTGAGGCGGAAGGTATTAATATGTGATCAAAACATTAAAGTTTAAATGTAACAATGTGCTGTGATCAGCTCAAACTACTTCAAATAAAAATAGCCTCTTATTAATTATAGGTACGTTACATATTTACAAAAATGAGAACGTGCCGGCTGCCATAACCTAATTAATTATAGCTATTACTTATATGCATAACATCTCTGCTGTGATTAAATTTCAGTATTTGGTCATACACTTCATGTAATATTAGCAATGCATAATATACGAATGATATAAAAGAATGTGATCAAACTTACCTACGACAAACACAACACGTGCACTCGTCTCACTCACTCATATCACTATAAAAACAAAATGACGGCAGCGTGGCATAGTAGTGCGACAAGGAACTAAATGAACGTAGCCCAAATAGAAACTAAACTAACGCCGCCTCGCCGTCCTGTTCACGTTTTTCGGTTTTAAACAAAACCGAAAAACCCGGTTTTGTTATCCTAAAAAACCCGGGTTTCAAATCAGTCGGTTATCCGGTTTTTACGGTTATCCGGGTATCCGGTTTGCATGCCCTAGTTCGAACCCAGGCAGACGCTTTACTTTTGTAAAAGATTTCATCTCACTGCTCTCAAAACGATGAAGGAAAACATCGTGAGGAAACCGAAACCGGAACCGGTTGGTTCTAGAACATATTCTAGAACCAAAAATTCGAAGACATGTGACCTTGTCCAACCCACCCTGTTCCCGGGGGGAGGGGGTGGTTTATTATTATAATTATAAACATTTATTTCAGACCAGGTCCATAAAACTTGTTAGTAACAATATTCTTATTCAAAAAACAAAACAAATTAAACTACGACATGAAGCCGCATCCATCTTCGCAGCATGGGAGACTCCCCACGATCTGCAAATACACCCAGTATAGAGTTGGAACTACCACGAACGCGAGTGAGTAGGGAAGCACATCTTTTCCTTATGACAGCGGCAAATCCATCAACCCGCGCCTTGCAACGCCATGGCAGCCCCAACAGTACCCTGAGTATGGCCCATTCTCTCTCACAGCGAGGAGGCCTGTGTCCCAGCAGTGGGAACATTTTATGCTAATTATAATTATGATAAACTGTACAAGTGAATTGGTCCCATGACCCATGATCCGCTTGTCATTTAGCCACAAGCCCATGAATATATTTTTCAGTACTTTTCTCGGGAGGTGACCCGGGACATTGTCACCGGGGTGTTGTTCACTCAGCGGGCGTACTGCGACCTACGCGTTCAATTTAATAATGCACTGAGAGTGCTGCTGCGGCTGCCGTGGTGTTGTAGTGCGTCAGGGATGTTTGTAGAAAACAATATTGATGGTTTTGCCGCCATCATTAGAAAGAGATGTGAATCCCTGATGTCACGTGTTCGCGGCAGCACCCACAGTGTTCTCAGTGTATTCTCAGATCGGTGTGATTCCCTAATGTAGCGAAGGTGGATGCAGCTCCACGCTAAATCTTAAGTTTTTAATAGTAATTGTATCTGTACTAACACTAGAAGATAAGCAAAATTGTTACTAACCCTATTCTCTTACTAACGTATTTGAGTACAAAAGATTTTTTTTTATTCTTAGTGAATGGAAGGAGAAAGTGGAAATTGAAGACCACGAAGAAGACGACACCATCAATTACAAGAAACGTGACGTATTCTACTTCAATCCTGAGCTGTCTGCACCTGGACTAACGGGGGAAGAAATTATCACTATGCCGCATGTTTTTATGATGGTACGAACAATATTTTACTGACTGAACAACAAACAAATGCACACAATAAACAAACACACACAACAAATCAGTCATATAAGTGCTGTACCTACATACTTTTCTTAATTTTTTTGTCTCTCTGGTATTATCGGCTATAATCTATAACATTGGTCTTGCATCTATTTCATTCAATCACTGACTCCCAAGTCACAGGCAATAAACCTAGTTTGGGAGCCAGGAGATAAATTAGTCTCACATCTCTGTACCAAATTATTGTACAATTATTTTGTCACCATGTTATAGATAATAAAGCATTATTATTATTATTATTATTATTATTTCCTTGCCACCCTGTGTACATAGTTGCTAGTTTTTTGTTGTAGTTCTAAATTGCTTCCTAATTGTTACATTGGTGTTATTTCTTCCATATCAGTATCACATTAACCCTTGATTTCGGATGTACCGACATTCTTATATTTGTCATTCCTTTATTTGTGTTTGTATATTTTTCCTATTTTTGTTTGTATTTTATTTTGTTTTCCTGTATATTTGTTGGTCTGGTGGTTGCAAGCGTTATTGCTGAGCATAAGGTCCTGGTTTCGAATCCCAGGCCAGGCAAAGTGTTATTGGGTTTTTCTATCTAGAATTTCTCAGTCTGCAGCAGCCTGGGGTCTGGATTTTTGCTCGTTTGATGGAAATAGGCTCGCCCCCTATTACATGGTACTTAAATATAACTGGCGAAATGTGGGTGCACTATGGGTACACCTCTGTGGGGAAAAAAAGCGCGATGTTATGTTAGCATTTAAATCAAATGATTTTATTTTCAGGGTATGGCATCAACAGTTCACAGAGACAAACCGGCCATGTTGAACGTGGTCGGGAAAGCAATGAACGGAATATTCGACAGCCCTCCCGACGTCTTCATGAGGGTCAAAGCCTTAGACATTTTGTTCAGGGGCCTCATGATCAACTGCGCGAGGACTGAGTTCGCTCCGAAAGCCACTTGCACTGCATTGAAGAAGGAAGTCGTCAACGGACTGGTTTTGGAAGCTAATAATCAGTTCCGATTCTCGATTTTTGGAACGGTAATTATTTTAAAGCTATCTTGTTTTATTTATTTTATAATCTCTCGTCTATAAATCCTACTTCCTATCCTACTAATATAAATGTAAAAGTTTGCATGTTTAGATGTTTGGATCTTTTTTACTCAATCACGTAAAAACGGCTGAATGGATTTGGATGAAATTTGGCACACAGATTATAACCTGGATTAACACATAGGATACCTTTTATCACGGTAGTATGTTCCCGTGGGATAATTTTCAACCTCCACGCGGGCCGAAGCCGCTGGAAAAGCTATTATTACATAAAAATTTGCAAGCTCATTTTGATCAATTTCATTTACACCTAACTTGTAAGTTGAAACTTTCTAAACTTGTCTCGTACCAATGACAAAAAGTTTATTGTTAAGGGAGATAATAATGAGTTTATGCAGCTGATAGAAATTAACTCCAACCTTGTATGAAGCCTCCCGGTCAACTGTAAAAAAAAATTGTATTCCCCTTTTTTTAACCCCCGATGCAAAAACAGGGGTGTCATAAGTTTGACCGCTATGTGTGTGTGTCTGTCTGTGTCGATCTGTAGCACCGTACCTCTTAAGTGGGTGAACCGATTTCATTGCGGTTTTTTTTAAATTTAAAACTAGGTTTTCTAGCAGTAGTTCTTAGACATGTTTTATCAAAATCTTTTGAGCCGTTTGAAGATTATGAGCTCTTTTCTGGTTGATGAAGTGATTTGAGCATCTTCCACGGGTCTGATTGAGTTGAAATTTGGTATTCTATTACTTCAATGATATTAGACGAAGAAAGTAACCTTGAACTGATGCTGGGGCATCACCTGGAATTTCCAGGATACCCAAGTTACTCACCAAGAAACAGCAGAAGTATCGTGTTTGGGCTCATTGAAGAGATCTGCCGATGTATTCTGTAAAAATCTCACCGTAAGAATTGCCGTGAAGTGACCTTGATCTTAGCTGTCAATACATCTGATGCAAGGGATTAATACTAATGACAGCTCACTTCACCCAAGTTATCACGGTGAGATGTTTACAGAATAGCACTGCAGATCTGAATAGTGATCAGGACGACGAATGAGGATAAATTAATAACAAACTTCACTGAGGGAAACATACAGAAACATTTAGCAGATTTAAGCGTGACATGTGTAAATCGTAGCGTGTTTACTATTACTATATTAAGTGTAAAAAGCAGGAAATTAAAATTTAATTTCAAAAAGCCCCGACCCTAACAAAAACCTCCAAAAAGTAAAAAAATATATTTATTGTCCTTTTAAGTTGTAGGTAATATTTAGATCAAAGCCACAAAACACAGAGAGCACAGAAGTCAATCACATGTATGTACTTCACTTTTCAAACCTACGCTCGGCGGTCGCGCTAGGGTTGTCAACTTTAGCTAATGTACAAAAAAAAACTATCGTGGTAGTGGCACTCGTATCTAGGTGTTTGATTTGTTGTTCAGAATGAGACTACTTCAATCCCACAGTATCTATAGCCCGCATAGCAAAAAACTTATTCTACAATATTAAAACAAAACAATAAATATAGTATTACTATACAAAAAGTTTACAGAACAAAAAAATGTCAATTTTAGATGTCAATTTTCACTATCGAAAATCCCTAATAACTACTAAACGGATTACCATATTATACACAATTTATTTTGCCCTATCCGTTTTAGACCTAAACCTATCAAATGGCACTAAAAACAACACAATATCTACACAAACAAAATTTGGTGGCGTGAATTTACCTTACAAAAAAGTTACTTCGTTTATACTGATTCAAAATTGGAAACTATTATAGGTATAAATCGACCTTAATAGCTACCTTACAACATATTCTTGCCATGATCACAAATAATTATGATCAGCGGCGGGCGGTTACGCAGGCGGCGCCGGCGCGGCGGCGGCGTGGCACGGCCGTCTCGCCGAGCAGTTCTATCTTAACTATTTATAACTAGCTTCCGCCCGCGGCTTCACCCGCGTGGAAGTCGGAAATTATCCCGTGGGAACATATTACCGGGGTAAAAAGTATTATATGTGTTAATCTAGATTATAATCTATCTGTTTGCCAAATTTCATCCAAATCCATTCAGTAGTTTTTACGTGAAAGAGTAACAAACATCCTTCCATACTCACAAACTTTCACTTTTATAATATTATATATAGTTGGATGAGAACGATGAGCCTACTTTTTTAGTTTATAGGTACTACAATAAATACCTAATATTCATTGTAAAAACATTACAAGACCGCAAAGTCATGTTCGCTTACTTACAACTAACTATTCTGTGTTACGTTAAAACGAACCATCGAAACACAAGCAAGTACTTACCTCTCTGAAGCAACTGGTAGCTTAAAAACGACAATTCACAGTTTAATGTTGAATTTAAACAACCGTCCGCTGAACAGTTATAACAACTTCTTTTTGTTCCTCCATTTGGCACTTCACAGACGCGTGTCTCAGGGGATGGCACGCGCGCTTGTACTGTTCCCAACCTGTCCGAGATATCGTATCCGTGAGCGGTGGCAGCGGCTATGTGTGCGTTGCTGCGCGCGCTTTGTGTGTAGATTGACTTCTGTACTCTCTGTATTTTGTGTCAAAGCACTGTCACGTCGGGGAACGGTCAATTAAAACGCCAAGCAGACGATGCCCAGTAATAATAAATGTAACTATGCTATTGTACAAATAATAACATTTTCATTAATCGTCCCCCGACGTGACAAAGCTTTGATCAGAATATTACTTACAACTTAAAAGGCAATAAATATGTTTTTTTTTTACTTTTTGGAGGTTTACATTTTTGATTGAAAGTTTTTTGAGAACTGTGGTAGCCTAGCGATATCGGGCGTGACTTACGAGGACCGATAGGCGCTTTACTGTGTGTCAATTATTTCATCACCACTGCTCTCAAAACGGTGAAGGAAAATATCGTGAGGAAACGGCATGTCCTAGACCGAAAAATTCGAAGACATGTGACATCTACCAACCCGCATCGCGCGGTGGATTACGACCTACTCCCTCTCACAGAGAGGAGGCCTGTGTCCCAGCGAGGATATTATAGGCTGATCCTCTTTTTTATTATATTAGAACAAGAATGAACGATTAAAATAAAGTAAGTAGTAACTTTTAGAAAAAACGGTACCTAACTGGTATTAAATCTCAATTCACAGCGAAACAACACGATAGATCCTCATGTGATCACAGTAAAGCGAGGTATCAAGAACGTCATGGATGTTGGCCAAGTGGTGGCTATCGATGGCAAGCCGGAGCAGACGATATGGAAGGACGCTTGCAATGAGTACCAGGGAACTGACGGCACGGTGTTCCCGCCGTTCGTGAAGGAAACTGATCGACTGGAGTCTTTCTCTACTGATCTATGCAGGTAAGGTTCCAGAAGAATCAAACAAAATACAGTCTGTAACAGAAATAAATAAAAAAGCAGTAGTTTTGTAACTATCTTCGAAGGTTGGTACTAAAAAGTATTTTACTGTTTACCAAAAGAGATAACTGACCACGGTCGTCAAATTAAATTTTATTCTTTATTAGAAAACAAACAGTTCATTTATCAAATTAAATTGTATTTGTAAACATCCTTCGGTTTCTTACTAAACTTCAACTACATTCGACGAACCTGGTTAGTTATCTTTTTTGGTGACTGTATATAAATAATAAAATATACAACAAAATATCAAATAGAAACACCGGATAGAGTACACATTAGTGACACATTAGTGGATACCTACATGAAGAATTAAAATTCCCAATTATTCAGAGCAATGCGGTTTAACGCCTACTATAAAAGAATAGCATTAAAACTACTCCGTACATTTAGCATTAGCTTTTCAGACAGTATTATTTTAAGATAAAATCTTAGAATTAATTTCACAATATAAATATCATCATCATCATCATCATCATCATCATCATATCAGCCGAGAGACGTCTACTGCTGGACATAAGCCTCCCCAAAAGGGGGGGATAGTAATATAAATAAATATGACAGTAATTAGAATTAAATTATATGAAGCATTAATCAATTTATTTCAAGAGTTTGAAGAAAACTCATCTGCGTATCTACTCTCATTCAAATATTTAATTAGACGAATTAAGTTCATTATTTTTTCTACGGCCACATTTTGAACTAAACGATATTTGTATAAGGAAATAAGAACAGAGTTTGCCATCCATTTCTAAAATACGAGATTTCTAAATATTCAGAAGTGGAAATAAATTTCTCTACCTTGGTCCTTTCCTACGCACAATTAAATAAATGGTCCTTTAGTCCTTCGGGACGATTATCCTACCTTAACGAACAGAGGTTCGTTTTTATTTTTTGAAACGGAACATTCGATATTCTCTATTTTACTTATCTTAGGGATTACCTTTAGCTTATTCCAATCCCGTGTACCTAAATGATGAATAAAATTTAAATCTACCATTAACTGATCAGAGAGATCCGGTGTGAATGTGTGCGTAAATTAAAATCTTGAAGATTACCCATATTTTGTATGCCATAGTTCTTACGCTTAACAATAGGAGTGACAATTTAACTGTGGTGTATAAACCTAAGTTTATCATAGACATTAATTACTAACTTCAGTAAATACCAAATGATATATTTTTTGTTTTTTTCGCTCATAAAGTACAACAAGAACATAATCTTTAAATTACAATTATTTATAAAGATCGGTTATACGGCAGCACAAAATAGATGATCTACCAACTCCCGGTAAAAAAAACAACCGGCTTCCAGAAAACACTACAAAGTGAAAAATAACTTTAATTTCGGAAGTCAGTGTCTTTGGATATGTATTTTTAACACCCGACGCAAAAACGATGGGTTGTTAAAAATGTTATCCTTTCTACAATAGTATAGTTACATTCATTATTGCGGGGGTATCGTCTGTTTGGCATTTTCATTGACAGTCCCCCGACGTGAGAATGCTTTGATAAAAATTTTACCTGCAACTTAAAAGGCCAATAAATATTATTTTTTACTTTTTTGAGTTTTTGTTTCGGTCGGGAGTTTAAAAAAATTGTAATTTAACTTTTACAGTTTTTTGTCACTGAGTTCCGAAATTAAAGTTATTTTTCACTTTTTAGTTATGGTACCTCCTACCCCACACCAATTCGTATACCACTACTTTTTATATAAACAAGAGTGACAGGAAGCAGCAGCATATATCATCGAGGTACATAAAGCGAATTAAAAACGTAGTATCGAGGCTAACGCAAAA
This sequence comes from Polymixis lichenea, assembly GCA_949091785.1. Classification (NCBI taxonomy): domain Eukaryota; kingdom Metazoa; phylum Arthropoda; class Insecta; order Lepidoptera; family Noctuidae; genus Polymixis; species Polymixis lichenea. The sequence continues at coordinate 18,426,656 of OX420943.1, read as the reverse complement.
ACTACCGCACAAAAGTTAATAAAAATTATATGGAAGCAACCTTATAGCACCTTATCCATTTAAAAAAAATATTTTCTAAATCCATTAACAATTGATAGAGATATCGCGTAACAAACACAAAAAAAATGTTCGTTACGTGTGAAATAAAAAAAGGTGAAAACTTACCCGGAACATTCGAAAATGCGGGAAAAACGAGTGCTTTTATAACCTGGATTAACACATAGGATACTTTTATTCCGGTAGTACTTTCTCAGGGTGATCGTTTTCGACCTCCATGCGGGTGAAGCCGCTAGCAAAAGCCATGTGAGCGCGTGAAGCGTGAGGACGTACAATCACGTTACACACTCCGACACAAATCGAGATTAACTATTCCACATTATCGGCTAAAAATACATTCTACAAGCCCCTATAGAATGTCCATAAAAATCTATAACAATATAGGTACCAGAAATAATAAAAAAGAATATAAAATAAACGTATAAAGAAACTAAAGCAATTTTTAATTTTAAAAAAATGCTATTATAGTATAAACGAATTTTTAAGCGATAAATTATAAAGAATCTTATGTCTTAATCAGTTATCCACAAGTAATTTTGTTTAATTTACACATAAAATGATATAATTACAGTATAAATTATAAAATAATTACAATTGATTTTTTATAAATGACATACGACAATAAAAAGAAAATAAAAAACTACATATAAGTTACATTGCCCTCAATAGCGTTTCGACAAATAACTTAAACTAACAATATAGCCATGGTTAATTCCTTAAAACTAAATATAATAACAATAAAATAATAAAATTAGCTTTAGATTGATATAATTATTTAAAAATAATAGTTATAATGTATAATTATATCGATAAATTAGAATTAACAAAATAAAATAAAATTATAATTTAAATCATTTAACATGTAAATTCAAAAATCTCTCTTCTCAGTAAAATTACGGTTCTTCTACAGCATATAGCTTGTAGGTATAAAGAACCCCAAATTGTGGTATTATTGGATTTAGTTTAGATGTAAGTTTAGCTACTTATTTAAAGCTCTCTCTCCTACTATTTTTTGCTGTGCCCGACAGGGTCCATAATGATCACTATTTTTTAATTTACCACCTCAGTGCACATTGTGGAATGCAAATAAAATTTGAGTATTGAGTATTGAGTATATGTTATAAATATGACGGCATTAAATTTGCTTCATTGAATCAGATGAGCCAAATGCTCCTTTATTCGGCTGCCTGGATGCCAAGGATGGTCAGCCAAATTTACGCTCCGACCTCGGAAAAAATCCGCTGAGCTTGCTGTTGTGCGATAGTATAGCCTATTACTAGAAGGTAATGTTAATCTATGCCACAATTCCAGGTCCTTTAAACCATGGTTCCAGAAGAAGACTTCATACCGAGGCATTAAGACCAACCGCTACATAGCAAACATCGGAAACTTCGCTGAGGACCCAGAACTTCAGTGTTTTTGTCCTGAGCCTAGCCAATGCCCTCCTAAAGGCCTTATGGATCTGGCACCTTGCATAAAAGCTCCTATGTACGCCTCTATGCCTCATTTCTTGGATAGTGACCCTGCTTTGCTGAATAATGTGAAAGGATTAAATCCTGATATCAATCAACATGGGATTGAGCTTGATTTTGAACCGGTTAGTGTTTTGTTGACATTATATACCTACAATTTTAATTTCAACTCTTTATTAGTGGTTGTAATGGCACTGGTGTCATTTGGTTTAACTAGGTTTTTACATTTTAAAAAAAAATGCAAAGAGACATTATTGTTTTCAGACACGCGTACGAAGTCGCGGGCACAGCTAGTACTAAATATGTGGGTTAATTAATTTAAAAGGGTAATTGCTACAATGATTTCAACAGATTACCCCTTAATTAGTAGACCCCTTCTCAAACTATAAACGTGTATTTTAGGTACAAAGCTTTTTCAATTTATAAGTCTTTTAACGTGCCTAATATTTATTTAATCTGCTAATTGTTTTAATAAAATAATTATTAGCAGCTTTGTCTGAATATCGCTGCTGGCCATTTAGGGTTTTATTACTTAATTATACTTAAGTAGGTTAATTAAATTTATCAAAATTTAAGAAACTAGGTAAATTTAATAACGTTTTATTGTGAATGTAAAGAGGTAAATGAATAAAGAAAATCTGCCTAAGTTGAGATTCAGAGAGTGTAAATGTGGTGTTCTATTCTTAACTTTCACTCCTCTTAATAAGTACCTAGTACTTATTGACAGACCTGCACTGTCCTCCCATACCAATTATCATTGTAAAATCCATTTATTTTCAAAAGAGTAACCGCGGAGATTCTTTCCGGCTCTTCTCCATAGGAAGCGACAAATTGGAAACGTGCAGGTTTATGTGAAATAAAACATTTTGATTCTGATTTGATGTGCTGTCCCACAAACAATGGGGCACTTTAATATCGTGTCCAGCATGACCTGTTGTCTGCACGCTACACGAGCTGATGAACGCTACTGAAGGTGGCAGCTCTTAGACAAATTCTGGGCTGGCTGCATGTTCCTATCAACATGCTAAGAAGAAGAAGAATTAATACAACACACACACATACACATACAATTATGTGAAAATGTGGGTGTGCCTACGTAGGTACATCTCAACTCTTTGGGGAAAACAGTAGCCGTCGTGTTCTGATATGTTTGTAGAGTGGAATGAAAATCAGTAATGGTATCATCGTAGGTATAATTTTATATCTCTCCACTCGTGAGGGAAGAGAGAGTACACCTGTATCTACGCATACACTCGTGCACTGTTATATCTCCCGCATCGATGGGTAGTCTCAGCTGAAATTGGCAGCCATGGCCGAAATTTAATCTGGAGGAGTATTCATTAATTATTATAATGGTTTCAGATATCTGGAACCCCGATGGTGGCAAAACAAAGGATTCAATTTAATCTCCAGCTGCTAAAAACCGACAAAATAGACCTTTTCAAAGATCTGTCCGGAGATATTGTACCCGTGTTCTGGATCGAAGAGGTAAGGACTTCAATTATTAGCATATTTAAAAAAGGCGACGCAGACTTTTTTTTTTTTAGTCTGTTTGCTGCCTTATGTCTAGTATACACTGTACCAGACATAGACACCGCTCACGGACACGATATCTCGGACGGGTTGGGACCAGTGCGAGCGCGAGTGCCACCATCCCCTGAGACACGCGTCTGTGAAGTGCAAAAATGGAGCAACAAAAAAGTTATTATTTATAACTGTTCAGTGGATGGTTGTTTACATTTTAGTCGTCTTACAAAGGTGGTCCACTCTTGGTATCCAACATAGAATACCTATAGGCGCGACTAAAAAACTGTTACCATTAAATTAAGATAATAATGTACTAAGAAAAATAAACAATGCTTTAAAATTGTGAAACACCCTCCTTGTTAATAATATTTTCGTATCAAACGGTAGAACATTTCTACCTACCTACCATAATTCCATTACTTTTCATCATTCATTCCATCTCAATAACAAGGTGTTCGAAACTACATCATGCGTCTTAGTAAATGTCAATTTTTTAAAATTATTATTCAAATGTCCAAAAATAACTTCCTTTTTTAAAAATAATTAGTAGTTATTGGACACATGAAGTGGGCTGCCGTTGTAAGACGACTAAAATGTCACAGTGTATAGTATATTAATAGGTAATACATTCATTAAACTGACATTGTCAGCTGTTTCGTCGTAACACAAAATGAAAAATTCTGTTCTATTATTCTAAATTATTTGGTTGAGTAGGCCATTTAGCAGTGGGTGGAACAAGGCTGCCCATTTTTTCTCAGTTAATGATAATAATGAGCTGTGGGCCAAAATAAACACTACGTTGAGCCCTGACACAGCCAGAACGTGTCGCGGCAGACCCCGTAGAAGGCGGCGCCGGCGGCGGCGGGACGAGCAGGAGAAAACACACTACTAGTGGTTTCTTTTAGCCCAAAATCGAAAGAGCAGGAAGTCATGGGGAGTGGTTTTTTCCCAGCAGTGGAATGATGCAGGCTAACAGTAACAGTAATGGTTCGCATCATATTTACAGCATCGAGAGCAATTAGTGGAATTAGAATTTTTTAACCAAAAAACGAGCGAAATAGAATTGTTCCGATCCGAAAACATGCCAATCACCGCTTCAATCCCACAGGGCAGTGTAATAGGCTGTTTCCTATTCTTAGTATACATCAATGACCTCCCGAAGCACATCAGTGAACCTTGTGTTTTGTTTGCGGATGACATATCCATTCTTGCCTCATGTGACACTAATATCAACCTTAACGACCAACTAAATTCAATACTTGACGCTACAACACATTGGATGACGGAACATAACCTAGAAATTAACTTTAACAAGACAAAAATAATGACATACCACCCACAACAAAAAAAACCTATAACAGTAAGCTTCAGTTATGAAAATTATAAGTTAGAAGTTGTAAATAATTTCACCCTATTGGGCCTAGACATAGACACACACATCAATTGGAAGTCGCATATCCAAAAATTAAAAGCAAAGTTATCAAAATTCTCTTACGCCCTACGGGAAATAAAAAAGACCACAGACATTAATACTGCGTTAGTAACATATTATGCATATGCCTATGCATGGCTTAAATACGGTGTCATATTATGGGGAAATAGTACAGACGCACCTACACTATTCACCCTTCAAAAAAAACTTGTTAGAATTTTAGTAAATATTGAACAAACTGATAGCTGTAAACCTCACTTCCAAGAATTGAAAATTTTAGCCCTACCAGGCATCTACATTTTTGAACTCTGTAAATTTGTACGTAGATACCCAGAATTCTACACAAAAAGAGAAGATCTACAAACCAAATTTACTTTAAGGCATAAAAATAGATTAAATATACCTACATCCCGATTAAAAATGCACTCTACAAGTACCTATGTCATGTCGATAAAAATGTATAATAAGTTACCAGAAAAAATAAGAAATATAAATAAATCCAACATATTTATTAATAAACTAAAGCTATTTCTGTTGGACAAGAGTTATTATAATATAAATGAATACTTCAATGATAAACCATAATTGGAATAAATGTTTTCTGTTTTAAGTTATATTTCTTTAACTATATAGTTGTATTTCGAGAAGATTATTTAATTGATGATTATAAGACTACTAAATATGGGTACAACAAGTTATTTATAAAATATAAATTGTCTCAAATTGTGATACACGTGAAACCAAATATCAGTAATAATTAATTTGTAATTTAAAAAAAAATGATCTCTTATTAAATACATTTTTGTGATAATTACCTAAATATAACTTTAATTAAATTGTAAATGTTTAAATAAAATAGCTTTCCATTTATTATTTATGTTATTAAATTGTTATCCAAATTGAATTAAAATTTTAATTTTTAAATCTTAGTTGCTAAGTTTATTGTTAAGAAATAGTTATCAATTAATAATACATTTTGCTGTGCCCTAACAGGGTCTACAACGGCTCTTAGCTCTAAGCCTTTTGTTAACATCTTTGTTTTTACCTTGTGGAACGCAATTAAATGAATATGAATATGAATATGTAATTTTCTCAATTGCCTCAATGCCTTTTCTTTTGTATTATTCGTGGAGTTCTTAAGCAATTCTGCACTGCATGTCTACAATCCCCGAAATATCGGTCCGAAGTGACAATAGTGCTATTTGTATGAGGTGTTGCGCACTAGATACGGAGATACTAGATTCGGATCGGATGCAGTACAGAACCACTTTCAGTTGAGCTACACGATTACTGAAAAATGGTTGCACTGACTGGACACGACAACTTAAATCGGTGTTGGTGGAGACCCACACAGGTCTTCAGAAGACCATCTTAGACATTAATCTGCCTAGTCCTCACATAGCCTGACCAAGATTATATCTGGAGTTTCAAAAGACCTCTGTTTTTTTTTCGTCTTTCTTCTCAGAGTCGGATTATAAATATCAAACACATCTATAACACAAAGTACAGAGAGATCAGAAGTCAATCTACATACAAAGTGCGCTCGAGCAACGCATACATACATAGACACCGCTCACGGACACGATATCTCGGACTGGTTGGGACCAGTGCAAGCGCGAGTGCCGCCATCCCCTGAGACACGCGTTTATGAAGTGCAAAAATGTAGCACCAAAAAAAGTTACTATTTGTAACTGTTCAGTGGACGGTTGTTTAAATTCAACATTAAACTGTAAATTGTCGTTTTTTAAGCTACCAGTTGTTTCAGAGAGGTAAGTACTTACGTATTTGCTTTTCTTTCGATTGGTCGTTTTAACGTAACACAGAATAGTTAGTTGTAGGTAAGCGTATATGACTTTATATTAGGTATTTATTGTACTACCTATAACCTAAAAAATACGTTCATCTTCCCTAGACAGTTAAGATAGAACTGCTCGGCGAGCCGACCGGGCCGCCCGCTTAACCGCCCGCCGCTGATCATAATTATTAGAGTTGATATTATTTGTGATCATGACAAAAATATGTTATAAGGTGGCTATTAAGCTCGATTTACACCTATAATATAATTGTATATATCTTCCTGTTTCATTCTCAACAATAAATCAAACACCTAGAAACGAGTGCCACTACCACGATAGTTTTTTGTGCACAGGTAAGCCAAATTTGGCAACCTTAGCGCGACCGCCAAGCGTAGGTATGAAAAGTGAAGTACATACATGTGATTGACTTCTGTACTCTCTGTATTTTGTGTCTATAATCTTAAAACATGACTATTGTTTGGATAGAAATAAATATCAGTGATCATAAATTTGTTGTGCACCAAATAAACTTAAGGCTATTTATTGTATCTTTTTGTTCTATTGGAACAAGAAAAAGACGGAAAATAAATAAGAGCTGTCAAATTTAGTTGAACTAAGATTTTCTTCGACGCAACTAAATTCAAGGCAATCGATCGACACGTAATTTAGTTTGACAGTTCTAAAGCGTCACTTGTCTTTTTCTTTCACGGTCTGTCAGTAAGAGATAGCAATACTCTAATTTAGTTTAGGTGGTGAACAAAAGATTCGGCACCAGTACCATATTGTATTACATTTGAGGACCTGGTGCAGGCCGCAGGAGTCCGTTGGGTGCGAAAAGCACAGAACAGAGGCCTATGTCTAGAAGTGGACGTTTGATGATGATAATTATTTCATAAATTGAATACGAGGCCTTTGGATACTTTGTTTGTCTATTTTATATCTATTATTTTATAATGTGCGTTTTTTTTTGTGCAGAATAAACAATTTGCCTATCTTTTTCTTTTTTTCTTGTCCTTCAGGGTCTAGCTCTAAACAAGACATTTGTGAAAATGCTCAAACATCAGCTGTTCATTCCCAAACGTGTGGTTGGTGTGCTGCGTTGGTGGATGGTGTCATTTGGAACCCTTGGGGCCGTCATTGGCATTGTATTTCACTTCAGAGGTAAGTATATGTATAAAGCTTTTTATAACTGTGGCATACATTTGGTGATGATAGATTTAATACCTTTGCTACAGACGGGTTGGGACCTTCTGTGAGCGCGACGAGCGACACGTTTTGGTCTATGGCCATGCTCCACGTCCTACCCAAACAGATTTGCCGCGCGAATACGCGATCATCACGCTCTTAACTCACTCATTTGTTTGAAAAACCAAAAGACGCGCCTTCTGTCAGTTATGCCACGATCGCTTTGGTTAAGACACAGCCTAAGACTAGAAAACCAATTTCCAACGCCATATAAAACCTTATTCTGTTCTCTATAGATCACATAATGCGTCTTGCAGTTTCTGGAGACACGAAGGTGTCAAAAGTGACACCCGACCCGGAGACTGCTGAGCAGAAGGACATCAGTGTCATCGGCCCGGTGCAGGAGCCAGCCAAGATCAACATATAATCGACCTTCGGACGGCTCCTGAGGTTGGCGATCGTCTGGAGCCGTCGGTATGGGCTGGGGCAGAGGCAGATATGGATTCAAACTTTTAGATATCTTGTTAGGCAAAGAAGGGCTTAAATGGTTTAATAGTTGATGAAGACGCTTAAGGCCCCCGCCATGAGGCGCCACGTAACAGCACGAAGCAACTCTAGTATGACAATTTCTTTGATAACTTCATGGAAATTGTTCTACAAAGTCGAGTCGCGCTGTCGCATATTACTCACACGATTCAATTCGATTCACGATTACTCGTAATTGCTTTACAACTTTTCACAACAATTCAATTTTGTTATGCAATTGGAGTGTTGGGATAGAATCGCCTACTTTAGTGATATAACTTATTTTCTTAATGACAGCTTTATTATATATAATTCCTGTCGCACCTACTAATATTATTTTGTATTCCTTCATAGTTTTTAGAATTCTAGTCAAAAAAGCAAAGAAAAGAAAAAGCAAAGGCAAAGTTAAGAATACCTACGTCAAAGATACCTATCATTATGCAGAGTACACACACACACACAGACACAGAGTACAGAGAGAGAGTAGTATATACAGAGTAGCAGGGACTTCGATGCGCAAACTGAAAACATGAATCCTTTTAAAACTATGTTCGCATTTGGATTTGTTTTCATTTGTCTGCTCATTAGTTTAGAAGCTCATTGATAAAGTTGACTGAGTTTTTGTTTTTTTTTTTTTAATTATTATTATTGTTTAAAAATAAGTCATTGTTTTTTTTTTCTATTTCTTTAAGAATTTTCTATAGATTTACCTTTCAAGTTTCACTGGTGTTTTAGTTTAGAAGCTGATTGATAAAGGTAGTTAGTGACTCGGATGTATTGTGTTTTTTTTTCTTTAATATTGTTTAAAGTAATTTTCTTTACATTTTAACTTTTAAGTTTAACTCTTATGCAAATAGCTCCGTATCAATTCTGTAAATTTTAAGTTGTGGTGTACGTCGTGATCTTCACGTATGTAATCTCTTTTCTCTTTTTCTTTGTCACTACCAGTGTATTAATATGTTTGTGTAACTATTTGTTTTCACGTCTGTTCTGTATAAATATGAATTCAGTACATGATAGTACCCTAGTGTACAAAAGTTTTCGTCATTTATTTGAAAAAAATGAAGTGCAATACCGACACGGTCAAAATGCAAGCAGTTTTTTTACCGACTAAAAAATACAACGCAGGGGGTTCGGAATGATGTACTGAATCTAAAGTAATAGGTTGTGCGTCCATGTCCCTGCCGAGTGTCAGATGTATTCAAAAGGATCACGTTGATCTACAATATTCAATAGTAAAATTCCGGAATGATCAAACGACTTATGTCACCGTATACGTAGTACCAGTACCGTGGACGTAGTTAGGTAGTTCTGGTTAAAGACATTTATTTATTTCTCATAAAGAAATTTACATTTCACTTGCATGAGAACAGATTTAAGATTTAAGTAAAAACTAATCAGTGTCCTTCGACACTCGGACCCACAATTAATCTACTTAATGTATTAATTACATATTATCAGTGTACATTATTACTACAAATTATTTTGGTTTGAAGGTACTCCCACAAATTTAAGTTATGGCACTATGCGAAACTACCCTGCTTTGAGATAAAGAATGCGGTCCCACTGTCACAATGTAGATAAGTCAGTCAGTTGTACAACATTTGTTTACAGCTAGTTACTATTTATATACACTTGGCTTACTCTCTGCTTTTTAGATTTTTTGATAGACTTATGATTACCTGATTAGAATAGATAATAATTTAGATTAAGATTTCACAATGTCGTAGTCATTTTTATTTGCAGCAGAAATAATAAATTGTATTATCTAGAATTTTTGTTTTTTTTCGGCAGACTTCATTAGTCACCTCGTGCTACCTCGTTTAGTTTGCATTACACAAGTAGCATGAATTGTTCTTACCGTCCATAGATACGGATTCCTATACTTTTATGGGTATTACAGGTGAAATACTAGTATAGGTACCTACCCAGCATTCTTGTTTAGACCGTCTAGAACCTTAATTATGTCGACAACAGTCAACTGATCCTATTGAAATCCACTACTAGACAGGAAATATCCCGGGTTGCCCCACAACACGCTCTCCTCCCCCTTCCGCATCCAGTCTGTCCCAGCCAACCTCTTAACCTCGTCGGTCCATTAGTAATGTGGATGATAAAAAAACACAAAGAAATAATTTCAAATTGCAAATTTTTTAATTAAAATAAGTCATAAGTTACACCGATGAGCAAATATTTATAAGTGCTTACACGAAATAAAGTTTTAAGTACAATCTTACTCTATGTTCATATTTACAATCCCTACACGAAACAGCTTAATATTAATGGTAACTACGAATGGTAACTTCACAACGTTGGAATATTTTAGAAAAACAGTTGAAAATAATAGTCGGATCTTTTGAAGATATTTGATCTGCCAATTACTTGAATAAAATCCACAAAGACAAAAGAAAAGCTAAATATCAGAAAACATCTCTAATGTTTCAAATATTAATATTTTCTTCACAGATATTAAATTACTTGCCTCGACAGAATCTGTTACAGATATTATTACAATTTTAACCTATAAATTTATAATATTTCATACTTTGTGTACTTCAAAATTTTCTAGCTTCCAATATCATTAAAAAACGCTTATCATCCTTAATTAATATATTTTAATCTTTGTCTTTCCACCCAAAAACTTCTAATTGGGAACCAAGACTAACTTTAATATCACCGGTATATGTACATTATTATATTAAACAATGTGAGACACATTCACATTTATTTCAATCCTCACAAAATCACAAAAGAATATCTTAAAATAAATTCAAAGTCGGGTCAAACCCATTCTTATTAAAAACAATCTCAATTATTGTCCTTCTTTCTTTCCTTTCAGTACATCAAAAAAGAAGGCCTATCAAAATAATTACCGTCAACTACATCTTTACTGTCCATGAGCAAGATTTCTGATGAAAAAAATTAATGAAATATCTCTCAATTACTAAAAATCTAAAATTTTCAACTTTTCTATCGCTTTGATATTAAATGGCGGCAACGATGTTTAGTAATTGAGATATATTTCATTACAATACTCATGAGTAAAGTGCTCATAGAAAGCAAAGATGCTATAGTTGATAGTACATTTGTCACTTACAATTTCTTCTTCGCTACCGTAGCTTGCCTTAGAAACTTCGTCGACGTCAACAAATCGTTTGACTTCCCCAAAAGCTTGTGCATTTGCTTCTTCTGCACATAATTTACTAATCTATTAAAACCTAATCTTAAAGCGTATGATACAAGTGCGTATAGAGATACAAGCACTGAAATAATAAGAAGAAAAACGTCTAGTGAGTAGTATTGGAAGAAAGACATGTCTTTAGCCGGAGACTGTAAGTGGTAAGCTCCTTTATGTCTAATTACGTATTCAGTCCAATAGATAGCTCTTTCTAATGGAGTTTCCTTTTGATCTCTTAACAAAACTTGCCTTTTCTTAACTTCTATTTTGTATGTCGGCTCTGTGATGACTTCTAGGATGGCTTTGTACAATTTCTCGGGTGTGAGATGTTGGAGGTCCAGTTTCTTGGCGTAGCCATCGATCTCAGCTTTGGCGGCGTTGGCGTCGTGGTCACAGAAGATGGGGATTGTGACGATGGGCACGCCGTGGTAGACTGTCTCGAACATGCTGAGAAGACCACCATGTGTCACGAATGCTTTGATTTTGGAATGACCTGCAATAGAAGAAGATAACGATGATGATAATAATAGGTAACAGCATGGAATATACTCCCGGAAGATGTGAAGGCTCCCACACTAAACTGCTTCAAGAATGGAATAGACTGATTAAATATCTCCAAGCTTTTTGGTACATACGCATTAGCTAATTTGCAGCTAGTGTATCTATCCAAATATTAATCATGTACATGTGCTCAAAGTACTGTACTATCCTTGTTGAAAAAAAAAACTTGAGAATTACCTATTAAAGATTTGTAGAAATGTTTAGCCTAGTAATTTGCAAGAAAACTAAATTATAGCTCAGTAAAGCAAATCCGACACACAAATCCCGCAACACTGTCAAATTAATACCCTTCTCGAAAATAGGCCCAGACAGAACCTCTTTTAGAGGAGCCTTGTTTTATTTCTAACATAGTAACCATCTTGGGAGGGTTCTAGAACTATTACATAGTTATGCACAAACACAAAACTTTCAGAAAGCGGAGTTCGGTTTGTTCTGACTTGAATTTTAGGTTGGCACGTGGCATAACACAGCTAAACTTGAGGATATTATTTTGGTTATATATTATTATATATGGGGATAAGTTTTTGTCGCCTCTTGTGGCTTACAATATACAAGGTGTAGCAGTATAACCGCAAGTCCTGAAAGAAGTTTGTTCAGAATTGACTACTGAATCGATTTCAGTAACTTTTACTTTGATTTGCTATACCTACCGCCAATTGAGCCAAAATTCAACCTTATATCAAAGCAATAAGACTCAATTTTAAATGCATGACCACCAATAACATGCATAATATAACCGCAAGTCCTGAAAGTAGTTTGTTCAGAATTGACTACTGAATCGATTTCAGTAACTTTTACTTTGATTTGCTATATATACCTACCGCCGATTGAGCCATAATTCAACCTTATATCAAAACAATAAGACTCAATTTTAAATGCATGACCACCAATAACATGCATAACCGTGACCCGAGCATTACTATGCTAGGCTAGAGTCAACATGATTTTCTTAATAATAACAGCTTTTAAAAAAAATGTTTTGGCAAGTGTATAATGGTTTTAACTCGGTACTCTAATCGGATTGTATGATGTCGTTAACCGAAGTTAACCGTGGTGGAATAAAATGTTAATTATTAACCGCTCCTAGTAAATTTCTCTCCCGAAAACTGTAAAAAAAGAATGATTCAATACCAATCATAAGCTTTGATATATATAATATATTAGATCATCATTCATCATCATTTCAGCCGAAAGACGTCCACTGCTGGACATAGGCCTCTCCCACTTTGGTGGGGTTTGCCATAATCGCCACCCTTGGCAGGCGGGATGGCGATCGCAGTATGGTGGTCAAATGCATAGAGAACGCTGCTGCCCATTCTCTAGTAAGTCCCTTAGTTGCCTCCTACGACACCCACAGGAACAGGGCCTCAAGTCTGCTATTACAATAGTGTCAGAATGGTCTATCATTGATTTTGACAAGTTTGGTAATCTACTAACGTAATGGCGTCATTATGACTTTCCACTGACACTCCATTGAAAGAAATTACATTTATTGGTAATCTTGTACATAATGACAAACGAATGACTTAGTTAGGCGGTAACTAATCTGCTAAAATTTAACACTAATAAACTCATAAATAATATGTGAAAATGCATATAAATGAAATCGGGGATGAATAAATGTTCAAATTTATTAGTAGTTTTTGGATAATCATTTCTACTAACGGGTTTCACAATAATGGCAATACGACAATGCCATTATAACACAATTCTATTACGAGACCATTGACTGACCAATGATCGATCATTATTAATTTAGCAGATTACAAACTTTAAGCAAAATGAGAATGGGATCGTGTTGGAATGACGAATTGATAAAATTAGCAGACTTGGGCCCCAGATGAGATGGTGCTATTCTTTACGTCCAGCACCACACGGAACATATATTTGATAGAATACAGTGCTGTATATATTAGATAAAATACAGAATTAACAGTAAGAGCTAAACTCGATTTACGTTTCTCGAGATCGAGATTCATGCTTGAGCACCGTTCTAGAATATGTGTGTGTCCTTAATCTAGATTTAAATCTGAGATGGATAAACTAGAATACATTTTTAAACTAGCTACTATTCAAAGTTACGTTTTGTGTCTGTGTGACTGACCGCTCAGTTCTTCAAAACTACAAAATGGATTTTGTGGTTTGACGGTGTTCACCATCATTAAGGTGAACCTAGTCCACATTTTTCCCATACAAACTTCGGGAGTATATTACTCCACTGTTCGACAATATACATCAAAAATTAAACATGGTATGGTTTTGTCTCATTATTAATATTGTCTGTACGGAAACAGAATACTAAAATAAAAAGCCATTAAAAAGTTGGGAGCCAACAAATATTCATTTTTCTTGCTAATTTAACCTAACTTTGGGCGTGTTTAAGTAATAAAAGACGCGTAAAATATGAAAAACCAAGTCGGTACCGACAAAGCTCAAATATTGAAAAGTTTAATAAACTTTATTGGTCATTGATTTATGCAGTGGTTATTTCGTAAAACCCGATCTTCCGAAGGACTGTTCTTAATTTTTTACGCGCCTGTTGTGCTATAAATGATCCTGTATCTCACTGAATAACGTTGTGCGTGTAGACTACCGTCTAACTGCTTATCACTGATACTACCTCTGTCGGGCACGATGCCTGGTGAGACAGCTTGCTTTTTAGCCAGAACCATCATTGAGTTCGAGCACGCGACTAGGTTCCCCTTAAGGGCTGATTTTCCAATAGTCAGATAACTTTGATCTGAAGAATAAATATGACAGTTTGATATGTTTTTTTTAATACAAAAGTTGTCAAACCGAAATATTTATTGCTCAGATAAAAGTTATCTGACTATTGAAAAATCAGCCCTAAGAGAACTTATTCCGAAAGGTTCTTAAGTAGGTATAAATATTTCACTTGGACATAGCACAGAAATCTTAATGTTTGGACATGTCGCCACTTGTGACGGTCTACTCTCTAACTTCATCAACGTAGACGAGGGGCCCGTCCGAAAGTAGTTGATCTGTCAAATCAAGTGTCAAATAAAATAAAAAAATAACGGGCAATAACACTGGGAGTAGGGCCCGTCCGAAAGTAGTTGATCTGTCAAATCAAGTGTCAAATTTAAAAAAAATAACGGGCAATAGATAACACGGGTTTAGGGTAGGGACAACTGTCAAATCGTGTTGTCATTCATTATTATTTCAGGCCCTGACTAATCTCATGTCCGTAGGTGATGCGGAGTAGAGTTTAGGAAAAGCCCGTAACTTCCTCAAAACTACGTTCTACGTGTTCAGGAAGTAGACCACCAGTACATTGCACCCGTGCGAAGCAGGGGCGGGACGCTAGTATACGTTAACTTATGAATGTAGTTTAGAGCTGTGGTGCGTCCCTCAATTATCTGGAAACTTAAAGGTACAGCTCTAGGTACACACTGCTACACATCAAGCTATACATTTCCAGTTTACGCTGATCTCGCAATGTGCGGAAATCCAGCTTATACTGGATATGTATAGCCGTGTGTACAAGACACAATGGCTTGTGGCCAAAATAGTTGCTCGGTTAGTCGTGTCAAGTGGTAATAGCCGTGCCATTGTGTTTAGGTTGAATATGAGATTTTTATTGTAGGTCCCATAATTGAGCACCGTGTTCTTTTTTTTTCATGATTTGTTGGATATTTTGAGTTAGAACTGATTTTCCCCGTTCTGATTTCCACCCGAAAAGGAATGTTCTTTGAAATCCCGTTTTATCAGACGAAACACTTTCGGGTCGAAACAAGTACGTGGAGAATTAGTAAGTACCCAAAAATTTTTATTAATTTGACTTTGTTTAATTTTTTTTTTCCTTGATTTTTCTGTTTCTTGGTTTATTTGAGCTGCCAGAAAACACTCCGTTATTTAGTTAGATACAGGTACTCATTAGTATTTCTTGATTAATCAAACCACGTTACTTGCAGCTCGTTTTTGATTAGTGAATTAATAACGATTCACAATATGAGACTATCTCAATTTTAAAGGAAAAATAAATCGTACGTATAATTAAACGTACCGTACATAATCTATAGGTAACTCGCTCTCGGTTTTAGTTATCAAAAGCACTCACTCAGAGTGAGTGCTTTTGATACTAAAACAGGTGCATTCAACCTAATGTCTAGACTTATACACAATAAGGCAATCACACCTGTCAGCTGTCTGTACCTGTCTAAATCAGTAGTAGTTCACTTAGTTATGACAAGTCTGGTTGAATAATATCTGATGTTATTTTACAAATATTATAATCAAATCCTACAGCCACCCAATTTTCTCCTTTTAAACATCGCTTTTTAGTAATACGACATGATTGGAACATAAAAGACTTGTCTCTCAAATATATTTGAAAATAGCAATAACATTTTCTGTAATAAATTGAATACTTCCCTAAGTATAATAATAGGTTGGGCACGCCGCGATTGCGGCGGTAAGTCCCCTCTTTGAGGAGTGGCTTGAGAGGCGGCATGGCGTCCTCACCTTCCGCCTGACACAGGTCCTCACCGGACATGGCTGTTTCGGGAGGTTCCTGTTTCGGATAGGGCGGGAGGAAACGCCCGGGTGTTTCCATTGCGAAGATCGCCCAGAGGACACGGTGGAGCATACGGTGGAGGTCTGCCCAGCTTGGGCGGAGCAACGCCGTGTCCTCGTGGAGGTGATCGGCGGCGGCGATCTCTCGCGTCCGACCCTGGTCCAGGCCATGGTACGGAGCGAGAGGGCATGGCTGGCAGTCGCCTCCTTCAGCGAAGCAGTTATGCTCGCAAAGAGGGAGGCGGCGCACGTGAGGGAGATGCAGTACATGCGCCCTCACAGCCGTGGCCTTCGCAGGAGACGCCCTGGGCGTCGGGAATCCCAGGCTGATTCCCGGCCACCGTAGGCACGGGCTTGCGGACGGCGAGTAATGGGTAGCTCGCTGTCCGGTAAGGACCAAGCCCGGGTCGACGGCGCGTTGTGTTCCACGCGCGCCTCAAAGAGATGTCAGCAGCAACAGAGGGGCCCGCAAGGGCCGATGCCTGCCGGGGGTGCGGGTTGTTCGAAAGAGATACCGCCGCCCCTGGCACACAGGCAACTGAGGGAACACGGGTGGGTTTTAGTCAGTAAAAGTCTGACACGCCCTCCCGCTCCACCCAGAGCGGGAGAAGTTATTTGATGATTTCCCACCCAGAAAAAACAAAAAAAAAAAAAGTATAATAATAGGTCCCTACTTATAAGTAATTTGAAAGTCAAAGTTGCCTTGGATAAACACAAGATTTACGTGTTATTTGCCAAAGCATAACCCAACTTTAGTTTATAATTTATGCGTTCTTTGTTACCTTCATAATTTTCAAACCCACTTATAAACGGTCGCGCACATTGGGGTGGGTCGCGCCGCAGCGCATTTCTAAAATTATTTGCGTCAGTTTAGTTCATTTTGGTTGAACTATGCACATTGAGCCTTTCTGCCACGTCACTTGTTAGAATTTTAGGAAAATCGTATAATTACTTTTACAATGCTTGTTTTATAAGTGAGCACCATGTCTCTATTAGATGGTTAATTTATCTGCCATTGCTTTATTTTTTTTACCTATTGTGGTACGGTAATTTTATTATTAGTGCATCATCTTCTCATATATTTATTTAGAATTACTGTACACAAAATATTTTCAAATAGTAATGGTGAAGTTTCTTGCCCATTCTTCTCCATACGAAATTACCATATGGAAGGTGCGACTAGAATCAATGTGAATGTTGACGTTTAAAATTGCCTTTAAAGTATTTATTTCAAATAGGCATATGCCTATTTGAA
The DNA here is from genome assembly GCA_949091785.1 of Polymixis lichenea. NCBI lineage: Eukaryota > Metazoa > Arthropoda > Insecta > Lepidoptera > Noctuidae > Polymixis > Polymixis lichenea. The sequence goes on along the minus strand of OX420943.1, from coordinate 18,409,132 downwards.
ATAAATACTTTGACTTGATTTGACTGCACTGGAGTGGAAATAGTTCAAATTCAAATTCTAAATTCGTATATGCTCCATGTGCTTTGGGTCATTTCTTTTTTGCAATGTGGCTGCGCTGCGGCCCGCCGTAGATTTAAAGTGCACTTAGCTTACAATTTGGCACATCTACACACAGAGAAGGTTCTACATTTAATTATCCTTACCTAGCAAGTCTTGCTGCGGAAGCCACTTGTACAACCTAATATTCGAAGGTATATCAGTCATGTTTTGTTCAGCATCTTGTTTCCACAGAACTCTCTGAGGTAGTCTTCCCAGAGCGTCCACCAGGAGACGGTGCGCTGAGAGAGGCATGTTTGTGGTCCTCACTGATGAACCCATGGACACGTACACGAAACCAGTATCACCAGCTCCGGAGATCCATTCTTCGATTTCCTGAGGGAATAAAATTATGTTTCATAAATAGTCAGTTAATCATACTTATCATCGTGGTTAATAGTAGGAGGCTATTTGAATTGCTAATTAGAACAGCAACATTTTATTGTTTTGTACCACGCGGTGGTGACCGCAACTCGAACATCCCAACGGGTATTTTGAGTAACAGCGACGTATGTCAGCGGCATCTACATCGCCACATAGAAACTACGTAACTTCCACATATAGGGTAGATTGGTAATTAGTGACCGATATTTAAACACATGATTGTACTTATCTCAACAAACAAGTTTCCCAAAGACACGATTTTATTATCTACCTTATTGACCCCAATTTTATTACTCCAATAGAATATTGAGTAGGTACCTAACAAGAATAATACACCATCAGCTGACCTCGGGGTCCAGTGGCTCACAGCTGATAGCGCGCGCACGGTCCGTACGGTGGTTAAATTAATGACAAAAGAATAATGCATGGTAAAAGTGGATTTTTTTTTGTTCTTTGTAGGTAACTAAATTAAATTACAGCTGATGGTGTATTATTCTTGTTAGGTACTCAATATTCTATTGGGGTAATAAAATTGGGGTCAATAAGGTAGATTAAAAAAATCGTGTCTTTGGGAAAGTTGTTTGTTGAGATAAGTACAATCATGTGTTTAAATATCAATCACTAATTATCAGTCACCTTATTTACAAAGTCCCGATATAAGCCGTTGGGCAGGTGTTTACCAGAAATAACACCAGTCTGGTCGGAGAATCCTCCCTTGCCTTTAAAGGATGAGTGAGCTTTACACCCTGTTCATCATACCTCTATATAGGTATGTGCAACTACAACAACAACAAAAACACAATAACTAATTCATCATAATAAGACCGGAATAGATCAATTGACCTCTGGTAAATAACAAACATATCTAATGTAATTTAATCAAACTACAAATAAATTTGCATACGCCATCAGTTTGCTTTCAGCAGGCTTAGCACGAGCACCGGTTTGTCGACGGAAGAATAGGCAAAATGACGTTCCGCTTAGACAGTACCACGGCAGCAAAGCAGAAAGAGTCATTTACACTTTTTACGAAATTCACTAATTTACATATGTATAATTCGACTCAGAATTCCTAGTTTCATATAGGTTTTCTTTTTCTATCTATATGTCGCAGCCATCTGGTTAAATCAGCCAGTTAATTGGATCCCTAGGCCGTTCATTAAACGCCGGCATCCAATTGGATACCTAGGCCGATAGTTAATTTAACTAGAATCATTCATCGTTTAACAACTTGGCGTAGTAGTCACCAAAACAAATATGGCGTCAAAAGCGAAAACCGTGAATTTTATTTTTCGTTCTTGTGTGAAATTTTAAGTGAAATTATTTATTTATTTAAAAAAAATCACTATTACTAGTTAATTAGTGGTAGGAATTCGTAAAAACTAGTCGTACATAATTTGTAAACTTATAGTCACCCAAACCAAACAGCACAAATTCATCAATAGCAAATTTAACTAATTGATTACACGACATTCAGCCATCTGGTTAAACATTGCGCTCAATGACTTGGCTAGTTGTCCTTCAGCTGTTTAACTGGATGGGCGCGTTTAATGAACCACCTAGGCGTCCAATTAGCTGGATAATTTAACCAGATGGCTGCGACATATATAAAAACAACTACAACATTTTTTCTCAAAGTGTCGAAGTAACTTATTTCGTAACGAAAAATATTTCAATTACATTGGCCTTCACCGTTTCCTTGGTAATGCCTTATTAACTAAATAATGAAAAATAGGAGAAGAGAGAGCTTTGTTCTTCTAATAATTGTAATAGTTATGCGTTCAAAACTAATCATAATGTTGTAGATAACTGTATATACTCTGTGGCCTTCGAGTAAAACGTTTGTTGTCAGTGTTATTTTGACAGTTTGGGAAGAAAACTTTCTTCTGAAATAGTCTACATATAAAAGGACCTAGACAAAGATCGTTAGTAACGAAAGACAAATTGATAAATTGTAGAAGGATTTCTACGATGCGATGTCAAAAATGGAGACACGAAATGTCACTTTGTATGGTTTACTCTTCGTAGAAAAGATAGCGTAATGCTAAACCTACAGTATTCAGCATCAATCGAAACTTGAAAACAAAATAACGTTTAGTGCTCAAAAGAAATTCTTTGCCAACTGACTGGATCCCATTTTTAGAAACTCACAAAGAAATATCAGCCATTCGTGGAAATCCACGCACAATAGTATTTACAAATATTTATGTATGAGCGGCTATAAATAATATCTTTAAACTCCGAAGAAAGAAATACCTTGGCAGTACCGGCGGGACTTAACGACCCAAACGGTCCCCGACAGAAACACACTAACTTTTAAGATACTTTGAGGAAAAGGGTGAAGTCTACTAGATTTCACAGATGGACCTACATCAAAGTTGTATCCTCCAAGGCCTTAAGGGATCTTTTGTAGTTTGAAAAACTAAGTTAAGAGGTAACAGTTCACAGCATATGCGTGCCTCGTACCACGAAAACGGCGAAAGCGGGAGATAAACGACAGCCGCCATACAGTTATCGATAATTAAGCGACAGTCGCTATTCAGAGACGTCTCATAATATTTATCAACTCTCAGCGAACAGGCTATAGGTAATCATTAAAATCATCCATATGAACCTCTAAGTTCATTTAATCCTATTGAATAACTATGTCATGAAAAAGTACGGTCGCGACCTACTAATTAATAATTTCGCGGGATACTTAAGCGCATACTCCTTAAAAAAAAGTCTTTGATAGGTAATTATTTACGCATGTTTACTTTAAAATTAATCATAGGTTTAACCATAATTGAAAAAATATCAGATTGAAAGAAGATAAAGAGACACAAATTGAAAAGAGTGTGCTTTGATGTTTTGGTCGTGTTGAGAAAATGAATGAAAGGCGACAGACAAAAGGTATTTACAAGGCAGATGTGTGTGGAAAGGTCGACAGGGGCCGCGCTAGAAGGACATTTAGTGACCTCGTTGCTGAAGTTCTTCAAAACGCTCAAGTGCGTAGTACTCGTTACCGGTACGCGTGTATGACCTGTGGCCCCAGTGGCGTAACTGGGGTAGTCCAGGCAGGGCAAGAGCCCCGGGCGCCTATCGGAGGGGGATTTTTTAGGAAGTTGAAATTAATACCTTCATTATTGAAGGCTATAATGGATCAAGAAAGGTTATGCGACCTAGCTTTGCTCAGTGTAGACCGAGAATATAATTTACAAAACGGCGCAAATGTGATGCGTGCCCTAGGCGCCATTTTTTATTTGTACGCCCCTGACTGGCCCTAATGTGAGTTTCTTTTAACTATCTCGATCGAACGCGCTCGATGCGTTAGATCGAAATGGTTAATCGAAACTTACACTAGGGCCATACATGTATGTACGTTAACAAAGCAAAATGAGGTAAGGACCGTAGCATGTGGCATTCTGTAATTTGTGCCTATCCCCGTAAAATTGTGTATAACAATATTTACTCCTTAAGAAATATAGATTAAATATTTAGTCCTAGAATCAAAAAATAGAAGACATATGACATCTACCAACCAGCACTGGGCCCGCGTGGTGGATTACGGCCCATTCTCTCTCACAGAGAGAAGCCATATGGCCAGGGACATAGATATAGACATACACACTGTAGGCTAATTATACTACTTATACTGTACTTAGAAAACAATGTTCTTTACGATAAGCTAAGCATAAGTAACTAATTTCAACTTAGTTTCACAAAAACTAACATCAGTAAACTAAATAAGTAAGACTTTGAAGTCTTAGTAATCCTGCAAACTTAAATTGCGACTTGCAATCAAAGTAACTACATATATGCTACTTCTAATTGAGTTCTAAACTAAAAACTAGGTACGAAGACAGACATATATCTTGAGTCTCAGGAATCTAGGATCCAATTTAATGTTAGGAATACTTTATGCTAAAGTTGGGTGGCGTTTACTCTGGGTGTGGGTGCTCAGCTAGAAAGATTATCTGGCTGGCCCATTTCCAAGTAAAGTTAGACATTATCCAGATACTGCTGAATATCAATAGTTCACGAATATTCTATTCATGAATTCATTAACTTTGCAGTATCGATAATCTAAGTATAGATTTCACGGAATTCGAGAACCCGATTCCAATTGCCTGACAAAGACTCAATTACTGATGGCTCAATGCGAGGTACGGACAGGCGCGGTCCGAGGGGGGGGGGGGGGGTCCTAGGGGTCATGACCCCCCAAAGCCGTAAACGTAAAGCTTAAAATAGTATTTTATCGAAAATATAATAATTTTTCTTAATATGTAGGTAGTCTTTATCTGTGACCCCCCCAGAGTCTGGCTGCGGCCGCGCGCCGGGGCACGAGTGTACGCCTGTACGCTCAAGACTCCATAAGACTCCTCGTCTTATGGAGTCTTGATACGCACAGCATGGTCATCCACAAACTGATGGTGGCAAACATACTTTATTACAGTGACTGTTATTTTGCTCAAGAATCTTCGTGTAATCTATACATCTATACAGATAAATAAAATTGGAGTGTCTGTTTGTAATATTAAAATATCCGCTTTTTACTAAATGCATATGGATGTATGCACGGTACATATACCAAAATTACATTTTTTACAAATTTATGTCTGTCTGTCTGTTTGTTCCGGCTAATCTCTGTAACGGCTGGACCGACTTCTTTTGGATCTACTTTTGTTTTGGAAATTTTATTTATTTTTATTAATACATATTATTTAATAACTACTAAAAAAATAACTGTTCCGCGCGGACGAACTCGCGGGCACAGCTAGTTAATTAATAAAAACGTCAGGGGACCCAGCGCGGTTCACGTACACGATTTCTTACGCGATACACGCACGCACACACTCGATCGTATATAGTAGAAAGAGACAGAGATCTCTATCTCTCTCTGTCTCTTTCTACTATATAGCCCATACGTCTTTCTCGAACGCTTCTTCAGCGTGACGATTTCTACCAGTCAACTCCTACCGTAAGCCGCGTTAAGGAACTTCGTTTCAAAAACTTACCGGATCCAATATCTTCGACTCCTTACAGTGAATACAGGCCACCTCAGCCACATTCGGCAGATAAGGTCTCGGATACGACACGGAATAGTGTCCGTTCTGAAGAATGAAGCTCACATTCTTGGTCATATCGTACACATGGGGCATCTGCTGGCCAAAGTTCCTCCGAAGAACACCCTGCAGGATCTGCATACTGAAGGCATGGAATGGGAGGATTGTTGCATGGAACGCCGCATTTAGAGCTCTGTCTATGATTCCCATGTTGTCAGTAAATCCTTTACCGAAGAATGGAGTGACGGAATAAGGAGCAGGGCTACCAGAGTTACTCAAAGGCATGGTGTAGAAGCCAACGGTGTTGATGTACATGAAGGGCACTTTGAGTTTATAGACGACTCCGAGAGCGCACTCGGGGTAGGTGCCATCCAGGATAACGAGATCGAAGGTCCTTCCTGATCTGAGGAAGGATCTCGTCTCAGGGTCACTGAGGAAAGCGTCGCAGGCCTGGAACAAAAATTAATAATGAATGATTATAGGTAAACTAGCATTTAAGCAAAGTGAAGTGCTTATAACATGGTTTTAAGCGGAAGTCTGTTCATGCTATAAGTTATTTTATGTTAGTTTGTAAAGATACATTGAAAGAAAGAAAGAAAATACATTTATTTAGCACAGACTAAAAGGCACACAATATACAGCAAAAAAAAATCTTAAATAAAAAATGAAAATAAAAATTAACAAAAAGTGTAAAGTGTGATGTCAGAAACTAGCATTAAAGTGTGCCTCATGGCTGCGCTAAAAAGGCCCAGTTCAACAAAAATGCCAGACAACTAGTGCCTGACGCTGGTTTTCAAGATGTCTTCGGGGCATGGTGTTTATTATTATAATAGTAGTAAATGGTAATAAAAGGAATTATTTATAAACGTTTTACGCACATTATTATGTTACTTACTAAAGAACTACTTGATACTCTGAATTTGTAAATTGGCACGATGCATAGTAACCAGCAGTGACCTAGTAGTAACGGCCGCGACTTACGAATTGTTGGTTCGAACCAAGACAGGCGCGCTTTAAGCGTTGTAGATCGTAGGTTCGAACCCAGACTTTGTGTAAATCATTTCATCCCCTTTGCTCTCAAAACGGTGAAGGAAAACATCGTGAGAAAACCGGCATGTCCTAGAACCAAAAATTCGAAGACGTGTGACATCCACCAACCCGCACTGGGCCCGCCCAGTCCGTCTCACCAAGAGGAGGCGTTGGAACATTATATAGGCTTATGATAATAACCATGGCAGATTAACTAAGATCCTAACCCCTCTCACTTCCTTCTGCGAAGCAGTAATGCTTGCGAAGAGGGAGGCGGCGCACGTGAGGGAGAAGTAGTACATGCGCCCTCACGGCCTTAGTAGTCACAGGAGACGCCCTGGGAGTCGGGAATCTCAGGCTGATTCCCGGCCACCGTTGGCGCGGGCTTGCGGACGGCGAGTAATGGGTAGCTCGCTGTCCGGTACGGACCAAGCCCGGGTCGACGGCGCGTTGTGTTCCACGCGCGCCTCAAAGAGATGTCACGTCCAAAAAAACCCCTCTCACTTTCGTTATTTTCCAGATTTATCCCTTGATCATAATTAAGACTACATAGCCACAGAAGTGTGCCAATAACTCCAAAGTATCTTCATTATCGGTATACTAATGACAAGCAAATCATCGTTAGAAACCAATTTTGAAACATTTAATCATCGTTTTCTTTCGATGACAATATTTGCACAACACTAAATAGTTTCCTTGCTAAATTTTGGGAAAATAAAATACATCCAGACCCAAAAAGAAATCTTGATAAAGACTGAATCGTTTAACGCTTTTACAAATTGTGTTAAAACAAAAACTAAATAAGGAAACGAAATTGTTATAGCTGGAGAGATTTCCTTAAAGCTGCCCTTTTTCAGGCAATTTGCTACGGTAATTATTACGGGTTTTCAGTAATGGCGTTTTCTACATTTCGATTTACATTTATTTAGAGTTTTTCGCCTCATTAGGATGCCAAGGGTTTGTTTTAAGGCTTTGTTAGCATTTATTGAGATAATAGTTTACTAATTAGGACTTGTAACAATGTGTTTGGTCCATGCGAAAGTTAATTCCTACATATACATATAAACACAAATAGGTAAATAAAATTGTAATATCTGTTTGTAATGAAAAAATAACAGCTTTTAACTAAATGCATGATATGAAAGTATTCTTAAAATTCATTTTTTTTTTGGCTGCTATCTGTTTGTTTCGGCTAATCTCCGAAACGGTTGGACCGATTTTGATGAAACTTGGTATGGGGATACGTTGAACCCTGGAAGAGGACATAGGCTTCCTATTGAAATACCACGCGTGCGAAGTCGTGGACTGAGGCTAGTTGGAAATTAAACCTTAAATAAGTTATTTTAAATTGGACCTTTTTACCTTTAGCTACAGATAACACTGACGATTTTTTTTTTACTACTATACTCGGTATGTTTCCCGAACAATGATTAACTCATTAAATTCCCACTGCTGGGACTCAGCCCTACACTCTTTGAACGAGATATTCTTTATTCTCATGGCCTTGTGTATTTTGTCCCCGTTTTGCCGTACATTTCGCCAACGTTAGTCGTTGACCCCTCGCTCGATAGATGGCGTTGCACACCGATACGCGATTTCGTTACAGTGAATCATTAAGCTCGTCGGAAACTGTGAACAACTATCGGGATCTCATTGATCATGTGGCCAGTCTCTTAATTCTCGATGATAAAATACTAACAAGAAGTCTCCAATCGTGTCAGATTGCGTGCTGTCCCATGAGACTATGAGAGTGAGGGAAGAGAGACTGCACATGTGTTAAGGCAAGGCTAGTCTCCGTTGAGATTGGCCGAGATGGCCCAAATATGGTCTGGAGAAATGTTTTAATTTTCACGCTAAAACAGCAGAACGGATTTGAATGGAATTTGGCATATGGGTACATAGGAAAATAGGTTACTTTTTATTTCAATATTCCCACATGACCGAGACTTATGTGGGTGAAACCGTGGGGCGCAGCTTGTATTCCATGTACCATCGAGGAAACTAACATCTATACACTAAGGACTATTATTGCTTGCAGCACTCAGCCGCTATAGTAACGCTTGCTGACAGATGTGGTCATTGCGTGCACGGGATTTTGTTTTCAATTTGGTCAGATGTAAGTTTCCTCGATAGAGTTAATTTTGCTTCTTAATTTATTCAATCTGTTTAATGTTAAATACCTGCCTTAGTTATAAAAATAATGATATTTTCTTCCTTTTTTAACCGACTTCAAAAAAAAGGAGGAGGTTCTCAATTCGTCTGTATGTTTTTTTTTATGTTTCTTACCTCATAACTTTCGACTGTGTGAACCGATTTTGATGATTCTTTTTTTATTTGAAAGCTCGTACTTCCCGTGTGGTTCTATTTCAATTTCACATAGATCTGACGATGCCTTTCGGAGACAGACAACGGAACTCTTCAAAAAATAACAGTAAATAAACCACGATTGCTGCCATCGCATAAATATGCATTGTTTTACCCCAAGGATGATTATGAATTAGTGGGGTAGGTACTATAACTAAAAAGTGAAAAATAAAAACTTTTACCAAAAAAAACAACCGACTTCCGAAAAAACACTACAAAGTAAAAAATAACTTTAATTTCGGAAGGCGGTGACAAAACATTAAAATACATATCCAAAGTCAAATTATTTTTTTTTACTTTGTAGTGTTTTTTCGGAAGTCGGTTGTTTTTTTCTTTTGCATCCTGCCAACCTACCTCATAGCCATATCGAAGTATATCCTTGACAGGCATCTGATCCTCACCCCTCATCCTGGCCCCCACCAAGTCGAAGGACATGTAGTTCCTCACGTAAGTGACCAGACCCTCAGGAGCGATCTCTTCCAAGCCACTGATATGGAAGTCAGCTGGGAACGCACTGATGAAGGTGATGTTGTGACCTCTGGAGAAAACAAGTTAATAGCTTAGCTGATTGCGGTAAAATACAACCTTTCCTGGTGGGATACAAAAATCAAAATCAAAAGTCATTTATTCAAATTAGGCTGAGAATCAGCACTTTTCGAATGTCAAAATTACATAAGACAGTCCCCCAAAACGCCCGCCCTTCACCACTTCCTAGTGCTTTAGCTGGGAAGAAAAAGTGGCGCAACAAACACCCCAGCAGCACAGCTGTCTGTTTAGTTAGATAGACTTGATTCTATACATAGGTAGGCAAAGTAACCAACATTACGAGACAGAACTTAAATAATTTGTCATGTCAGCTAACCATGCCATACCATCTACCGTGTCTTTAAGGATTTTCAAAACCAAAAGGCGGCCTTCGTGACCACCAAACGTCAGACTGGCTGCTCATCATCATCTGCCGAGCCTTTTCCCAACTATGTTGCGGTCAGCTTCCAGTCTAAACGGATGCAGCTGAATACCAGTATTTTACAAAAAAACGACTGCCTATCTGACCTCCACAACCTTGTTACTGATGGGTAATACAATATCCCTTGGTAAGACTTTCGGGCTTCTGACGACCCGTAATTAATGTCAAAGATCCACGAATGACAGCCGGGACCAACGGCCTCCGAGGCACGGAGGGGTTTTGGTATGTAAGGATGGTCACCTATCCAAGGACTAACCTTAGCTTAACCTGATCGATCGACCCATGCGGCTAATATTACTTAGCTACAAGGGCGCCAGCTTACCTGTGCTGCTGGGGAGTTTTTTGCGCCACTTCTTCCCAGCTAAAGTATTAGGAAGTGGTGAAGGGCGGGCGTTTTGGGGGACTGTCTTATGTAATTTTGACATTCGAAAAGTGCTGATTCTCAGCCTAATTTGAATAAATGACTTTTGATTTTGCTTATAAATACCGCTAACAAGCATCGGTAATTCAGCGATAGAATGCTCGCCTGAGACAAGGGCGGCCCGGGTTCGATTTCCGGCCGATGCAATTTTTTGCGACATACCCATATAACCGTACATCCTTATACATTTATACTGATTTCAATTTTAAAGATATCATCTCATGACAGGCATTCAGTGCTCAATAAAGTTGGTAAATGTTACCTAACCCCGGCGGCAAATACATATAATCAGCTTTGGCCACTGAATGAATGAAGGGTCAACGTTTGTTATTATTAGGAAGTTGTTATTGGAGTTATTAGGGGTTATTATTGTTATTATTCGTTCGCTAGGAAACCCTTGGGAAAAAACAATACCAGGCGGGGAGATGGGTGCAGGATATCAAAAAAATCAACTGTATATTGACCTCTTAGTTCCATATCTATATAAAAAATATGAGCAATATATTTGGACATCTGGCAGCCTATGAAAGGATAGAACGCGTGTCAAACCCATACCTCCTAATAAGTCCTCTCGCCAGTTCCCAGAAAGGCATCTTATGTGACTTGGTGCCTCCCATGGTGATCATCAGGATGTCGCTGCCACACACCGACGCAGCCAGGAGTATTGGCAGGCAGAGGAACGGCCATCGCGACCTATGCTGAGAACAAGAGAGAGAAGTTTTGGTTAATATGGTTTGCTAGTGTTTTTTTTTTTAGTACTGAATTTTCGTGCTACCAACATAACAGTGAAGGGAATTCAATCTGTGTGATGTGTAGTTCGCATATGGCGATGTAGATGGCGCTACACTCCTAACCCAAGAGCCAAAGTTAGACGTATGTGCCTCGAAAGTCACCGGCAGTCATCCCTTTAGACATTATAATAGCGCGTTTGAACAGACACGAAACATAATGCAAATTGACAGCACGGTTGGCGCAGTGGTTAAGCGATTGACTGCTGTGCTGCGTGTAGCGGGTTCGATTCCCGCACGGAATAAATATTTGTATGACCTACAAGTAGTTGTTCCGGGTCTGGCTGTTTGTGTATGTGAATTTAAATGTTTGTAAACGCACCCACAATACAGGAGTAATTCCTAGTGTGGGACAACGTTTTTTAAAAAAAAAAAAAAAAAAAAAAAAAATTAGTTTGAGCTTAGCAAAGTTAATCCAGTTTAAATTACATTTGCTCCATCAAGTGTAAACTTCAACTTAAAGTGTGGGTATATTTTATTCTCCTGTGAATTTGGCCCGCACGTGCTAGAGATTTATTTGCTTCCGTAATTAAGCAAAATCGACGATAATAGAGACGTTTACTTAACATAGTTTCAAAACGCAATTTATAGGCATAACTCCTTAGCGAATTCTGCGGTAAGTAAATAGTTCCAACAAGTTAAATCAAGCTTAGGACTCCTTATTGATATTTCTAACAATAGCAAACGGGAAATGGCTTCTTCGAATACTAGCATATACTTGAATATGTACTCTTGACATCGTGACCTTTGTGTAATTTTATTCACATGACCTGCACTGAATCGATAGTTCGATACTTAGTCGAACAATTGATTCTTCAGTAATAGTTCGGAGTACACGAGCCCATATATGTCATTTGGAGGTGGTACCTCCGGGGTTGGTGTCAGGGGTTAATGTGAGTTAAGTTTGCTTGGCCAAACCATTATCCGGACACAAACCCAGTTTAACCCAGACTTCGCTACGCAATTTCCAATCTAAGAAATGTAGACCGAAAATGATAGGAAATATTTCGTACCTATCTAATTTGCAATTAGTAAGTGCTCGCCTTACACTTTGTCATTTTATCGATGTATTTGTATTTTATCATCATCATCATCTGTCTAGCCTTTTCCCAACTATGTTGGGGTCGGCTTCCAGTCTAACCGGATGCAGCTGAATACCAGTATTTTACATGGAGCGACTGCCTATCTGATCTCCACAACCCAGTTACTGGGTAATACGATACCCTTTGGAAAGACTGGTTGTCAGACTTTCGGGCTTCTGACGACCCGTAACGACTGCCAAAGATCTACAAATGACAGCCGGGACCAACGGCTTAACGTGCTTTCCGATGCACGGAGAGGTCTTGGTATGTTAAGATGGTCACCCATCCACGGACCAACCGCGGCGAGCGTAGCTTAACCTGATCGATCGATCCGAGCAGCTTATATTCCTTAGCCTTATATGTACAACAAATAATAAGGATAAATGGAAAAATACTTTAATTTATTAATTACTGGCTGCACCCGCAGTTTCAACAACAAGTCTAAATCCCGTGGCAATTTCGGAATTAAAAGTATCCTATCTCCTAATCCAGGTCTACGCATGTGCCATATAGAAATCCGTTCATCCGTTTTAGCGTGAAAGCGTTACAAACAAACATAACCAAAAATACAAAAAAAAAAAACAAATCACTTCTCTAAATATTAGTTTACATGTCCGCTGACATCTAAACATTACCTACCGCTGGTAGGTAATAACGATAATATTAATTTCCCACGACATCGTCACACGCAAAACTACGTAAGTACCAATATGTGCATGAGTATACCTACCGGAATTAGATAATGAAATACCTATGTTAGCCAATTCCTATGTGTTGTTTCTTATTGTTTTTGGCAAAGAAATATTCACTAAGCTTTAGTGTGCATATGTGCAAATTTAGGGTATTACTATATTTTTCCTTCTAATGAAACAAGAAAGAGGCGGAAATAAATAAGTGCTGTAAAATTTAGTTGAACCAAGATTTTCTTCGACGCAATTACGACGAACGAGCAGAGAGACGACGCACTCGAGATGTAAATAAGTTTGACGATTCTAGTGTCACATGTCTTTTTCTTTCGTCGTCTGTCAGTAAGAGATAGCAGTACTTTTATTCCAGTTAGGTGGTGAACAAAAGAATCGGCACCAGTATCAATTACTATAATGACACTAAACATGGCCCGTTGACACTTGCAAAACATGAGGACAACAAACAACAAAACAAACCAAGACCCACGCGATAATGCACATAAAATGGCGCAATCAACAACACATGAGTGTTGAGCGTAAAATCTGGAAGACGCGTTTCGTAAAGCGGACCTCGTTTGACACAGAAAATTATAATGCGCGGGCGCTGGTAAGCGTGCACACATTGTATTGTCCTTTTGGACGGAAATACTGAATGATAAAATCATTTACTTCTTCCAGCTACATCAAAATACATATTAATTCTTCTCGATGTTTGATATCTTCATCGATCCCCACCATTTGGGAAGGTGGAGATCATCCCTAGGTAGATAAAGAGTAGACGCATCACTGGGTGTAGGTACTTTTTTTAACAGACTTCAAAAAGGAGGAGGTTCTCAATTCATGTGTATTTTTTTAGGATTCCGTACCTCAAAAGGAAAAACGGTACCCTTATAGAATCACTTTTGTTGTCCGTCCGTCCGTCTTTCTGTCTCTCAAGACCCTTTATCTCGGAGACGCGTGGAGGTATCGAGTCGAAATTATAATAATATACTCAGATCTACAGTCTCAAGCTGTAAAAAAATCAAACTTGTAAGTTAAAAAAACCAAAAAAAATGAATTATCATCGGTCCTCGATAAATCTACAAATTTAAAAAAATGAAATCTGACCGTTTGAAGTGGGTCACAATCAAGTTCAAAGGAGTCGGTTACAAACAAACATGCTTAGAAACATACAGGTGAAGCTAACAAAAGCGTGTTAAAAAAAAACGGCCATTTATGCCGTAAAAATCGTATATTTCGATACTCTTAAGGGAATAAAAATTTATAGGGTACTTTCCGTTAACCTAGAACTATGAAAATCTAAAAACTATAATTTTGTAATTAAATCATAAAAAATATCCCCCGCCATTCGCAACATCAACAAAAAATTCAAATTTGTACGGAACCCTCGGTGGGCGAGTCCGACTCGCAATTGTCCGGTTTTTTTTGTATGTATGTTCAGTGATATCTCCGGCAATTGTGTACCGATTTAAAAAAAAAACACTTATTTTAATGGATAGCGTATGCCTCAGGGGTGAGCGCTCTCATTTTAATTTTATATGAACTTTGCTCGGGTGGTTTCTGCGTTAGCATCGATAATACTTTTATAATCCACTTTGTGTACCTATCTTGATAAATTTATCTTATATTTCCTGCACTGTTGTTTATATAGCAAGAAATGGTATACGAATTGATGTGCGGTAGATACCATAACTAAAAATAAAAATCTTTATTACATTTTTTTTTGTAATAAAGTTTTTTGTTCTCTCGTATCGGTTGAACTACACCTATTTATTAAACAAGTTAAATAAAAGCTTGTAAAAACTCGGCAATTTTACGATGTTATAGCGAGACTCACTGGCCAAATTGCGTCGGCTTGGGTCGTATGTTTAAATATCATACTTTGCGCTTTTGTTACGCGACTTGCACACTTTTCATTAAAAGATTTTCACCAAATCCACGAACATGCATGTCAACCCACAATAGTTATTATATTGTCATTCTATGGGACATTAAACATGTGAAATTCACATCAAAATTCCATTCAAAAGTTGTCAAATTTGAAGCAGTTGTTAAGGCGCATGCTATGCTTGGTCCCAAATTATCATGATGTGTGTAAAAGTGAAAGTAGATGATGGCATAGATTCGTTTGACATTTTAAGAGATTAGCTGTTATCGTCCGGTTGGTGTTTATTAGCCTTGAACTAGTGAACGTACGGTAATGTGAACGTTTGGTAATTCAAATATATGCGCCATAATTATTTTGAATTTTAACATTTTAGATTTATACTTTACTAGATTTTGCCAGCGGCTTCGCCCGCGTGGAGGTCGGTGTATTATACTTATAAACCTTCCTCTTGAATCACTCTATCTATTAAAAAAACCCGCATCAAAATCGGTTGCGTAGTTTTAAAGATTTATGCATACGTAGGGATATAGGGACAGAGAAAGCGACTTTGTTTTATACAATGTAGTGATAGTGAAGTAGCAGAAACAGCTGATAATTATGGTTACCAGGTTACCCTTTGGAACAGTTAGACCATTTGGAACAGTTGTTACCTTGGGCAGCTTATTTCTAAAAGGTTTAATTAAATAATTAACTCGTTAGTAGTATGTACTTAGTTGTTTGTTTAAAAAAAGTTGTGCGTTTGAAAGAAGTTATGTTTGCAAACTCCGCAAAACTTCAACAGCGGATTGAACTAACCGATTGACCTGACCGCGTTTAGTAACTTTGATGCTACGATAAAATGTGATTTAAAAAAAGTTGCCAAGTGCGAGTCGGACACACGAAGGGTCCGTACCACAAGGCACGCCGCAAATAAACTGGTTCCTTAATTTTTTAATGTTTTTGTTACAGCGGCAATAGAAATAAACTTTCTGTTAAAATTTAAACGGTATACCTATTACGGTTTATGAGATACAGGCCGCTAACAGATAGAAGGATGGACAGCGCAGGCTTAATAAATAGAACCCGTTGGCAACCTCAGGGTATACAACCCTAAAAAAATAACAATTTGTTTGTGTAATACTTAAAAACATTATTGCTAAATGTTTTGAAGCTGACTAAAAATAAAAGTTTAAACCAAACTACTACGAAATCTAGTCACCAATTAGCATTTAAGACTAAAATTAAATCCAGGCCAAACACAAAACACCTTTATCTCCCTCCACGAAACCCGGTCAAAGCAAACCATACCATAACTTACGCAACACAAGGTTGATATTAGAAAGTAGGTAGAGTTCATGTGTACACTTCCTTAGTTGACATAACATTTGCCAAGTGGCAAGTCCGCATAGCTATGTGGAGGCACGTATTACCTATATCAAGTTGTCTTATAAACTATATACTATGGTAAGCTCGTGTTATTGTAGGACTTACTAAGGTAGCTTAGTATATATAGGATGCGTTAAGGCTACCCGAAAAATTCAATATTTTCTTAAGTTTTTTTGCAATTTGCAGGTACTTAGTCAGGTTGTATGTTCACTAAAAAAATATTCGGAATCAAAACAAATATGGATTTACGGAATTATAATCACTGAAAACATCAATACAACTCTCTAATTTCATTTAATCCCATTGAATACAACCTGAGACTTACGGTCTGCAAATTGCAAAAAAATTAAGAAAATTCAAATTTCGCTGTCTATCCTGGTGTATCCCCCTTAAAAGCATTCTTCCCACGCGGGCTGGCAACGGCGCATTTATGGCGGTTTTTCGTAATTATTTCATTAAAAGTAAACATTTTTTTCAGCCATGCACTAGACCGTTGGTATTTTCAAGTTTGCATGCTTTTTTTTTACAGTTATTACTTATAAAATCGACATACCGTCAATTATTTTCTATTTGCACTATTTAGTACGATTAAACGTTTTTATTAAAGAGTAAATGTTAAAAATAATTATAAACACCAACGGTCTAGAGCACGGCTGAACAAAAGTGGTACTTTTGTTTGTATTTAATTAAATAATCACGAAAAACTACTATAAATGCGTTGTTGCCAGCCCGCGTGGAGTGAACGCTCTTAACATGTTGCTTGAACTGCCGATCGAAGTAGGCAGGGCTTCTAACTTAACAGGCAGCTGAGCTGCTGCGGACTTTGTTGCGCCACATCTTCCCAGCTATTTTACTAGGAAGTGATGAATGGCGGGCGTTCTGGGGACTGTCTTTGACGTTGAAAAAGTGAAAATTATCAGCCTAATTATAAAACCTTTGATTTTGATTTTTGATACCACTCTCATACTTGGGCGTTGTTTAAGGGGGAAGCGCCAAGGCAGCCCGCAATTTGCAGGTAATTGCCAGGTTGTAACTTGGTTAAAATATGATTCGCGCCCGTAAGAAATATGACTTTACAGAATGATCATTAAAATTATCAATACATGTAAACCTTCTAAGTTCGTGAAAAAGTAATTCAATGGGATTAGATTTGAACTTCGTGGACTATCTTAAGGGCCGGCAAGGGATTTTTAAGCCACGAATCGAAATATAACTTAATAGTACAACAATAGAACTGAAAATTTTCAACGGCAACGATGCCGCGGTATCTTTAGGCATGCACGACGTCCTAAAGCATCATCATTTAAATTTAAATTTTACTGTCATAAATATAAGTTACATTCGTATTCGTCGCATACCCTTGCCGTGCCGTGCCACCAGTGACCGCAGGCCCTAAGGCGAACGAATTGCCAGTCGGGTGCGACCACGTTTTAGGCTGCTAATGAGAATTTTCTTATGGAAAAACAAGGACGACAAGCCAATCCCAATTTAGTATCTTTATCTAATAGACTTATCGATTTTCGTATCTAAGCCTCTGTTTATTCAACTGTACATCGCTACCTTTCTGCAAAATTATTATGAATTCAACTAGCACTTCAAAACTTTATTGCAAAGTCTAGGAAGTTACTTCGTAGTTTTGTACGCTTGTTTCGATAGACGAATGATTTTATAATAAACTGAAGTTTCCGCGCCTTTGAAGCTAGTAGTTTTGGCATCTTCTTTAAGAATATTCTATGAATAGCTAGAGGATTTATTTAATCATGCCTGAATATAGCATTTACTTCAATTAAACTAGTTACAAGCAAGTGCTTGTAACTAGTTGGCAGTTCATAAGTATGAACTGCCAAAGAGAGAAATCTCTATGGACAAGAAGATTTTAAGTAGTTGGTAAAAGTAACATCCTTCTAGGTAAATTTTTTACTTTTTCAAAAAATTACAATGTGTGTATTGTTTTGTGTGTGTTCTTCTTGCCCGTTCTTCTCCATAGAGATCTATGTTTTGAAATGGGCAACTAGCTTCAACTTTCCGACTAACTAATCAACAGTTTTGATAATTCAAAAGTGCCTATAAACGGTTTTTTTTTTGGGTGGGAAATCATCAAATAAAGTCTCCCGCTCTGGGTGGAGCGAGAGGGAGTGTCAAACTTTTACTGACTAAAACCCACCCGTGTTCCCTCAGTTGCCTGTGTGCCAGGGGCCGCGGTATCTCTTTCGAACAACCCACACCCCTGGCAGGCATCGGCCCTTGCGGGCCCCATCTGTTGCTGCTGACATGTCTTTGAGGCATGCGTGGAACACAACGCGCCGTCGACCCGAGCTTGGTCCTTACCGGACAGCGAGCTACCCATTACTCGCCGTCCGCAAGCCCGTGCCTACGGTGGCCGGGAATCAGCCTGGGATTCCCGACGCCCAGGGCGTCTCCTGCGAAGTGCCTATAAATGGTTTAATTTTAATAAATGCTTTGAGTTTTGAGTTTGAGTTTGATATAACAAAAAGCTAATTAAGTTACAACTAATAGAAACATTATATAAGCTTTGTTAAAAACATAATAATCACTCATTTTCAAGGGCCTACGTTACAAAATATGAGAACACAAAACCAGTGACGTAATATAAACGTAACTATTTATTTAAACTATTGGCACATCATTTACATAAAAGTAACCACGCCTTCCAAAGAAAATATTTAAGCAATTATTTCTACGGTCAGTGAACTTTGAACATACATATATGACATGCCACTTGCCAGCTAATTTTGTACTTAGTAGTGAGGCTATTCGCAAACTAGTCTTGGTTTAGCTAGGCTAATTATAAACAGCAAACGTTAACTTCAAAATTGAACTAGTCAAATGAATATTAAAATGTTTAGTTTATTAATGACAGTATTAGACAGTTTTCAAAGATTTACATTGGTCTTTGATGAGTGCGGGCACCATAGATATATTTTATCTTCGCTTTGCCCGCGGCTTCGAGCGCGTGGATCTCGGAAAATATTCCTTTGGGAACGTCCCCCAATAGGGACAAACAGTCGTCTATACTACTACTTATATTACTGATGTTATAAGTACTTGCACTGGCAGATAGCTGACTATTTGCCAGTGCAAGTCCCGTCAAAATCGATCGTTCCGTTCCGGATAAATATTTAAAACAGTTTTTTTGTTATAAGTAGCGTATAATCGTATATACTTTCACATATATGTTAAATTAATTAAATTAAAACATTATAGTAAAAAGCTGTTAATTTTGACATTACAAACAGACGCTTTAATTTTATTTATTTGTATTTTTAGTTATCTATGACGAGCATAGATAGTTTGTATTTAGTAAAATGAATTATGTTATCATCTATTTCAGGTATCTATCCAAGACATTTACTATATACCTACCTAAAACACTAACATGCATAATAGTAGGTAAACTATTCCCATAAACTAGCGATGTGCCGAGTACGACTTGACTCGAGTCAGACTCGAATACCAATTTAATTTTATTCGAGTACGGACTCGATTCCGGTACTCGAGTCAGGAAGAATCGATCTAGTACTCGCTGACTCGAGTCTATTATGCGAGTCCAACTGAGTCGAGTCTAGTATTCGTGTTAGGTTGACTCGCTCGTACTCGATCTCTGTTGACTTAAGCAATGAACTGACATTTTGTTTTGATATCTTTGTTTTGTGTCAGTAAGCTGATACCGTGAGTGAATTTAATTGTTTATTAGTGCTAGTACTGAAGTAATTCTATTGTAATGAACTTTATTACAACATGGTGCCAAAAAAAAGAGCATCAGGTGTATGGAAGTGTTTTGAGAAAGTGGACGGCGATAACCGGCGATAATTTTATGAGACTTTTGAGACAGTTTTTAGAATGTCAAAAATGTATTTTTGTTCTAAAACCGGTATAGGACTCGAGTTCTAGACTCGAGTCAACATTCGAATACCAAACATAAAACTCAAGTACTGGGCTCGAATCGCGGAATTCGAGTCATGATTCGAATGCCGTATAAACCAACTCGAGTTGACTCGATTCACCAAAACAGCGACTCGGCACATCACTACTATAAACCACAAAAACAGTTAACTTGGAAGCTAGCTTATAGGGCTTGATATGCCATAACTTAACCATAAGAAATTGCCCTAACTTGGCTAACAGCCTTTAGGTTGTAAGTCAAGGGCAACAAGTTTTTACTAGTCGGGCACTAAACAAAGTTATTCTAATTGCGATAGAATAAAACTCATCATCTGCCTAGCCTTATCCCAAGTTTGTTGCGGTTGGCTTCCAGTCTAGCCTACCTGATTTCCACAACCCGGTTACTGGGTAACACGAATCCCCTTCGTAAGTCTGATTATCAGACTTTCGGGGTTCGAACTACCTGGAAAATCGAATGAAGGCCAGGACGAACGGTTTCACGTGATTTCCGAGGCAAAAAGTGGTCTGGGTATGTGATGGTCCATCAAGGACCGACCTCGGCAAGCATAAGTTAACAATGTCGAAACGTCGAGAATAACCACCGACGGCTGCCATGGCCCACGCACAATGGTCAACCTGAAGGACTAAGTGCGGAAACTATACCCTTGAACATAGAGGACCTTGTCGATCGAGCCGTGCCGCTGTTATTATTTTGCCATGAGCCCCTTCGATAAAAAAGCTATCAACATTCTGCTCTATGGTAGCTTGCGAAATTCAAATATTCTTCCGTTTTTTACAATTTGCATGTCAGGTTGTATGTTAACAACCAAAACCGTAACAAATATGGCTTTACAGAATTAGGTACAATCTTTAATATCATAATACTTTAAACATTTATTTTCTTTCTTAAATCACTTATTTAATCCATTGACAAGTATAATTCCAATAAATGAACTTCGATTATTGTATTGATGATTTTGCAAAAAACAGAAGAAAATTTGTTTTTCGCGGGCTACCCTGGCGGTTCCGTTTAGTCCACTTTCGACCCCTTGACCTCTAAAAAAGATTTGTTCATTGGTTTCCTCTCAACCCTTAAACATATTTCACACTCAATCCCCAGGACAAATGCTATTTCAAAGGCTATTCTCATACAAAGGACATGCAAACCTCCGACCCCTAGTTCCATAAGTATCTAAAATATATATTTTGATACAGTAGGGTACAGGCTACTTTGGGGGTCGAGAGAAAACTAAAACTTGGCTGGAAAATAAAATCCACTCTCGACCCCCAAGGGTCGAAAATAAACTATAGTCAGGGGTCCAGTGGACACATTAATGATTGGGGGTCGAGGGGTCGAGAGTGGACCAAACGGACGGTTCCACCTTAAGCAAGTATATTCAATTTTCATAATTTTCCGCTACATCAAAATTAAATAAGGAAGTAATACGAATTCCTTTCTCAAACAATGCCTTTGCGACGGTGGTCTCCCATACAAGCACTAACGATCTTCCGTGCCTTAATGGTGGGCCAAGTGACTTATTGTGATGCTACTCAGTTTGTTTACGTTTGTAAATAAACTGATACGTAACTAATAACGTAGTCACAGAGTATTAAGAAATGGAGAGCCAATACTTCACGCGTTATTCACCAAAAAAACACAGCCTATAGGATTCGGTTTACGTTCTGCATTCTGGGATGCCAATTTTTGACCGACGAAAAAAGTGAGAAGGTTCTTAAAAATGACTTTACTTGAGTAAACTCATTTTTTTATGTCATAAGCTAGTAGCCGTTTGGCTTGTTGGTCTAGTGGTCGCAAGCGTTACTGCTAAGCGCTACTCGTTTCCCAGGTTGGGCAAAATGGTATTGGGTTTTTCTATCTGAAATTTCTCAGTGGCAGCCCGGAGCTTGGATTTCTGCCCGGTTGATGCCAATAGGTTCGTACCCCATTACATGGGACTTAAAACATAACTGGCGAAATATGGGTGTTCTATAGGTACACCTCTGTACAGCCCTTCGGGGAAACAAGGCGTGATGTTATGTTGTTGTTATGTAAGCAAACAGTTACATAGAACAGATGAGACTGTTGACCAAAATGACGTAGCACGTCAGGTTCAATTGCTCAGTTTCGTTTTTTGTATGGTAGGCTTAAAGCGTCATTAATTGGTCACGTTCTAGTTAATAGTCACGTGGCCGTACGCTGTTTGTCCATACCTACGTCATCACTCCGTTTATTTACGCTTCTTTGTTTTGTTTTGTATAAATACTTAATTATGAGCCGTTGTATGTATGAGCTATTTGTATGATCAATTTGATAAATGCGTAGATTGGTCGGTGCCTTATTAAGAGAACTGATTTTGATTTAGGTGTCACTTGTTTATTAAGGCAGGGTACGTTAAATCTGACGTCATGTCTTTTCTATCATGTTTTAAATAAAAAAATGAGTGACATATTTAAGGCTCCCGCAGACCGGTGCGACATGACAGCGCAACAGGACTCTAGTAAATCAATTTCTAAGAAGTTTTCGGAGAAATTGTTCTAGCAGTCAGTCGCGTTGCGCCGGTCTACGGAATCCTTTAACATAGGGGCTCAATAATGAAACGAGAATATTCTAGACGAAAGATATTGCGGTAGCACCATTCACCACTAACCTATAAATATATATATTATATACTAAGAATATTATATACATCGTAAAATTAATAATTCGCTTTTATTCGGTTTCGCTCATAAAAGGTTTGATGTGTTTCTTTTATTATTCAACACCAAATTCGCATTTACTATCTATCAATAAGTCATATTATTTATCTTCCTCAAATTGAATATAATACCTACATATAAAAGTATATTTGATACATTATGCTTTGTCTGAAACTTCGTCTACGCCTTTAAAAAAAATGAAATAAAAACGCGGCAAGAATACAATACAACAACTTGCTACAAGTTGACTCCTACCACAAGGTGTGTTAAAGAACTTCGTTCCAAAAATGGCATCAGAATCAAAAAAGTCCTGAAACGCTTCCATTTTACCGGACAGCCGTGTTAGTAGGTTGTAAGGAAATAAAAGTTATTATTGTACGAAACTGATCCAGTTCCCTTAGGAATTGTAGTACGTGGTTTGTATTTTACAACCTAAACTTTTTTATTGCTGGTTTTAACACTGTTTTTGTTTGTGATGTCATCGTATGATAAATGAGGCTTCATAACGTGCTTATGTACGTAATTTTGGTGTAACGTACTTAAAAGCTACAATAGGTTAATGCTTGTTGACTTATGACAGAAAAGTCGTAAGTTCGAACCCCACCCGATACACTAGAGATCAGTAGATGTGAACCTGCTTCACGAGCTGCTTATTAAGAAGTGAATCCTCATTGAAAATTTGTAAGTAATTGACACTCAATCTATTAAAAGTGCTAAAGCTATTTCATACAATTGCCAAAGAATTACAGTTGTGATTTGGCTTAGAAATTTGTGTCCCTGACTTTACATAAATATTAAGGCTTCAAGCGTGGAGCGCGGCAAGACACACTTTTGGCATGCCAAATGATCCTGTGGCATCCCGCGGCATGCCAAAACATCCTTTGGCATCCCGCGTCGTGAAGAAAGACAACTGCGTTCAGGCGATCACTCAGCTTAGACGCCGCAACGGGCTAGATTCAACGTTGTTTCAATTAATGAACACTCACATTCTTTTCAAAACATGAAGTGAAGTGGAAAACGACAAAGTAACCCCAAAAGAAAATAGCAAAAAAGACAGGTTTCTTTCTGCCTCAATGTAATAATTTCTGTTTGCAATAGAGAATGTATGAGAAAGACTGTTTAATGCTGTGGAGCACTATTGGCTCACAGTCTTGTGCCATCCGAGTGATCTTACTTTCGCTAGAGACTTGACCACCGATGCACCGTCTGATAAGTCTGCGATTCCAGTGAGCCACTTGGTTATTAACATAATTATACAGGGTAAGTTTTTATCCAGTGCGCAAACTATAACCAGACATTTTTCGTCGGTTATACAAAAAAAAAATCTGCTGTTTCATAGAAAAGTGCAATACCTACTCGGTCAAAATGTATGGAACAGCTGATTTTTTTTTTGTATTACCGACGAAAAATTTCTGCGCTAGGGGGTCGTAGAATGATATGCTGAATTCATGGTTACAGTTTGCGCACAGGATAAAAAAATAATTTAAGTAGGTATATATTCTTATTTAAATTTCTAGTGTTTACTCGCTTCGCCCGCGTAGTGTGAGGTACGGAATTGGCACAGGGACGTCATAATACCGGGACAAATAGTGCCCTAACTTCACCCGGGTCCTAGTCACCCGCTTTCCAAATTTCACCGAAATCTCTCGAACATCACGCCTTTAATACCCAAACGGTTAGGCAGAGGTATAACTATACACCCACATTTCGACAGTTATGTTTAAGTATCACGTAATAAGTGACTAGCTTATTGCCATAAGCCAGGCAAAAATCCAATCCGAGCTGCCACTGAGAAATTCCTAATAGAAAAACCCATCGATACTGCCCAACCTGGTAATTGAACCCAGGTCCTTATGCTCAGCAATAGCGGCGACCACTATACCAGCGAGGTAGTCATTCGTGTCAATAATAAGTGCATAACAATAATTATCAGGTAAAACTTAATAACTAAAACGTCCATTCTCATTCTACAGTAATTAAAATCTACGGGTAACATCCGCATGCAAGAAACTACAATACATTAAAATCTTAAAATACATTGTAAATGTAAACCAGTATTAATTTTATTTACTTAATTAGCCTTATTTCTACGTGGTATTGAACACATGCACCAGTTTCCGAAGGGCGAGTGAATGCAAAGTATTTAAATCTTTAAGTTTTTTATATTTTTTTGTACTTTTCAATTGTTAGTAAGTGACGGCTGTATCTCTCGTAGATTGTTTTATACAAAGAATTTAACTGCAGTACTTTAGGATTGTACACCTAGCCAAAACACGTCCACTGCTGGAAATAGGCCTCCCGCCTCTTCGACCGCTTCTCGCATTCAGCGCAATCCTGCGGCCTTCACCAGGTCGCCGATCCACCTTTTGAGAAGCCTTCCAAATTTACGTCTATCGCTACGCGGTCGCCACTCTATAGTTCGTTCGCGTTAAGAATGCAGTGAGTCATCAGTGCAACTGCAAGATAAAGGTGTATTCACAGTGGTGTTAAATTCAAATAAATTATATTTTAAAAGATTAAGTTTAATGAATAGATTTGATTGTAATTTGAAAAGATTTGATTTGTTAGTGGGCGGGGCTAGGCCGACGGATAATGATGACTCACTGCATTCTTAACGTGAATGTACTTTAGAACCCTTTGGCTCCATCGCCCATCTGTTCTGCGAGCAATTTGCCCTACCCATACATCCTGCACTGACCTGACAAATAACAAAAACGTATGTGGGTGTGTTATACTTATAGTTGCATATGTGCCTTTAGAATACAGACGTGCTGTTATGTTGTAGGTCATCAAAACAGCGAAATATTTGACTGTTATAAATGACGATGTTGGCATATTTCTGAATGTACCCTCACCATCGGTATGTTGAGTGGCGCATTCAGAAATATTTCTCAAGCAAATGCAATGACTCAAGGACGACAAAGACTGCAAAGCCTCCAGTCATAATTGTCTTGTTCAAAACGTGATATGGCAACATAGTTTACCAATATTTTATTTTTAGAATTGCAGACACACTAAGCTGCTTCTGCGCATTTCGTAAAATAATAGTCTCTACGTGCCACGACTCTTGGATGTGGAGGACCGAGATGCTACATGAAAAATGGACAAATGTTTACGGAATTTATACAACGATAAACAACGATAACAGTCATATTTTTAAATACATATATTATTTTTAAATACATAATTATTATTATAAAAATCATAAGCACATAGGTAGGTACTTTGAATACCGGTAGGAAGATGTTTACAACTTCTTTCAAAACAAGAATTTTTTGCAACCTTTTCAATGTTATTTGCAAACAATGGATCTTTTCGTTCAAGCGTAAGAGTCTGAGCTCCGCCTGTCTCTGGAGCGCATTACTAGTAGATAGACAGCGATGCGGAGGATTTTTTTGACATTTTAGTTTGTTGTTAGGTTTAGTGTTTGGACTTAGGACTTGGACGATATCTATTTATTAATATGTGCAGCAAAATCTTTGTACCCATTTTTACGAAAACTGCGCGGACCGCGGAGTATGAAATTTGGCACAGTTAAAGTTTGTATGGAAAATTAGTGTAGAAAACATACATTTTATGTATCAATGTCTCATCTACTTAAATGAATCATGGTCGAATTTCGACCACAGGACATTGTACACACTAAACTTAGTTTTAGAACGTAGTTATTTTGGTTACATTGTATTTATGAAAAATAAAAAAATGAAACGCAAAACTTGTTAAAGTGTGTATTTAAAAAAATCCATTTATATTCTTAAAACATTCGACGACATTTAAAACATTACTTTCGGAGCAACATTTTGTGCCAAGCTCTTGAGAGTTTCTATTGAATTTTTAACAGTAATTATGTGCGAAAGTTTACTTATATTTCTGTTTATAGGCACGGTTAGGTATGGGACATAAATACTTAAAAGTCGTTACCGTTAACTACTGAACTTCAACCTCCTAGGAGACCACTAAATCGAACGACCTAGGTCTACCTAGATCCTACACTAACTACACAGAAGCTGTAAGATTATTTCAAACATTATTACAACCCCTAGTCTCGTTATTTATTTATTCTAAATTAATCTACCTAGCCTTTTCCCAACTCCATTGGGCTTCCAGTCTAACCGGGTTCAGTTGAATACCAATATTTTAAATGGAGCGAATGCCCATCTGACCTCCACAACCCAGATATTAATACGAATACGATACCCCTTGGTAAGACTGATTATCCGGCTTTCGGGCATCTGACGACCCGTAACAACTATCCAAAATCCACGAATGACAGCCAGACCAACGGCTTAACGTGCTTTCCGAGGCACGGAGGGGTTTTGGTATGTAAAGATGGGAACCCGTCCACGGACTGACGGCAAGGAGAGAAGCTTCACCTGATCAATCCCTTGATCCTGTAACCCTATTTATTTATCTTACCGAGCGTAAAAACTTAAGCCTGCCACGAAGCTTCTTCCATAACAATACAGTTGAGGCAACCATACGTGAAATTAGTTGTGGCAACCCAATTGAAACCACATATTATAAAACACATGTAATTCGAAACGGTGTCATCTCTGTCGGTCATCATACAACAAAGTAGGACAACAACATTTCACCGTTTCGGTTACGGCAATATTACACTTTTCAAACGAATTGATTGAAGAGCGTGAAAATGAAGGGCATGGCCATTAATTAAATCAGTCTGGGACTGTTATGTTAATACTAGGTTTTGTCAGCAGCTTCGCCCGCGTAGAGGTCGGAAATTATCCCGCGGGAACGTTCTACCAGGATAAAAAGTACTCTATGTGTTAAATCCAGGTTATAAACTATCTGTGTACCAAATTTCATCCAAATCCGTTCGGCCGTTTTTGCGTGATTGAGTAACAAACATACAAACATCTAAACATACAAATTTTCACATTTTTAATATTAGTAGGATTAGTAGAATGTATCACTACATAGTTAGTACAGACGCCAGCACATCAAGCTACCCCAATCTGTCAAATTTCTTTGATAGATTTTCAACTCTATTTCTTAAGCATATGGTTTATGTTCAATTGGGAAAATTTGACAGATTGGGGTAGCTTGATGTGCTGGCGTCTGTACAAAACAAAGTCGCTTCCCGCTGTCTGTCCCTATGGTATGCTTAGATCTTCGTTCTTTAAAACTACGCAACGGATTTTGATGCGGGTTTTTTTTAATAATTTGAGAGGTTTCTAATGTGATGTCGTAAATAAACACATTTTTTTGCGCTTACATTGCAAACGCTGGCTGAACCTTACGAGATAGATCAAAATAATGTACTAGAGTATTGTATACCTTTAAAAGTTCTACAAAAAAGTTCCGGATAGTATATTTCTATCTCTTATGGATAACCCACAATAACCATTTTTTATCCTTTACTTTTATGAGAAATAATGGCTTATTTACGAAGCGATTTTAAACAATACAGCATTAATCCTTATCCAATTAAGTACGTTAAATAGATTGTGCATTTAATATAGATCAATATGGATCTATTCAGCTATATAATTTAAATTAATATTTTCGAAGATATTACAGATTTAAATTGCAGGGACATAGCGGCTGAAAAAATAATTCCGCTTGGCATATAGACCGCCCCGGCCACATTTTCACTTCTTTTTTTTCTAAATTGCACTCGTGCGAAGCCGGGGCGGGTCGCTAGTATATTATATACTATGTACTGTATGTTTAGAAGGTAATATTATATGTTCAATTTGCTTGCTTCATTCTAGTTAAAAGTTAAAGTTTACGGGGAATTTCGGCGTAGGAGTAAAGTGTCGAGTCGGTACGACTCAGCGCAGCCCGGTGGCAAAATTGAATGTAGATATTATCTAAATTACTTAATTACTGCCTAAATCCTACGAATTATATCCTATTCCTTCATCCTTCTATTAAAAATTTTAATGCGAAAGTAAATCTGTTTGTCTGTCTGTTACGCTTTCACGCCTTAACTGCTGAATCGATCGTCATGAAATTTGGCAGAGATATAGCCAGGGATATGGAAAAGGGATACCTTTTAACTCGATTACCAGCAAAAACGACTAATATTATAAATGTGGAAGTTTGTGAGGATGGATGAATGTTTGTTACTCTTTCACGCAAAAACTCCTAAATTGATTTGGAAGTAATTTGGCACACATACAGTTTATAACACATACAGTACTTTTTTATCGCGGTAGTATTTTCCCGCGGGATAATTTCCGACCTCCAGGCAGGCGAAGCCGCTAGCAAAAGCTAGTATTATATATGTTCGGGAAGCCAAGCTCGAATTGTGCAGACCCAACCCTAAAATCATTCAGCGAGTGTTCCATTTAGCACGACCCGATTAAAAGCCGAATATGAGTAGTGACTGCTTCGGGTCGGCTGTGTTATATAATATAACAACCAGTGCCGAATCGAATGAGGTGACCCGAACAAGTGTGTATTAAACTTAATGTCTCTTAATGTAATGGTCTCACGACTGTCTCACCAGGTGTCCAATCTAATCTAGGCCTTCGATTCGCGAGTAGTCGAACAAAATGTCCATCAAGTGTTTCCTACATTTATCGATTAGATAACAAACCGGTCTCCTAGACTATCTTCCTCTACAACTATGTTGTTATTACGTGAGCGCTCTCTCGGACTAGTAGACTAGTCTCGGACTAGCTATTACGTTGAAATTTCTTATTATTGTTTATGTTATTAAAATGTTACAGAGTTTCCTTTTTGAGGTAGGTTAGTTTACCGTAAGACATCACACTTGGTTACCTTTTTATTTTCTGTGAGGAAAGCCTCATGGGTACCCTCCTTCTAGGGAGATTGGAGGGTTATATTGGACTCTTATCGATTAAAACCTCACAGTCCCTATATTGTTACCATGAGTCGGGGCCCGAGAGACACTTGGATACCCTTACTTTATGCCACCGGCTTCCAAAAAAGTTCCAGATAACGATTTTTTCCGTCTTTGAATATTTTCTGAATATTTTTGTCTGGATGCTCTTTTAACCTTCACTCGTATTAAGAGTATCATAGACTGATAACATGTAAGCACTAGCGCTTCACCCGCGTCTCCATCCGTGTAGATTTCATATTTTCCCCTACTAAAGGCTCGTGCAGACTAGCGCGACGCGCCGGTCGCGTCGCGACACTCGTAGAACAATTTCTATGAAATCTTAATGGAAATTGTTCTACAAGTGTCGCGTCGCGCCTGTTTAAAGGAGCCTTAACTTTAAGATCCCCTAAATTCTCTTTATAGGGTAATTTAAAAAATATACTAACTTAGATACCTATGTATTCGTGCCAGGTTTTAAGTTTATTAACTCCAGGCAATAGATTTTTCATACAAACAAAATCATCCCTTTTCACCCCCTTAAAAACTGCATTTCTAATAAACCCTTCTTAGTGTACCCCTACATTATAAAAGGAAGCCGTATGCCAAATTTCAAGTACCTATTCCCAGTATTTTCGGCTGTGAGTTGATATATCGAGGCAGGGGGCAGAGCACCTTGCTCGCAGAACAGATGGCGGTAGAACCGAAAGGTTCTGGAGTGGTAAGCGCGTACTGAAAGACGTAGCGTTGGAAGGCCTCCTACAATTTGGACCATTGACCTGGTGAAGGCCACAGGAATCCGCTGAATGCGAAAAGCACAAAACCGATCGAAATGGCGGTGCTTACGTGAGGCCTATGACAGTGGACGTCTTTCGGCTGTAATTATGAATTAGCAGATGACTGTCAAATCTTCTCCAAGTGGAGCTCAGTTCTGAACTTTTCGCTTTTCCAGGGGAGGCAAGTCCATAGGTGACAGCTATGCAAATTTATTAAGAATTTCAAAGCGCGTCGAGCAAAAACACATAGCAATTTAAATACCTTTATGTCCCGGAGGGCCTTAAATATTCCAGCAAGGTCCCACAGTTCAAGACTAACGGGTTGGCAGGTAGACACCGGACGGCTGTCGGCGTCGGGATATTTATTGTTTAATTAATAGGAAGTGCTACATACTTTCCGAAAGTGAATTTAATATCGAAGTTCATGACCAACGGAACTGTTGATCGAGAGTTTTTTTGCCACCATTCGGCGTAAAAATTCCAGTTCATGTGATTTTCTGTGTAATTGTTTGTAGATATGATTATTTCCACAAAATATGATCAATGGTTCATTTCCTGTAGTAATGTAGGAGGAGGTACCAAAAGTTCTGCAAAATTGAACTATACAGGGCGGCATACTGTAACCATGAATTCAGCACATGACTTTAGACCCCTGAGCTAGGAAATTCTTCGTCGGTTATTCAAAAAAAAATTGCTTCTTCATAGAAAAGTACACTACCTACTCGGTCAAAACGTATAAAAAAGCGAAATTATTATTGTTTTACAGACGAAAAATTTTAACGAATAGACCGCAGGGCAATCATGTACTGAATCCATGGAAGGTCGCGAGTCGATGTCCCTGCCACCCTGTACAGTCACTAGCATTAATATGTATACAAATAGCGAAATTCAAAAGCAATTTTCTCTTGAATAATGATTTCAACCTTTAGATAACCTAGGTATTTCATTATAGTGTGAGTTCCATAATATTATTTTCATAATAACATAAAATTACAATCGGTACAAAAAAAAACACTTTTTAAAGTTGGTAAGCATATAGGTACACATTAGGGACCGTGACTGTACTTTTTCTAAAATTAATATTTCGTTAATCATCGTACTTACTTAATTAGAGTTTTAAAGTGATATTTAGAGAATATACTATCTTACATTCTACAAGTTTCCTTCATTTACGTTCGTTTTTATTCAACCGTAAAAATACTGGATCCTATTTTAGTTCAGGTCAGTACAACGAGAAAAAAAGGCAATTTCTCACTGTCTCGAAACATTGTGAAACGTAAAATATAGCGATTGCGCACCGAACAGACTTCACGATTTGATGTGAAATAATCGTTTATTACAACCATTTTTACCATTTTTGCTGTTTCGATAGATCTGTATAAGCGGTATGTTCGCACGGAATAAATTAACTTTTGAAAAGGTTAACAACAAAAACAATAAAATAGTATGTTGCCATGTAGTTGATCATGAAATCAATATGTGCATCTGGACTGAGGGCCCATTTTTTTTTTCCTTGCGAAACGAAATAAGACTTATAGGGAAATTAGTAAAAAATAGTAAAAACTTAAAGCAAAGGGCCATACATTTCTTAAACGTGAAATAACACTTTTATGATTAAATAACTTGGGCCCTCAATCCAGACGCGTGCATAAAGTGGCATTGCCTAAATATCAGAAAGTACTAGCTCTGGGTTAATCATTTTTATTTAAGAATTTATTTAAGATTTTCTTAAATATTTTAAGAAATTCCCAAATCTGTAGAATATGACATTACAGATTTATGGCGGTATATCTAGGGCCCTCAATTCATTCATGTCTTTACTGAGGAATCTGCAAAACATGAATTTATCTGAAGAAATACATACATACGATTTTAATATATTTTACTAAGATACCTCTGTGAATTAGTTAAAAAGAAATAATTACCCAAAAGTTATTCGTTAAAAAGTAATTGAACGTCGAATTTTACTAAAACGTCTGAGGGCCCAATATTTTCGGCTTTATTGGCTTGGCTCAACCTCATAGATTAAAGCAAATTAGAATTCATTTTTTTACTATTTATTTACTAAAATGTAACACATCGTCCATTCTTCTAAATGCCATACTTTATGAGAAAATTGATTTCCAATTTTTTATAGGAGAAAAGTTTGTAGGGTAGATATGATTTTGTTACTTTTTTGGATGGAAAGTCTTATATTTGCGGGAGACGTCGCAATCCGCAAATCAATCAAATTCATTTCTTTATAAATACGTAATAAATAAAATACGATTGGTATTAATATAAGAATATTATTTACTTAACATAAATGCACCTTACCTAAAAATAGTCTGATATCGTAAAAATACAATTTACTTAAAAATTTTTGTAACAACTATTTAATTAAAGTTTTGTTCAGAGAAGCGAGTGAGCGAAGTTATTTTTAGTTATTAATGCTAGTTACGAATGCTATAATTTTTTATTTAGATTATATTTACAACTAAAGGTGTGTACAAATAAATACAAAAAAAGGACACTTAGGCGTCGAAGTACTCGTCCGCATCGCTGTCATCAGGAAACATGCCCAGAAGACTGGCAGCATTGCCACGTTGAATGGCAATGCTAATTCTTTGGCCAAAGAACGACCCAGCCCTCTGATCACGTGAAGTGTCGACCAGTCGGCGAGAAATTTCCTTAAAGAGGACGTGCACCCGGGCCCCATGACCCGAGCGTTTCGACCCCAAACGGCTCAAAACTGTAGTTACCCATAAGGTTACAAATTTACAACTACAATTCTTATTAAATTCTTTATTAGTGGTTGTCGTGGAAATCATGTCAGTTGGTTTAAATAGGTTCACATGTTTTATTTACGTAAATTCTTTTTTCTTTCTCTATTCACCCCGTTTTATGGTACATTAAATAATTCTGCCGGCTTAGAACGGCAATTTGTTGTTTATTACGTTGATAAAATCATATTACACCAACATTTGCTTTCTCTGACCTTTTGAAGTTTTACTGCCGGTAATTAATTAAGTTCAAATATATAATAAAATATGCTTACACTAAAACCGAGTAATCAGCAATTCCTGATGACTATGCATCAGCAACAACATTAATATCGGAAAAATCAATGATATATGACTTTAAGATGCATTACCGACGCTCAATATTGGCAAGATGAATGCAAGGTAGTTGCCTGTCCTGATATTAGTCACGTACAGAGGCCAGCATATCAGGCTGATCTAACCTGTCAAATTTCTTTAATATATTTTCAACTTTAAAATAAAAAAATAAGGTTCATGTTCCTATGGGAAAATTTGACGGTTTGAGATCGCTTGATGTGCTGGCGTCTGTAGGTACCATCCAGTGACACGACGCAACGCTAATGACGTAACTAAATATATAATTATGTATATCTCTTTCTAACAACAGGAATCGGTATTAGTCTTTTTTCTTCTAAGCGTAAACCATGAATGTAGCTGCCTAGCTACATTCATGCATTCATGCATGCATTTTAAGTGCTCTAATGTTCGTGTATGACGCGTCTATTAATACGTCATCAAAAAACATGAAAAGTCATTCTTCCAATGAAATAGATAATATTAAAGCGTCTAGGTACTGACTTTGATATTACAAAACGAAAACACTTATAATAATGATAGTTACTGCACTATTAAATTATTGCATCACACAAAACATGCTTGTATGAGGGTCTGTAAACTCATACACGCTATTTTTAAGCTTTTTTTACGCCGCTGATCCTGTCCAAAAAAGTAAAAAAATCATATCCACCTTCCAAAATTTTCTCCTATAAAAAATTGGAAATCAATTTTCTCTTAAAGTATGGCATTTATAAGAATGAACGATGTGTTGTTACATTTTAGTAAAAAAAAATGTAAAAAAAGGTATTCTAATTTGCTTTAATCTATGAGGTTGAGCCTAGCCAATAAAGCCGAAAATATTGGGCCCTCAGTTCAGACGTTTTAGTAAAATTCGACGTTCAATTACTTTTTAACGAATAACTTTTGTCTCTTAGTAAAATATATTAAAGTCGTAAGTATGTATTTCTTCAGATAAATTCATGTTTTGCAGATTCCTTAGTAAAGACATGAATGAATTGAGGGCCCTAGATATACCGCCATAAATCTGTAATGTCGTATTCTACAGATTTGGGAATTTCTTAAAATATTTAAGAAAATCTTAACTAAATTCTTAAATGAAAATGATTAACCCAGAGTTAGTACTTTCTGGGATTTAGACAATGCCACTTTATGCACGCGTCTGGATTGAGGGCCCAAGTTATTTAATCATAAAAGTGTTATTTCACGTTTAAGAAATTTATGGCCCTTTGCTTTAGGTTTTTACTATTTTTTACTAATTTCCCTGTAAGTCTTATTTCGTTTCGCAAGGAAAAAAAAATGGGCCCTCAATCCAGATGCACATGAAATCAATGGTGGCCCGAACCCAGACTTTGTGTAAATTATTTCTTCACCACTGCTCTCAAAACGGTGAAGGAAAGCATCGTGAGGAAACCAGCATGTCCTAGAACCATAAATTCGAAGACATCTGACATAAGCCAACCCGTACTATACCCGTTTGGTGGATAACGGCCCACTCCCTCTCCCAGCAGAGGGAATATTATATGCCGATTGTGTATGTAGTAGATCCAATCGTAAAGACATGGGTCATTAAGTAAGAGCTAGTGGTAGCAAACCCAGTATAACCTGACCTTTTAAGGCTAGCGCACGCCGGTGGACGGCAGGGAGCCGGCATAGAGGAGGATTTGCCGCCGGACAGCGCACACTGATGATTTGCCATGCCCCCAGCGGCCACCGGTGCACTACTGGATGCTGTGCTGCATATAGTATGTGCAGAATGTGGAGTGCAACCTCGCCTCGCTAACTAACTTTTTTTTTATACTTAGTGGTAATTTGTATGTCTATTACTTCATGAGATACAGAAAAAAAACACGTTTCTTGGATGGGGACCCATTTAATTTTCACTTTAATTTAGAAATACACACTGGAAAAATTTCAAATTTCGACCTATCACGGTTCATGAGATACAGCCCGCTAACAGAGAGATGGATGGACGGTCAGTAATAAGGTTCCTTTGGTAACACTAAAAAATCAAAATTAAGGCACTAACTGACAGACAACGCACAACCTAAACCGGGTTTAGAAGCATAATTTCATGCTTCTATAACAGCATACCTTGGAGTTCCTTATATGAGGAAGGGTTTTGAACATTTATCCCCTAAAGGAAACTAAGAATATTTTGTATGAAAGCCTCAGCCACTTTTTGCCAATGGAAATTCCATTGGCCACACGACTTGTTACGGCATAGGTAACTTGTAGTTACGACCTTCACTATCACCAAATTAAACGGCAAGACTTTCTTGCCACATGTATTACACTGATCTAGTCAAAACAATTTCGACAGAACAGTCATTAAAACTCACAATTAGACCACATCGACGTATTTTGATCTGGTCGTGCAATAGAGCAGGCAAACGAAATCATTGAGCAATGTTAAAATAATGTTGTATTGGTGAAATCGATCGAGATACTGGCGATCGATGTAACAACACGTGATATAGGCCCTTATGTAGCATAACCTTAAGACATAGTCTTAAAGATAGGACGGGTACAAAAGAAAGAAGGCAAATACAAAAGAGATATAAGAAGAGATGATAAAAATAAGTAAAGTATAAATGAAATGCAGAGCGTATAAAATGCAATAACGGAATGAAGATATAAACTTTATATCCAAGAAGTAATAAACGAGGGCTGTAAAAGTGTTTGATGAAGGAGTAAACGAAAAACTTTGTTGTTCTTTCCTTAAAAGAACATTTCAGACTTTAGTATAAATGATCTGTGCAAGAGTACTTTTAAAAGAGGCTCCTTAGAGTTGGTTTCAGTGTATTTTCTCAGTAGTCAGATATGAAACGCAGACCTCATCTAGTTTAAAAAAATTTGATTGACATGTTAAAATGTTTGTACAAACCTACTTACAGAAATGAACTGACGACAAATATAGTATTTTACAAAAATGTATATAGTGGACGAGAATATCGATGTCAATTCAACTATAGAACAAAAACATCAGGGATATGTGTCACTCATCAGAATAAACGGAACTCTATGAAAAGAATCAAATAACAATCTGCATACATTTAACGACCGTAAAGGTTACGAATTACCAACCAACATATTACAAAAGAATATTGAACCTGATCGACATCATAAAAGCAACCTGTACGTGCAAGTCCACAAGATAGTTATTAAAGAAATGTCGTAATTTCAAGAGTAGTAATTTAGTACTGCGAAACAAGTTGCAGCGATATGATAGAAGCCATAAAATCCTATGAATAAAGTTTCGTAAGTATGAGTCTTTTAGATGCCAGTGCTTGTACTAGTGACTTTTTGCAAACTTAAATGACTTTGTTTAGAGTTATGTATTCTCGTGCCTCGGAAAGCACGTTAAGCCGCTGGGCTAGCGATAGCGATATTTCATATTTCCAAACAGTAATATTGCCAAATTAATCAAAACAGTCAAATATTTGACAGCTATTTGCGACGTTGCCAACTTTCAGAATAAAAGCTCTTAATGCCAAAAAAATACAGTTAGAAAATTACGAAGCCACTTCTGAAGAAGAATATGAGTTTAAAATCATTCTTCAAGGAAGTTCTATAACTTATACAGAATTCAGCGAATTCATAGGAATGAAATAATTTCCTCAAACGAGTCTGAAGAAATAAGTTTATCCTCAATAGTTCTAAAGTTATACCAACCGCTGTTTATATTCTTCATCAACCTATCAGAGAAGTTTAGGTAAAAATACTCGGAATGGCTTCTCAACTCATACAATAACGAAAGTTGAATCCGATTTTCAAATAATTAGTTTTAGGAAAATATTGATGAATGGAACCTCTTGGATGCTTCATCCTTGTATTTTTCAAGTTCGTCTCTTGGCACGTGCCACAAAAATAACTCATTCTATAGAGGAAAGGTCAGTTAACTAAAATGACCTAGGGTTAAAACGACTGCTCAAATTGCTATGGACGTAAGTAGGTAATGCATTCCGAAATGTTTTGTTTATAATAACACTATCTGTTTTCCAATAAAACAGCCTCAGAGAAACCAATGTCAACCAATACCGTTGTAAAAATCTCACCATAAAAACTAAGGTGAAATGACCCTGAAGTAAGCTGTCAATAGTGTCAACTATTGACAGCTTACTTCATATTCACGGTTGTGATTTTTACAGTATAGCAATAATGGTCAGTGATTGGTTTAATTCGTTCCCAATGAGCAGTGTCTTTGAGTTGTTTTCCATCTTTACAAGAAACAATACTATCGTCAAATCTTGAAAACCATGACATGTATGCTACATGTCCTGTGATTCTTTGGATAGTTTTCATAGGTACCGAAATCTGAGTCACAAAAGGGTCAATTAGCTACCTCTCATAATTTCGCCCGTGGCAATTTAGCTAAGAAGCTATTCTCATACAAATTACATTTCCAAATGCATTTAAAGGTATTCTGGGAACACAGTCCCGCTACGATGGAATAACATAACTATACTGTAAGTAATTGAAAAATCATTCACGAAAATTGAGGTTATAAAATTAACCTCAATTGTTACAACGAAAAACATTTTAAGGCGATTTAAAATTAAAATTTCAGGTTTAAGCATTCAAATAATCAAATCAAAGCAACTTGTGATCCATTTTCATCGCATTGTTTTGGAGCAGAACATACCCAGTTCTCGTGCCGATATGATAAGGAAAATAAATAAATAATAACAAAAGTAGGTGAAATTCCTACTGCAAAAAATAATAGTGTAATTATTGTTGCGTGTGTTATATAACACAATAGTCGGTTACTAGGAAAAGTTATTACACTTAACGTGTGCAGACAGTGTTTACCTTTCTTTTCTTCCTATTGGGGTTTGGAACAATGCATAGGCTATTGTCATTATTTTTCGAGTGAAAACCTCTTTAGCCGCGTTGAGTGATTTTTTGGTAGGGGCAATACTTATGGGTTCGCGTCACCGACATGCTTATGTGACCCCGTCATCAACATGCTGGTGTGAACGCGTCATCGACATGCTGATGTGACGTGTTGTGTGTTATGTTTTCAAATTTTTTAGTTCTCACTTCTGTCAGCAGTCCCCATAACCGCCAATTTTATTTTATTTTCTATGTAAAGGAGTAGTATAGTTTTTGCTTCTTCAGGTCATTGACATAAAAGTAGTAAAGTTGTTAAAGGTTGGTGTACAATAAAGTATATATAAATAAATAAATAAAATAAATAAAGTGGTTAATAAATGTGGATTTTTGTGCGTAACTCAAAAAATACTTTCTATGTTTGAATTTAGTTCAATTATTAAGATAAGCAAGGTAATTAAACTAAAAAAAAAGTTTTAGATTAAAAAGAAACTATTAAGTAACTAACTAAAGTAATAATTTATTCAAAATAATGAGTCAATACACGCTGACGTTTTGTCTTTCCTAAAAATTGTTTTTAATTGTCTTTTGCCTTCTATGTTTTTTAAATAATCGTTGGTCGTGTGTTTTATACAGATCATTCAACAAGTATTTTATTTTCGAGACGCTACAGTTTCGAAATTACAACAAATTCTTATTTAATGCGATCTCCAAATATGAGAGTTACACCACAATGTATTAAAGAACTCAAAACACAAAATTGTGTGAGTGGTTCACAAAAAAAAACATTTTAGGCGTGAAAGCGCTTTCCAAATAGCGCAGCGCTTATGTGCGATTTCATTCATATTTTAATGCCCTTTTTAGTCAAAATTATAGGAATTTGCATAGATCTCTCTTTTATCCAATAATGTATTAAAACAAGGTGATTTTACGACTTCCTTTTATGTCATTTTTATTTATTTCTATTTATTGAACAAAGAAAACTTGTATGTCTATAATTTACCTAAATTATTGCTTAGTTGCTATAACTTACAGAACATTAACTATTAATACAACTCGCCACTAGTTTTCGGTTTTTTTTTAAACAGATGAAATTTGACACGTAACCGGCGTACCTAACCATGAGGGGCTAATGGTTAAATAATAACAGCCGCACGGGTCGATCAAAGGTTATGCTACGCTTATCGCGGTCGGTTCGTGGATGGGTGCCCAACCGCAACATGTCGAGACCCCTTCGTGCCTCGGAGAGCACGTTAAGCCGATCGTTCCGGCTGTCATTTGTAGA
Organism: Polymixis lichenea; assembly: GCA_949091785.1. Classification (NCBI taxonomy): domain Eukaryota; kingdom Metazoa; phylum Arthropoda; class Insecta; order Lepidoptera; family Noctuidae; genus Polymixis; species Polymixis lichenea. The sequence continues at coordinate 18,369,617 of OX420943.1, read as the reverse complement.
TCTTTAACAGTCGGTACGGCTTAAGAAGTACAAAAGTATGACAACCATTCTTACCATAGGGTATCGTGTAACTCATTTACTGGGTTGAGAAGGTCAGATAGGCAGTCGGTCTATGTAAATAGTGGTTATTAGCGCGGGGAGCAAATAAAAGTAGACTGTATTTAATAGGCAATATAATTTTTAATAGGTTTATTGCCGTGCTTATTAACAATATAAACGTTCCTGGACAAACAAATCATAAAAAGAGGGGACAGAGGAGATTCGTCCGTCGCGGTGGACTCCGTGGAAGCGAGTCCTCGTTGGACCGAGCCATGTTGCCACCGCGCCGCGCTTCGGCGTGCCGGTGATGACGCGTTGATCGCGACGCGCGCGCGCAAGTTTGTGTGTTGGGTTCGATTCCCAACACTGGTAATCAGCTACATCCAGTGAGAGTGGAAGCCGACCCCAATATAGTTGGGAAAAGGCTAGGCATAACATGGCAAGAGTACCCAACCATACGTCTCGGATATTGGAATTGGTGAACAAAGACGCTACGCCTCACTAGGTCATTAAGGTGAAAGCCGGGTAGACCGCGAAATTAAAATGTTCTTACGATTATGGCAAGTTGCAGGTCAGTGCCAGGTTGTCATCATAATCAAATAGATTGAAAACTATAGTTTTGTATAATTTAGAAACATTATTTGTTTAAATTTTGTAAATGTGAGTACCATGCATCCATTTATTGTGTTGTTATGATGTACGTTGACTTGAAAAAGCATGGCAGTTGAGAGTATGTCATGCTCACTTAAATGTCTCACTGATGGTGGCGCGTGTGTTGGATCATTCGGTTCCCTAAGAAATGGTTGAGCTGGATAGTGCTGATCCACGCGTCAAGTTCGTGAACGGGCGCTGTCGGTTGAGACTGGTCATCTCCTAACTTCCAGGGCTTATTTTTATCTTGTATTTAGAATTGTTTATAATTTTTTTTTTTTACATTGTTCTGACATACAGAAGCAACAAGAATAATGTTCCCATGATTTTGTAATATTCAACTTGATTTTAAAAGAGTGTCCGTGGAGTTTCTTGCCCGTTCTTCTCCATAGAGATCTACGTTTTGGAATGGCCAACTAGCTTCAACTTTCCAAATGAACGACTTTTTGACGATTCAAAAGTGCCTGTAAATGGTTTAATTGAAATAAATGCTTTGAGTTTGAGTTTGAGTTTGAATCATCAGCAGCCTATATAATGTTACTGCTAAAACACAGGCCTCTCTGTGAGAAAGAGAGGGCCATGATCCACCACGCGGGCGCAGTGCGGTTTGGTAGATGTCACATGTCTTCGAATTTATGGTTCTAGGACATGCCGGTTTCCTCACGATGTTTTCCTTCACCGTTTTGGGAGCAATGGTGATGAAATAATTTACAGAAAGTAAAGTGCCAGATTGCATTTTGATTAAATTATGATTTGCGACCGTAACACCGAGATACCATGGCCCCTGGCACACAGGCAACTGAGGGAACACGGGTGGGTTTTAGTCAGTAAAAGTCTGACACGCCCTCCTGCTCCACCCAGAGCGGGAGAAGTTATTTGAGGATTTCACACCCAAAAAAAATAAAAATAAACACGCATGTATTTACAGAATAAAATCATAAAAGTCACCAATAAAACTCTAAGTTCATTAATTTAATTCCTTTGAATAACTATTTATTTTATGTAAATCATTCAATGGAATTAAATGAACTTAGAGGGTTGTATTATATAAGATATTATTAAAAAACAATATTAAAAATGTGAAACTTTGTGAGTATGGATGTATTTATGGATGTTTGTTACTCTTTCACGCAAAAACGGCTGAACGGATTCGAATGAAATTTGGCACACAGGTAGCCTGTAACCTGGAATAACATATAGGATACTTTTTATCCCGGTACTATGTTCCCGTGGGATAGACCTCCATGCGGGCGAAGCCGCTGGCAAAAGCTAGTAACTACATGAAGCAACAACTTTGCACTCCTTTTTACGAAATTTACCCAGACGGAGGAGTATGAAAATTGGCACCGTAGAAAAGGATTGCACAAAGCTAAGATGTTTGAATTATGGTCGAATTTCATATTTTTAATCATGGTCGGAATTCGAACACTGGGCGACCACTAGTGATTATATCGTCTGCTTACGGGTAAAACGTAATAAGTGCAGTCTGTGTCATTTCGAGTAAATAACATTTCAAAGTTTATGTTTTAATTTGATCTATTTTAAACACATTAATTTAAAAAACTGTTAAAGCAAACTGTTGCACTAATTACCCTTCTTTTAAGATATACTCTTATTTATATAATATTTACAAAATGTGAGAAGATATCATTTTTACAAACTTACTATCTCAGCAGCCATTGGACATTGCATTTTTTTATTTTACCAGTATAGCCCGTAAAAAATTACGTGACTGCATTTTTAACTCGATTTAGTAAAAAAATGTATTTAACTTGTTTTACCAGTAAGCAGACGATATGGTATAAATATGGCTTTAGATAATTATGTTAAGCCATATTTGTTACAGTCGCGAATCATATTTTCCTCAACATAAAAGCTGACAAAAAAAAACAGTGGCACTCCGGCAGTGCCGACAGAAGTGAAAACTTGAACAATTACGTGTGTATTTTTTTAATCGTCAGGAAATATTTTTTGAATCGTCATATTAAACAACGTTCAACGTTGTTCGTTCGTACGTTCTTGTTGTCAGTGGTGTTGGTAACAGTGTCGCGAGTTCAATTGATTTTTCCCATCCCAAAAATGCTCAACGAGCCTGAACGAGCTTTCACTTCAAAAAAATAAAATAAGAATACTTGAATTTCGTGATCTAACCTGGAGCTTCAGCCTTAAACCAGTCCATGTTATAGGTGGCCAGTACAACAGTGGCGAAAGCACCGTATAACACGATTCCTATCGGCTTCCCTTCGAGGATTCGCATCGGCAACTCTATCGCTATTTAAAAATGGCACGCTAACAGTGGCTTGCATTGTCAACAAATTTTTTTTTAAACTACGCGCATTTAATTCACCATAACATTCAAACAGCAAAAATGGTTATTTTTAGCTTTGTATTACATAAAAAAAGGTCTAAATTAACCCGGTGCCAAACGTCATAATCGGGAACTAAAAAATCATACAACAGCGATCCCGTAATGATATCACTTTAGGTTACGTGGCACCGCTTGATATGGACGAGAGCAAGCCGCTGTACAACGGGTTATGACAGAGGCAGATATAGAAAAATGCGTCAGCAAGAACGAGATGGAGGAATATTGCACATTTGGTTTTCAGCTGTTCTTTATTGATAAGTCAATAAGTTAAAGCCGACTTCGCTTCGGCTGCTCTCTCAGAAAAATTGACACCTCGCCGATGCAGTACGATTGCGTACAACCATTATTTATAGTGCAGTGCGTGGTAATTCATACACTTACTGTTCTTCTTTTTTTTTACTTGGCGTTGCCGACTTACCAAGTTACGCTGCCCTATTACATTTCAACGTAAAAAACCGCCGAAAAATATTGTAACGGTGTGTTTTACCATCGATAATGTACCGGTAAATTAATTATATGACAGATATAATTGAAATTCAGTTGTAATTTTGTTTTTTTCGGTGAGGTTTCACTAGCTAATTTTCAATACTGAATAAACTAATTTTGATGTCGAAAATTTTTAACGGGAACATACTACCGAGCTATAGTCTATGTTAGTCCTTATAACATCAGCAATCTATCAATGAAAGTTCCGTCATAATCGGTGCAGCCGTTCCAGAGATTAGCCGCAGTAAACAGAGATTTTTTTAAATGTTAAGTTTGAATAAGTAGTGAAGTATATCATTTAGTAGAAACTGTTATTTTGACATTATAAACAGATACCTAAATTTTATTTATTTTAAAATAGTATACACCTGTATAGATTTATCTTGCAATTTCTTTTCATGACCAATGTCCACGTGGGCCGTAAGAAACTCATATTAGTATTTTACTTGATATTTTCATAATATGCTCTAATGAGGTCCCAAACCGTCTGCAGGTACCTACCCACAGACGATTTGGGACCTCACCTGAGTTTCATAAACCTAATGCCTACTAGGTTTACGAAACTCAGCAAATTACTAGCAAATAGACGCAAAAAGTTCACATTAACCTTTCAAGAATATTGTTTAGGTCTCATATTAAAAGTGGTGTTTAGAAGGAAGGATTTTCTATTAAACATAATAATACTAGCTTTTGCCAGAGGCTTCACCTGCGTGGAGGTTGGAAATCATCCCACGGGATTGTATCACCGGGATAAAAAGTGTCTTATATGTTAATCCAGGTTAAAAACTGCTGTGTTCCAAATTTCATTCCAATCCGTTCAGCCGCTTTTGCTTGATTGAGTAACAAACCTCCAAACATCTAAATATACAAATTTTCACTTTTACAATATTAGCAGGATGAAGATGAATGTCGTAAACATAGTTATACAAAAACATGCAGAAGCTCATGAACACAGACTTCATCATCACGTGAATGTCGAGGCGATCTAACTCCTTGACAACACTGAATAAGTGCGAAGACTAAAAAGGGTAAAACCTTTTGAGTTAGTTTTAGTGTAGTGTAAGTGAACTTAAACTGTGAATCAATCGTCTTAGCCTTAACTTAGAGTGAATAAGAAATACGTTGTTTCTTAGTTTTATGGTTACTTAGCAGTTTAAGTTATACTTTAATTACTTATTAGCTATCGTTCCGTGTAGTGCCGGACGTAAAAGAATAGCCCCATCCCATTTCTTCCCGTGGGTGTCGTAGAAGGCGACTAAGAGACTTATTAGAGAATGGGCAACAGCGTTCTCTATGCATTTGACCACCATTCTGCGATCGCCAACCCGCCTGCCAAGAGTGGCGATTATGGCAAATCCCGCCCTTGGAGGAGGCTTATGTCCAGCAGTGGACGTCTTTCGGCTGGTGATAACAGGCTAGATTGTAATGTGAATAAAGTATCATCTATTGTGCAATTTTATAAAGGAAAAAAAAGTACAATGAAAAGGTCGCTTGTCCAATGGGATGGCGAAATGCGCCGGATCAACTTAGGACAAATGGCGACAGATCACAGGAACTATTTGCGTACCATGGATACGGACTCCTCAAGTTAAAGGGGAAAATTTACAAGTCGCTGATAACGCCTATCGTACGAATGTAGGTACTTATACGTGTATGGATCAGCGCGTTGGGCCGTGAAGAAGACAGATGAAAAGAGATTGCATGCAGTGAGAATGAATAAAATTATAAATGAGTATACAGGATAAGTTTTTATCCAGTGCGCAAACTGTAACCATGAATTCAGCATATCATTCGAGAGAAAAAAAAATCAGCTATTCCATACGTTTTGACCGCGCAGGTATTGCACTTTTCTTTTTCTATGAAACAGCTGTTTTTTTTTGTATAACCGACGAAAAAATCTACGCTGGAGGGTCTAGAATGATATGCTGAATTCATGGTTACAATTTGCGCACTAGATAAAAACTTATCCTGTATAAGGGAAAGTTGAGAGTGACAGATAAGTTAAAAAGAAATGACCCTTTATAAAGGACCAAATTAAATAAGCTGGCAATACTTTAACCAGGATTTCCGATATTGATATCGAAGACAAATTAAACAAGAAAAATTTTTTTTTCTTCATGGGCCCGTAATCGATCAGCTGTTTTTGTAATTTTTCGAGGAACATAGACATTTTTACGAATTTCCAAAAATTTTAACTTATCAGTCGTTTGGACGTCAGTGTCATTTAAAGTTTTGAAAAAAGTTGAAAGTTTTTATTTTTTATTTCATTCTGTTTAATGTCGAAACGCAACACGTCGGCAAATATTTTTCAGAAGAATAAGGAGAATTTAATTTCATCCTGTGTATATGGAAAACGTCAAATTGGCCTAGTGTCTCAATTTAATAAACTAACAATTCCCCAGACTGTGTTTTGTATAAAGCTAATAAAATGCTCGCAAGCAAAACTTTACATTTTCGATGACTAGATTCGTCACAATGCCAATCTCGAAATTAGGAAAGATTACGTCTAATAATGGTAATTACAACACACATTTTGAGTCGGCATTGTACTAAGCAACATTTAACTAAAGCTCAAGTTTTTTTGTCCACTTTTATGTCGCAGTTCTAGGTTGCGGGTGAATTTAGCTGAAAACATCCTTGACGTCAACACTCTAGGAAACGGGGTCACTGACCTTTAGGTCAGGTCTGACGTAATAAATCGTAATAAGTCCATTGCTGCGCAAAGTCCATAATGTCCCATACTGCAAATTTTTTGTGTCAAAAAATCAGAAACTAACAAGGATCAACTTAAATATATTTAAGGGAATTCCCGTTATTATAAGTACATTCGTATTTTAATCTTAGTATCAATAATACGAGTATGTCAAAAATACCTAGGTAGTAAGTAGGTAGGTATTTTTTTAGGAGCATATTGAGACATATTTGAAAAGTTTTTGACATTGATTGTCAGTGAGATAAGATTGCAACTAGAATTTGAACGTGTTTTTTTTTTTTGGGTTTTGGCTTCGCACGGTTTGTGCATTTAGCCAGTGTCAAGTAATTTTTCTTTTAGATCAAGTAAATGGCCCGATATCGGGCACGAAGTTACAAAACAGTCATAGTCGTCTTTAGTCAATCAAGTCAAAGTTATTGTAAAGCCGTAGTAACTTTACAACAACGGTAGGAGTTTTTGGGGGGAACACGAAAAGTCCACGTTAGTCACTTATTTTCACCTTCACTACATTTGTGCACTCACACGTAATTAAATTGCATAATTCACTACCAAAATTAAACAATTTTATTCGCTATTTCACTAAATTGCATAAAAATAAAAAGTCGTGCGACATGTTCCAACGCGATCCCGCCAAAAAAAATAAAAATATTAACGTGTTTAATTACGAGAATTGACCTTCAGATGGCGGTTCCCTAGTATCGGATCGAAAGATCACCACAGACTATCCCTCATATGTCAATTTACGACATACCAATCCTACTTGTTACCAGTTGCGAAGATCAAAATAATGATACATTACGACTACATTTTGATTTATTAGAAGACATTTTTAAATGTATCAACTTTCTTCTATTTAGTCGTAAGTAGGCAAAAGAAACTCCTGAGTCCGCAATCGTATTTTGACACGCAAAATGCTCGGAGATTTTGGACGATAGCCTTAGAAAGCTGATGGTAAAACTTTTACTTGAGTCTAGGCTGTTAGAAGTGTTTTAGAAATGGGGTATCTTTATATTATCTTACTGTTTATTAGTTTAATAAAACCATGTATGGTTATGGCCGTGGCATCACCACGGCCATAACGGTAGTGGTCTATGGCCATGTATGAGGCCTATGGCCAGCAGTGGACTGCTGTAGCATGATGATGATGGTGATGTATGGTTTTATAACATTCAGGAAGCATTCAGGGTATTTTTATATAAACAAATGGCAAATTGTCTAGGAAAACATATATTTGCTTTTCACGGAATTCCTAAGCGCATCCTCCTTAAAAAAAATCACTGGTAAAGACGCCTTCGCGGTATCCTTTATACTATTGAACCCGAATTGGGAATTATTATTATTTTGATTGCTACTCGATTTCAATTGTTGGTGGATGGATTTTTTTCAGTAGATAATTATGATTTTACACGCTTTATATTAGATTCACTTGTATGTTTGTTTGTATGTTTGTATGTAACCGACTCCTTTGGACGCTATTTTGACCCACTTTAAAACGGTCAGATTTCATTAAACTTTGTAGACTTATCGAGGACCTATGACAATTCAGTATTTAAATAAAATAGAAAAAAACACGCTTTTGTAGTTAGCAAAACTAAAAAATAGAAAATAAATAATAGTTAAAAAAAACACGCTTTAAAAGCCAAACTAAAAAGTAGAAAATAATTTAATTCTATTAAAAAGCGTGGGGTGCTTGATATTAATTGATTATAAAAATACCTCAAAAAGCACCCCACGCTTTTTAATAGAATTAAATTATTTTCTACTTTTTAGTTTGGCTTTTAAAGCGTGTTTTTTTAGTTTTTTTTTAACTATTATTTTTTACGACAACAATGGATGAGGCACGTAATCAAAATAAAGCGTATCCTATGGAAAGACTAGAATCTGAAATGCTATGCCCTATCACTACATAGTATAAAACAAAGTCGCTTTCTCTGTCCCTATATCCCTATGTATGCTTAAATCTTTAAAACTACGCAGCGTATTTTGATGCGGGTTTTTTTATAGATAGAGTGATTCAAGAGGAAGGTTTATATGTATAAAACACCGACCTCCACGCGGGCGAAGCCGCTGGCAAAAGCTAGTGAGATTATATAAGACAAAAAATAGTCAGTAATAATAATAATTTTATTATTACATAAAAATAACAACACAATATATAGCATATGGAAACAGTGGGTTTGTACTACCAAGTTTAAAATTATTGTCAGATTTCCGGGCTCCTAAACTAGGTACGCAGACCTGTATTTAAGGAGTCGGAGATTTTAAGTCAAGTGTCAAGTCTTCGCCATCACTTTTCTAAGCAAGTCTAGTGCATAAAGACCTTGGCATTAGAAGTTCATTATTTGCCCCATCCTTTGATTCCAGCCGTTAGAACTTGAACCGTTGAACTTTTACCAGTTTTAAACTAACGTACTTAAACTCTAAGCAGTGCTAAGCGCAGTTTAAATTACTTTAGTTTTGTACTTCGTACTTTATCTCTCTGTGGTCTAAGATGGCGGAGATGCAAGTGAAATCGTGTTTTTGATTTTGTTTTGTAACTTTTATGGGGAAAAATTTAGCTTCCACTTGTCTTAAGTGAACAATTTACAGTAAAAAATGGTCTGTATTCATTTTTCGGGAAGAATAGTACCGTAATAAACTTTTGTAGTCTTCTTATCTTAATAATAAGGGCGGTTTTTTCAACAGCCAGAATAAAGATGTTACACATATTTTCGTTACAAAAGCTGGCGATCGCCATACTTAGATTCAGTTATAATTTATTTAACTATTAAAAAACATCTATTTTGATCGGTCGTGTGATGTGTCTTAGTGTGTGAATCGCCTTAATCTGGTCAAAATAGACATTCAAGCATACAATAATTCATCGTCGACTAGGACTCGTCCTCGACAGCCTTCCACCGGCTGTCGAGGACGAGTCCTAGTCGACGATGAAGTACCTAGGACTCGTCCTCGACAGCCGGTGGAACTTCGGGGAACATTTCCGACGTTTGGCTCCCAGACTGGAGCGGGCCGGGGCTGCCTTGAAGCGGCTCCTGCCCAATCTAGGGGGGCCAAACGCCTCCTGCCGGAGGCTCTACGCGGGGGTCGTGCGGGCCATGGCCCTATACGGGGCGCCGGTGTGGGCGCCTACATTGAGGCGCCAACCAGCACGCCGGTTGAAGGCGGCCCATAGGGTCATGGCCATCCGGATGATCCGGGGATACCGCACGATCTCCGGTGAGGCGGCGGGCCTCCTTGCCGGATTACCGCCATGGGATCTGGAGGCAAACGTCCTCGCGCTCACTTGGGAGTGGCGCGAGGAGGCCAAACGCCGGGGCGTAACTCCGCTGCCGCGGGAAGTCGCGGCACGGCGGACAGAGCTCCGGCAGGATCTCATGGCGACGTGGAAAGTGCGATTGTCGCAACCCAGTGCTGGGCACGCCACGATTGCGGCGGTAAGTCCCCTCTTTGAGGAGTGGTTTGAGAGGCGGCATGGCGTCCTCACCTTCCGCCTGACACAGGTCCTCACCGGACATGGCTGTTTCGGGAGGTTCCTGTTTCGGATAGGGCGGGAGGAAACGCCCGGGTGTTTCCATTGCGAAGATCGCCCAGAGGACACGGTGGAGCATACGGTGGAGGTCTGCCCAGGTTGGGCGGAGCAACGCCGTGTCCTCGTGGAGGTGATCGGCGGCGGCGATCTCTCGCGTCCGACCCTGGTCCAGGCCATGGTACGGAGCGAGAGGGCATGGCTGGCAGTCGCCTCCTTCAGCGAAGCAGTTATGCTCGCAAAGAGGGAGGCGGCGCACGTGAGGGAGATGCAGTACATGCGCCCTCACAGCCGTGGCCTTCGCAGGAGACGCCCTGGGCGTCGGGAATCCCAGGCTGATTCCCGGCCACCGTAGGCACGGGCTTGCGGACGGCGAGTAATGGGTACCTCGCTGTCCGGTAAGGACCAAGCCCGGGTCGACGGCGCGTTGTGTTCCACGCGCGCCTCAAAGAGATGTCAGCAGCAACAGAGGGGCCCGCAAGGGTCGATGCCTGCCGGGGGTGCGGGTTGTTCGAAAGAGATACCGCCGCCCCTGGCACACAGGCAACTGAGGGAACACGGGTGGGTTTTAGTCAGTAAAAGTCTGACACGCCCTCCCGCTCCACCCAGAGCGGGAGAAGTTATTTGATGATTTCCCACCCAAAAAAAAAAAAAAAAAAGCATACAATAATTCGTACATAACTAAAAATTGGTACGGTTTTTAGGAACACTATTTTAAATCAAATATGACAAGTATTCATCGTTAAGGCCATGGTAACTTTAAAAATTGTCGTTATGAGCGATAATAGTTCTTATTGCAATGTGTTACGGGTTAAAATCTGTTGTAACAAATTCGAATAACAAATGAGCAAGCATATGTCGTAAAAATGCAAATAAAATCGTATAAAATTAGATATTAACTATTTAATAATAAATAATCCATCACTGGATGCAGTTTGGCATTTGGGATTTTATGGTGTATTTTTAATTATAATTATAATTGTTATTGAAGGGATAAACTGCTTTTAAAGATAATTAAGAGGTGACTTTGATGATTTTTTTGATGCATAGTATGTTGAATTATATTTTGAGTTCCATCACTGTATGCAAAAAGGGCTCAAAAATATCATATATAATTTTTGCTTTCAAAATACACTGCTTTAAAAAACCACCTTTTTGAGCGTTTTCCAGAAATCTCCGCCTTAAACGTGAAAGTTCGCAAATTAGAGTATTTTTTGCATTTTTAAGCCAAATGGTAGGATTAAGCATAAAAATATTTTTGATAAATGTTGTGAATCATGCAATAATCTACAAAAAATGTGTTAGGGAAAATGACAGAGCTAAGTAGAGGTCGTACGTACGAGAAAGTACAAGTTATAGCGATCTTAACGCATAAAGGCTCCCGTAGACAAACGCGACGGCAGAAGAATTTTCATGAAGTTTTAAAAGAAATTGTTCCACCAGGTGTCATCGCGCCTGTCTGCGGGAGCCTTAAGACGATCCATTCCTGTCAACCTTTGGATTAACCATAAGTATGGAAGAACAACCTTAAACTAGAACGCATAAGGCATTATCCTAAGAGGTCACATGCATAAATGGTTGCGCAACTGCCGTCGTTAGAACCGCTCTAAAGGCTGGCATACACAATTGTGTATGCCCACGACGTGTAATTGAATTTCCTTTGCCACAAACAACAACAAAAGTACCGTCTAATCATGAATACTAAAATATTATAATATATTCTTCTTTTCATTCCACAAGTACTTACACTCCATATAGTATTAGTAACAATGACTTAAGAACTATGTTAGAAAAATTTTAAGTACAAACTAAAACAACTAAAAGTGACGTAGCCCAACACACTTTGACATGTGCTTCCGTACCCAGTATCTTAAAAGTTAAATTTAAAATTTAAAAAACCCCCGACCCAAAAAAAAACTAAAAAGTTAAAAAATTATATTTATTGGCCGTTTAAGTTGCAGGTAATATTTTGATCGAGGCTTTGTCAAGTCGGGGGACGGTCAATGAAAATGCTAGGCCTCCTCTGTTTGGCATTTTCATTTATTTTTTCTAGCAATGTTCTTAGGATGCTGTTAGAGCCTCCGTCAATATGGGCGTCAGCGAACACTGTGAAGCGCTGCAAAAGCGCGGAAATAACATCCTAAATCCACCATGACTATGATTATGACAGCCTTTGCAAGTCCTTCAAGTAACAGGCAAGAAAATTGCGTCCTGGAAACGGGCCTTTTTGCTATAATCTCTTAAACCTAAATTATAACACGTAATTACATAATTGAATGGAACTGTTATGGTCCAGCCAGGCGTTTTACTTTGCGCTAATTAGAAACGGTGAAGGAAAAGTAAAGAAACCAGCATCTTAGAACCAGACATTCGAAGACAATGTGACATCTACCAACTCGCACTGGGCCCGCGTAGGACCAAGCCCGGGTCGACGGCGCGTTGTGTTCCACGCAAAAAAAAAAACTGGTCCTGCGTGGTGGATCGCGGCCCACTCCCTCTCACAGAGAGGAGGCGTGTGTCCCAGCAGTGGGAACAATAGAGGCTGATTATGCTTATGCATTACGTTATTATAAATCGTATACAGTACAGTTGGTACAGTAATTTTGTTCTGGATGCATCGTTTTCACACATAATTATACAATGAATGTATGTTAAATATTGTAGTTAAATCATTTTTAAAAGAGTAACGGTGGAGTTTCTTGCCCATTCTTCTCCATACGAAACTACATTTTGGAAGGGGCGACTAGAATCAATTCTATTTTAATGTAAATGTTGACGTTCAAAAGTGCCTTTTAAGTGCCTATTTGAAATAAATGCTTTGACTTTGACTTTGACTTCATATTTGTATGAAAAATAAAAATTACAAAAATGAAATAGGAATAATAATTGTGATAAATATATTGTAAACTTAATTAAGATTTGCACGCTTTCTTGCAAGCAGAATACAGTCACACTTAAGTTACAAAATCTCACCTTCAACAACAATGTATTTCTTGCAAATAAACATTTCATTTCATTTCATTTGTACAAAGTTCAAGCGTTCGCGTAATCACGTTCTATTTTGACAAAGCTAAACGATCCATTTCCGTTATTTCAGAATATTGAAATAGCATTTATTTTCAAACATTTGGTACTTATTTTAAATCTCTTTTAACGAACCCGGATGAACAGTATCGATTTTGCTGGACAAAGCCGTTAAGCCGTGAATGTGACGAAATAATTGTGTTTATATAAGTCTCCAGAAGGTATTAATAACGTATCGTATATCCATTCGTCTGATTACGTCATTTCAGTATATTTGGGAAGATAAACCTTTTCATTCATTGAGAGTAATCAATACAGGAAAAGTGCCCAAGGCTGACAGCATTGCCACGTTGTATGGCAAAAATGTGAGAAATGTTCAATTTCGCGGGCTACATAGATTCATGCTAAAGTAAAGTTTGACAGATTCTTAACTTATAATTCTAAACTTTAAAACCAGGTGTTAGACTCTCACTTACCCAAGCTTTGACACAAACATGGCATAACGAAACCAAAACTACCTCTACTTGTAGCATGACACTTCAAAGTCTAGATTCTAATTTAGTAAAATAGAAAGTACTAATAATGGCCTTCTTACTCTTGCCTCATATTAAATTGTGGGTAATTACTGCACTCTAATTAGTTCCTTGCCATGCCAAGTTAAAATTAACAACAACGTTCTTTTCCCGATGATAGGGTGGTGAAATGGGAAGTTCGAAGCACACGAATAGGTTACGGTAACCGCTACCAGAATGTTAAAAAAAAATACATATCACATCACAAACCACCAAAAAAAAAATCGAAGTCTAAATCAAGTAGGTAATTAAGTCAAAACTAAGTAAGAATCGCTAATCGCATCAGTAAGTAAGATATTTATTTTTAACCACAGGCAAAAAGAAATATCATGTATACTGAAAAAAATTCTAACACCTATATTCTAAGTCGTCACCTCGAAAGCTCCTCGACTCACAACTCATTCGAGGAGACCTCAAGGCGTGCCTCGAAAGATCCTCAAAATCGGTATTCATAGACGTAAGACTGAGGAAATTATGAGGTGCCTCGAATGAGTGTGAGTCGAGGTGATACGTCACAAAAACGTCATTGTTTGGAGAAATATTCCGTTTATAATGTTGGCTATACTTATTTTTAAGTTTAGCCAATGTTATAAACGGACTGATTTTGTACAAATCTGAGTTGATCATCTCTACAATCTACAACACAAATACAGTGTTGCCAGACGTACGAGAAATCTCGTAACGTTAAGAGATTAGACGTAAGACTGAGGAAATTATGAGGTGCCTCGAATGAGTGTGAGTCGAGGTGATACGTCACAAAAACGTCATTGTTTGGAGAAATATTCCGTGTATAATATTGGCTAAACTTATTTTTAAGTTTAGCCAATGATATAAACGGACTGATTTTGTGCAAATCTCCGCAAGCAATCTGAAAATACATTACCAATTTAAGTATGTAAGTAGGATAGGTAACTACTACTAAAATACTAAATTTTAACTGTTAACTTGTTTGCGCAAAAAATGTTAACAGCAACTTACTTGAAAGTTTCCTGTTGCAATAAAATACTAATACTTGGATTATGGGCGGAATTGGCAATCCACGTCTGTTACCACCAATATCTTGAAACAAAAGTGGTAACAAAAAGCTCACCACAACATCTTTATAAAGCGAAATCTAATTTTAAATTAATTTTCATCATAAAACTCAATTGGATTTCCTGCATCTCGTAAATAGCGTCGCGATACGTAATTATATGGATTATCGTACACTATAGTCAATAAACTCTTCAAAAGACATTACGAAAATGTGATAAAATACACTTTGTTTTGGTTAAAAGCTTCCTCAAGGTAGATGCCGACGTACCTTATATTTGACAGTTGGTTCCTCAACTCAAACTCACCTCGACTGAGGAAATTGTCTAAGATGAGGAGTAAAATTGCAACTATGAATATCAAACTACCTAAGTGAGGTTGAGTCGAGTCGAGGAAATCATGAGGTTTTGACTTAGAATATGGGTGTAAGTGTAAATTAAGTAATTGAGTCAAAACTAAGTAGGAATTGCTAATCGCACAAGTAAGTAAGTAATTTATTTTTAACCACGGGCAAAAAGAAATATCATGCATACTGAAAAAAAGTTTAAGTCTAAATTAAGTCCAAATTAAGTAGGAATCACAAGTGTTACTAAAACATTGTTTCAAAAGTTAGTTGCTTAACATAGGATTTTTTTTTTTGTGATAACCTCTACGACTGCTTTTCAGTAAAATGATTTTTATTTTAGACACTTGCAATTTTTGAAATATTTTATATTGATGCTAACTTGCCACAAGAATATCGTCGATACACGTAAAGTCAGATATTGTCAGATATTTCAATAATAAT
Source organism: Polymixis lichenea (assembly GCA_949091785.1). Lineage (NCBI taxonomy): Eukaryota > Metazoa > Arthropoda > Insecta > Lepidoptera > Noctuidae > Polymixis > Polymixis lichenea. The sequence goes on along the minus strand of OX420943.1, from coordinate 18,354,419 downwards.
GCAAATGCTCAAAAACTACAACATTTTTATGGGATCAATTCACTGGCTTCCTTTAAACTATCACGATCATACTTCAACCAGGAAGCAGTTCCATGGTTGTAACCACTGGTGGCCTCAACTAGTGAAAGTACTTAATTACCCACAGCTGATTTGTGATACGTGTCACTTACAACCTATGGTTAAGGGAAGTGCTCCAGATCACGAAAGTGTAGACCAATGTCCTTTGTTTGTGGTAACGAGTAAAAGAGACAAGAATTGAGTAGATATACTTATTTGCAAAGAAAATAGGCACAGACTATATACGCCCAGATCTGTTTACTCTGTGGTTTGAAGCTTTGTTTCTACTCAGATTTTTAGTCTTGTGATATAGGTACAACAAAACAGTTGTAGCAGTTGTGTGGTATCCATTACATACACTCTACCTGATACAGTATGTGGTATGCTATGTACATTTAAACAAATTACAAAAAGTCCCTACATCTCAATTAAGTTAACTTATCGGCTAAGAAATCTTGTACAGAATAGTAACATTTGTGTAAAATAACTGTTTTTTTTTTTATCGTACCGTTATTTCTTCTTCTTTCTTCTTATCGTTAGGTATGGTTTTATAAATTACTTGCATAATTACCAATATTTCCCTTGAGTAAAGAAGTTTTATCAGGTTTATCAGCTTCTGATTAAATGGTTAATTGGGTATGTATGAGGATCGGTAGTCGACTAATTACTTTTGATTTTAGTATCGTATTGCTCAAATTAACGCTCATCATTAATAGCGCGGAAGTTTTCCTGAAATTTAAGCGTTTAATTTAAACTAAACGCTTAAATAAACGTTAAACGTTTAAATTTCATTTTAAATAAATATTTAAGTTGGCCTTCTAAAGGTTAGAAATAATTAAACGTAAGTAGGTTCCTCTTCCTAATTTTGAAAGACGAGAACTGTCTTACTTTTTTTTTTTGGGTGGGGAATCATCATATAACTTCTCCCGCTCTGGGCGGAGCGGGAGGGCGTGTCAGACTTTTACTGACTAAAACCCACCCGTGTTCCCACAGTTGCCTGTGTGCCAGGCGCCGCGGTATCTCTTTCGAACAACCCGCACCCAACTTTCTTACTTTGACTTGGCTCGTTTAGCTCATCAAACTTCATCTTAAGCTGTCACTACAATATGGCAACACTTGACGGCAACAACATGGAAAAAAAAACAATAAACAAATATATTGTGCATGTCATACTAGTTGCCAAAAATATCGAAACTTCCTCACAATTTCAAATCTGAGTCACCATCATTATCGCGCCAAAACCACCCATTGTCACGTACCTCAGTCCATACCAGGCCGAAGACATCGACCGTGACCGCAGCTAACAGTGAGAGTAAAAAAATATATGAGCCAGTGTACGCGAAACACTTTCGCCACCTCCCCCCACGCACCAACTCAATCCAAACTTTATCACTCTATAATTAAAGATTAAAATTCCTTGGCCTCAAAACATACGGATATCCTACACAGTTTTTCCTAAATTACACCTTAAATATATTAAAGTTAGATTCATTTTCGTGGAACAGGATGTCCGTATTGTGTAACCGATCCAGTTGTCTGATCTTAACGATATTAAAAATTATGCTTATGCTCAAGTTATATCACGCGATGTTCGCAATGGTCATCGATTCGGGTTAACGTTCGATTTCGTTGTTTCTAACTTTATTTGTTTGTGGATATTGATATTTCTATGTGAAAAAAAAAATTCATGGTAACTAATGATAGACAGCGCAAACTCACACATACATAACATGACGTCTGTAATTCCCGAATGATCCTATAGCAGGTAAGTAAGTATAGCCACATTTTTTTTTACTTTTTTAGACTGCTATCGAGTAAATATGCATTGATTTGACCCCAAGAATGATGAAATTTCGAATTGGTGTGGGGTAGGAACTGTAGCTAAAAAGTGAAAAATAAAAACTGACTTCCGGAGAAGCACTACAACGTGAAAAATAACTTTAATTTCGGAAGGCGGTGACAAAAAATTAATATAATTATACAAAGTCACCGACTTCCGAAATTAAAATTATTTTTCAGTGTGTAGCGTTTTTAGGAAATCGGTTGTTTCTTTTTTGGAATAAAAAAAAGAAATCCTAAATTTTATGAGTCATAAAAAATGTAGGAAAACACATCATCACACGTCACGTCACATCACGTCATTTAAACGCAAGCGAACATTCCCAATGATAATAATACCAACACCTAAACATTTTTTACTATTCGTACTAACGTAAGCGTAACAGATAGAAATTCGCAACGAAGTTGATCGTAAAGTTTATACACGGTACCCTAATTTCGTAACACACTTTCAACCACAATACGAATCATTTTGAACGATATTTCCATTGCTTCATATGTTTGTAAAATTTGTCTGCTCAACAATGTAAATAACGTAATGAATGTTGTTGAACTGTCAAATTAAAGTCATTGCTACAGTGTATTACGCAATTAGCCCGCTGCGCTTGTTAGTGAAACAAAAGAAATCGACGCGATAATCGAACCCGTATACTTTATAAAACGATACAGAACTTTATTGACAACGACAGATACAGGGTGTAACAGAAACCCTATTGCTATCCTTAAGCACTAAAGATAACAGCTGTTATAGAATAACTATTCATAGTTCAAGCTCAAAATAAAATACTCTAAGATTTGATACCAAATTTTCGGTTTCTTATGTTTCTTAAATTCAAATGATAAAAAACGTGTGACCGCACTACGTAGGTCAATAACTTTTCACGTTACTTGCCATTATCACGATAAATCACTTCCGAGTGATGTGTTTATTTCAATTTGAAAAGTTCGTTTTCTGGTATCAATGTACTAAAAATTCTCATAACTTCCGAACATGTACAGATAGGATTAAAAAACCCTTCCAATATCATTTGAAATCATCCAAAGAAGCCGTGCCCTTGGTATGTATATGCCCTTTCCGTTACACGTTGTATAATGTTTTAATACTTAGTTTAAATAGTACAATAGGATATAACTAGATTCTAATCTAGACCAGATTTTAGTGTTGCGAATAACGAAATTAATAGTTTTTTTTTTTGTTTGTTTGATAGATGCTTTTGATTTATGTGTTTTGTTTGATTCGATATTGATCATAAATAAAAATCTTTGGAACGACAAACGAAAAGTTGGTGAAGAAGAATTACTCAATAATAATAATAAACTAATGAGAAATTCTTCATTATATCTGTGGAACTGTTGAATAAATTATAATGGTTGCGATCCTATCCATAAAGTTTTGCCTTAGAACTTAAAAGCCATTAAGTGTTTACGCCAATTGTTTTTAAAGTTGCTAAGATTAATAATAAAAATTTGCATTAAACTTTCGAAGTTTGACTTTAACGTTGTAAAGTGTTTTTCGTAACTTGTCTTATATGAGATTTTTTAACTATATACTATTCTAAGATTTTAGGCTAATAATAATGTTATCATACCTACATAACATAATACATACCTGGTTTGCCCAACTTATGTTGAAGTCCCATGGGGGGTGAGCTATTGCCATCGACCGGGCACAAAACCTCCAGGCTAAAACTCCAGGCTATTACTCCAGGCTATTACTGAGAGATTCCAACTAGCTAACCCAAAAACACTTAGCTCATGCTAACCAGTAGCGCTTGCGACCACTACAAAAACGAAGCAGGATTTTTATAAATTTGTAAACGAATCGCCTATTTGACGGTTTTTTTTGTTTTTCTATGAATATTGTATGCCTTAACGTGGGTCAAATATTTTCTTTTTCCTTCTTTGTTTTTCCAATTCCACTTGCAAAAACAGCCACACCCATTTAATTTATAGTCTGAGATATTATGTCAAATGATGATAAATGATAAATGATTTTATTTCTGTAAGTAGGTTTGTACAAACACTTTTACACGTCAATCATATTTTTAAAACTAGATGAGGTCGGCGTTACCTACTCTGAGAAGAAAGGCCGAAACAAACTCAGAGGTCATAGTCTCTTTTAAAGCTCAGACATCATCTTGGTCAGATCATGTGAAGACCATGTGGATCGGTGTCTGAAATGGTCTTTTAAGAAAAGAACCACACAGATTCAGTGGACCTGTCCAATCAGTGCACGCATTTATCAGTAATCATGCAGCTCAACTCAGAACTTGAACGTGATGCGTTAGTTCACACATGTTTTCAGTTAATAATTGAGTAGAGGTGTTGTTTTTAATTCAGAGGCTAAAGACCCGAGCTTCAACATAAACTATCGCCAATCCATTCGCAGTAACTGCCTTTTGTATGCAAATAAAGCTAATTAGTTTGAAGTCATTCTTTATGTTCACCACCATTCACATGGTTTCTTTTAATCGATGACGTATGTGAGCACCAGCAACCCGTCTTAAGCAAGTGTGATGAACTGATGATCAATGCTCGTGCCCTCTCTGTACTAGAAGAGGCTTCTGCTCAGCACGCATAATAACAGGCTGGTAATATATTAATACCTATACACCGTGACATTTTAGTCGTCTTACAAAGATGGTCCACTCAATGTATCCGTCATAACATACCTCTAGGCGCGATTAAAACATTATTACCATTAATTAAGATAATAGATACAAAGAAAAATAATGAATGCTTCAGAATTATGAAACACCCTGCCTGTTAATAATGTTTACGTATCAAACGGTAGAAGATATCTACCTACCTACCATTACATTCCATCATTAATTTCATCTCCATAACAGGGTGTTTCAAACTACGTCATTCGTCTTAGTGATATTTTCATGTTTTTGATTAGGCAAATGTTCAAAAAAATTTTTTTTTGATGAATGGTAGTAGATAGCAGTCATTGGGTACATGAAGTGGGCTGCCGTTGTAAGACGACTAAAATGTCACGGTGTATACTGGTGTGTAAGCACAGTATTTCTGATTATTTTTAATCAGCCTGCGTGGAAAAGCAGTATTTTTTTGCATTTCTGATGTCCATAGCTTGGCTATAGTTCCCGCGTTCAGTGGCGTTTTCTCAGTCTTTTGTATCGTTTTATCCAAGTTATTCAATAATTAAAAAAAAAAACAAGTACTTAAGGCAGGAAGCACATTTCAGGAAGCTCCTAATATTGTTTAATCAAAATATCCTGTTGCGTTTAAACATCTGAGATTGATAACAGGATAATCTAATTAAATCATTTGCAATCAGAAGCGGTGCCTTAATTTTATCCTTATGTCTTCCTTGTCATCGATCGTTACTGCGTCTAAACGAAGCTGTCTTAAGCACCCATTGTGGTCTTGATAAATAATAGAATAATGAGCCATTTTGTCAATACATGGCTTTACGACGAGGAAGTTAAGGTGGTGTTGTTCTACGAATGTTTCGAGGACTTAAGGTCAATGTTGTGTGGGGACGAGTAGTGTTTTATATAAGAAGAATTAGAAGAAAGTTAACTTAAACCCAGTGGCAACGGCCGGCCGCGACTTACGAGTTGTAGGTCGCGGGTTCGAAACCAAGCAGGAACTTTTCTTTCCGAAAATCTTTCTTGACCACTGCTCTCAAAACGGTGAAGAAAAACTTCGTGAGGAAACCGGCATATCCTAGAACCAAAAATTTGAAGACATGTGACATCCGCCATTCCGCTTTTGGTAAGTAATCTTAACAAACAAACTTTACGTTACAAACTTTTTGAAGTAATATGACGGCCGTTACTACAATTGCAATGGTAAACGGCTGTCATGTGAAGGCCGTTTTAATGTGACGGCCGCAATAATATAACGGCTGCAGTAATATAACGGCCGCAATATAATGGCGGCCGCAGTGATATGACGGCCGTTGTAATATTATGGACGTTGTAATATGACGGCCGTTTTAATGTGACGGCCGTAGCATAATATGACGGCCGAAGTAATATAAGGGCTGCAGTAATTGGCGGCCGCATAACATGACGGCTGCAATAATATGACGGCCGTTGTAATATTACGGACGTCGTAATATGACAGCCGTTGGAATGTGACGGCCGTAGAATAATATGACGGCCGTTGTAATATAACGGCCGTTGTTATGTTACAACACAACACACACACAACATTAAAACGGCTGTCATGTGACGGCCGTTTTAATGTAACGGCCGTAGTAATATAACAGCCGCAATAATATGACGGCTGCAGAAATGTGATGGCCGTAGTAATATAACGGCCGCAATAATATAACGGCCGCAGTAATATAACGGCCGCAATATAATGGCGGCCGCAGTGATATGGCGGCCGTTGTAATATTACGGACTTTGTAGTAAAACGGCCGTTTTAATGTGACGGCCGTAGAATAGTATGACGGCCGAAGTAATATGACAGACGCAGTAATATAACGGCCGCATAATATGACGACTGCAGTAATATGACAGCCGTTTGAATGTGACGGTATTGAGATGGGTAATTAAAACTATTATACGTTTTATTAAACCTGAAAATAAAATAATTTGAAGGTAAATAAATGTGTCTGTGTTAGCGTGTGTGTGAGGGGGTGTGGGTGTGTGTGTGTGGGTGTGAGGGTGGGTGTTTGTCGTATTGGGTAGTCCATGTTGTTTATGTTTGTGTTAAGATTTTTCTGTTTCGTCATATGACTTATTTTGGAGATACGATTGCACAATCTTTTTGCATGACTTTGGACTAATTTTTTTAGTTATGTTGAGATCTTACCTCCTGTTTTAATGGAGTGATCTGAAGGTGAGTGGTCTGAACTAGTAAACGAGTAGAGCTAGATGTGCCGAGTTTGGGCGCGTTTTGTTAGTTACATTGAGATTGTACCTCTGGACTTGATGGAGTGACCTCGTAAGTAACTTCCTGCCTGTAGAATTAACGCAGAAGAGAAGAACCTTCCGGAATTGGTAGATCCAGAATTGAAAAGAAATATGGAACTACGGGAACATTCTCCACATTGTCATAATACCATAATTAAAACTAAGAATTGCTAAAAAAATACATGTTTTTTTTTCGTTAGTTTCATTCATTTTTATCATTTACTAACTCCTAGCCCGGCTTCCTAAATGCGTAACACACTTGGAATGGCAATCCATTTCAATTTGATAGTCCAACAATAACCATTGCATTGTTTTTGTTGGCGTGCAAACTATTTTTTAAAGATTTTTGAAGCAATTAATAAAGTATAAGTGTACGTATATTGGCACAGTGTGTATGACAAATAAACGCCTTTTCTTTCTTCTTTCTTTGCTCTTTTGTTTTCGAGATTATGAAATACTAAATAAAACAAAATAACATAAGCTTATGTATATAATTATTCGTTTTCAAACAGCTTGTCGCGCAAATTGTAAATACATAGGTACTTTGGTAACTAGTACTTGCTTACCAACCAATCAGTGTGCAATAAAATAAAATAAATGGTAATTAGTCTACTTTTAAGAACACAAAACGTTACAAACTTTTAGAAAAAAGAAATGAACGCAAGTATAAAAAAAATACATGGCTAAAAATTAAATAAAAGTAAGCTCAAGTATCAAGCCGTGTCAGTTTACTCATAATTTCGCCGCTTCGCGCAAATCGCTGTGTGTGAGCCGTGCACGTGTAGGAGTAAGACTCAATACCTAGATTGGAAGCGCGTTAATTCGTAAATGCGCCCTTAACCAAGAGAAATGTGCGCATTTCATTATGAATCAGTATTACGTATTTTCAGTTCAATCAAATAAATCTGCCTAGCCTTTTCCGAAGTTTATTGGAGTCGGCTTCCAGTTTATCCAGATGCAGCTAATTGCTCAACTCCAGTTACATTTCGGTGGGAAGCGCCCAAGCAACCCTAGGTGGTGCCTCCTTATTATATCCCACACATGGGATGGGTGAGCTTTTCCGATCAACCGTTATCTCAGTATTCACCCCCATTTAGCCCAATTATCCTACGCACAATCCATTGATCGTTCTTCTGGTCTTCCTATTTTCTTATACGATGCACTAATATCCCACGAAATTCAAACTTTCTTGCGTTTTTTTGTTGCAATTTACAGTTTGTGTAAGTTTGTATATTGAACAAAATATAATTCGCGTCCGTAACAAGTACTTACCTATACATTTACAAAAATTATATTTCTAATAATTAAAATAATAAATAAAACCTATACCCATAGGGTTATATGAAATTCCCTGGTAATGTAATGACGTAAATTTCTTTTAGTTAGCATGATAAATTATGATGCCAAAATAATAATTACTCTTAACGAAATATTTAAACCCCAAATTGCGGTACACTTCATTACATAATCTTCATGTCACGACTCACGAGTGAATAGGTTAACTTCTAACCAAGTTTGCACCGTAATTAACCAATAAAAATACTCGTAGATAGTCTGTGACAAAAAAAAACGAATTCAGAAACAATACAAGAGTTCCAGACAGTAGTACATAGATTTATTCACCAAGTAGATGAAGCAGCGTCTTATTTTCCAGGCGCCATAGACATTTAAGCTTACCGAAGAAGAAATCACTGTGAATTCTGCTCTACTTGGCACACCCTTCTGTTAGGCAATAAAACGCCATACAATTTTCAAACAATTTTTTTTTGTTAATGTTTTCATATGCATTTTTAGTTAAGGTTCCAAATTCAAATCACATGGTACCAGCGGGTTATAATTAAATAGTAAGTCAATGACGAACACGAACATTAGAACACTCAAAAACAGCGTAAACCATTAATGTAGCTATTAGTACATCCAAACATACAGTGCGAGAAGAACAGGAAAGACCCATACCGATTCCTGCTGTTAGAAAGAGATAAAAATATATATTTAGTTACGTCACTAGCGTGCCGCTGCGTCACTGGATGGTACGTGACTAATAACACGGCAGGCAATTACCTATCATTTATCTTGCCCATACTGAGCGCCGGTAACGCATCTAATTTTTCATTGTAGTAAGTACAATATTATTGCCCGGCTACGCCCCAGATTTATAATGACTTATTTAAGATTAGGTTTTCATGACATCGAATTAGACATTATCGAGGAGGTGATGTTAAAACTAATACCTAAATGACTATGACGGGGCTTTTTCATTTGGCATTTCTGAAAACCATAAGGGCTTCTACAAACAGGTGCGACTCGAAGAATTTCCATTAAGAGTGTTCTCCCCACGTGGGCTGGCAACGACACATTCATGGCGGTTTTTCGTGATTATTTCATTAAATATAAACAAAAGTAAACATTTTTGTCAGCCATGCACTAGATCGTTCGCGGCTCACGTAGAAACGTGAGTCGCGTCGTGCGTGTTTGTAGGAGCCTTAAGTTTTCTTTTGTAAAAAGTTTCTGAGTTAAAGCTCTAACTTGCTTTTACGGTTTAGGAAAGTACTTAAGTTTATTAATTAAGTATACAATTAATAGACGGCTTAAATTCAATTGAACATGTTTAAACTCCTATCTAAGTAATTGCGGAATAATTGCTTGCTATTGATTCAAGTTCCGCTGCTAGGCACGCGATTATAATTTAAATTATACGCAATTATAAAATGATACTGATGGCTCTTAAATTATCCGAAACGTTGGCTTTAAATAGTTTTGAAAGATTATCTAATGTAGAATGCTTTAGGCTGTTTACATTACCCAAATAAAATACTACGTTATATAAATTATAAATTAAATAAAATTCTCGTTCAACGGAACAGCTTGCTTTGAACATCAACTCACTTTCGTTTGTTATTGACTATACACCGTGACATTTTAGTCGTCTTACACAGATGGTCCACTCAATGTATCCGTCATAACATACCTCTAGGCGCGATTAAAACATTGTTACCAGTAATTAAGATAATAGACACACAGAAAAATAATGAATGCTTCAGAATTATGAAACACCCTCCCAGTTAATAATGTTTATGTATCAAACGGTAGAAGATATCTACCTACCTACCATTACATTCCATCATTAATTCCATCTCCATAACAGGGTGTTTCAAACTACGTCATTCGTCTTAGTGATATTTTCATGTTTTTGATTATGCAAATTAAAAAAAAAAAAATATGAATGGTAGTAGATAGCAGTCATTGGGTACATGAAGTGGGCTGCCATTGTAAGACGACTAAAATGTCACGGTGTATAGTATTATTTTTCGACAATGCAGTAGAAATCGTTTATTTTACTGCAGCAGCAGCTATATTCAAATGCAGCGCTGGATATTGGATGCTGAACTGGGATGAAGTGTTTGCATTTCTTTTATTGGTTGGTTGGTTTTTGGTTGGTGATTGGTCGTATAATCCTAATCCTAAATATAAATATTATAAATGCGAAAGTGAATTTGTTTGTTTGTTAAGCTTTCATGCCAAAACTGCTAAAGGGATTTGGATGAAATTTGGCACACAGATAGGCCATGACCTGGGTAAGGATATAGACCACTTTTAACCTGGATCACAATCGAAGTCGCTAGCAACAACTAGTAATAAATTAAGAGTAGTTTATTCGAACCTATATTATATCTATCCAGTGTTACTAATCCAGGATTACAAGGCTGGATTGAAATTAATGTATCTATGTAAGTTAGCCTTAATATTTTTATACCCTAAACTTCTCGAAGTGTTTTCCCCTAATTATTATTCTGATGTATTAAACTGAAAGTAAATTAACCACGTTTTTATAAATTATTCATAATATTACGTCGTAATTAACTTTCAGACTTTGTCCCACTTTACATAATTTGGAACATAATCCTATCAAAGTTTACCTAACTTATAATTTTATTGCTGTTAATGAGCTTAAAACATGAACAAAGCTTTTAAGAGATAAGTCAATTATTAACCTACCTATTGCTAAATATTTTGGAACAACTTTTAGTTCCGAAAAATAGGAACCTTTAAAAATCATTTACAGTCCGTCTGTCACGAAATGTTTGAAATGTAGGAATTTGAATTTTGGCATAAAGTTCTCGGTGTTTATTTATTTACTACAGCTTTTTTTAAACGTATAGTTTAACCGCGGGAAAATCCGCCATCTTAATTCTTCTCGCAAACAATTGACAAAGGCACGCACCCGTACAGCCTAATCGGTAAAAAACAAAAAACAAAAAAACTCACCATTTTCGTAGTCGATTTTCACAAAAACAAACTATATAATACACACTTCTCACATAAAACTCACTAAACCAGCAGTCATTCACTTTAATTCACAGCACTGTCTGAATCGAATGCACCGAATGCTACCACTTCCTTCGACTTTGACGCCTGCAAAAAAAAAAGAAGAATAATAATAGTGAGTTAGTGAAAGTGAGTGTCTGTCTCTGATGGTTTTTGCTTCGCTCTGAGATGGTTCCGATACCAACCGATAGTTTTGGTGGGTTATTGGTAAATGATTAAGGTGACGGTCCATTGAACGGCATTATGTAAATGTTTTGCAATCATGTTTCAGATTGTGGTTGGCAATGAGGTTTCCCAGTCGCGTTTTATGAAAGTAAAAACAAACAACATTTTTTTTTTATGTTTTGTTTATAAAAATAGATGTTAAACGACAGTTTTTTTTAGCGCTACGTAAATGTAACTAATCGTGATTGTTTTGGATGTTATCTGTATGACTAATAAATAACTGATTTATAAACACTTCCGTGCAATTAATTTTCAAAAAAACTAAATGTAAATTTTCTTACACTAACTTATTCTTTAATATCTCTCACTATTTACAGGTAAAGTTACTGGTCCAGGGGGTAATTCCATAATACGTTACATTTTGACAGTTCAACACCATTCATTGCGTTATTCATGTTGCTCAGCACACAAAATTTTGGAACATATGAAGCAATCGTTTAGCACTAACCTTCAAAATGATTCAGTTTCTAATTGATAGTGTGTTATGAGCTGTTCCATGCAGCATACCCACTACTACTCAAGTATACCTGGTAAGTAACACTGGCAGGTAGCAGTAGTAATCGACCCCACCATACTTTAAGGAAAAGTTTAGGATCGTCAGATAGTTCTAATAGCTCACTTAAAAAAAGAATAATGATGACTTAGGACACTATGGTATCTTTGGCATGACATGGGCCATTGTTCTTTTTGCACACGGGAATCCATCAAAAGTAATGTGGACTATGAAACTGTCAATAATATTTATTACTGATTGCAAGTTTTATGTTCGTTTATCCATTCAGCAAAAGAGAACCTATCAATACAATGCTAAGTTAAAATTTACTTAGGTACGTTTTTTTTGCAATTTCCAGGTCAGCGTCAGATTGTATAGAGGTCAGCACATAAAGCTACTCCAATCTGTCAAATTTCTTTGATAGATTTTCAACTTTATTACAAATTAATAAGGTTTGTGTTCAATTGGGAAAATTTGACAGTTTGGGGTAGCTTGATGTACTGGCGTTTGTACTTTAATTAGACTTATTTCTATGAAATTGTCATTCAACGGGATGAAGTGAACTTAAAAGGTTATATGGATGATTCTAATGATAATTATTCTGTATGAATCATATTTTGTTCGACGTACAGACTGACCTACAAATTGCAAAAAACAAGCAACTAACTAGTAACTTTCAGTTTCAGCAGCTACGAAAGCAGTGTCTCGGTTTTTGACTATTTTGCGAACATTCTATTCAGTCAACATTCACGCCAACTCGAACAAATTACGCTAAATAAAAAAAGGCAACAATGCTTTTTTTAACATGTCGTTCTTACAACTTACTTAAAAGATTGTGATAATCAGCAGATATTTAGTGTTCAGTGCGTCGAAAAATAAATCTTTCGCGAACTATTTTTTGGCAAATGTAAAGATATCACACTTTTTTTCGACTGCAATCCTGAATAGACTAAATACTAAATATCGGCTGATTGCTGGTTGGAATAAAAAAAATACAATTTTTGCGGTCTCATAACAGTCCTGATTGTAATGAGGCCCCGTGTGAATTTTAACCTACTTACGCACGAACGTAAAAAAATCGTAGCGGGAGTTTATCGCGCACTGGATTTTCAACACTCGGTGTTAAACCGAGGGTTGACAATCCAACAGAGTGCGCCCCAGTACGATATTAAAACAGATTGTTCGATTTTCTAGTCTCGACCCTACGCAGAGCGTTGAAGATCCAGTGCGCCAAAAAATCCTACAACGATATTTTACGTCCGTCCGAGCTTGATCTAACTAAGATAGTAATGTTGCCCTCTTAACTTTAGTGAAAAAGATTTCCTCAAAACGTGCCCCTTTTAGGAAACTTCTCAAAAGTTAAGGATAAAACATGATTACCGTTACGCAAGTATGTTTTTATTACTTTAAACCAGTGATTCCCAAAGTGGTCCAGGTGGCCTCCAAGGGTCTACGGGAGACTCAACGGGGGTCTACGTTGGTGTGAAAAATATCGGGGTTTCTATGCTTAGATCTAATCTTCGTAGTACAGAATACTAGCCCAACGTACCTACTCCGTGTGGTGTCGGACGTAAAAGAATAGTACCATCCCATTTCTTCCCGTGGGTGTCGTGGAAGGCCACCAGGGGACTTACTAGAGAATGGGCAGCAGCATTCTGTATGCATTTTACCACCATACTGCCATTGCCAACCCGCCTGCCAAGCGTGGGGATTATGGCAAAACCCCCCTTTTGGGGGAGGCCTATGTCCAGTAGTGGACGTCTTTCGGCTGAAATGATGTACCGGGATAAAAAGTAATAAAAATATCCTATGTGTTAATCCAGGTCTAATCGGGTCTGGTTTAATCTATCTCTGTGCCAAACATTCAAGCCGTTTTTGCATGATTGAGTAACAAACATCCGAACATTTAAATATCCAAATATACAATCTTTCACATTTACAATATTAGTAGGAAGTAGGATAGTAGAAATGTACCAGCAAGGAGAGTCCACCAAAACCAGTAACATTTTGAAAGTGGTCTACGAGAAAAAGAAAAGTTTGGGAACCTCTGGTTAAAACAGTTTTGATGTCAGTCTGCGTCATCCTTGCTCGTTTGCGTAATGTCCTTACCGCTGTTATAAACTTTATGCTGTCATTTTATTACTTTCTGAGAATTTATTTTTGAAGAATCGATTTATTATACTGCTCCAGATTTATATCTTGACGGACTTACCCATTCGGGCTAATTATTTTAATGGTGATAAATATTGAGCAAGACTGTATTTCAGTAAATTAAAAAAAAAATCGGTCTAGTAAGGTCAACCGGGCACAAATCCACACTTTGGGCTACTTCTGAAAAATTCCAGGTACATAACCCAATAACACTTCCCGACCTGGGTATCGAATCCAGGACCTCATCTCAGCACTATGATACGTATTCACGCACAATATACTCCGGTAAGTAATTAGCTTCTACGCATGAATAAGGAAAGAATTATTATAAGTCATTATTACCCATTCGAATCAACCATTGAAGGTTGCAGTTTCTGCCATCTTTCTTTATTGAAAACAATTAAGTTATGATAAATACTTCCTTACTGGAGATGGTGATCTTTTATTAGTACTTAGTGCTTGCTTTCATACGATTATTCGAATGCATTGGAATGTTGTTTGTTCAATTAAAATGCAAATATTACAGGAATTTATTCAGTTTTATACAGCTCTGTGGTGTACAGACGCCAGCACATCAAGCTACCCCAATCTGTCAAATTTCTTTGATAGATTTTCAACTTTATGAAAAAACAATAAGGCTCATGTTCAATTGGGAAAATTTGACAGTTTGTACATAAAACAATTTTTATTTAAAAAAAAAAAATCTAAAAATTACAGCTGTTTGTACAGTCCCCAAAAAAGATAAGCAAGTAACCACGTTCGTTGAATATAGTTGAAGTTTAGTAAGAAACCGATGGATGTTTTGGAATAAAATTCAATTTAATTAACAGAAAGCATGCAGTTCATTTATATATCTTTTTTGTACTTTACCTGACCTTCGCGTGGAATTTCTATACGATATCGAGGCACTGCATACATTGACCAGTCAGGGTATACACGATGAAATTTTAGTGATTGTTTTCCCGCAGCGAAATGGTTTTGTCTTGGTCATACAATAGTTTTATAAACAAATAAAATATTAGAAACAAAAAATGGTAGATTAACCATTGCGAAAGGAGCGCCACGTGCGAGAGATTATTTAGCTTTAACATTTATGCATCGCTGTTCCCTTTGTCGGCGGTGCGTGTGATTCGAGTAGTATCTACCAGTTACCTCTAGTGTTACTATTGAGTAGTGTTTTATCGAGTTGATGAATATTTTTTAAATTATTTTAAAACAAAAAAATCTTATTTTTTTAACCTTTACTCTATGCTTCGAAAGTACTCCTTATGGCAAGTTGTTCTGCCGCGGGAAAACAACCATTTAAATTTCACGGTGTATAATAATGAATTTAATTATAAATCATAGATAGCATCTCAATAGCATCATCAAGCTATTATACAGAATCTAGTTCTTCTAACATAACAGACAGATGTGCTGCTGGGGAGTTTGTTGCGCCACTTCTTCTTGCCAGCTAAAGCACTAGGAAGTGGTCAAGGGCGGGCGTTTTGGGGGACTGTCTTATGTAATTTTGACGTTCCAAAAGTGCACCAGTCTAGTTTGAATAAATGACTTTTGATTTTGATTGAGCATATTTCATACAATGCCTAGACAAGCTCGGCACTCTTTAGAATCGCTAGGTAATCTATACAATGCCTGAATTATATTAGAAATCGCAGGCACACTTTTATACTTATCTAAATATAGAAAAACCATTATTTAAGGCTACGTATTAAAACAAGTTTTCAAAAAGTTAAAAAAAAAAACAAATTTAAACGAAAACTAGACGGAAAGAAACGCGTAAGATTTTGCATTACCTTCCTATCGAATTTCTCTAAGAAAACTTTATAATAATGTATTTAGCACCATTATCGAACTGGTATGGCTACTATCACTGTTACGACGTAATCCTAGAACTTGTTTGCAATAAACATTGCCAGTGTATTGTATTGTACGTTTGTTTACTTCGATAGCTACAATATAAATGATTTAATTTCTGTAAGTAGGTTTATACAAATAATTTTACACGTAAGTCATATTTTTTATACTAGAAAATGTCAGCGTTTCCTATCTGTCTACTCTAAGGAGAAAGGCCGAAACAAACGCAGAGGTCACAGTCTGTTTTAAAGTCCAGACATACTTTGGTCAGATCATGTGAAGACCATGTGGATTGGTGTCTGAAATAGTAACCAAGGACTGAGGTACTAGTAACAACAATCTGTACGGTTGGTAGTACATACGTACACACAGACAATCAGTTAATTTAACTTTCAAGTCTTTCGATTTAGAATTGATGTTTAATGTTTGAAAAACGGACGTTCAGTTTTTTCCAAATTTGAAAAAACCCCTTATTGAATGACTGTTTCATAAAATATCAATCAATAGGGTCCACTTGAACTGACTTAGGAATATGCAACCTATTATTCCAATTTATTCTATTAGAAGTAGGTACATGATTAGTAGACCATCTTTTTCGTACTTCCAGCCTCAAGTTTTTATGTTTGAGTTCCGTCCGGTAGAAGAAATTAATTCTCGATTAATATTCATTAGCAATTTATCGATGAACATTCCGCGCCTTACAAGAACAAACCTTCCCCTTGCAGAAGGATAATGATGAGCTGGTTTTATTAATTAACTTCATAAAGAAGGAGGTTATCAATCCGACATGTTTTTTGTTTTATGTATGTTCCGCCATAACTCCGTCATATACACCGTGACATTTTAGTCGTCTTACAAAGAAGGTCCACTAAATGTATCCGACGTAAAATACCTATAGGCGTAATTAAAAAATTGTTACCATTATTTAAGATAATAGGTACAAATAATAAATAATGATTAAGAATGATGAAACATCCTGTTATTAACGTTTACGTATCAAAGGGTAGAAGATACCTATGCCATTACGTTCCATCACTCATTCCATCTCCGTATCAGGGTGTTTCAAGCTACTTCATGCGTCTTAGTGAATGATATTTTAATATTTTTAATTATTAATTTTGTTCAAAAAAACATTTTTTATATTTAAATGTGTAGTAGACATTGGATACATGAAGTGGGCTGCCGTTGTAAGACGACTAAAATGTCACGGTGTATAGACGGATTTGCAAAATTTTATTCTATTCTCGTGCCCTAGGCCCCATTATTTATTAGTACGCCCCTGGATAGGTAGCCTAGGACCTGGAGAAGGACATAGGTTACTGTTCATTCTAGTAACATTAATAATGTGAAAGTTTAAATGTTTTGATGTTTGTGACACAACGGCTGAATGAATTTGAATGAAATTTGGTACACAGATAGTTTATAACTTCGGTTAACACATAGGCTACTTTATATTCCGGTAGTACGTACCCGTGGGATAATTTTCGACCTCCACTCAGGCGAAGCCTCGGGCAAAAGCTAGTACAGAATAATTGTATTAAAAAAACAACCGACTACCGGAAAAACACAACAAAGTGGAAAATTAAATTAAATTTCGGAAGGCGGTGACAAAAAATTAAAATACATATCCAAAGTCACCGACATCAAAAATTAGTTATTTTTCACTTTGTAGTGTTTTTCCGAAAGTAGTTTTTTTTGTTTTTTTGGAAAAAGTTCAGTTTCACTTTTTAGTATTGAATTGGTATGGGGTAGGCCCAACACCAATTCGAAATTTCATCATCCTTGGGGTCAAAACTGTACATATTTATGCGATAGCAGCAATCGCGGTTGATTTGCTGTAATTTTTTGAAGAGTTCCGTTGTCTGTCTCCGAAACGCATCATCAGATTTATATGAAATTTAAATGGGATCATTTCGAAATAAACCACTTTTGAACAAAAAAAGATTTTTGCAAATCCGTGCATATATGACGGAGTAATGTCCGAAAAAATTAAATAAAAAAGAACCATGTCGAATTGATAACCTCCTTCTTTTTGAAGTTTTTTAATAAGTACACTAACGTGCATATTCTCAGTTCCAAATACCAAATACCTTTCAACTTAGGTATTGCTTAAGTATTCAAATACAAACTATCTTATCCTTAATAAGCAGTACCTATGTTATTAGTTAAGAGGTACAATAAAGCATATTGTATCCATCTTAGCAGTAACGTGTAAGAGTCTTATTTTTCATCTTCTGTAAATACATATTTACAATTATAAAAGACAAGTTTAGTGTAGCAACTAACATAAAAATATGGTAAGTATAGCCTTTCATACAAACTGTAATCTTATTCTCAATCAAAAGATTTAAAGAGGTGCCTTGTCCCCAATTATTTAAAATGCTACTTTTTGGCAGCCGCGTGCACAAGTGGCTCGCCTTTATCGAATGTTTATAATCCCAGCGAAATATATGATTCGTTCCTTGACCGTCTTTAAACATTGCCTTGGTGAATTAAATGCCTATAATGTAGGTAGAATATCCTACGGCAGGAACTTGTTGATTACATGTTAAAATGAAAATCATGTCAGATGTAGGTTTTTGTACCGTATCAATTTAAAGATGCTAGATAGACCTTGAAAAGGTAGCTGGGACAGACTCGATGCGGAAGGCGGAAGATAGAGTGTTGTGGCGCAGCTTGGGAGAGGCCTATGTCCACTCAAAACCTAGATTATGAATTCATACAACTTAATGCCCAGCGTCACTTTAGTGTGTAAAAAAAATAAAGTAGAGCTGAGCTGGTCAGGGTCACGTAACTAGGTTTACAGATAATCAATGGACTAAGTGTCTAACATCTTGGAACGGGCCATCAGGCACTAGAAAAAGAGGTCGACCAACTGCCCGATGGGCAGACGACAACTATGTCGTCTGCCCATCGGGCAGCCCATTGTACTAACAAGTGGCTGGCGAACAGTGGATGAACACAGCGAATGATAGGGAGGAATAGAAATCTCTAGAGACTTTCAATTAAATGAGGGGTTTTTACTAGTGCAGAAATTTAAAATATGTTAATCTTTATAGAATTTAAGAAGAGTAGTAGTTCATTTAGCAAGTCAGTTACAATTTTTGTATTTTTTAAATATTTGAGTAAGAAATATCAGGTGATTTTATTTCTTTTTTGTATTTGTTTTTAATATATTTTAGTAAGAAATATCAGGCGTTTTTATTTATTTTATTTATTTATTACAGTTTATTAACCTATTAACAGGCACCTCTTCAATCGCCGGAGTTTAACGAGAAACGAGTAGAGCTAGCAATTAGAATTAGAAATGACTTGGCGAGCAATGAGCAGCGAGTGCACGATGGCGACAAGCGATTACTCGCTGATGTGCGCATGTATCATAGATAAGAAAGAAGCATGTACGGTCAGCAAAAGAGATACCTAAGCACCCAAGGTCGTCGTATATATGACGACCCTGCTCACTTATTTCTTTTGGTGAGTGTTCTGAACTTCTGATCACCAAGCGAGCGTCGCGACAGGTGCCATACTGTGTCATATACACAATTTGTCATTTTTAATGTTCTTTCTGAAGTCATCGATCGATATTGGTAGAAAATGCATTGGCATTCAGGCCCGCATTTGCACATGTTTATTTACTTGTACATAAATATTTCATAAATAAATAAACATTGGAATTATAATGTGTGCAACATGAGGCTTCTTCACTGCTAGAGTTTTGCATATTGATAACGGTCTGTATCTTATGTCAGCGAAGCGAATGGTGCGTTGCTGAAGACTCCGCCAAGAAATATTTTTGTCATTTACACGCTACGAAGATCTCACAAAAAAGCTTTAAAATAACATAAACAATTTTATACCTACTAGTGTGGACAGGTTGTTACCTACCGACCTAACACTCGACACAAATAAAAGTAGGTAGAAACATCCTACCGAACAAAAGAACTACCAATTCTAAGTAAAATCTAACAATGTCAACACCACTACTTAAACGTCAAAACGGCAACGTTCCAAGCAGCTCAAATAAAAACCTTTACATAACTATGACTTAACTATGAGTTGACACCGAACGTGTCGGTTATCTAAAAACCTTGACACCTGGTTGACCGGGTATGCCAGTCGCTAAACGAACGTTAACTTGTTAAACAAACATACTTTCTTACTTCAGACTGTGTTCAGTTTACTTTGTGATCACATCAGGTTTTTGGGAGTGATAAAAATAGTGGAAAATGCGTATTTGAAATTGAATCCACGTACTTACCGAACTGTTTAAAAATCGTAAAATAATAAACTTGTCACACCTCGCTAATGCACAGACGAAAGATCTACTTCTATTTAATTCATCATATCAGCCAAAAGACGTCCACTGCTGGACATAACACTCCCCCAAAATGGGGGGAATTGCCATAATCGCCACGCTTGGCAGGCGGGCTGGCGATCGCAGTATGGTGTTAAAATGCATAGAGAACGCTGCTGCCCATTCTCTAGTAAGTCCCTTAGTCGCCTTCTACGACATCCACGGGAAGAAATGGGATGGTGCTATTCTTTTACGTCCGGCACCACACGGAACTTCTATTTACTTACGTGTTAATTTTTTTTCCTTATAATCGTTGTTAATTTATTATACTATCTCTACATAGTATAAAATAAGGTCGATTTCGTGTCTGTAAGCTTAGATCTTTTAAACTACGCAACGGATTTTGATGCGGTTTTCAACAAAGGTCAGAGTGATTAAAGAGGAAGGTTCATATGTATAATACACTGACCTGCACGCGGACGAAGCCGCTGTCCAAAACTAGTTGAATATGTATTAGCCTGCACACCACAGGTTCAACCCATTTCAGTCAAATAAGAAACTAGGGGCCTAAAAACGCCACATTAAGCGATTCCTCTAAAAGCAATTCACTTCATGAAAGATTCTGCTAATTTACATTTTACTTTAATAAAGCAATTCAGAATTTGGTGACCATTTTACGAATTTCCATACAAAACTGTCAAATAGATGAATTGCGTGCTGTCTACGCAGATAATATTATGAATTGTCAGTTTGTGACCATTTTACGATTTTAAATATGATTCATATTATTATCCTATTATGATTTTGCCAAAGCGGCCTTTTTAGACGCCCTGTTCTCTATATAGTTTGTTTAGTTTTTTTTTTTTTTTTGTAAATGTGCACCTTTTTTAATAAACGATTAAAATTATTATTGTATCCTAGGTTCCTTCTAATAATAATACTTGTAAGTAGGTATAAAAGATTATGACGATAGATTATTTCTCCTAGACAAGGAGAAAATACTGAAAGCGCCAAGCATAGACTTTATATAACTTTAACTAAAGTCTTACTTACTCGTAATTTAACACCTTTCGTTAGTAGCAATACATTAAAATGCTGAAACTTAACAGTGAGATTTGCTGAACTGTAAATTTCCGTCGGACATGTTCTACAATGTACGCAGTAAATTGTTAAACAGTAAGCCTAATTAAATGTACGCTGATTTCTAACCGGCTTCTAAGAGGAGGGGGTTCTCAATTCGACTGTATTTTTTTCTGTATAAAACATATATGTTACGTGATATCTTCGGTAATTGTAGATCGATTTCGAAATATCGAAATCGATCTACAATTACCGAAGATTATGATAGATATTTTTATGGATAAGGTATGCCACAGGACTGGTCCCACATAACGTATATGGATTAACTTTGGGTAGTTTTTGAGTTAATTTCAATAAAGTGTATTTTTTCACTTAGTGTATATTGATGATGTTTATTGATTCCGAAATCTGTGAGCCTATATTACTCCTATAACATCAGATATCTGCAGGTGCAAGTCGCGTTAAAATCGGTCCAGCCGTTTCGAAGATTAGCCAGAACAAACAGACAGACAACATACAAAAAATTTTAAAACGTTTTTTTTGTTATAAGCACCGTGTACTTAGTACTTATACTTTTATAAGCATTTAGTAAAAAGCTGTTATTTTGTCATTACAAACACACGCTTCAATTTTATTTATCTGTGTAGATATAGATTTTAAACCAATATTCATAACCAGTTATGGCGCCTTTAATTACAATACATAGCTTTAATTTGGCTCTCGTCATTGGTATCCTTTATGGTTTACCTTTTAATATATATGACACTAGCTGACCCAGCAAACGTTGTTTTGCCTTATAAATTATTTAGGGGTGGACCACCCCTAACATTTAGTAGGATGAAAAATAGATGTTGGCCGATTCTCATAGATACCGGATAAGCACAAAAAATTTCATCAAAATCGGTCAAGCCGTTTCTGAGGAGTATGGCAACGAAAACTGTGACACGAGAATTTTATATATTAGAAGAAGAAGATAATTAATGTATAGGGAAGTTGTGATACGTTTTTGGTTTATCGACCAAATATGCTTGACTATTACAAAATTGGAAAACTGTTTATTTATTTATTTATATATACTTTATTGTACACCACAGAAATACACAACAAAAAACAAAGTACACTACAAAATATACAATGGGCGGCAATATCGCTTTCCGCGATCTCTTCCAGGCAACCTTGGCATGGACAGTGATTAGTCTGTACATAAAATGGGGATGTCAACTGTTAATCATCTTCCTGCCCTTGTTCCTTGGTACTTAAAATCGGAGCAACAAGTTTTCTTCTTCCATTCTTCCATGTCCACCGTCATTCACTCCACTTCTCTTTAATATCATTCCTCACAGAATAACTGTTGCAGTTATATGTACATTTAAATTGTGTTTGAGGTGAGTGTGAGTGGTGTACAGAGGCCAGCATATCAAGCTACTCCAATCTGTCAAATTTATTTGATAGATTTTCAACTTAAAACAAAATAGATAAGGTTCAATTGGGAAAATTTGACAGTTTGAGTTGAAACCCCAGGTGCTTTACTTATTGTAATTTATTTAATCACCATTGCTCTCAAAGCGGTGAACGAAAACATCGTGAGGAAACCGACTTGACCTAGAACCAAAAATTTGAAGACTCAAGACCAACCCGCACTGGCCTCACGTTGTGGATAACAGCACTCCCTCACGAAGATAGAAGGCCTGTGTCTCAACAGTGGGAACATTAAAGGCTGATGATAAGATACACTTGGTACAATGAAGCAATTGTTTGCTACAGTAGAAGAAGTAGTCGCATAAATCCGGGAGATATGTGCGAAATCCGTCCGTAACATGGCATCCGATGTTTAACTGGCTTCCTTTACTTGTAAATTTTCTTATCATGGCCAAGATTGAAAAACCTCTCTCACAACAGTAGGAAGATATTATTACCAACCTATTATTGCCACACTCCAGGGTAAAGCCTTCTTTTTATGCAGACAAGTCATGAGCATTAATTAGTTTACCACGGTTGTGCAATGTTTTAAAATATAGACTTTTTATAAATCCTTGTTTCCTTGTGTTTTTTACCCGACTACGTGACGCAAAGGAAGGTAATGTGTTTATCAGACAATGTTTGTATTTTTGTTCCTTTGTGGCACTCTAGAGTTCGAACGCGTGGGCCGATTTTGATGATTATGAGATGAGACAGTAGGAGGCATTGTCTTACATTTAACTTTTATTGCCTCCGGCTGTATGAGATTGCATATATTTAATACCACTTTATTGATCACTTATGCTATAAAATATTTCGAAAACAACAAATAATTCATTACACATCAATCGTATTGAGTAAAACTATTAATTACAGTCGAAACCAATAACTTTGTGGAACACATTCCCATGAGGACTCCGAAGATGCGACTAGAAATTGATGTACCTCCCTTGCAGCCTTCATGAAATTATAATAGAACCTTCCAGAAACGTTCCATATACGATTCATTGCTTTTAAGAATTCATGGATGAGGAAGCTAGGAGAGATATTGTAACCTAATAGAAAGATTTAGCAAGGTCAAATAAAAATAATGGGAAATATACAGAAGTGACGATGAACTTATGGTAATTAATTGATTAATGTTGAATCAGGGGGTTACTCTCTAGCTCCGTCAACGAAAATACAGGCCCGTTCGAAAATAGTTCGAAACTTCAAATTGACTCCTACAGCTAGGGTTGCCAACCATCCTACTTTATTTTTGGTACTTTATACTTGGTACTTTGTACTTTATACTTGGTACTTTATACTTTGGTACTTTATACTTTTGCATACAAATAAAGTATGTGAAAATACTTTATTTCCAACCTTTACTGTGATGCGTAAAACAAAACACTCATTATGGGTATAATTACTGAATGAAATGTAAGATGTCAGATGTGATGTCAATGTAGCAGGACAGGACAAAGACTTGGCTGCAGTGTTGTCTGAACATGCGTAGAGTTTTAAATTTAAATTTTGATTGTCAAAAAAGCTTTGATTTTATAAACATGGCAAAAAATTTTTAGCATGTGCTAAAAGCACACAAAAATGCGTTTTTAAGGCAGTAAAAACATGAAATTTGAAAAGTACTGTTTTTTTTTCTTACAAATACTTTTTTTCCTATTCAAACCATTTTATACATTTTTTTTTTTGTCAAAACGAGTTGGCAACCCTACCTACAGCTGATTAATTAACCTTTTTGGAAGGGAAAAACCATAAAGGGAGTGGGCACAACTGTCAAATCGTATAGTAACTGATTCTTAGTTTGGGCCCCAAACTAATCATAGGTCCGTAAGTGGTACGGAGTAGGAAACGCCCGTTATTTCGACCGAGATTACGGATTTCGTGCTTAGAGAGTAGGCCCCTAGAAATGAGGAGATCCGCAGAATAACATGGTCCCATCACTTGGTGAAGGTCGTGGAAATTGAATGTGAGAAGCATGAGCGTAGTTCGTAGGTTCGAACCTTGACAGATGCGCTTTTTTTTTTAATTGGCCTTCACTGTCCCACTGCTAAGCGAAGGCCTCCCCAAAATCCTCCCAGGCATCCTTTTCCAGGGCCACCTCGATCTAACCCTTGTCTAGTTCACGCCACCTTTTCTTAGGCCAGCCTTAGCTGCGCCGTCCATCCTCAGGTACCCACTGAGACGCGCTTTAATTTGTGTAATTTATGTCATCAACACTGCTCTCGAAACCGTGAAGGAAAACATCGTGAGGAAAGCGGCATGTCCTAGAACCAGAAATTCGAAGGCATGTGACATCTAGCAACCCGCACTGGGCCCATGTGGTGGATTGCAGCTCAGTCCCTTTCACCGAGAGGAGGCCTATGTCCCAGCAGTGAAAACGTCATAGGCTGATTAAAATCAAAATCAAAATATTTTATTTCACATAAACCTGTAAGGGCACTTATGAAACGTCAGAAGCTAGGTGCACGGTTCCAATTTGTCGCTTCCTATGGAGAAGAGCCGGCAAGAAACTCCACGGTTACTCTTTTAAAAATAATTGGGTTCTACAATGTTTTCGAATTACAGTGATAATAGGTATGGGAGGACAGTGCAGGCCTGTCAATAAGTACCAAGTACTTAGAGGAATGAAAATAAAGAATAGAAAATCGTCTATAAATCTAGTCTGTAAGGCCTACAATGTTCTCCCATTCACAATATGTAAAAGAATCTACATTAGTAAGATCAACTTATTTAAACAAAGTGACATGATTGAGATTATGCTGAGAAGCACGATGAAGACGCTTGATGTGACGTCACCACTACAGCATTTCTTTTAAAAAATGACGTAGGAATAATTAAACTTGAAAAGTGGAGGGAGCTTTGACGAACATGAACCACTTAATATTACGTCAAAAGATTATATCAACAACGCATAGTTTATAATTTTTCTTAAAGTTCGCGTATAATTATGTAATTCTCAGCTTGGGTCAGTATGTCGACTGGCTGACATTAGTACTGACAAAGATTTATGTAAAGAGAACAGTAAACAACAAACTTATCTACACTGTGCCCACATCAGTTGGTAAATCCGATTTTTATCCGACTATACAATACGATAAGTGTGACTTAAGTGCGTATTTCACTATACAATTTGTAGAAAACTAGGAACACTCTAATAGGAAATTGGAAGCAAGTGATCACTGGGCTAAATCGAATTCTAAATTTGACAGATGACTCTTATGCGCTTATGAAGTAGAATTATATTGGGTTGCAATCAATAAGAGTAGTGCAGTCAGGACATTCCAATCACACTAAATTGGATCAAACTGTTCTAACTTCAATTACATCTTTCGATTTCCTACAAATTGGATAGTGTAATACGCACTTTAAGTGGTCCATTATTCCACACTCTATTAAGGTCCGTACCTTACTGTACTTACCGTTTCGCAACCTCGCGAGGGTAGCGCCGGGTAGCGACAGCCTTACAGAAAAGCGTGACTTAAGTGAGGGTTTATGTCAGACGATGCAATACTATACGATACCCGTGACTTAATTAAGGTCTGTACCTTTTCTGTGACTTAAGTAGTGAAAAAATTCGTGACATAAGTGTGTGTATTTAAAGCTATATCTTTTACGATAAAATCATAATTTTATAAAAATGGCGCTTACAATAAGTCAATCGTGCTTGATATGACGTGATGGCTTCGTTACATTAATTGTCCAACTTCCGTTGGAAAATGGGGCGGCGATGGTCCTCTTACATACATAACCTCACGCTTTCTTATCATGGGGGTAGGTAGAAACCAGCGAACTGCACCTGCTACGATCCTTACATACTCCTTTTGCCTCGTGCCACCAGAAAGCCAATTCTCGTAATTAAAAACCTTCAAAATCTAGTCGTAGTATCATCTCATATCATATCATCTCGACAAACTAATGTCAAAAACTCGTCGAAAATGTATGGAAACTCAAGGTATCTTTGACAGATAAAGACTGAGATCAGACTGTGAACGCTTTGCCCCCCTGATCATACACGTACGCCGGTTGCGAGTACTATGCACCTGACCTCTCTAAAGAACTTCACCAATAAGGTCACTAGGTATATGTCCTCTCAGGGCAGGGATGACAAACCAATGGCACGCGTGCCTTTGGTGGCACGCAACAAAATAATTTTGGCACGGCAGCCTAAGTCACAGTAACAAACATAGAATTGAATTGTTACTTTCATAAACCGTATCTATGTCACATGATTCTAATTCAGCTAGCGTTCTACTAAAAGTAAAATATGAACCTAATACCAGATACCAGAAGTTGCACTAATTCTTTCTTTAATTTAAACAAGTTGGTGTGATGTTGATTATTGTATAATAGACAAGTCTATTTCTGTTTGCAAATAAAGACTACTAATTCAGCGAAGCAGTGATGCTCGCAAAGAGGGAGGCGGCGCACGTGAGACAGATGCAGTACATGCGCCCTCACGACCGTGACCTTCGCAGGAGACGCCCTGGGCGTCGGGAATCCTAGGCTGATTCCCGGCCACCGAAGGCGCGGGCTTGCGGACGGCGAGTAATGGGTAGCTCGCTGTCCGGTAAGGACCAAGCCCGGGTCTACGGCGTGTTGTGTTCCACGCGCGCCTCAAAGAGATGTCAGCAACAACTGATGGGGCCCGCAAGGGCCGATGCCTGCCAGGGGTGCGGGTTGTTCGAAAGAGATACCGCGGCCCCTGGCACACAGGCAACTGAGGGAACACGGGTGGGTTTTAGTCAGTAAAAGTCTGACAAGCCCTCCTGCTCCACCCAGAGCAGGAGAAGTCATTTGATGATTTCCCATCCAAAAAAAAAACGACTAATTATTGTGCAAGTTTTTCGTTTTTTTCTAGTAGTCAATAAGTTAAGATTGTTTGTTGGCACGTCAATGCTTTACAAAATATATTTTTTGATAAAAATGGCTCGTAGAGATTAAGAGATTCGCCATCCCTGTCCTAGGGCGTCCCCT
The DNA here is from genome assembly GCA_949091785.1 of Polymixis lichenea. NCBI lineage: Eukaryota > Metazoa > Arthropoda > Insecta > Lepidoptera > Noctuidae > Polymixis > Polymixis lichenea. Next base: position 18,326,770 of record OX420943.1, on the reverse strand, counting down.
GTCACGGTCCTCTAAAAGGTAATTACCCATACACCCTAAGGAAAGAGGAAGGGGGCCATCGCGACACATGACATGTAGACCATATAAAGGTCTTACAAAACCTTTAAGACTTATTTTCTTATATCACAAGACTTATTGTACAGTGCTTTGCCGAATATGGTATCACAATTTAAAGTTCATACGGCAGACGTGATAGGGTGACTTTGATAAGGTCACAGCACGTGAAGTTTAAATGATATACATTAAATTTTAAAAGGTGGTTGGTGATTGTAAAATCTTTACAATCACCGGTAAGGTGATTGGTGTATACAGGGTGGCACGGACATCGACGCGGAACCTGTTACGATGGATTCTGAACCTCAGTGCATGATTCTGAAATCCCTGAAAATTTTTCATCGTTCCATCATCATCATTTCAGCCGATCGCCAACCCGCTTGCCAAGCGTGGCGATAGTGGCAAACCCCCCCAAATTAGGGGAGGCCTATGTCTAGCAGTGGACGTCTTTCGGCTGAAATGATGATGATGATGATGATTTGAGCCGAAAGACGTCCACTGCTGGACATAGGCCTCCCCCAAGCTCCTCCACTTCGACCGGTTTTGCGCTTCTCGCATCAAGCGGATTCCTGCGGCCTTCGCAAGGTCATCGGTCCATCTTGTTCCCAGGCCTCTTGTGTTTCTTCGTTTATTAAAAATGAAATAGCTGTTTAGTACATTTTGATCGCGTAGGCACTGTTCTATGAAAAAGCAGTTTTTTTTTTTTGATAACCGACAAAATAGTTCTTTGCTAGGGCTCTAGGATCAAATGCTGAAGTACTGAAGTTATGGTTTCAGTTTGCGCGTCGTTGTACATTCATAAACGTAACATGGCATCGCGCCTGTAATTCCACAGTGGCGAGGCCTTATATAAACCCTAGTGAGTCCAACCCACACGTTTCGCCAAAATCATTTTTTTTTAAATCTTAAACATAACAATGTCGTCCAAAACAGGTGCGGCGTCAGCTGCGTGTGGCAACAATTAATAAGGGATTATGTTAATTGGGGCCGGTAGCACGTATTTTACTTCCACTCGTCTCTAGTCGAAACCAAACGAATTGAGAGGATGATGAATATGTTCTCTACGCATTACAAGTATTGCGAATATGATCGCTAAGTCTAGGTACCAAGATCAACGCAAAATCTCAGGTCAAATGTCAAAAACCTGAACCAAGGTTTTATAATTATTGTATGGTGTTTAGCCAAATGATCGTACTATTTTAATAAACTTATAATTACTAAGCAGCTGTCGTAAAAGGCGACTAAGGGACTTCCTAGAGAATGGGCAGCAGCGTTCTCTATGCATTTGACTACCATACTGCGATCGCCAACCCGCCCGCCAATTGTGGCGATTATGGCAAATCCCCTCTTTTGGGGGAGGCTTATGCCCAGCAATGGACGTCTTTCGGCTGATATGATGATGATGATGATGAATTATTTATTTTTATTCTTGTACCTATAACTAGAGCTCGTTAGTTTTCAACTATGTTATTAGAACGAAGTTGTTTGCCTAGTTTTGCCGGCAAAATTGATAATAATATTATACAACAAATATTAAGTAGACGTTAGCTAATTGACTTTGTATAATATTGACATAGTAATTATTAGCAGAAAGAAATAAATAAGTGGATATCAACCAATCTCCACGCAAAATGAGTAAAAGGTTCATTTATTCTTTCTGATGAAATCTATAACGTACCTACACAAGAGTGCATTTTGTATGGACTTATCGAACAATACCTCATAATCATCATTTCAACCGGAAGACGTCCACTGCTGGACATAGGCCTCTCCCAAGCTCCGCCACTTCGACCGGTTCTGTACTTCCCGAAACCAGCGGATTCCTGCGGCCTATACAAAGTCATCGGTCCACCTTGTGTAAGGCCTTCCAACTCTTCGTCTTCCTGTACGCGGTCGCCACTCCAGAACCTTTCGACCACTTCGGCCATCTGTTCTGCGAGCAATGTGCCTTGCCCACTGCCACTTAAGTTTGGCAATTCTTCGGGTTATGTCGATTACCTTGGTTCTCCTGCGGATCTCTTCATTCCTGATTCGATCACGTAGGGAAACTCCATGCTTAGCCCTTTCCATTTCTCTTTGGGTGACTTTTAGCCTTCTAACAAGGCGCATTGTGTGCGACCACATTTTAGTACCATAGATCACCACTGGCAACACGCATTGGAGACGCAAAGACTTCAGAGTCATACCTAAATTATGATTTTTAATTTGCTAGACCAAAATTACAGTTACGATCTAATAACTTTAAGGGGCGTGCGCTAAGGACTGGACCCTGACGCTTCCCCCTTAAGCGATACGTTTTGAATTCAAAAATTATGTTTTTATATCATATTCACGACCAACAAAAGCTAATCGTTCATTTTCTATTTAATTTCTACCGTACATTTTTGAAAGTTCGAATGATAGATGACCTTACAGGAAAATTATTTCCAACAAGTCGAATGGGCCTTCTTTCTTCTCTTGTCTGGTGGTCGTAGACAGAAATTGCGTAAATATTGACATTGGCAGTTTTTGCTTGGACATAATAAAATTGAGACTACCAAATTCCTATTAAATCCATGTGCAAAAACATTACAAGGTCATACGGAAAAATTGAGGAGAAACGGAAACCACACCCACGACATGTAGACCACAATTTATTCACGATGCAAATATTTAAAGCTCAAATTGATTTAAGTATGAACTATAAATATAATTCACGAGGAACAAAAGGCGCTTTAGATACTATGCAATTTTTTTCTTAAGGGTAAAGTATGATGCCCCGAATTATGTATGGCCCTTGGTAGACCATACATTACTTTTCGGCTTTTTTGCCGGCCCTTGTCGGCTGTAACGAGAACGTCTGGCTGACTTGATAGCCATACGCGAACTGAGCTAATTATTATGAGTTGAAATGGATGTGTGGCACAAACTGCTGAACTGCAGAGTATGCGGTTGCACCGTACAGGTAATTCCCGCGATATTTCGGCTATTTATCTTGCGTTAGCAGAACACGTCCAATTATTAACTTTTTATAGAATTTGGGTGACCAAGATTCAATACAGGCTGTGTCTAGTTTGGAACCCGCTGTTAAAGCAGATCAGCCATGTTGGACCGAAAATCCAAGGGCCAGCGAAAAAAAATGTGTTACCCTACTTACCTTACTATTGCTCCGAATCCACAATTCCCTCATCTTGAATAAGAAAAACCTATCATGACAACATAACTCTGCGAGTGTTCCTATACAATTTCTTTTTTGGAATATTAAGTAAATATCAATGTTACCTTTCATTTTATTTTCGCCAACCGGTAGTTATACTTATGAGTATTTTATCTAATACCTTTAAACGAGCAATTCTTGTATACACCGTGACATTTTAGTCGTCTTACAAAGGTGGTCTACTCAATGTATCCGTCATAAATTCCTCTAGGCGCGATTAAAATATTGTTACCATTAATTAATATAATAGGTACAAAGAAAAATAAATAATGCTTTAGAATTATGAAACACCCTCCCTGTTAATAATATTTACGTATCAAACGGTAGAAGATATGTACCTACCTATCATTACATTCCATCATTAATTTCATCTCCATAACAGGGTGTTTCAAACTACGTCATGCGTCTTAGTGAATGATATTTGATTTTTTTTTTATTTTGCGAATGTTCAAAAAAAAAATGTTGTCTTTGTAAATGGTTAGTAGTCATTGGATACATGAAGTGGGCTGCCGTTGTAAGACGAATAAAATGTCACGGTGTATATATAATCTGAATCTCGGAAACGGCTTCAACGATTTTCATCAAATTTAGTATGCAGGGGTTTTCGGGGGCAATAAATCGATCTAGCTAGGTTTCATTTTTAGAAAACGTCCAGCCAAAAAAAGAACCGAGCAAAGCTCGGTTATTTAATGTATAAAGCTAGATTTTTCAAATGTAAAAAACAATCGAAGGAATGGTCGTAGAGATTCGGCGCGATAGTAAAAAATGATAAGGAGCACTTCCCCGACCCAACCCCGACGGGTATCACATTTTTTTTTTTTCTGGAACTTGGTTCTGAATCTTGGGCCCAACCTTTTATGAAACGTGACTAGTCTCCTTTCTCAAAAGTATTCTGTTAGTTAGTATATAATTTTGTTACATGTTTGGTTAAGGAACTGTGTGTAAGTTAAATAAATGAATTTAAAAGCATCGCTCGTTCCCTCCCTATATACTTAAGTATTTTAGTACATAGTTAGTTGTTACAACTCCAACATCGCTACCGTTTGACGTTGCGATTTAATCTCACTAGAAATTCAATCTCTACCAGCAAAAGGAAGAGAAATATCAAGCATTGTAAATCGCCGGCTCGAATATTTCCTTATTGAAGAAAACAGCTGATGCAGACTGGATCGAAATACGGACGGAAACGGAAATAATGCCGAGATACTACCGTCTATTGTACAGTTTAATATTGGAACGTTTTAAACTGTGTTGCCTACTATTATTTAAAACGGGCATAGACAAATGTAGAACATTTGTTTTCGAACACATTTCAAAACATGGTGCAGAGAAGTTCAACGCACTGTGGGTGTAAATAGGTTACTAAACATTACGCTAAGAACCTTAGGAGCCGAGCAAACATAAAAAGCTAGAAAGAACGCTAAGTGAAAACGAACTACCTAATAGGTAGTAGTAGTAGAAGTCGTCGCATCGCATCGCCTAACAGGTGGTAGGCGTTGCGATGCGACGTGATGGGCCAGGAGACTAAGAAATTTCACGCGAATGAAATCACGGGAAGCTAGTTACTTATTCGCTCAATTTGAATAAGCTAGTGAATTTTACGAAAAGAAAGGCGCAAAATACGTAGAACTGCGAAACAAAATATAAACTAGGCAACACTAGTTTTAAAATGTAGAACCTGTAAGATTTGAGGCAGAAATTCTCTCGTAAAATGTTTCTATAGAACTCAATAGTCTGATAGTTTGTGTCATTTGAAAACCAATTCATCTTTTATTCGTCTCTCTATAGAGACGAATAAAAGATGGCCGGCTCAAAGGTTTTTAATGTCTTTGGGATGAATTCGGAATTTCCAAATTAGACTACATTATTGTTTTATCCTAAAGTCTAAGCTGGGAATTTGCCTTTACGTCCAAGATAAGGTATGGCCCTTTTTCGTCCAGGGTTGCCTTGGCGTTGCTAACTTGTCTATAAGAAATTTATTTCTCACTGCCTCAATGGTGCATAGAATTAACAGAAAACACGAAGACAATGAGAAACACAATTCCTTTGGTTCTCTCATGCTCGTGTCTATTCTTTAAATTATATGTCATTATCATAAGTAGGTACAAAAGCAAAGGCTCATCACTAAAAACGAAGGAATGAGCATTCGGTTGAAAGAATATCTCACTTTGGTTGTCAGTAGAGCATTGCTAATCATTCTTATGGTTTTCAGAAAATGAATCTTATTATGTTACTCATAGGTTATTTAATCCCATAAGCCTAAAAAAAAGTTTTTTGATCAATAAAACATATTACAGTGTATCTGAATATTTGCAGGAAAAACTATCAGATTAATTTTTGAACCAGTTCCATTGATCTCATTCTTTTAATTTTGTTTTCTTTAAACTTTTTTGTGTTTTCTTTTTATGTTTTTTTTTTTGTATTCCGAAAGGTAAAATATGGTGATACCAAGACCACCAAGACTGTGGACTAAAGATATACTATTGTTACATGATTTTAAAACATCTGCAAATTGTTTACCCATATTCACAAATAAATTTGAATTCATAGTTAATTAAACTCTGTCCTTCTGCCTAGCATTTTCCCAACTACTTTGGGGTTTGCTTCCAGTCTAAACGGACGCAGCTGAATACCAGTACTGTATTAAACTCTATTGTCTGTCTTATATTAATTAACAACGTTATCAGCTCCATCTAGATAGACGTGGTCCAAGCAAAGGGCACAAAGCAGCACGTTTCACCACTTTCAAATCATAGTTTCTGATAACAATCTGGCTGCTGACAGACCAAATGTTATTTTAATACAGGATACTATTACCTGCCTAATAAGCTCTGATTACGTTATCAGCTCCTTATCACTGAGTGGTGAAACGGGTTTCAGGAACACAAGCGGAGTGAAGTCGGGATACCGCGTCCCAATAACATTGAGAATCTTACTGAGTAGTGTAGCAATGATAGTGTTGACATCCCGTAAATGTTCACTCCTTCTATTGAACTAAACATTTGAGGGAGCAATGCCGTAATCATTCGGGTAATAGATTTGATTTGGTACCATAGATTAAACTATGGTACAGTTTAATCTATGGTACCAAATCTATGGATGATAGAATCCCCAATTTCACGACAGTGTAAAATTATGACTTCTGTAAAAAGGTTTCTGGTTTATAAAGGGACTCTAGTGGTCATAAACAAATGAAAATCTGAAGTTAGTTAAGAGAGAAATAATAAAGACGAACATCCTCACGAAACATTATTTGCAGAACTTATCGTAGGCAAAACCTATATTGACAAACAACATGCACGTACAGTCACCAAAAGAGAGGAATTACCAGGGTCGGCGGATATAGTTGAAGGCAAGTAAGAAACCGAAGGGTGTTTTGGAATGGAATTTAATTTAATAAATGAACTTTAAGTATGTTTCATAACAATTTTATTTTATTGTAAAACATTCATCGGTTTCTTACTAAACTTCAAGTATATCCGATGACCCTGGTTACTTGTCTCGTTTGGTGACCGTAGCTACTTACAACATAATATTTTGACAATGAAAATTCTTAGAACCCTTACAAAGTGTTTGTAGTTGTAACAAATATCGTAAAGATTTACGATGACACCTCATCATCTTATAATCATACTTGACCGTGTCATAGTCTTCGAAACAATAGGTTTAACTTTGAAAATTACCCATAAATTCTCCTATAGGCAGTTTTAGTACGACCATTACCTAATACTGAATGTCATTTGTTATTATAGACAGTTCTCCATCTTGTCAATATCTTTGTATGTGGCAAAACTTAACCGCCATACTGTAATGTCACACAATGTGGTTTTGTGTCAAATTTGCCTTGGATAGCTCTTGGCCCAGTGGTACACACAGCGTCAGTATGTGCTGGCCCCTCAAGTTTTAAAATGTTACACTGCTACAACATTAAATTTGTTACCAATAATCTAAAGAATATTTCAGTTCATTGTTTTGATTTGGATTTGAACCATCGCATCATCGAACGTCGTCATACTCATACCGGCAGCTTAACGAACTAGCCAATAAGTTATCTGTAAATTATTAAATCAAATTGTTAAATATACTTAAATCTTTGTAGTAAGATAAGATAAAAGTTTTGTTAAATAATAAATATTGTGAAATGACAATGAAATTATGTATTTAATTATTCTTTTTAAATTCTTTACAAATATTACTAAGACAAAATAGAAAAGTACATTTTATAAAAATAAAAAATAATTCATGACAAAAAACACTTTTCGTGCCTAGAATTTCATCTTCAATCTTATGAACGGCAAACGGTCTTGAAACAACCGGTCTAATTAGACGTTGAATGACCATCCGTAAATGTTAAGTATGTTCAGTAAAACAATACAGTAATTTTAATAAAGTGTTTTTACAAAATACATAACATTACAAAAAGTAACTTGGGCGTAGCACGGATTTGAACGCACATGTCTTTTGGAGGGGTAACCACTTATTGGAGCTGTGTGTACCAATACTACTTGAGCCCCGACAGGCGCTTTCCTTGTGAATTTAATTTCATCACCACTGTTCTCAAAACGGTGAAGGAAAACATCGTATTCATCGTATCAAAAATTCGAAGACATGTGTCATCCTCGCACTGTACGTGCTTCGCCGACATATAAACGAAAGAATGAGCATTCGGTTGAAAGAATATCTCACTTTGGTTGTCTACTGACAACCAAAGCTAAGCATACTAAGCATTGGTAATCATTCTTATGGTTTTCAGAAAATGAATCTTACTATGTTACTCATAGCTTATTTAATCCCTTAAGCCTAATAGCCGGGTGTGTTAAAAAAAGTTTTTTGATAAATAATGATAAATATGATTACCGCTGAGGCGCCATTGAGACCCGAGCCGTTAGGTGAGGGTCTTAAGAGAGCCGAGGACGGTAATCATCAATACACACGTGTAACATACGACGTCTTTCAACACACTTGTGAAAAAATAATCGTCCAATTGGTTGGAAAGGACTTGAGATTTTGTACATATCATTATTTTTAACGGTTCGTCCCCAAAAACTTTTGTCTATTAGCATACGAGACACCAAAGTATCTCAGGGTTAAAAGGCTCGGGTAATCGTTATAATAGTTCAAGGACCAGAAAAAGGCATGTAGGTCAAAGGTTACCAAACACTAGCAAGAAAAGATTAAAGGAGGCTTGAACAGAGAATCCTAATAGCAACCTATGAGAAAAAGACTTCTATTTTTTTTTTTTTGGTAGAAGTTCTCCACACCTATACACATATATTCATCATCGTCATAATTTCAGGACGGAATCACTGGGTATAGGTGTCCTCCATATATTTTTCTGCTATACTTCTCAGTTCTGTGCGTCCCTTATCCAGGTCTTTCCCACGACTTGACGATATCACACGACGCGCTTTTGGATGGCCCTGCTATGGCCTAAGCTTGGCCACTGTACGGTCACAGCACAGCATATCAGTAAATTAATTATCGTCAGCAGGGTTTTTTTTTTTTTTGGGTGGGAAATCATCAAATAACTTCTCCCGCTCTGGGTGGAGCGGGAGGGCGTGTCAGACTTTTACTGACTAAAACCCACCCGTGTTCCCTCAGTTGCCTGTGTGCCAGGGGCGGCGGTATCTCATTCGAACAACCCGCACCCCTGGCAGGCATCGGCCCTTGCGGGCCCCATCTGTTGCTGTTGACATCTCTTTGAGGCGCGCGTGGAACACAACGCGCCGTCGACCCGGGCTTGGTCCTTACCGGACAGCGAGCTACCCATTACTCGCCGTCCGCAAGCCCGTGCCTACGGTGGCCGGGAATCAGCCTGGGATTCCCGACGCCCAGGGCGTCTCCTGCGAAGGCCACGGCTGTGAGGGCGCATGTACTGCATCTCCCTCACGTGCGCCGCCTCCCGCTTTGCGAGCATAACTGCTTCGCTGAAGGAGGCGACTGCCAGCCATGCCCTCTCGCTCCGTACCATGGCCTGGACCAGGGTCGGACGCGAGAGATCGCCGCCGCCGATCACCTTCACGAGGACACGGCGGTGCTCCGCCCAAGCCGGGCAGACCTCCACCGTATGCTCCACCGTGTCTTCTGGGCGATCTTCGCAATGGAAACACCCGGGCGTTTCCTCCCGCCCTATCCGAAACAGGAACCTCCCGAAACAGCCATGTCCGGTGAGGACCTGTGTCAGGCGGAAGGTGAGGACGCCATGCCGCCTCTCAAGCCACTCCTCAAAGAGGGGACTTACCGCCGCAACCGCGGCGTGCCCAATCGTCAGCAGAGTGAGAGGGTTTTTTTTTTTTTTTTTTGTCATCTAATAACTTCTCCCGCTCTGGGTGGAGCAGGAGGGCGTGTCAGACTTTTACTAACTAAAACCCACCCGTGTTCCTTCAGTTGCCTGTGTGTCAGGGGCCACGGTATCTCTTTTGAACAACCCGCACCCCTGGCAGGCATCGGCCCTTGCGGGCCCCATCAGTTGGTGCTGACATCTCTTTTAGGCGCGCGAGAAACACAACGCGCCGTCGACCCGGGCTTGGTCCTTACCGGACAGCGAGCTACCCATTACAGAGTGATAGGGTTGGCTGCTACTTATTAACTGTGTAAAACATACATAACACCAGGCTTTGTTTCCGGGAGGGGTTGGGCACAGATTTACCTCTATTACAACCCACATATTTATATTTTAAGTTATATTTTAAGACCCATGCAATAGGGGGCGAGCCCATTGCCATCAACCGGGGATAAATCTAGAGTCCGGGCTGCTACTGAGAAATTCAGATAGGAAACTCAATAGCACTTTGCCCGACCTGGGAATCGTACCTAAGAACTCATGCTCGGCAGTAGCGTTTGCGACCACTACACCAACGAGGCAGTCCGTGAGTCAGTAGTCGAGGTAAATATTTGAAACGCTTGTGTATATTTAGTTTAGAGTAAGTTTATGGAAATGCCTATAAAGTCAATAGGCCTAGTTATAAATCACTCTCTTATATGTATCTGTCACCGTATGATTGTCGCGCGCGAGCCGAACGAGCGAAGCGAGCGGTGCCGCGGTAGCGGCCGGCGTCTTGATACCAGTTCAAAAATTGACGGTTTCGCTTCGATAGATTATAAATCTACCGAAAAATAATGCGCTAAATTGTAAGCAGTATGTTACGGTTCACAATCTTCCGACAGTTTACAATCTCGCAAAATAGATTATAATCTAACGGCATTTACAAGTTAACGGTGACATATACATACTTTTGTACCTAAAGTACCGTACCGTGTTGATTGTAGGTACTATTCTAAATTTTTTAATAATTATCACGTAAAAATGTAAGATAAATTTAAAATTGTTTCTTAGTCTTTGTGGCTAGAATCATCATCTGCCTAGCCTTTCCCCAACTACGTCGGGGTCGGCTTCCAGTCCAACCGAATCCAACTGTATACCAGTATTTTACAAGGAGCGAATGCCTATCTGACCTGCACAACCCAGTTTCTGGGTAACACGATACCCCTTCGTAAGACTGGTTCAGACTTTCGGGGCTACAATATATCTAATGAATTATTAAAAACACGGTTATTAAAAATAATATATTTTGTAATCTTGAAAATCAATGGCAGTGAAGGAAAACGTTATGAGAAAAATTGGACGCCAAAATGGTTTATGATCGACTGATCACCAACACGCAGTGAGTCGCTCCTTCTCTAAATCTGTCTTCTGTGTTAATGACACCGATTCTATAGACTTTAGGAGGCATAATCAGTGTCATTAATGCCTAGAAATATTTAAATATCACCTTATTTAGCTCTCCTAACCGGATACACACTTTCAAGTTTCAAGAACATGTACACAATTATGTTAGTCCTTATGTAATTTAAGTGGCACACATACTACCAGATTATTAAGAAATAATTACTAAATTCGCGTGATACTGCAATTTAAGTAGCTATATATCACTGAATACAGATCTAAGTATGAACAAATGTCTAAATGAAGTAACTGTCAGATTCCGTAATGAAAATGTGTAAACAAATGGTGTAAGATTTGTATAATTTGTTTCATTATGTTTTTAGTGCTACGTTGAACTAGAAATAATTTTTGAATTGGTTTTTATTTAGGAAAGAATTGCTTATATGTGGGAAATTGGTGAAAATGTTTTTTTTAAATTGACTGTGGGCTAATGACTGGCTGATTTAACTTTAACTTTCCGAGATGAATTCTAAATTCCTTTTACTACCTTTTCCAATACGAGTTCTAAACCGTTAGTTTGCGTGAAAACATTCTAAACTTATGTACAGATAAATAAACTGGGACAGATTCATCGCATTTTTATTTTACTTTAGTGTTTAGTTTAAATATCTAAAAACAATCCTATTTTTTATCTACGAATAAAAAAGGAGGAGGGTTTCATTTCAAGTTGACGCGTAGATATATATTTTTTAAATGAACTATAGGATGACTGTTAAGTTCATTTTATATCCCAAATCAGACATTTCAAGTTTTTGTGTGTTTGGTTTTTAATCGACTTCAAAAATTGGGAGGTTCTCAACTCGTCAATCAAGTATTTATTACCCCACTGCCAAGGAAGGGTTATTTAAGTCTTAGTAGAGGTACGTGTTTGACATTATACCTGTCAAATTAGTATTTACCTATCATCTGGGTTGAAAAATCGAAGTGTAGATAGGTAACTAACCCAAGTAGGTAAGTAATCTCTTCGTTTTTTGGTTAAGAAAACAAGGATAGCAATCAATACATAATTAATTAACTAGACTTAAGAAACAATAAACCTGACCAAAGATTTTATGTATGTAATAACATTCCAAATAATTGCAAACAAATCATTTACCAAAAAAGGCCCAACCAAATCCAAGGTTAGCACTAACTTAGATTTAAATCTTAAGTCTTTACCTAAAAGTCTAAACTTTCGCTTTATTTAATTGTCAAAACGGAGCAAATCAATTAACAATTTTATTGCGACAACTTGAATACGCTTGAACCGTATCTCTTGAAAGTGACCTTACATTTATTTTTTAAGTAATTAAAACAGGTATTATTAGGTCATTAATTAGGTAAATTGTTGAAAACACTGGTGTGTACGCGCACTTTAAAATACTGTATTTTGGGGAAACCTCACACCATTATAAGGATAGTTTAAGAAAGCCTTCTTTTTAAAGTTATGAATGATAACATTCTTAAACAACCATAATTATTAAAAAAAAAACATAATAAAAACTTACCTTAAAAAAAAAGAGAAACAAAAATCCAAATCCCAAAAACAAAAAAGTTGCAACGTAAACAAAATCGTTCGAACTTCAAAAATAATCGATAACTATTCGATGCGCGTGCGTCGAACGCGCGTTACCACAACTAACAGTGCCCTACCACGACACTCGCGAAATACAGGGTTGCCCCTACTACGAGTACAACAATCGCTATGGCGTATACACTAGGTACCATATTGCGATTAAATACCTACCTATTCACTGTGAAGGTAGTATATTAGAGGATTTACATTTGCAGGTTTATAGTCATCAAAAGAAGCGTGGGACTGTCATGGACATGCACTTTTGAATAGTCAAGGGCTCGGTCAGTCAGAAAGACGAAACTAGTTGCCCATTGGTAAGTAGCTTGGTAGGGTCATATGGAGAAGAATTAAAGAAAATCTAAGGACACTCTTTTAAATCAAATAAATGTTACAAAAAATATACATTAAGAAGGTATGAAGATGATGCGGAAGGAGAGAGAACCGAGTGTTATGGTGCAACTTGGAAGAGGCTAATATCCCGCAGTGACACTGCGATTGGCTGATGAAGATGTATTGATGTTTCTGTATGGTGAAAAGTAATAGAAGGGTTTTGGTGGCAGCACGTACCAAGCGGTCCACACTACAGAAGACAGCTTTTCTTATAGAGACGAGTCACATGTCGGCATAGTCTTCACAGTAAGAAAGTGGCGAAGGAGATAGTACAAGAAGATATAACAAACTATAATACCAGATCCTTTCCCACCTGTTTAACGTTTATACGTAACACTAAAAGTTAGAGCGCCTGTCAAACATTTGGTTTATAGCCATTTTGTGAGCAAAATAATTTAGGGCGTGCACTCACAAATCACAACCTTTACAGTATCTGTTATTATTTCTTAATTTGGAGTGTCGAAACGAAAGTCTGATTAAAGTGGACATTTTTATCAAATTGATTGACTTTGGTAATTTACTTTGGACCAACGAAATATGAGAAAAAATACCGATACGCTAGTGGGACACAGAAAAACGTTTCGGTCGATAGCTTGCCTGCTTGAGTGATTGGCTTTCTATGTTTTAAACATCCAAAGAAAGCTGAAATGTTTCCGCTTTTTGCATGTTTTTTGTGTCTGCTTTTTGGATATATGAAATTTCGATATGCAAACTAAATTCGTTGACGATGTCGACAGGTATCGAAAAAACATATTTTGGAGAAGGTGCCGCTCTCTTTTATTTTTATTTTCAAATAAAGTACGCTGGTCACGTGCGCTCCTTAGCTGCGTTTACGTACGCATCGATGATGCATTTAAAAATCGATCATGTGTTTAGTTTAAATTTATATAGTACGTAGATATTGAAACAACAACTTTGTTGGGCTAGTCTGAGGATTCCCAGGCCAGCAAAGCGATTCATGAATCAATTCGTTATTAAGGTCGTGATAGCATAACCATAATGAGACTATAACGTTCCCATTGCTGGGACAATCTCACACATTCTCTATAAGTGGGGTGTAATCCACCACGCGGGCGCAGCGCGGTTTCGTAGATGTGACGGTTTTAAATTTTTGGTTCTAGGAAACTTTGGTGCTCGTGTGAAAGGGTAGGAAGGTAAAAATATCTATGAATACTCGTATGTGTATAATGGGCAGTAGCATGTTTCTCTATAATCTGTTATTGGAATTGGAAAGCCGTAACAAAGTTGTCCAATTTTTTTAATTGGATTCCAAACTGAATAAGTAGGCGAAATATATAGAACTGTTCATCCTAATTATTTATATATCTTGAACATGACTCCACTAACCTCACAACAATGCCTTATCAAACCGTCATCTAGTCTTACGCCAGAAGGCTAGAACAATGGCTATCTAACAAAGATAATACCTAATTGCTCTTATTAAATATGCTCAAACACCTAACTCTAGTTGGATTGCCAGATTAGATAGGCCAATTAGAAGCTAGACTATGTAAATCCCTGGGGGATGTATGTACAATGGACATAGTGTTTGTTGCAGAGCTACGCAAACATAATGCCACATTCTCATTAGTCAACATTCACACGGACGGAGTTTTTCACGTATAGGATTTTCAACTCTCTGTGTTGAATCCAACAGTGCATCTCAGCGCGTCGAAAATTGAACAGTTTGTTTTACTGCTTTTTTATTTTTTTGAGGTTGATGATGATGATGATGACAGGACTCCCTTTTCCGCACTTAGACTCCCATTCGGTCCGTTGTGCGCGGAGGATTCTGGCTAACAGAGCCAGCTTAGCTCCGCCCAGAAGCACAGAAGCTTCCTGGGAGCTTCACAGGCTTCGCGGAGCGACCTCACTGTTCCGGAGATTTCTTCACGTTGTGAAGCCACGGCCTCGCATTCCAGGATGACGTGGGCGGCTGATTCCTTGGCGTCAAGGCAGCCCCTGCAAAGTGGGCTATCTGTGGCGCCTATGTTAAAAAGGTGTTTGTTAAGGGGTTATGGCCCGTAATTGTTCCTATTATTATTCTAAGGTTATTTCTACTCAGGCTGAGAATTTTTTTGGTTAATCGCGGGTGTACAATTGGTAAAGCTAATTTTGACTGTCTACAGGCTGTTGTTGTTTTTTTGTGGTTGGGAAATCATCAAATAACTTCTCCCGCTCTGAGCGGAATTAGGGCGTGTCAGATTTTTACTGACTAAAACCCACCCGTGTTCCTTCAGTTGCCTGTGTGCCCGGGGCCGAGGTATCTCTTTCGAACATTCCTCACCCCTGGCAGGATTACGACCGTGTAATGTCGACATGTAACAATAGTAGGTACCTAAGTCTCTTTGTCGTTGAGCTCATCCAGTTGAGTAGACGCGCAAACTCTTTTTTGCCGCCAAGCCGTCTTGCTGTGTTTTGGTTATAAGGGTGTCGGTGTAATAAGTATGGCTGTCAATCCCGCAATACAAAAATCCCGGTATTCCGAGATCTCTCGTCATTTTCCAATCCCGCGTGTCGAGGGTTTTTTTTATTTTAAAATGGAAAGCGATGGATGAGGTTTATGATGGAACGAGCATGCCCAGAAGATGCCTATTCACTCTTGTTTTGAAGGTAGACAGACGGGTTAAATGTGGGAGAGAACAAGGACGTGATTACTGGAGCGGTATCCCGCGGAATTTGCGGGACTGAAGCGAAGCATGTACCTACAAGACTTGTTATGTTTTCTTCGCAAATATTTTCAACTGAATGCTGACCCACGTAACAGACCCACACACAACATACCTAATTAAGACTAATTAGTTGTGTCAACATTCATTTGAACATATTTTTGGTTTTTGTTTCATTTGTATGTCGATGGGTTTTTTTTTGTTGTTGTCACTCACTGTTTTCGATCTCTTTAATTTAATAATGCAACTTAATTAGTTTTGTCAACATTCGTTTGAAAATGTTTTTGGTTTTTTTTTATTTGTACGTCGACAGCTTTTTTGATTTTTTTTCTCTATTTTAGGTCTTTAATTTAATAGGTAGTGCAACTTGATTGATCTCTTGCTACAGAAAAACTTAAATAAAAGTGGGGTCATGTTCATTATGTCGATGTTTTATGAACCTTTTTAAAATATTATTAATTTCTTTACGCGGGATCTCGTAAATAACGGGATCCTGCGGGAAATTTTTCAGTCCCGCAAATACCGAGATTGAAGATAAGCTGGAGATTGGAAGCCCAAGGAACAAGCATTCTTCAGCAGCATTGTTTCGAGATTTGTTACGGGATGATACCTAACTATAAAAAAACAAGTACAAAATCCACATACTTATTTAGTATTCTGTGCTCGGAGTAGAAAATTACTGACAGATATTATGATTAAGTTAGTTGGTAGGTATAGGATTGAGCTACACGATGACTAATGCATTCATATGCCAGCGGTGCGGGTTGTTCGAAAGAGATACCGTGGCCCCTGGCACACAGGTAACTGAACGAACACAGGTGGGTTTTAGTCAGTAAAAGTCCCACACGCCCTCCTGCTCCACCCAGAGCGGGAAAAGTTATTTGATAATTTCCCACTCTCAAAAAAAATAAAAAAGCATTCATGCCGCCTGGACATGGCCCTGCATTGATAGACTTACATAAAAACCTAATAATATTATGTTTGGACTTTAAAAGAGACCTCAGAGTCTGTCGGCATTTCTTCTCAGGGACCAGTCAGCTAGGAAATGCCGGCGCCATTCAGTTTTAAAATATTGACATGTAATGGCGTCTTAAAAGATCTACTTCTAATAAATAAACATTTCAAACATTTAAAGAGAACTAATCAAATTCAAAATATCCGTAGCTTATTTTTCACCTGACACTTTTCAGATAATCAATCTTTTAATTTTAAATACTGTCTCAGACTTCCAATCTTTAAATGCTGAAATCGTGCACAAAAATACTGTCCAAAATTCATGAAACCTAGAAAATTCATCAACAAAGAAAATGATAGCAATTTTAGACTTCACTGTCATTAAATTCTGTTATTTCTATTTAACCAAAACTTTGTCAAATATCAAACAGGAAATTAATTTTGTAAAAGCTATCTTAGTCCTCTTTCTGAATTTGTCTAATACTTTTTGTCAAGTAGCCACTAGATTTTGAATACGTTTTTAAATACAAGAAACCCTGCAAATCCTCTTTCGATTTAAATGATAAAATATCTGCGAGCATTTAGGATCACGAAAATTATATCTGTCCAGAGAGAATACCTATTAACTCATCTTGCAGCAATGTCACCGTAAAATTGTAAATACCTTTAGATTATAGTGTATCTCGCGAGATTGTAAACTGTCGAAAGATTGTGAACCGCAACATACTGCTTACAATTTAACGCATTATCTTTCGGTCGATTATAATCTATCGCAGTGAAACCGTCAAATTGTGAACTGTTATCAAGGACGAATAGTACCTTGCGCTATTATTAAATAGTCAAGTAACTGCCACTAACTTGGAAGTAGCGCTCGCCGGCCGCTGCCGCGGTACCACTCGCTTCGCTCGCTCGGCTCGCGCGCGGTTGGTAGCAATTCTAACCTAACCTAACCTATTCAGTCAGTAAGCAGCATGGTGCAGTTTCACAATTTATAGAAAGTTTATAATCTCGCGAGATTATTATAAACCAGCGGTGTTCACAATCATACGGTCACAGCAATATCAAATTGATTAAGGGCTAGAGGCTTGATGTCAAGTATATTTTTTCTAAACAGTTAAAAAATCTCATATCATACTGCAATGCAAAAGACTTCAACGAGAAATACCATCATCTGCCTAGCCTTTTCCCAACTGTGTTGGGGTCAGCTTCCAGTCCAACCGGGTGCAGCTGAATGCCAGTATTTGACATGGAGCGACTGCCTATCTGACCTACACAATCCAGTTACTGGGTTACGCGATACTCCTTGATAAGACTGATTGTCAGACTTTCGGGCTTAACTACATGGGTACACCGTGACCATTACTGACTTGGGTAAGGAGGCTACGTTTGGTCCTGGATCGCTTACGAAGTTGCGGGCAAGAGCTGGTTAACATCCTACTATCCTAATCTAATATATAAAATTCTCGTGTCACAGTTTTCGTTGCCATACTCCTCCGAAACGGCTTGACCGATTTTGATGAAATTTTATATGCGTATTCAGTAGGTCTGAGAATCGGCCAACATCTATTTTTCATCCCCCTAAATGTTAGGGGTAGTCCACCCCTAAATAATTTATAAGGCAAAATAACGTTTGCTGGGTCAGCTAGTAATATTATAAATGTGAAACTTTGGTTGTTTGGATATTTAGATGTTTGGATGTTTGTTACTCAACCACGCAAAAACGGCTTTACAGATTTGGATGAAATTTGGCACACAGATAGATTACCTGGATAAACATATAGGATATTTTTTATCCCAGTAATACGTTCCCGTGGGGTAATTTTCGATCTTTACGTAGGCGAAGCCGCTGGCAAAAGCTAGTATGATATAAATGAATGAAAGGACAAATGGCCCGTTTTTTAATATACAGGATAAGTTTTTATCCAGTGCGCAAACTGAAACCATGAGTTTAGCATATAGTTCTAAACCCCATTTTGCACATTCCAACATTTTGACCGCATGCCTAGGTATTGCACTTTTCTATGAAACAGCTGACTTTTTTTTTTGTATAACTGACGAACAATTTCTGCACATTTCATATCAATGAAATATATAGATATGCTGAATTCATGGTTACAGTTTGCGCACTGGATAAAAACTTATACTGCATAACCCATAACTTAATAAACATATCGACGACAGACAGTGACAACTTCCTAGGCCACACGACGGACATAAATAAAGAAGTCTCCACACTTGCCCCACGCTCGTATATCTATCAACCTTAAGATCCTATGCACACACTACATTCGTATTTTACAAAGCCTTCGAGTGCCAGCCTATAGATTTATTTAGAGCTAAAGTTTTCCTTGTAATAATAACAAATACTGCCTCGTTGGTCTAGTGGTTGCCAGCGCTAATGCTGAACAGATCTTGGGTTCGATTCCCAGGTCGGGCAGTGTTACTGGGTTTATCTCTGTACCTGGATTTGTTTCCGGTTAATGGAAAGAGCGGGAGAACTTATTTGATCATTTCCCACTCACAAAAAGAAAACTCTGCGATACTCTTCGGGGAAAAAAGGCGTGATATTGGGTAATAACAAATTCACGAAAATCTTGATATTCATTGTTCAGTAATGGTTGAATAAGTATACAATAACAAAATTTTGTTAGTGTTATTGTATTTCGTACTTTAGTAGGAAGGAACCACAGAACAGATAAAGGACAGTGTACAACTAAACGCCGACACACACTACGCCGACAGACTGAACACCGACAAGACTTTATTTCAACAGGACTCTTCGCCGACAGGACTCTTCGCCGACAGGGTTCATCAGGTAGGTAATAGGTTAGGTTAGAATTGCGACCAGACGCGCGCGAGCAGAGCGAGCGCTACTTCCATGTTAGTGACAGTTACTTGACTATTTAGTAATAGCGCAAGTACGTGCCCTGTTGGCGAAGAGTCCTGTCGGTGAAGTGTCCTGTCGGCGAAGAGTCTCGTCGAAGTAAAGTCTTGTCGGTGTTCAGTCTGTCGGCGTAGTGTCTGACGGCGTTTAGTCGTACACTCGTTCCCACTGCTGGGACAAGTGGGTCTAATAATAATGTGTTATGCTAGAATAAGCCAACTAAACTAAATATCGACCACACTTTTAGGTAATACATTTCATAATTGATTACGCAGCAGCCCTACTGGTCTGCGAATTACGTAGGTACTCCTAATATTACAAAATTCTATGACCCTTACGTTTAAGATAACATCTAAGTAGGTAAGTACCAACTGGTAGGTATTACCAAATCCATAAAAAAATACTTGCCGAATACATAACCTCCTATTTTTTTACGTACAAATATCACGGTGGGATATTAAAGGGCGTCCATTAATTACGTGAGGCAATTTTGTGGATTTTTCGAACCCCACCCCCGCTCTGGTGAGATGTCGTGAAGTTTGGCTCGACCCTCCCCGCCCTCCCCATAATCACACGTGAGATATATCAAAATGCGTATTTTTAGTGTAAAAATGTTAATCTGTGCTTATTTGCGATTAATTTATTCATTGCGTTTAGCTGGCTTGGCTGGCTCATGGTGGTTTAATAAACGAGGATCTACTTTGGTACACTGTGGCGTTCGTATAACTGCGATAAATATCATTTTGTAGTATTTAGCCATATTAGCGGAAAAACATGTTTTACTTAATTTCTGGGTTAAATTAAGTTTTCTCGCAATTTTACATTGTTTCTTTGCGGAAAAAAAAAAATTACGTGATATTTGTCGAGACCCCCCTCTCCCTTATGTGAGATTGGTTGAGATTCGCGTCGACCCCCTCCCCCCATCTTAAACGCCTCACGTAATTAATGGACGGCCCCTTATAGCGCACTGGATTTTGAACTCTCTGTGTTGAAACGAGCATTGAGAATCCAACAGACTGCATACCAGCGCGTCGAAAAAACACTGTTCGAATTTCAACTCTCGGTGCTGGACAGGGCGTTGAATATCCAGCGCGCGAAAAATTCCCGCTGCGATATTATTACGGCCGCGCTACGTGGACTTAAAAAGTATTTTTAATTAAATCCTTCTACACTTATTTCGCAGCAAGATTTACATAATATAGGTACTGTGTATTGAATTGCGTTATAAATATTAAAAGGTCTATTTAAATAGCTTCATTGCTTTAACTAAAGTTTAATGCAGACCCACATGCAATGACATACTAATTTTGTTAGCAGTACCTACCTAGCAATTAAGTAAATTACATAATAAATCTAGTATACAATGTAGGCTAAGCCAAATTGTAGGCCTAGAAACATTAGACCTTGCCTACACATCGAAATAATTATGTCGTCTACCTATTCTAGCATAGGTAGCTACCTACCTACGGACAGAGCTCTTTTATCCTTCCACATACGGGTGTAACAGAAACCTGCTATATAATCACTATACATAGTTTCAGCTCAAAATAAAATACTTTAAAAATTGATAGTTACCAAATTTTCGGTTTCAATCATAACAAACGTGTCACCGCACTACGTAGTCGCACGGCCTGGGTTCGAACCCACAACCGACAACTTCGTAAGTCGAGTCCGAGTCCGAGTATACGTCGTTCGGAAATTATAGGTAGGGACGGGAACGTGCTACCGCGACCAAATAGCCTATGTTCTTTCCTAAGATCTCATCTATCTCATTGCCCTTGAGTTTTAGGCGTGAAAAGATTACATACAGAGTTACTTTCGAATTTATAATATTACTAGCTTATTCCAGCGGCTTCGCCCGCGTGGAAATCGGAAATTATCCCACGTGAACGTGCTACATAAATATATTGCTCCTTATTACTTCAACTATCTGCAAGTAAAAGTCCCGTCAAAATCGGTCTAGTCGTTTCAGAGATTAGCCCGAACAAATAAACAAAAAGACAAAAAAAAAAAAAGATATATGTTATAAGTACCTACCATATATGTATTTAGTTAAAAACTGTTATTTTGATATTACAAAACAGACACTTCAATTTTATTTATTACTACAGATAGCGTTATTTTTTTTATTTGTGGTGTAGAAACTGAAACATTACTGGTAATTAGAAGGTGCGTACCTACTTACCTAACTATTTATACGAATAAAATAATATTGACTAACACTGACTGACATTGTTCTAGTGGTCGCAAGCACTGGTCCTGGGTTCGATACCCAGAACAAAGTGTTATACTGAGTTTTTCCGACGTCCACGCGGGCGAAGCCGCGGGCTGCAGCTTGTAATAAATATAAAGGCAAGTGCCTTTTTTTTGGGTGGGAAATCATCAAATAACTTCTCCCGCTCTGAGTGAAGCTATGGCGTGTCAGACTTTTACCGAATAAAACCCACCCGTGTTCCTTCGGTGTCCTGTGTGCCAGGGGCCGAGGTATCTCTTTCGAACAACCTGCACCCCTGGCAAAAGTGCCTTAGGTCCAAGATTAAACGTAGCCGCGGAAACAAATTTAACTCCTCCGGTAAAAAGGCATGCGTTTGCGTTGTAAAGTTGACGGTTGCATTACTATGATTATTGCCTAATGCACACATAACTGGTAAACTAGGTAGTATAGTTTCTTTGCGTTTTCCGCATGGATCGTAACATATGGGTGGGGCAATGTTGAACGTATGGAAGCTACTCGTATGTTCAATGACCATGGGCCATGTAATCTCTCCTTCTTTATATGCCAAACTATACAAGAATGTCTTAATATTGTAATTAGCCATTAGTTCATACATGGCAAAGACTACACTTCCCTCCTTCCAGATATTCATATAATCAGCTAGCGGAATCTCTAATCAAATAGTTGGTTTTTCTGCCAGCTACCTAGACCTGCATCAGTTGTAGATAAGTAGGCATTAACTTTGGGACGAAGTTCCTTCACCGTGCGAAAAATCGGATCTCCCATACAAAATCAATAGTCGGCTGATCAATTTTGTATGGGAGGTCTGATTTTTTTTTCATATTTTGACCCATGTTCCTTGGAGAAAGTTGTTCAATTTCACGGGTAGGTACAATCATCCTGAAAAATTTAAACGGTGACTCAAAATTCACCTTGTATAACCTGTTAGTAGATAAGCTAATTCTGGTGAAAGAACATAAACATGGTCTTGGGTTAATCACAGCGACCAACTATTACTGTTCTTATCGTTTAAGTAGTCGTTGATAGAATAGTATGCCTTTGAACAAAGGTTGGATTTTACTTTAGCTTTAAACGCATTAAAATTCAAATCTAGCAAAGAAGAGGGAAGCTTGTTATAAAAGGTTATACCAAGACCAACAAATGAGTTATGAACCTTATGAAGCCGGTGAAAGGGAACACGTAATTTGTCCTTATTTCTAGTATTAATATTATGAATGTCACTGTTTTTAGTGTACAAGTGTATATTTAACCTATATTGGCGAAGATGAATTGCGATGCCACCGTGAGAATACCAATATCTACAAAAAAACATCTCAGAGAAACTCTAGTACCTAGTTGGTAAATTGCTCAAACAGTTCGTTTTTAAAGAACAAAAATATTTAAATGTCTTTACCCTACAGCTGAATGCCTTAGGACATAATGCTACGAAAATAACTAAAATAGACTAACCGAGCTGTATCAACGTCAGTGAATTGTCTTGTTTCCTGACGGCGTAGGCAGCCGAACTGAGCCTTCCCGCTAGGCTTGATATACGTAATCCCCACTGAAGTTTGGCATCTACTTTTAAGCCCTGAAAAACTGCTGAGTCTACAGTTTCAAGCACCTGATTATCTAAAACGATGTTGGGTCCTAGATTCCTGACATTCGATAAGGCGAACTTGATACATTTCGTTTTCCTGGCATTGAGAACTAGGTTATTTGTGGTAAACCAATCCGTAATCATTGTGAGTGCACTATTTACGTCGTCAAAATCTTGTCGGTTCTTGTCTACTTTAAAGATGCTAATGATACCCCCCTTGGGTATCATTAGCAGACAGTACAATGTCACAGATACCCTTTAAATAGAATAGTAAGTAAGTCAATCATTAATATACACTAAGTTGTAAGTCATTAATATACACTAAGAATAAGAATGGACCTAGTATTGAGCCTTGAGGTACAACTAACTGAACTGGTAGCCCGGAAGATTTCACATCATTAATATCTACACATTGGTGCCTATTTTGCAAATAAGAAATTATTACGTTGGGAGCTTCGTTTTGAAAACCGTAATGACGTAGTTTACACAAAAGCGTGTCATGGTGCACGTAATCAAAGGCTTTGGAGAGATCACAGAAAACTCCTATAGCATTTTTGAGTTTTCCCACGCGTTATAAATGTGTTTCAGCAGAGCAATACCCGCATCTGTAGTTGAACGACATTTTGTAAAGCCATATTGTTAATCATGAAGGAGGCTATTTAAATTAAAATGTCTTAGCAACTACTTGAGTATTAACCTTTCTAATATTTTACTAAATGCAGGTTAGATAGAAATAGGCCAGAAATTACCAACGTTATTTTTATTACCTGATTTAAATACTTAATTGTATGACTTTACACTCTTCATGAGGTCATGAAAAGATCCTACATCGACACATTTATTAAAATTAACAGCTAGATAGGGGGTCGAGGTAAGATGTCGTGATGATCGTTAATTACTTAAAAGCTTAATGGAGATGCCCCAGTAATCTCCAGTGTTTTTAGACTTAAGCGTGTTAAAAATGTTAACTATATCAAGAGGCGTTACATGTTCGAAACTAAATAAGCGACTACATTTGGGCACACTACTGTGCAAAAGAATTCAGCTTTAAATGTAACTCGGCATCTCATATGCATCTGAAGCAATAATCCAATGTCAAACGGTCATTCACCCAACGCAGTACAGCCATCATCAAATCCTGACCGCAAGTTTACAATGATTGCATTTGCATTGGTTTATAAATATCTACGTAGCGAAGGTATATGAATGATAACATGCTAAACAGCTTGAATAACGTTGAATTTGTGGTTTCCTAAGCGTTGCCTCATGTTTGATTGATGGTCGTGAGATTTGTCCCCTACCTGTGTCTACTACGAAAAAGAACTTTACGTGAGCAAAAGCTTCTTCAGCCTATAATTTTCCTCCTCTCTGTAAGACGAAGTGACCCATAATCCATCACGCGGGTCCAATGCGATTTGTTGCACAGGCATCTAATTATGACCTATTGCTAAACCTTCATGCACAAAACATTTGAATGTACGGAACACGAGCACCTTGGATTACCCTAATTTGAAGTACCTAAAATTAGGCTGTAAATTAACCCACACAAAGAATGTCTAATGCTAATGCAACAAAGTAGTTATCATCTTCGTCGTAGAGTCCACAATAAAGGCTCGTGCAGACTAGCGCGACGCGACGGTCGCGTCGCGACACTCGTAGAACAATTTCTATGAAAACTTAATGGAAATTGTTCTACAAGTGTGGCGTCGCGCTGTCGCGTCGCGGCTGTTTGAAGAAGCCTTAATGTTCTCAGGAGGACTTATGCCTATGCCTTTACCTCCTGAGGTAACAAATTGTCTACATAGGACTATGCTCCTTAACGCTGCAGGCTTATATTGGCCCGTGGCGCAAATCGAAACTAACCTGCGGAACATTCCGCACACTATCAAAAGGAATGGCTTTCACTTTGACAGTTCAACAACATTCATTGCGTTATTTACGTTGTTGAGCAGAGACATTTTTCGAACACATAAAGGAATGTATTTTAGCAATATCCTTCAATAATATTCAGATTCTGATTGATAGTGAGTTACACAAATAGGATGCTGGTATTCGACATTCGCGTGTCGCAAGGCATATTCACCGCAACCAACTCCCATTACGTGTAACCGGCTGGTCGTAAGTCAACCATGCAGATGGTACTTCGGTTACACTGTGTGCAATTTCTTCTTGATTTCACCACAATTGCAGCAAACATCGACCTTTCCTTTTCGATCGTGGTTACATGCTGATATCGTAATTTGAGGCTTTTTCTGAAGGATGTACTACTCTACATCAAAGCACGAAATCCGTAATTTCGGCAGAAGTTACGGGCGTTTCCTACCTCTAATCACCTACGGCCATATGATTAGTTCGGGGCCCGAGCTAAGAATTAATGACAACACGATTTGACAGCAGTTGTTCTACCCACTATGTAATTACCCAAAATTGAATTTGCTTTTTTTTTTACGGATCATCTACTTTCAGACGGGTCCGTATTTTCATTGACGGACTTAGGGAGAAGACCATGGTCGTTCACTTACTTTCGACGCATATCTTCTTTCTGGGGAATATGTGCTACAGATAAACAAACTAAAACAAGGCCTTTAGTAATTTCCTTTAAAGAACTTACTTTATTAACGAAAAAAAATGCATTACGTATAGTTTTATTTTACGTACGCTAATTAAAACACTATTAAAAGGCACAGAATAGGCAACTTCGTAAGATATTGCTTTCCGTCGACGTTAAGAACACATTTCGTGATATAGGTCAACAATCCCAATCACATAGATTTTATAGACCTTTGGTTACATGGAAATATGTGACTCGGTGTCTACTACCATAAAATGCATATTATTTCTACTCTACGGACTTGAAGATAGTACCTTTAAAATGTTATAAGGAGTCCGGCTATTAGCTGAAAGCTGATGATATTATACCACAATTTGAAAAGGGAGGTCTTCTCCTAATATTGTCAGATTCAGGTCTTCTCCACGAAGCTTGGACAAGTGGCTTTCAAAGGTGCGTATTTCGACACCGACTTTCAACACTATTATTGCTTTTCGGTAGGCTATGTCAATTCAATAGATATATTTATCAATGTTAAAATTACTTTCCACTTAGCACTCGATTGTTTGTTGCTTCTTTCAAAGGTTTTTTTTTTATATATGTTCAAGGGGCTTGTGGCTAAGTAATAGCAGCCGAAAGGATCGATCGATCAAGTTGAACTACACTTGCCGAGGTTGGTCCGAGGATGGGTGACCATCTTTACATACCAAAACCTCTCCGTGCCTCGGCAATCACGTTAAGCTGTGGGTCACGACTGGTTGTCACTCGGGCTTCTGACGGCCCGTAACGACTTTCAAAGATCCACGATTGACAACCAGTCCTACCAAGGGCCCTAGCAAGTGTTACCCAGCAACTGGGTTGTGGAGGTCAGATGTTCAGTCGCTCCATGTAAAATACTGGTATTCCGCTGCATCCGGTAAGACTGGAAGCCAACCCCTAAATAGTCGGGAAAAGGCTAGGCAGATGATGACATGTTTTATTCAATAGTCTTCTCAATATTGTTTTGAACCACGCCTTTTTCCTGTGGTACCCCAACTGTACAATCATTATTTTCAATCAGGACTTGAGGTTCATCTGTGTTAGCCATTTTTAATGCTTCCAGTTGTGACGAAATGAAGTGTTCCGATATATGCTGGCGGAGTTCAGTCTTTAGTCTGAAGCTTTGGGGGCATTCATTGCATCTGTGAAATAAATATTTATGTTAGAAAATGTCGTAATAATTTTGATAACCGTATTGATATCGAGATTTTATTATAAATTAGCTTTTGCCAGCAGCTTCGCCCACGTGGTGGTCGAAAATTTTCCCACGGGAATGTACTATCGGGATAAAAAGTATCCTGTGTTTATCCAGGTTATAAACTATCCGTGTGCCAAATTTCATCCAAATCCGTTCAGCTGTTTCTGCGTGATCGAGTAACAAATATCCAAACTTTCATATTTATAATATTATATACACCGTGACATTTTAGTCGTCTTACAAAGGTGGTCCACTCAATGTATCCGACATAAAATACCTACAGGCGCGATTAAAACATTGTTACCATTAATTATGATAATAGGTACTAAGAAACAAATAATGCTTTAGAATTATGAAACACCCTCCCTGTCAATAATGTTTACGTATCAAACGGTAGAAGATTTATACCTACCTACCATAACTCCATTACATTTCATCATTCATTCCATCTCCATAACAGGGTGTTCAAAACTACATAATGCGTCTTAGTGAATGATATTTTTTTTTTATTATTCATGTCCAATTTTTTTTTTCATAATTTTAAGTACCTTGTCATTGAATACATGAAGTGGGCTGCCGTTGTAAGACGACTAAAATGTCACGGTGTATAGTAGGAGAGTAGAATAGTAAATTAGTAGGATAGTAACAGCGCCATCTCTTAAAGTAAGACTGAGCACTTCATTGGTGGATATAGGCCCCGTACACCAGGCGCTGTTCTTTATGGGTCCTACTATCCTACTATAATTTTATAAATGTGAATATTTAGATATTTGTTACCCAATAACGCAAAAACAGCTGAACGGATTTGGATGAAATTTGGCACACAGATCGTTGATAACCTGGATTAACATATAATTATGATACTTTTTATCCCGGTACGAACGATTCTGTAGCACGAGGGTGAAGCCGCTGGCAAAAGCTAGTTTTATATAAATGACTTCAAAAAGGAGGAGGTTTTCAATTTATTTGTATTATTTTTCTTTTTGTAATTAATTTAATTAACTTTGCAAGGGTAGTTTTACTCTCGGTATTTAATCCACTTTTCTATCTGATGATATTAAAATACTTCCTGTCACTCCTGTAGTGTTCAGTCTACATATCAAGTAGTTCAAGTAGTGGTATATACGAATTGGTGTGGGGTAGATACCACATCTAAAAAGTGAAAAATAAAAACTTAAGGATGTCCGTCTTTTTCCGTTAAAATGTGTTTTTTTTTACGGTAGTAAGTTGGGATCGCACGTCAAAATGCAATTTGCTAAAGTGCCATGTAATGCAAATATAGTCGAATATCGTACTGATCGCCGTGTCCTTTCACGGCCATAGGCAAACCCAAATCGATTGAACTGTTCAAAGCCACGAAGCTACCAATCTCTAGCAAATAATTACTGCTACACTTACTTATACAGATTAATTCCTAAGTGTGAGCGTTTATGCTTTATCAAGTCAGTGCTTTGCGTAAAAGTTCGGTCACATAAGTCACACCAGTAAGGTCTTTCACCAGTATGTATTCTGTTATGTCGCTTCAGATGGTATTTGCTTGTGAATCTAAAATAAAATAACAAGTCTAATAATATAAAATAAAAAATGTATAGTTATTAATTATTTAAATTTTGAAATCAGCGCCATCTAGTAATACACATCTAAATCAGGTTCCAAACAAACTAATCTCTTCGCCGATAGATGGCAGTATAACCATCCATCTTTTGAACCTAAACCATCAAGCAGCAGCATGCTACTTCTAGCACCAAGTTATGGAAGGGCATTAACCTTTTAACCACCCGACTTCATATCAGTTGTAGTGCCCCCAGCGCCCGGCATAGTGAATCGAAAAATAAATACCTACAACAAATGGGGATGTGCAACACTTACCTTTTTACAACAGATTACACAAGCTGTAGTATTTTGGTCGTAAATATACGACCCTGGCGAAATGGACCCGAAAATATTTGTCGGATTAATCCGACGTAAGCGGTTAAAAGATTAAACAATAGACCTTAGCTTTAGTGACTTAAAGAACCAAGTCGCCCGAGATTGCACTTTACGACTACGATTTTAAAGTGTATTATTAAATGTCATCAAAAATCCTTTATTTATTTTTATTATTATTGGTAAGACTTCTTACTTCATAGAACAGGTATCACATTGATAAGGTTTGATGCCCAGATGCCTCCGCTTGTGTTTGGTCAGAGAACAGCTCATTGTGAATGTAGCATTACAATGATCACATGAGTATGATTTCACGCCTGTGTGAGTCACGCCATGGGATTTGAGTTCACCTGAAATTATTGAAAAAAACGAATAATGTCTATTTGGAAACAGTTCGGGAAACACAAATTCAAATTAAAAAGTTGATTAAAAGCCTGCTATCATAGTGCAATTTAAAAGTAAAAAGTTCAGTAATTTTTTCATCAAAAATTTACGTAAATAACTTAACATCACGCCTTGTTTCCCCGAAGGGATGGGTAGAGGTACTATCAGGGACATCCATAAAGACTCCATCCTTAAAGACTATTTTTGCTTGCAGCACTCGGCCGCCTATATACATAGTAGAGGGCGGTTATCAGATGTGCTCATCGTGTTCACGGGATTTTGTTTTCAAACTCTATAGAATATGGATTTCTTCCATAGTACCTATAGTACACCCACATTTCGCATGTTATGTTTAAGTCAGAGTAATAACCGGCCAAAATTCAGACTCCGGGCTACTACTGAGAAATTCCAGATAGAAAAACCCAATAACTCTTAGCCTAACCTGGGAATTGAACACAGAACCTCATACTCAACAGTGGCCACTAGGAAAACGAGGATGTCACTAGACTAACAAAGTAGGCCAAAATTCATGCAAAAAATCATTTTCAAACATACCTTTACTTACAAACCTCCTAGGACATAGATGACAGGCAAATTCCTTCAATCCTGAATGCCTCTTCAAATGCTGGTTCAAGTTAGTGCTAGAATCAAACCTCTTTCCACAAGTTGGACATAAATAGGGCTTTTCTCTCGTATGAATCTTTATATGTTTTGTTAACGTCGAAAGATGAGCAAATGACTTTGGACATATCGGACAGCAATGAGGTTTGATCCCACTGTGCTTATTCTCATGTTCTGTTAAAGTAACTTCCGTAGCATATGACTTTGGGCATTTAGAACATTTGAACAGGCGATTATTCTCATGACATAGTTCATGTCTTTTTAAGTGGGATAGTTTTTTGAAAACCTTGCTGCAAATTGAACATGATAGAACTCTGTCTTTCGATGTATGTTTCCGTTTGTGGGCAGATAAAGAGTTCACGGACTTGAAATTTGCAGAACAAACATCACACTGTATTTTTTGGTCTGTATTTTGATTTATTTCGGTCATGTGGGATTTACTTTCAGAATCTGATCTGTGTGATACCAAATGCTTGACATAATTGTAATTACACATAAATGTCTTTGAACAGATGTTGCAGATGTATTGTTTATGTTTATGTTTTCGTTTGTGGGTGTTTAGTTTTGTTTGTGATTTAAAATGTTTATCACAAACTTCACATTTCAGTTCTGTTTTTTGGCGTTTTGCTTGATGTACTTCAAGTTGACTTGCATCCGATATATCTGAATACATTGTTGCTATATTATAAGGATTAATTTCTTCTTTAACAGCCATTTCAGAATCAACACTATCATCAAAGTCATTTTCAAATTGATATTGATTGTATTCATCCTCAAGCTTAACTATGTTGTTATTATGCTTTATGCTTCCATCTTCGCTATCATTACCAATTATTTGGGCAAAATGATCTCTCAACTCAGCATCAGCATTTAATGCAGTTATCTTAAATTTATGAAAGTTTACTAAACAACTGTAGCAACTATTGCATATCTTCTTTGGTAATCTGTCGTCCATATCCACCTGAATAAACAATTACGAGATAAACCAAACATTAAAATTTTAACCACAACAATTTCGAAAGAAGGTAGTTTCCTATCTTGATGCATAGCAGGTAAACGAGGAACATCGAATTTCTTACCTGTATTGAAGTATATGATATTATTAATTCAGCAATATTTATTAACTCCAGTCCTTCTTGAAATATTTCATACATTTTTTCGGCAACATCTCGTAAGCAAGTACGACAACAAAAATCAAAGTTTTTTAAATTCAAATTCATCGCTGCAATATTTATTACTTGTGTCAACGTATATTTTAAGTTGCTTTTTCTCCACTTGCAACTGAAATGATAAATAGGAAAATTTGAAATCAAATTACATTAAATCAGTGTTTGATCGAGATAGGTTTCGCTTTCGTGGTTTCAGTTTTGTTCGATTTCTTCCGGCTAAGATTATTTTCCCGTAATGTCAAAACTTCAAAAGTCAAAATTGACAGTCATAGTGAAGCAATAATCGTTTTGAAAGCGATTTCAGCTTATCGAAACTCATTTCAATTTATTTATCGATCAGAATTAAAATACTGTAGACAAATAATGTAAAGAATTATTAAATTTCTATTTCCAGTTTTACAATTTTAGAGTTACCACTTGATACATACATTACCTACATTGTTCCGTATGGTGCCGGACGTAAAAGAATAGCACCATCCCATTTCTTCCCGTGGGTGTAGTAGAAGGCGACTAAGGGACTTACTAGAGAATGGGCAGCAGCGTTCGCTATGTATTTTACCACCATACTGCGATCGCCAACCCCCCACCACCAACCAACCCACCCCAACGCCAAGCGTGGCGATTATGGCGAGTGCCACCCTTTTGGGGGAGGCTCATGTCCAGCAGTGGACGTCTTTCGGCTGATATGATGATACCTACATTATGAATTTCGTCTAATAAATTGTAGGTGTAAACACACACACACAGTTATAAACCTCTGCTACCCAAGCTAAGATTAAACTTGTGTTATGGGTGACAGGGCTCTCAAGTATCATATGACCTATCAATCCCGGCTAATGCGATAACAATAAATTTTCTATTGT
Source organism: Polymixis lichenea (assembly GCA_949091785.1). Lineage (NCBI taxonomy): Eukaryota > Metazoa > Arthropoda > Insecta > Lepidoptera > Noctuidae > Polymixis > Polymixis lichenea. The sequence goes on along the minus strand of OX420943.1, from coordinate 18,294,779 downwards.
GTGGGCACGCATGCGTGCCCTCCCGAATGTTACAGGTAGTAGGTATCATATTTTGACTTTTTCCAAATTGACGGAAGCAAAAGCCTATCAGTTTTGAGAATAGTGAAAAGCTCAGTAAAAATATTATTTCAATTATTAAAAATGGTGGCAACAGGATTCCGGCTTACGAATTGTTGAAGAATGATACTTTCGGTCTTGTCAACTAGAAAACTTAGTGGAACTTATTATCACAGCCAATTTCCCCACCTCCTGATAATTAAATGATCATCATCTGAGCAGAAAAACATGAACTAGAAACACGGTAAGTAAATATGAACTAAAATTCACACCAACACCTCGACTTCAGATGTAAAAACAGTACTGTATCTGTTTTTTTCTTCTTTTGCTTATATCTCGAAAATGGTACACACCATCCACCTATAGCGAAAATAATGAAACTTTTGACCCCCTTTATAAAATTTATAAACCTCTAAAACTCAACATATAGTTATAAAATTTTTCTCATTTTCCATACCAAAAGTGAAAAATTCCATGTAAAACACACCGAGACTGGCGCTCCTGCGCGCCTCCGGCTCTAAATAAAATTCACGGGGTAGGGCAAACAAGTATCACGTTGTGATACTAAAAAAAAATACATCGTGGAGTCGCGTTTATTAAATACGATTTTAGATGAGTCAAAATTATTTTTAAATTTAGAGTTTTTTTTTGCAGAATCGCTTTAAGATTCTCATAGCCTAAACTAAAAGCACTAAACAAACTTACTAAACTATTCACTTAGTTAGTTTAGTTCGGTGTACAAGAGAATCGGCATCAATATTGTATACACGCCGAAGGTAGTCATCATGGTTTCAGTTTTCGAGTTGAAATCCCTGCCACCCTGTTTGTTATAATTTTCTGCAGCACAGAAACAATATTCTAATGCCGAAGGTAGTCATTCATCGTTTCAGTTTTCACGTTGATGTCCCTGCCACCCTGTTTGTTATAATTTTCTGCAGCACAGAAACAATATTGTACACACGCCGAAAGTAGTTGCACTTTCGACTTGTAAGAATTGTAAGTATGTAATATTGTTTCTGTGCACACACCGAAAGATGGTAGTCTCCCCACCCACTGTCATACTTAGACAAAGATAGACGTATAAATTATCGGTATAAGAATTGTTACTTTTACCTATACTAATACTGGTAATCAGATAACGTTAACTGACTTTGGGTATCAGTATTATTAACGTTACTTTTTTATCGTTATCAGAACGGTAATTGGTAACGATATATAAAAAATACTGGTAATTCGGTTCCTGCGGACGTGTAACGTAAATAAATGAATTTTGAATATGGAGGTCACTTTTTGGATGAAAATATAAAATAAGTTTAGTCTTGCAAACTATAGGTATCAAATGAAAAGACTTGTTACGAGGATCACAAAATTGTTTTTTTGTATATTTTTAAAACAAACAGTTTTGAAGTGATTTATGAAAATGTATGAAAATTTACCATTTTCCGCTTATCTCCGAAACTACTGGCCGGAAATTTGCAAGAAACCAAATAGGTAACTAAGTACTATAAGAAGTCTATGGTTATAAAATGAAATAACATGGTAAATCTTTCAATGGTATGCGTAAAAATTTACTTTTGCAGTTGGAATGGATGGGAGAACGTGTTTTTCGGCCTGGAGAGCTCTAATTTTCAGGATAAAATATTATTGGCAGATACACAAAACACCCTAAGTTTCATAAGTCTAGGTTTTATAAGTTGGATTTTATTAAATACCTAAACACTAATACGTCGATTTGGCCACTGAGTGACTCACTTAGTCATCAAGGGCCTAGAAAACTGAAATTTCGTATGTAGGCTAAGTTAAGCACACAAACTTAAAAAAATACCAAACTGTAACTTACTTCCTCCTTAAAGTTAAGTCGCTAATCATTACTTAACTTTAAGCAACGTTTATGAATAAAGGGGGTTAATCTCATAACTTTTTAACTGTCCAAGCGTTATGTTAGTCTTGGCAACCTAATAGCATGAAATATTTTTGGTGGGTTTCTCCACGCGATTTCAGGTAACACTTGCCCGGATTTTCAATCAACGTATCCTATTTCTTAAGAAAAACTAAGTTGATTAATTATTTACATATGCAAAAGTTGACCAACTCCCTATTTATTTCTCACATTAAAACTTAGCAATTATTAATAGAGCAATTTGGAAAATCGACTCAGGTCGATAGCCATTTAATTTAATTCAAGCACATCACTACTAAAAGTAACCTTTCATTCAGCAGTTCAGCTGTCACTGCACCAAGTTCAACTTGTGTAATCATCTAATTATCTAAAAGCTCATGCGTGCATAATTTCAAAAATAAAACACGAGAATACTGAAATAGATAGTCATTGCGTTTGTTTTCCTACTTTTCTGGTAAGTTGACAGTCACTATTTATATTGTGTTTCTCACATTTTTATCATGCAGTTAACTTTTTTAAATTAAAATGAGCTATGTAATTTAATACCTGCGCAATAATGAGGTAAAAATAATCAATCAATTATAGTTTTTTATTGTTTTAGTTCATACAATTGCTGAAAAGAAATGCATTCTTTAATTCAAAACAAATAAATACCGTACTTCTTGTACTTTTTTAAATATTTTGTTTCGGTCTTTATTGACACCTCTAATTTTTAATAACTATTTAAAAAGTAATGTTAATGTAAACATTTAATGTTTATGTTTATTGATCGAAAGTAACTTGATTTGTTTCGTTTTACAAAGCTTAATTTTTTGTAAAGTATGATAAAAGTCCAATAGACCTGATGTAATTTTATAACAACCTTAAAAACTCTTCAGCAAACGCTCCTTGAAAACACAAACCTCAATTTCAATGCACCCAACTTACAGCTTTGCTGTGAAGTACGTAAGGTTGATATTCCAAATGCACTGGTTTAACTATTACTGTGAACATGGTTTAAAACATGAGTGAAGACTGGTTAATATGTGCACCATGTCCCACCTACTTATTTTATTCATCGAAAGCAGATCAAGGTCTATAAGTTTCATAATTATGTTGGTTTTCTTACTTTACCTTTTACCTACTGTAGGTTTTTTTGTGAGTGTACTTTGAGTTTGTGGTACTTACCTGCCCTGCTTCCTTGATTAGGCCTATCCATGATTATTATAAAGTAATTCCACCATCAGCTGCTGATCTGAATGTCACAGCTGCATGTCAAAATATATTGCATTTTTTGCTAAGTAAGTACTGGCCATAAGATTTTTTTAAAGAAAAACCTTGAATAGCTAGGTCATTTAGCCAATTAGTTTATTTAGCCAATCAGGCATATATGCCTGACTAGCTAAATAAACTAATTGGTTACTACTGGACATAAGATTTTTTTAAAGAAAAACCTTAAATAGCTAGGTCATTTAGCCAATTAGTTTATTTAGCTAATCAGGCATATATGCCTGATTTAGGTAAATGCCTTATTTCATTCCTCTAATTGCAGTCAATGTTGGTTCCCTTTTTCATTTTTCATTATTCATATTGACACAATGGATATTCAACCTTGCTCCAGCCAGGATCCATCACCTTGAGTTTGTACCTACTTAGTTTCAATTTATTAAAATAATGTGTGCAATAATGTTCAATTTAACTGAACCTGTAATAATTGTGTATGTTTTAAATATCTACTTATAATTATTTGCACTAGAAGCAATATGAGAGCTTTTCGATAAAAAAAAATTATGAACTTTATAATAGGTAAGTCAATGTCTCTTCGGGATTTCCCGCGTGACAGTTTTTCGTGTAGGTATTCGTTTGCAAGCGCATTATACATAATAATTAATGTAATCTAATTGTGTAGGTACACACCAACTATTCAATCACTAGTTAATGCAGTAACTGATGGACATTTGCATATTTTACGTCATACAACAACAGCATACAAGTAATTCATTGTCATTGTACCTATCGGGATTAAAAGTAGTTAGCTAACCCATTATAAATAAAATAAAATATAATAAAAATAGTATAGACCTCGAATGTATTTTTCGTAACTTCGTTATTTTTTTTAATGTATTGTATGTGTGGTGAACAGAACCTGAAGTGATCAGATTTTCAGTAGCGTCCGTAAATTTATTTACGGAACAGCACCCTAATTGCGTAACGCACGATCAATCTTATTCTGAATCATTTTGAAACAGGTTGCTAATCCATTGCTTCCTATGTTCGAAAAATGTGTCTGATCAACAACGTAAATAACGAAATGAATATTGTTGAACTGTCTAAATGAAACAGATTATGATTTATCGTGTGTTACGCAATTAGGGTGCAGGTTCAGGTATCAGGGTATGCAGAAGCGGAATCGTATCACATTTTCACTCCATTTCATGCTTGTACACTTGCTTTCATAGGGCACGCACAGGGAATGGATGTGTGCCATACTAAAATTCTAGCGCCAAGCGCGCGATATCTCTTTTTGTCGTGATCTATTTTGGACACAATGCCAGATTGTAATGATTAAAACTTACCTCTGCTGTAAAATTCCAGTATAACCTACGCGAGATTCGTTGATTGGTAATATTGGCATCTTGGTTTTTGGAGTGAATCCATCGATTCTGGAAAATAGTTTTCATGTAGGTAGTCCTGATTTTTCTTCAGTCTTTACGAGACTGTAGTTCAATACTACTGGTTTAAAACAAGGGCCATCTGTGACTGCTACATTCAGGTGCCTCTAAAATACCTGATCCGGCAAGTCCGGTGGGCTCGCTGGTAGATCATCACAAGTCCGCAGTATTATGACCACGGAGCTCCGAATAACAACAGTAATCTTTACCACGAGCTTATGGCTCGTCTGTCGAGCTGGTGCATTACATTGATATCCTTGAGCCTTGAGGGTTGTGTCCAAACTGGACAAGGAACAAAGCAAATATACCTACTTACTTGAATACATACATATTCTCCAACTACCCTACTTTTACTTTACGTCATTGGTCATTTATGGTTTTATATCCGATGTTCTTACACGTGGAAACTCGAAGACCGTGGTACTTTCCAACAGAAACTACTGTAATCAGATGTCATGTTTGTAACTACTTGTTGTTCTACCAAAGAAAGTTCCAGTGCCAACGTTTACACATGTCCGCTCAAAAATATATCTGTGCATTCCCATGTGTCCCCTACGTGTACGATATGCTATTTCTGTACAACATTCTCTTGGCACTGTTTTCTCGCATAATACTCTTTTAATGGTCCCTTATCGTTTTCTGAATGAAATGCTTTTAAAACAATGTTCCGGTAAATTATGGTTTTTATTTATAACCTATTGAATCACATGTGTACAACATATGGTCATGGATATAATATACATATTATGTAGGTATATTTATCGTTGCAGACAAACTTCTAGCGAAAACAATATATTCAAAACAAAAACTCCCATAGCACGCTCAACAACCCAAAACCTGCGACAGTTATTGTATAATCTAAATGGGAAATCTGGTGGGATCTCTATCTCTTATTTGATGCTGTAATGTTTCGTCAGATATGAACTAAATCTAGAAAAAAAATATTGACTCATGGGGAAAATTACTCACATTTTATTAAAACCTACATACTCCTACAGATAGTCCTAAATAGAGTCCAGAGTTCCAGACATGACATTTTCATTGACTGGTCTGCAGTATGATCACGTTTCCAATATCCTAATTACATAACAGATATCGGCAGCCGTTTATTGCCATTGAACCTAACTGATAAGCCTCATTAGAGGTCGCTGTGACCTGTATAGTGTATAGTTTCACAAAACCCCACAAATCTTTAGTTGCGTGCCGGCAGCCGGATCGTGTGGACGTGTTTTGTTTTCGCCATCTTTGTTTATATTCGGGTGCGAGTTTTTTAAGGTAAATTAATTTAATTAATGTGTATTTTTTGTAACTCCGTTCTGAAAATTTCCGGACTTGCATTGGAACTGTGAAAAAGAAACCATGTGTTATTTACAGTACATAATGACGACCTTCGCTCATTAGTAACGTTTATCATTCAAAGTTATCTTATACACGAGAGTCGAGACATAGTAATTGCTCTTCTAATTATATGTATCATTGTAGAGTTTCAAGTACAAATTATATTGGAGATGAAATGGGAAAATCTGTGTAGTTATATAGCACAGAACTTAATTAAACTGTGAAGGTTTTTGTCACAACGACACGAACAGAGGATAATGCAATTTAAATGGAAATAAAACTTACAAATTCAAGCTCCACCTTTGAGCGATGCGTAATAAATATACCTATCGATCGAGACTTGAACTTAAGTTTTACTACGGCAGTTACAAAAATTTACCATGATTATTATTGATAAAAGTGACACCTCAAATCCAATAGGTAATTTTTTTAAATGGTGATTATTTAACATTTTTTTTTTTCAAATTAAGAAATTAACTCTTCCCAAACCATAACAAAAATTACACATACCTAATCATTTACATATTAAGAACATCGCCAAGTATCCACATATCATTATTTCTAGATCTGCTAATCAAGGGTACCTTACCTATAGTTGTCCCTTGCACCTCTAAACAATTTGTTTGTTCTTACTGATAACTTAAAGGATTACTATCAGTAGATCCATAAAGTATTTTTATTTAACGTTATTTGATAATAACCGCGTCTTCGTGTCAATGCGTAGAGGGGTCAAAGTCCGATGTAACCGGTATTTTATGCAATTACCGGTTTTTGGAGAAATTACGGTTCTTTAAATAATGAAGTAATTAAATAACGTTACAATTTTAGAGTCGTGGATTATGTAAATGAATAAAAATACATTGTTTTAATGGTACATATTTATAGTTCACTCGACAAATAAATTTGCAAAAAACTTAATCAATACGTGGTTCAGGATTTGTGCCCGGTTTGCATGGGACTCAAACAAAAGTAGCGAAATTTGGGTATACCTACTATGAAGTACACCTCTGCCGCGCCTAACACTTCGGAGTTACAGGCGTGTGTTAAATAATTTCGTCACATAAAATTATGATCACTACCCATGTATTTTATATTTTATTTATATTATGGACAAGTGCAAATCAAAAAGAAAAAAATATGACCCAGTCATGTGACGCATTCGTTTATCTTTATTTGCATAACGACAACAAACAGGTATGGGTTCAACGCCCGGCATTGGCACTCGAGTGTGTTGCCAAACAACCGTACGTTCAGACTGTTCGGAGCACAAGTTGTGGTTCTGAGTAAAGCTAAAGTGTCAAGACACAGTCACCAAATGTTTTCGTAGACAAACTTTACAGTTGATATATGAATCCTTAGGTAGCACTATTCTAGAGGAAATTTCTATAACAGAAATTAGCCATGGGACATGGGCAGTGGGCATAAAAAACCATAAAGTAATCCAACTAGTGAAAATTATGTTCTTTAGTGATGCAAGCAATATCTTAAATAAAGCAAACACCAGATCCTCTACGATCCTCCCATGGAATTAGTATGTACTCACTATTTTTTTTTTATTTTTTTATTTATTTATTTATCAAAACAAGTTTATAAAAAAAAATCTTAACTTAAGAACTATGCCCAACAAAACCGTTTGCACGGTTTGTCTGTGGGAACAGAAAAAGTAGTACCTATTACTCATTAGGTTTATTAGTGCGGACACTTATGCGAACTTTCACTTATACATAATGGAACAAACAATAATATCTTAAATGTATTGAAATAATAAAAATATAACCCTACTCAATCACCAATCCGTCTCCCCCAATAATCTGCTTTCACTTTCCTAAGATCATCGTTTACAAATTCCTGAAAAAGAACTGCTTAAGTAATTTGGCAAATTTACCTTTTATTTCCTGACTTCTTATATCACTAGGCAATTGGTTGAGTAGATATGGTACTCTTTTATCAAGCGTTCGGTCGCCGAAATAATTCCTTATTCTAGGTACCTACATCAAATTTACCTGCCGATACTATGGTTCTCCACAGTCTCCACTTTCTTGATTTTTTTTTTGACTTTAATAAAATTAGTAAAAGTACGTGTAGTACGACATAATAATGTTGGTGATATGTAGGTAGATTGATACATAATGATTGGTTTTTCATTTGCTTATCTCCTACGGATTCCAGACAATATGTAAAAAAAAATGCTTTTGCATCATAGTACCTAACTACTTATTAATTTTACATAATAAGATAATGCGTAGTCTCATTGCGATGTCTATTTCTTTTGCACATAAACAATTTAAAAAATTGTCGATGTTTATTTACCGTTTTACTTGTAATCTTGATACTTATACCTATTGACAATAAAGCATGTAAATAAAGTTAGAAGTGCAAACACGTGTATTATGTAACTACAAAGTAAAAATAAATACTTACCTAAATAGTCTCATTAGTAGAGTAGACTTACCTACTTACCTAATTTTAATTAGATGTGTCTAGGTTCGTCATCATAAGTATAAAATACCGTACTTGTAAACCTATTAAGGTCTATAACTGTCCTCGATTTAGCGATTTACGTCTAGACTAGACATTAACCTTATTATAGGAAACCTACATTTACCAACTTATGATTTGTGCCAAGTACCTACCTAGTATCGATTGACCGAGCCTTGTGTACTCGATACTTACACAAATCGGTAAGATTTGTGTACTTTGCCTTCGGGCGTGGCTTATGTCACCAAATATTTATCAATATCCAGATGGCGCAATAACTTACTTCTACCTTGTATGTTGCGGCGGTAAGTCCCCTCTTTGAGGAGTGGCTTGAGAGGTGGCATGGCGTCCTCACCTTCCGCCTGACACAGGTCCTCACCGGACATGGCTGTTTCGGGAGGTTCCTGTTTCGGATAGGGCGGGAGGAAACGCCCGGATGTTTCCATTGCGAAGATCGCCCTGAGGACACGGTGGAACCTACGGTGGGGGTCTGCCCGGCTTGGGCGGAGCATCGCCGTGTCCTTGTGGAGGTGATCGGCGGCGGCGATCTCTCGTGTCCGACCCTGGTCCAGGCCATGGTAAGGAGCGAGAGTGCATGGCTAGCAGTCGCCTCCTTCAGCGAAGCAGTTATGCTCGCAAAGAGGGAGGCGGCACACGTGAGGGAGATGCAGTACATGCGCCCTCACAGCCGTGGCCTTCGCAGGAGACGCCCTGGACGTCGGGAATCCTAGGCTGATTCCCGGCCACCGTAGGCACGGGCTTGCGGACGGCGAGTAATGGGTAGCTCACTGTCTGGTAAGGACCAAGCCCGGGTCGACGGCGCGTTGTATTCCACGCACGCCTCAAAGAAATGTCAGCAGCAACTGATGGGGCCCGCAAGGGCCGATGCCTGCCAGGGATGCGGGTTGTTCGAAAGAGATACCGCAGCCCCTGGCACACAGGCAACTGAGGGAACACGAGTGGGTTTTAGTCAGTAAAAGTCTGACACGCTCTCCCGCTCCACCCAGAGCGTGAGAAGTTATTTGATGATTTCCCACCCAAAAAAAATCCTTGTATGTTGTTTTTTGTGCTCATTATGTTATTTAATTGCATCTATTTACGAGAAAAAATATACTGCAAGCATAATTATCTACCTAATCGGTTTGATATTGATCGTTAGCCGCGGCCTGTTGCACTTTGCACAGCTTAACTAAGTATTTAGGTTACCTAAATTGGCAAATACGCATGCTTGATGAACTTGCACAAAACTTGGTTTACACTGACTCGTACTAGAACACATTTGGGATCGGTTTGTCTCGAATGCCCGTCTGGCGATAAATCCCGGAAAAGTATAAGGTTTTAATAATAACCAATTCATTACGGGTACGGGATATTATTTAACGTTCGTACAAAAATCTCCAGCAGGCTTGGCACGAGAACCGAAGACAAGCGTTTTGTCGTGGGAAGAGTAGACAAAAATAACGTTTCCGTGTAGACAGTTGACAGTTTTGTACCGAGAAATGTAGACATGCGATTTCTATTCTACAGTAGAGTAGAAATAGAAAGCGTCATGATGCCTTCGCTAGTTAGGTAGTCACGACGAAAACCTTCAAACCTTCCTTTTTTTTTGTGTTCTGTTGTAAGTAACGTAAATATCTAAATATACACCTTAAATATTAATAGTGTCTGGTCTATGGAAACTGTATGGAGTAGGTGGTAGTAAAGGAGTATTTCCGTTTGAGCACCAATTTTTAGAGCACGTAATGCATTGAGCACCAAGGTATTCCCATACCTTTGGTGCTTTGATGCTCAAACGGGAATACTTCGTAGTATATTTGTCAAGTTTATTTTTAATATACCTACCTACTACAGCAGTGCGGGGTAATTGCATAACACACTCACAGTAGGAATGGCTTTTATTTTGACAGGTTAACGTGGTTGACCGAGTAAAATAACCTTGAACATTCGCTCCGTCTTTACCGCATCTCACCTCTACAATACTTCGTAAACTTTACTGGCGCCATTTGACGAACAACTTGTGAATGCACATAAAAATCACATACTTCACAGAAACTTAGAATTCCCAGACAAGGCATTAAATTAAATTAAATTAAATAACTTTTATAAGAAAGAAACGTTTGTTAATGCGGATAAAAACATTTTGGTCTTGAATTCAGTGAATCTTTTATTATTATTAAATAATTATAATTATTGAATTATTAATTGGTCCACCTTTTCGCCATTTCGAAATCGCCACGTAACGGCTAAAAAAACTGACTTTTAATTATCTACACTAATAGACAGAGACAAAGAGAGACAGCTAATAATGAGAACAAAATGAAAATACAGATGGCGGCTGCAAAAAAAAAAATCTGTCATAGGTGTCGCATTCCTGGTTTTCGAACATGCCCAAGTCGAAGCTATTCTGCAAAAAAAATTTCTTTAATAATAATTTCGACACAACTTAAATTGAATTTGACAATCGCGACTTGACGTGGTATTTTTTGGCTTCGCAACGTGGTACTTGTGTGCCCTACCCCGTGATTTTTTTAGGCTTCCTCGACGTGCTTTATATGGAATTTTTCACTTTTTGTATGAAAAATATAAAAATGATTACCAAGATGTTAAGTTTTAGAGGCTTATAGGGGTCTCAGAGTATTAAAGGGGTCGACCTTTTCTTTTTTTGCGATAGGGCGCACCATTTTCTAGATTTAAGCAAAAAAAGAAAAAAAGATACAGTCCTGTTTTTGCACCTAAAGTCGAGGTGTGGTGTGAATTTTAGTTCTTGACAACTAAGTTTAGTCCACACCTTTTTAGTCGCGATTAAAAGTATTTAGATTTTCGCAGTAAATAACAAAAAAACAATAACCAAAACAAATGTCAATAACAAACTTTATTAGACTTATATTATTTTCTACTGATAATGTGACGTGGGCGAGCAAGTGCGCTTACGGCCATGCGACGCGTTGACAAACGACACGGGTTGCATTCTCGAGGCCTTACGGCAGACTGAATCTCGATACCCAAATATAATAAATAGGTAAATACACGCAGATGTTAGAATAAAATCGTTATAAAATCAAAATTTGGTCTTGTCAGTAACACAACTAAAATAATGCTTACTTCACGAGGAGACGCATATTATCAATCATTGTTACTCATTTCTGTGGTATCGTTGTAAGGAGATTTTTAAACAAAAAACAAATTCTACTTTAAAAATTAACGAAAACAACCATAGTGGAATCAAGATTATGTAGGATTTTAATGTATTTTTTTAGTTGATACATATTTCATTTAAATAACGAGTAGATAGCTCCAAAAACTGCCCAAAACACGGCTGGCGCGAAGTTTTGGTAGAGCACGCGCCTTAACAACATTCATTGCGTTATTTACGTTGTTGGGCAGATGAATATTTCGAACATATTAAGCAATGAATTAGCAATATCCTTCAAAATTATTCAGATTGTGACCAATATTGTGTTAAGCAATTAGGGTGCTGCTCGTTTTCCCTTACAAAAAATATCACACTAACAGCAGGTAAGCCTGCTGTTAGTATGAGGGTATCGAGATTCAGAGTAGAAATAGAAATCGCTTGTCTACATTTCTCGGTACAAAACTGTCAATTGTCTCCACGAAAACATAATTTTTGCCTACTCTTCCGTCGACAAAACGCTTCTCTAGGGTTCTCGTGCTAAGCCTACAGTAAACAATATTACTGCTGCAATGGCCGTCTTCAGTTGAAATAATTCATTTGCCGTTTCAAAGACACTGTTGGCTAGAAATAAGTCTGTCTAGACAATTCCAAGTCGGGCACATGACTAAAATAGGTCCAAACACAACTATACGATCTCTGATATTATGCAATAGCAATTAATTGAAGCCATGCAAAAGAATCCTTGTAACAATGACTGTCGATTGATTTGTTTCTCCGCTGAAACAATCAGAAGCCCGTATATCATACACGTACCAAAGTAGGTATAGGTTACATACAACATAATTAATTATGTTTCTATGCAGTTTTTAAACCTGTCATAGTTTTTTGTGATCACGAGTGGTCTACTAAAATCTTTCGATTCCCATCAAGTCGGGCAAACTGTTATTGTGCTTTTCCAACTCAGAACAACCTGGATTCAGTATTTGTGGCCGGTTAGTGTCAATAGACTTGCCCCTACGAAAGAGCGTAATTTGGTACTATACAAACAATACCTCCACACCTCTGTCCTCGGGGAATACGAATACAGACGTGATGTTGAGACATGAGTTGAGACTAGGATTAACAAAGTTTATTGGACTCAAGAGATAAGACAGTACAGTCGGCCAACAGTTAGATCTAGATTCTAGACATACCTACCTGTAGCTATCAGCAATAGTGATTAGATGCATATCTCCAGCGTGGTAATTTTGTCTGATAAAGTAAATAGGATAACGCGTTTGTGAGTGGTGCCGATGCCGGTAAAAACTGTACTTAGTTGTGATGCCATGCTTAGATAATCTTCTGTTAGTATCTATAGGATACTGTCTAACAACGGGCCTTTTTGTGTTGAACTGTTGATTCAACATAATGCTAGAGCATTCATTATTAATTTCTGCAGTCTGCAGTGCCGGTGCAGCGACCGGAAAGTTGCGTTGAAATCGATTTTTATGGTACGGGGCTTTGAGGGGGACGAATGAGGAAAGTTTCGAGTAGGTATGTTGTCGGATGGATAAACCTATGGGAAGGTGCAGACCAAAGAATTGATGGATAGAGAATTGCTGAAGAAGTATGACTACTGTGGCGATGGCTGTTCTTCTATTTCCCTTCGTGTCGATGGTACTCGTACACTTTCTTTTTCTTTTTTATATAGTTAGAACCTAGTAGATGGCCACGTTTATTACGGCATCAATGGCATTATTGAGATCATCCAAAGTGCAGCTGAACGGGCATTTAGGGCACTCCAGCAAGTGGGGCATGGTCTGAAGCACCGCACTCGCACTGGATGTTGTATGAGTCAGTAATCCGCCACTTTGACAAATTGTGTCTGCAGCGGGCTATTTGGGTACGCAATCGATTGAGAGCTTTCCATATAGGCCACTGCAGATCACGCCCGGGAGGCAAATGTTTCTGGGCTTTAACGAAGTTGGGAGGTGGTGGATGCTTCTCTTCCCACAGTTTGCTTCTCACAATGGGTGGTTTGTCCTGGATGGCTTGCATAGAGCGTTAGCAGCTTGAGCCTACCCGAGGTCGTTGTGTAATCGTAGAGGAGATGTCGGGAAAATTCTTGGTTCTTTTTTCCAGCGCACATGCGACATCCCTTTGTACGGCAGGTGGTGCGATTCCTGCAAGCAGGTAGAGCTTGTTCGGTGAAGTCAGTTTTAAGCAGCCTTATATTATCCGACACGTCTCATTTAGGGCAATGTCGACTTGCTGGGCGTGAGTAGATTTGTGCTACACTGAGAAGTACAAAGACATGCCAGTTGTGCCAAGGACATCGGGTGCTGCTTCCCAGTTGATGGCTGTTGAGATATATAGAAAAGGTAAATGCTGCGGCGTCCCCAGGAAGATTAGGATTATGGTAGGAGCATGGCAATTTCTGCAGTCGATGTCGAATTAGGTACACACATATATAAACTGTGAACTCCATCCCTAAGGTTTGGACCAAGGAAAAACAAAACCGAGCTGTACTACTACCATACGTAAGCAGGTAATAATTACATCTCGATTTACGAGCGTTTGTCTATCTATATAAAAGTGGTTTCAGAGATAAAGAATCTGTTAAATAATGTCCAAGCACGAACACGTGCATGCATACTAGGATTTTAAGAGGCCTCGCCCACGGCGACTTTTTGTAGCAATGCAGCAGCGATGCTATCGCGCATGTGTATCGATACAGCCGCGATGCTGTCACTGGCTGTGTACCTTCGCCCAGATTCTGTATCGCTACTATCGCGATGCTGTCGCGCTTCAGTAGCGATCTTATTAGGCTTCTTTCTTCTTTCGGCTGTATCGGTAAAGCCGCGCGCTTGCATTGTTTCTTACGCACGTTGCAAACGCGACTATCGCGCGATAGTAGTGATGCAGAAACGCGTTTACAAAACGCGCGACAGTAACGCTACAAAAAGTCGCCGTGGGCGAGGGGCCTAAAGCGTAGTAGGCACCTATGGAGAAGATCGGGCAAGAAACTCCACGGAAACTCTTTTATCGTTACGAAAAATTCGTTACATTATTCCTGTTGAAATTATATATATGTAAGAACGATGTAGAAAGACGTGCGCATTAAACAATTAAGAAATTAAAATAAGCCGTGGCAGCTAAGAGTTGGCCAGTCCGTAATGACGGCGCCTGTTGAAGAATATGACGTATGGATCATCACCATTCAGCTCAAGCATTTTGAAAGGATCTTAATGATCCAACACACACACCATCACCAGCGAGACATTTGAGTCAAAACTGCTACTTGCAATAGGTACTGCAAAATAATATTATTTTAACCACGTTTGTTTTTGTTATCTTGCAATGCCAAGTCGGCTACTTAATTGGAGTTGACCATTACCTTTTTTGCTTGATCTCCAACAATAAAAAGAAATAAAAGTAGCCAGACTGGAATCGTATCGAATTGACCGGTTTCTGAAATTTGATATTTCTTTGAATCTCAGTCTCAGGTCTTACGCCTCGTAATTGTATGGTCTTGCTTGAAGTATTTGTTGCTATTTTGCAGGCATGAAGCCTAAGCAATAACGGGTTAGTAAAGAACCGTATGTATTCCAAATAACTAAATTAACTAAAATTTGGAAGCCCCAAATTCCAAAAGACAAAACCATATCGAGCGCATTTATTATTTGCCATATTATGGCTCCTTTATGCTAGTATCTTCATTTGTCTCATCAGTATTCGTTTTCGTTTCGTCTGGGACATCCAGCAGCTCATTTAATTGCACTCATTTAATGAATGTTGCACGATTGCCTTTCACTCAGCCGTCTTTTGATAAGCCAATCACTACATCACAAAGTTATGACATAATTAAGTACTTACACACTTACGATCAAGTCGCCCGATTTCACTTTAAGTACCTATAAATCGTAAGTAAGTTTTATAGGAGAATGGATCTCATACTTATCGATATTATATCAACTTTTATTCTCCTGACATAAAGATACAAGGTATATCAGTGCAATGTCACTAATGTCCGGGACGTGACCGGATCGTGGCCCTAAGTTTGGACGGTGTATTTGCGATGGCACTGAACTGTCAGTTGTGAACGAGTACCTACATAGAGAAATTGAAAATATGAGATTTTTTGGTCCCTGAATAAATTTACGGGCGTTTCACGTCCCTAACACTACTGTACCCCTAATAATCATTGGTAACTCCACTACAAATAATATTTGCCATTTTTTAATCTGACAGTGACATAATTACCTTTAAACATACTACTACTTGATTTTGACTACTTTGAAAATGTGTAACCAAGTAACTAGAGAGGCCTTAATAATAATTAATAGAAGAACATTGACGCACAAAAATTTTACGTAGCTATAATAGTTATACATAAGCCGTATACGGTCATAATCAAATAATAGTTTTCTCACTTGTCCCACGTTCCTTATTTACATGATCATGCGCAAATAGAAAAACATTATGGATGTCTGTTGTCCATGTAAACGTGACTCAATTACGTAGCGAACCACCATTGATATGCTATTTGGTTACCTACCGTGTACACCGATTAGTTCCGATTTTTAGCGCCACTCTAGTGGCAGATGTCAAAATAAAAGGAAATAGGCGCCAAAAACGAAAACCGGCCAAAACCTTGAACCACTTGAACTGTAGTTCAAGAACCTTTGTAAAATAAATGTTTTCATTGCTTTCATAAAATTACCGTAACTTTTTAGACAATTATGAAGGTTATTAAAATTTAACTAACTACGTTGTTAGATTTTAATTCTTGTTCATTTGTAAATCTTTGTCAATCAGTCGGTTAAGGGTAGGTAGTCAGAAGCCCGAAGTCTGAAAACAGTCTTACCAATGGGTATCGTATTACCTGAGTGGTGAAGGTCAAACCGGCAGTCGCTCCATATAAAATACTGGTATCCAGCTTCATCCGCCTAGAAGCAGGCCCTAACATAGTTGGGAAAAGCTAGGCACATGGTGTGATGACGATACAGGTTTCTAAGAAAGTGTTTTTTTTTTCACAAAACCATTTTTTTTTTCTAATAGAAATCGTCTGCGAATCCGATTGAACCAGTATTCAACACTTTACTGAATGTCGAAGTTGTTACTAAAATAAAATAATATTCATAGTGAAGGCCATTTTTTCTGCTGCCATTAAGCGTAAACTGCTCAATTTCCATCACGTTTTGCTGAACGCATTCAGGCCGTTATTTTGCACTTTATAATAGTGCTGTTTCGTTCTATACTTGAGAGCTACTTATGTCCTGTGTCCATGGTCAACGACTAGTCATGGCTGTAATCAGCACGACCAATATGACCATACTGACATTTGTCTTTATTAAAGTTTTAAATACGACGGGAACTTTGTCCCCTTATTTCAAAAGTCTTAGCATAAGTATATTACTCGTACAGTTAAGGCTCCCGCAGACAGCCGCGACGGGACTCTAATAGAACAATTTCTATGAAAACTTCGTGGAATTGATCTACTCGAGTCGCGTCTGGGCGATCTGCGGGAGCCTTTATCTAAACCAACATTTTATGGTTTATATTGCTTTTTTGCAATAAACATACCTACTACGTTTTGGGAAGTTTTAACTAACCCTGCGTGTCAAGGAAATAAACACATGTTTTAATTTACTTGAAGGCTTTAAAAATTCCCAAGGGTATTCTAAAGAATGCATAAAAAAACGTACTCCGTGCAGTCGAATAGAGGACAGAGTTTAGTCCCCTGCGGCACTCTTAATTTATACAAACATTGCATGCACCAACCAATCATGTTCATGGCTCCAGCTGCACTGGTGCATGATTAACCTAAGTAAATACGTCATTATAGTACCACCAAGTCCTGCAGTCACGCTATAAGGTCGAAGATCGCAACTGTATATCATTCATGTTGCTATGTAATAGATAGGTATCATTGATAACCTCTTTCACTCACTGACTTTTACGTTTCAGCAAACCTAACACGAGTGACTATTAATAGTACGCATGCTTCTTCTTTCTTCATCATCATCATCATTTCATCCGAAAAACGTCCACTGCTGGACATAGGCCTCCCCAAACTCCTCCACATCGACCGGTTCTGTGTTTCCAGCGGATTCCTGCGGCCTTCACAAGGTCATCTTCTTTCTTAGGGTCTTTTAAATTTTATTGTGTCACAAATTGCCTACTACCTGCAACGTACAATATAGACCACTATCTGGGCAAGAGATCTCTGTATGGAAGATGTTTGAATCATGTTGGCATTTAAACTGAGCTAGGGTTTATAATTGCTCTTCAATTATCGCCATGATCGTAAAAAAATTCATTGCTTAATTTTTTTTTTGTCGTTTACTCATCGCATCTATGTGAAATTCTATAGGTAAGTTCATGCACCTTAGCATTATTATCTAGGTACTTGTTTATTTCTCTAACGTTATTTTTTCAATTATTATCAGCACAACTATGCAGGTACATATCTGCGTCAATTGATTTATAGCTTATAGTAATTACTAATTAGATTATGCAGATCACCTATTTTGTTTATTACCTTTAACTTACTACCTTTATCATAAGAATTACGTCATCATTGGTCAACTGCCATACCGACGTATTTTGGGATACTTAGTTCAACTCATCATTTTGAGAAAATCTTAAAACAGCTGTCAGAATAGATCAGCTAGTCCTAAACCGGAAACAAATCCTTCTAACTTTAGAACAATGGCTATTGCAATTCAAGTCGTTTAAAAACTAGATCATAATCATTTTTCATATTATTTATTTGCCAATTTTGAATACAGATCACCAAATTCCTGCTAAAATCACATGTGGGGAAACCCTATCGACGAGTACTAGTGTACAAGATCAACTTGTTTATAATAGAATAAAATAAACTTATCAGAAAGTTATCCAAAGGTGATTTGCACATCGCAATGTCATTCAGGGCGTTTCGGTCATTTGAGACGCCAATAGACGGAACTTGTAAGCAATAAGTTTAACTTAATTATTGCAGATTTAAAGTATTATCCTACATGTTGTTTTGTTAGGAAATCTGCGGGTAATTCTATCTGGGGTATAGACCCCCAATGGATTGAATAATATTATGACTGCTTAGGAGATCCCTATGATATAAGTGAGATAAATGTTTTGTTGACTGCATACTTTGCTAACTGAAAATAAATTGGAAGAACAGATCGATTCGTATCTTCTGTTGCAAAAGATATGAGAACAGTATCTACCAACTATGGAACTGTAAATAATAACGCCATCATGTTCTGCTCCCAGAACAGATGCTTGCGAACGAGCAGTGGAGGTTTTTTTGGCTAAAATGATAATGTTGAAGATGTCTTCATGAATGCAAAGTTCAACGAGACGAGATTCAATGACACAGTTTTCTCGTCACAGGATGCCCTATTCAGGACAAATCGATGCCTTTCTGCATGCTGAACCTAAAAGCTGTGTGATGCAAATATCGAGATAGATATAACATCGAGATAAGCAGATACTGGCAGATATGAAACGTGACGCACAATTTAGTCTAGGACAGTAAATTGTAGAATGGACTACTATAATATTGTAGTTAATAAAACAGATACCTACTGTCAGCTTGCTATAATTAAGATTTAAAAAAAATAAAGGAGCATTTTGCAGAAGTGTCACTGTTGGTGCACATAATTATACAAAAAGTAGGACATAATATTATTGGTGAACAAGGCCATAACTAAAAAGAAAAATGTATACTACTGATTCTATGGCTCAAGTATGGGTGATTTAAATAGGTATTGTTTCTAGTGTTTTATATAGTACGTAATACATCACGTACACGCGTATCAGTGTTCTATAGCGTTTAAAGCCAATTAACTCTTGTTGAACAAGTTGACATTGCTGTTTATGCAATGCAATGTTTATGGAACAGCAATGATATTATTAAGCTTGCATTTGCGTCGCAACACTCGCAACGCCAAGCTGTCTACGAAAAGTGGACCATCCAATCTCTTTTTTTAGTAAACCATTATTCCATATCATCTAAAACATTTTTAACTGCTGATGATAGTTAGATTAACATAGTTATATATTCCTACACGTATTGCAGATGATTAATGTTATTTCTAGGCTGAATGACGATACACTAGGTACTCGTAAAATCTAAATTGCTTTTCTTTTGTTCCAGATTTGAAACCGAAACACGCCGAAAGCACGACTCGAAACGAAATAGAAAAAATCTAGTCAATAAATCAATTCACAGTTTTTTACAAAATATAAAAAATGAGATAAACCAGTGTCAGGTTTTAAAGTAGTTTAAGATTTATACTTATTTTATTCGGTTGTAAGTTTTGTTTAAGTGTTAATATGCAGATTTTAAAAGCACGTTTCGCTCTGAGAGCGACTGCTTCACAATTTCAAGCATGGAGTTCTGCGAGAGGAAGGGCTGCTTCTTCGGTGAGTTCCACTTAATTTTTTCTTTCCATTTTACTCCTTATCTTACGAGTAATTACGGTGTGAGTGGCCAAGAGTAGGTACACACCTTTTTACGATTCCCGACTCTGACTACAACTGCGATTGTCGTTTAAGTACGTGCCCAATTTGAGACAATGTTTTCAGAATCTAGATAGTTAACTTAGATTTGGATTACAGAAGTGCAATTTCGTTGATCTTTACAATAGGTACTTTACACATTTCATCCTCACTCAAAGTCAAAAGTCATTTATTAAAACTAGGCTGAGAGTCAGCTCTTTTTGAACGTCAAAATTACATAAGACAGTCCCCCCAAAACGCCCGCCCTTCACCACTTCCTAGTGCTTTAGCTGGGAAGAAGAAGTGGCGCAACAAACTCCCCAGCAGCACAGCTGTCTGTTAAGTTAGAAGAACTTGATTCTATACAATAGTAGGTAATTAACATTACGAAACACAAAAAAACATTAAATTTGCCATATGTCAGCTAGCACAGGCTTCTAAACCAACAAAACATTGAAAACATAGTACAGGCAAATAAAATAAACCAATACATGAACTAATAATAATACAATAATTATATAACCTGTCAGTAGTCAAGCTAATACTGGTGAAAGAACACGAACATTGTCTTGAGTTAATCACAGCGACCAACAATTATTATCGTTAAGTAGTCGTTGACAGAATAGTAAGCCTTTGAACAGAGGGTGGATTTAACTTTAGCTTTAAACGCATTAAAATGCAAATCTAGCAAAGAAGATGGGAGCTTGTTATAAAAAGTTATACCAAGACCAACAAAAGAGTTATGAACCTTATGAAGCCGGTGAAAGGGAACACGTACTTTGTCCTTATTTCTAGTCTTAATATTATGAATATCACTGTTTTTAGTATACAAGTGTATATTTTGGCTAATATATCAGATGTTGGCCAAGATGAATTGCGATGCGACCGTGAGAATCCCAATATCCTTAAAAAAATCTCTCAGAGAAACTCTAGCACCTAGTTAGTAAATTGCTCGAACAGCTCGTTTTTGAAGAACAAAAATATTTTGAATGTCAGCTGCTTTGCCCTACAGCAGAATGCCGTAGGACATAACGCTATGAAAATAACTAAAATAAACTAACCGAGTTGTATCAACGTCAGTGTATTTATTGTCT
Source organism: Polymixis lichenea (assembly GCA_949091785.1). NCBI lineage: Eukaryota > Metazoa > Arthropoda > Insecta > Lepidoptera > Noctuidae > Polymixis > Polymixis lichenea. Next base: position 18,273,641 of record OX420943.1, on the reverse strand, counting down.
TACTTTTCTGACGGCGTAGGCAGCCGAAGTGAGCCTGCCCGCTAGGCTACATATATGTAATCCCCACTGAAGTTTGGCATCTACCGAGTCTACAGTTTCAAGCACCTCATTTTCTAAGACGATGTTAGGTCCTAGATTCTTAACATTCGGTAAAGCGAACTTGATACATTTCGTTTTCTTGGCATTGAGAACTAGGTTATTTGTGGTAAACCAATCCGTAACCATTGAAAGCGCACTGTTTACGTCGTCAAAATCTTGTCTGTTCCTGTCTACTTTAAAGATAAGAAAGGTATCATCAGCAAACAGCACAACGTCACAGATACACTCAAAAGCATTTTGCGAGTTTTCCCACGCGTTAAAAATGTGTTTCAGCAGAGCAACACCCGCATCTGTAGTCGAACGACCTTTTGTAAAACCCTATTGTTAATCATGAAGGAGGCTATTTAAATTAAAATGTCTTAGCAACTACTTGAGTATTAACCTTTCTAATATTTTACTAAATGCAAGTTAGATAAAAATAGGCCAGAAATTACCAACGTTATTTTTATTACCTGATTTAAATAATGGTATGACTTTACTACTCTTCATATGTTAGCAAAAAACTCATTAAATGCCTCAGCTACGTCATCGTCAGCAGCTTTATCGACTAATTTGTTGTTAACCATAATCGCTAATTGTTTATCCTGTTTAACCGATTTACCCGTTTCATTGATAATAATTTTCCATGTGGTTTTTACTTTATTATTAGATTTTTTTATAGTATCGCTTAAAAATGTAGATTTAGCAAAAGCACAGATCTTTTTAAATAATTTTGAATAATTTCTGACATACTCTAGAAAAGGACTATCAAACCTGTATTTTTTCAAACCATACAACTCGCATAGTCTCGCTCTACTTTTGACGTGACAACGTCTTATAAATTGGTTTGCCGGGTGACACTTCAAGAAACTGCGTTACGCTCCGCTCACGTTATGCGCTCACAATGAGAGCGAGTGAGAGGCACGCGTCCCTTCCACTCGGGCATGGTTAGCCCGCCTAAGAGCGAGAGAGACAGACATAAAAAGTGCAAGTTATTGTATGTATATTTGTATATAAATACGTATGTATGTGTAAAGGTAAAAATAAAATTTTGTTAATATGAAATTCAGTGCGAGATTCTTTGTATAAATTAATGTTTTAAATATAATTCTTTGTATAAATAAATGTTTTAAATTGTTACTATTATTTCATCCTTCTTCCTACTATACGAATGAATATTCACATTAAAATTATTTTACCACTCAAAGTCGTTGTCACGTAAAACTTTCGCCCGTATACCGACTTTACAGGCAACCAATTTTTTTTTATAAATACCTGGAGTGGCCCATTGGTTGAAGCCAACGGAGGTGCCATTAATGTCAATGGTTTTGGTCTTGAAAGTTGACTGGAATTCTTTATGCACTACATCAAAAAGGTCTCCATAGATTTCATTAGGATTCTCGTGTTCTATTATAGATGGTGTAACTCTACGAGCTATATTATTTTTAAATTTGTTGCAACGACTAGCTGTATAAGGCCTGCATTCCATTTTATGCGGCTTTTTATGTAAGGGCAAAGGGAAGCTAGCTAATAATCCACAGTGGTCTGACGTTAAGTCACTTAACACTCATTTATTTTTTGCATCACAATCACTAAATATATTATCAAGACAAGTCGACGAAGCGTGATCCTAGTAGGTTCAAAAAACAAGTTTTTTAAAATTAAAGGATCTAAACAGATTGAGAAGTCTAATACTTATTGGAGTAACATCTAAAATATTAACATTAAAATTTCCACATGCAATTATTACTTGATTTTAATTTATTGAGTGAATCCTCCATTACCGATTCGAAACGAATAAAATCTCCAGAGGGGGGGGCGATAAACGCAAATTATCACGTAGCACTCGAGTTCAACACAAGACAACTCAATAGTGCGCTCGATGGAAAGATTAACTAGATCTAAACGTTGTTTACATTTCAACTTGTTCGAAACAAAAACTAAAGATCCACCGCGAATAGCACTTTTCCTCACAAATGCACTTTGCACGGTAAAAAAATCATCGTTGAAACACACTATTTCATGTTCCTTCAACCAGTGTTCGGTCAAACATAATACCTGAACATCGTGGTTTTCGATAAATAAACTTAACTGTAGCTCTTTGCCGGACAGACCCTGCATATTTTGATGTACAACATTCAACATACGCGGCGTACCCGTTGTCGCACCTAATTGTTTAAACTACTAAGTGTGTCAAAAGTGGTGTTAGTATCACTACTAGCAGTATTCGATAGTACACTACAGGTACCAGTGTCACGGTGTAAATTGTATGCTAAAAGATTAGCAATTTGTCTCCTACAACTAGGTGGCAAATACATAGTATAATGTGTCAGCTTGTAATCAGTAATAAATTGATTACAATCAAAATAAAAACTTTTTTGAAAAAAGTTTTTTATTTTTCACTTTTTAGTGGTTCACATGTGCTTACCCCTTCACAGCGTACCGGCGTGATGTTATGTTATTAACTGGTGTAAACAATTGACAGACATGAGATTTCAGCAATCCCTGTCCATTTGCTATCATTTATTGAGGAGTTCCGTTGCCTATCTTCGAAGTTCTTCATCAGATCTTCACCAAATTGAAATGGAACGACTCCGAGAAAGTACTCTTCCAAAAACTACACAAATTGCTTCACGTGTGCCTATAAAATTTGAAGAGTTCTCTCTATTTCTCCAGGATCCCATCATCAGATCCTGACTTGATGATCATGGGACCACCTGGGAAGTATACCCTTTCAAACAAATTTTTTTTTATCCAAATCGGTCCAGCAATCTTCGAGTAATCGGGGAACATACATAAAAAAAAAAGGTTCCGACGAATTGAGAACCTCCTCCTTTTGGAAGTCGGTTAATAAATAAAATAGCGTCACTGTGACGACTTGTCCTATTAAAAATTAACATATTTAAATTATAAATGTGCCTATTTTGTTCAACAGACAAGTATCATTCTTATATCTAGAAGGGAACAATGCTTGAGCTCGTAAATTATATGTCTGTTGGTTTAGATAATTGATTTCGGTCTGTTTATCATCCAGACAGGAAATAATTATAAAGGAACCTTGGCCCTTAGACGATACATTTATTATGATAGAAGTAACTCTAATCTGATATACCTACATATCAGATTAGAGTTACTTCACTCATATAACAAATAATGAGTCAGTTACACACGCCCCTAATATAAATATCTCTTCAAAATAAGTAAGTTTCGTGACTCGTGCACTGGCATTATCAAAGTTCAAACAATATAAATCATCAAGCCAGACAATAGTAAATAATATAAATGTACACTGCGACAAGACGCTTGCGCAATAAATATTTACGAACAACACTTAGGTACCGTATTATCAACCTCGCTTAGAAACTACTTACAAAAATGAAAATGGGATTTCGAAGGCGGTAATGACGTTTTTATCTAAGTTTACCAACATAAAAATTGACGGTGCAAATGTCCCAGACACCATAATCCAAAGATTAGACATAGAGGTTTACTGATGGAAATGGCCCCATCTGAAATCATATCCGAAAAAGGCAAGGCACCAGATACAAATTATGACTTTCTATATGACAAAGTAAAGTAGGCTTCCGTTAGCAAAGAGATGTTACACTAAGAAAGTATTAAAATAATGTTGATGGAAGGAGGGGGAAGGTCAAAGAAAAAAGGGAACTGAGAGATGGATTGTGTCAGGAACAATATGAAGGAAACGTGGCGGCTGGTTCCTATTAGCCGCTACGTCCCCTTTCTCCTGATAGAGGAGAATGGAAGAGAAAACACTAGTCACCGAACCCAAGTAAGGCTTACCTACATCAGATTCTACATAATATGGTATACCACTCAGCATACCAAAAGCTGAAGCAACTACAAAAGTTGCACCGTCTAGTTAGACGGTGCAACTTTTGTAGTTGCTTCAGCTTAAAAAAAACAAATGGTTTAGAGTTCTAAACCATAGAAATATTGGTGTTTAAACGTCGCAAGTCATTTGTTTTTTTCAATTTGCATAGTATGCCCACATGAGTAACTTATGCCGTCACAGGCAAGCAACCAGCATCGTATACAGAGTGGAAGAGACCACGACGCACAACCTGTTCCCATGGATTCAGTACATGATTATGAAATTCTGAACCTCCCAGCGTAAGCATTTTTCGTTGTCTACTAATTCATGATGCCTAGCTTTTTCCCAACTATGTTGGGGTCGGCTTCCAGTCTAACCGGATGCAGCTGAATAACAGTATTTTACATGGAGCGACTGCCTATCTGACCTCCACAACCTAGTTACTGGGTAACACGATACCCCTTGGTAAGACTGGTTGTCAGACTTTCGGCCGACCCGTAACGACTGTCAAAGATCCACGTTGTCTACTAATTAAAAGAAAAAAATTACTGACGCAAAATTTATCTCGGGATATAGAATCTTTTGCTGAATTCATGGTAACAGTTTGCTTGTCGCTATTCTGCTTGCTGCTATACATGAGACGATGAGGCAAAAGAAAGTGAAAGGTTTCCTTGGTATACGCCATGGGCTCGTATCTCACACTCACATCACATCACATGAGGTGTATGACATACAGAAAACGACCAGTCGCCATCACTGTTAATTTGAAGTTTAATCCTATCTCTAGTCAGATATTCTGAAAATATAATATCTGCCGAAAATCTCGCACCTGGACATGAGTTGCCTTGGCTTTCCTGGAAGTGTTTAAATAAACTCCGGACTCAGGTAGGCCGAAGTAAAGAAAACATGCTTAGGTGGAGATTCACAGATGACTCCGCCCTGGAGTGTAGGTAAATATGGTCCTGTCCCACAAACAATGGGACACTAAATATCTTTCCCAGCGTGCCCTGCTATCTGTACACTACAGTTGATAGAAGCTGCTGAAACTGCCAAACTCGAAGCCAAATTTTGGGCTGATTGTATTTAGATTGCTATTGACACGCTATGGAGAAGTCAGATAATATAATCTTTTATTCTGGGTAAATCTGTCCAGCCTTTGCTCTTTGTTTCCTACAGAGATTGATAAGATTCCGATGTTGTTTGTGTTGTGTCACTAAAGTACACGCTTTAGTTATCTTATCGCGAAAATTACATGGCTTACCCGTTATCATATTTATCGTATTTAGTAGTAAGTATGAAGAAGGGATTTGCAGTTCTGTGACTGGCCGTTTGTTTCTGAACATTTTTTCTGATCAATTAGACTGCTCTCACTCGAGAACCATCAGCACCCTAATTCCGTAACACACTATCAATTAGAATCTAAATCATTCTGAAGGATATAGCTAATCCATTCCTTCATATGTTCGAAAAATTTGTCTGATCAACAAAGTAAATAACGCAATTAATGTTGTTGAACTGTAAAAAATAATTATTTGTACCTATTGATATTGCACACTAACATTTAATGAAAACAGTGCATTGAGGAAAAAATTATGAACAAGTCATGCTTCCTTATAGGGAGGATTCAATGTAATAATGGTTGATTCTTAGTTACCTATATCTACGTCAATCAATATCATATAATATTTAGGAACTCAATTTTACACAATTGATTATGACGACATAAGGGTTTTTTTTTGAGGGTGGGAAGTCATTAAATAACTTCTCCCGCTCTGGGTGGAGCAGGAGGGTGTGTCATACTTTTACTGACTAAACCTCACCCGTGTTGGGCACGCCACGATTGCGGCGGTAAGTCCCCTCTTTGAGGAGTGGCTTGAGAGGTGGCATGGCGATCTCACCTTCTGCCTGACACAGGTCCTCACCGGACACGGCTGTTTCGGGAGGTTCCTGTTTCGGATAGGGCGGGAGGAAACGCCCGGGTGTTTCCACTGCGAAGATCGCCCTGAGGACACGGTGGAGCATACGGTGGAGGTCTGCCCGGCTTGGGTGGAGCACCGCCGTGTCCTCGTGGAGGTGATCGGCGGCGGCGATCTCTCGCGTCCGACCCTGGTCCAGGCCATGGTACGGAGCGAGAGAGCATGGCTAGCAGTCGCCTCCTTCAGCGAAGCAGCCATGCTCGCAAAGAGGGAGGCGGTGCACGTGAGGGAGATGCAGTATATGCGCCCTCACAGCCGTAGCCTTCGCAGGAGACGCCCTGGGCGTCGGGAATACCAGGCTGATTCCCGGCCACCGTAGGCACGGGCTTGCGGACGGCGAGTAATGGGTAGCTCGCTGTCCGGTAAGGACTAAGCCCGGGTCGACGACGCGTTGTTTTCCACGCGCGCCTCAAAGAGATGTCAGCAGCAACTGATGGGGCCCGCAAGGGCCGATGCCTGCCAGGGGTGCGGGTTGTTCAAAAGAGATACCGCCGCCCCTGGCACACAGGCAACTGAGGGAACACGGGTGGGTTTTAGTCAGTAAAAGTCTGACACGCCCTCCCGCTCCACCCAAAGCGGGAGAAGTTATTTGATGATTTCCCAACCAAAAAAAAAAAAAAAACCTACCAGTCCTTGCGGGCCCCATCAGTTGGTGCTGACATCTCTTTGACGCGCGCGTGGAACACAACGCGCCGTTGACCCGAGCTTGGTCCTTACCGGACAGCGAGCTACCCATTACTCGCCGTCCGCAAGCCCGCGCCTACAGATTCCCTACGCCCAGGGCGTGTCTTGCGGCGGGTAAGGCCGTGAGAGCGCACATACTGCCTCTCTTTCACGTGCACCGCCTCCCTCTTCGCAAGCATCACTGCTTCGCAGAATGACATAAGGGCTCCTGGCTAAATAATAACAGCTGCACAAGTCGATCAAAGGTTAAGCAGCCCTTGCAGCGGTCGGATCGTGGATGGAAAATTACATAAGACAGTCCCCCAAAAAACCCCGTCCTTCACCACTTCCTAGTACTTTAGCTGGGAAGAAGAATCGCGCAACAAACTCCCTAACAGCACAGCTGTCTGTTAAGTTAGAAGAACTTGATTCTACACAATAGTAGGGAAGTAATTAACATTACGAAACACAAAAAAAAAACATTCAATTTGCCATATGTCAGCTAGCACACGCCAATATACCAACAAAACATTGAAAGCGATAGGTACTAAAGCAGAAATAAATAATTTAAAAAAAACGTAAACAGAACTTAGAACCCAAATAAAAGCCTCCAGGTATAAAGGGCGTGCCTGCTTACACATGCAATTCTGCATTATGTAAAAACAGCTGTAACTTGAACTAACAACAGTTAAACTAGGACCTTTAGAATAAAATTAATAAACAGTTATTACAATTAACAATAACAAAACCATGGTCAGCAAGACGACCAGTCATCACAAGCAACACCCTTTCACAAGCATTACGCAAAGATCAGCCATCACCCCATCGCCATATTTGAGAGAAGGAGGCAACCCGACCTCCGACGCTACCGCAAGCAGTGACATCTAAGAGAGTATGACCAACGTGCTGCCGGTTACTCCGGCAAGAATAATATGAACTGTCGTGGTCGCTAGCTAACTACATATTGCAATACAACTCAATAAAAAAAAACATTGTAATTAGCAGATTATGTCAACATTAAATAAAAATAAAAAATAAACTGAATTATACAGTCAAATAAAATAAACAATTATATGAACTAACATATATAACCTGTCAGTAGGTAAGCTGATTCTGGTGGAATAACATAAACATTGTCTTGAGTTAATGGCAGCGACCAACTATTCGTATCGTTTAAGTAGTTGTTGATAGAATAGTATGCCTTTGAACAAAGGTTGGATTTAACTTTAGTTTTAAACGCATTAAAATGCAAATCTAGCAAAGAAGAGGGAAGCTTGTTATAAAAGGTTATACCAAGCCCAACAAAAAAGTTATGGACCTCATGAAGCCGGTGAAAGGCAACACGTAGTTTTTCCTTATTTCTATTATTAATATTATGAATATGTTTTTAAGGTGTATTTTTTCCTAATATATAAGATGTTGGCGAAGATAAATTGCGATGCCACCGTGAGAGTATCAATATCTTTTAAAAAATCTCTCAGAGAAACCCTAGCACCTAGTTGGTAAATTGCTCGAACAGCTCGTTTTTGAAGAACAAAAATGTTTTGAATGTCAGCGGCTTTGCCCCACAGCAAAATGCCGTAGGACATAACGCTATGAAAATAACTAAAATAGTCTAACCGAGCTGTATCAACGTCAGTGTATTGTCTACTTTCCTGACGGCGTAGGCGGCAGAACTGAGCCTTTCCGCTAGGCTTGATATATGTGATCCCCACTGAAGTTTGACAACCAGTCAACCCCCAAAGTCTGACAACCAGTCTTGCGTTGCGTGTTACCCAGTAACTGGGTAGTGGAGGTCAGCTGCATCCGATTAGACTTAAAGCCAATCGCACGATAATATATAGTTGTGAAAAGGCCATGCAGATTGACTATGACATAACAGTACCAAAAAAAACCGTCGCAGAAAAATATGATCACTTTTAATTTGTGCAGAGTGCACACAGTCTCTACTCAATTAATCCTACTGATCCTTATATTGATTGGTTCATATTTTATAGGAACACTATGTCATAGTAGGTAAATCCAAGACCATTTAATGGTAAGAATAAAACACGATAAGCACTAGAGAAATACTTTATATTAAAATATTAAGGTGCTTCTGCCTAGCCCGAAGAATTGCCTAAGTTAACTGGCAGTGGGCAAGGCACATGGAACAGATGGCGGATGGGTCCGAAAGGTTCTGAAGTGCAGTGAAGGCCGCAGGAATCCGCTGAATACGAGAAACTCAGAACCTGTCAAGTGGCGGTGCTTGGGGGAGGCCTATATCCAGCAGTGAACGGTTTTCGGCTGAAATTTATGAAGACGATGAAGGTTTCTGCGAGAAGAAAACTTTAGGATCATGTGTATGTGTATTTATCTTCATAGTTATCTTCGGTTTGTGATGGAATGTAAGCCAGGCTAATAAGCTTGATGATATTGTATCAACATGTAAACAGATAATGATTATCTACATTCTGTAGTTTCTACCCCACGGAAAAAAGACAGATAGATAGATAGATTGATAGACAGATTTATTTATTTGCATAGAATGTAGGTAATTAATACAATTAGGTGTTACAATGTTTTGGATCCTTATACATTCTGCCTCATGGCATGCAATTCTTTTTTTAACTTAAACTACAATAATTATTCTATTTACTTAGAGCTATTTAGTGACTTAATAAATGAACATTGTAAGCTAAATAGTCTTGTCATTCAAAAAATCTGTTACAGAGTATTTTATTTTTTAAAGTACTTTTTTAATCTTCCTAAAGGTTGCTCTTTGATCATTTTTGGTACATGGTTATAAATAAGAGGAGCCAAGCACATAACACTCTTTCTCAATAATGCAGTTTTATATCCACCATTGCATAACGTGTCTTCGTATTGAGTTCTTAAACTTGTAGTCCTGTTTCTAGTATTTTTCAAAGTTGGGAATAAGTGATCATTTGTTCTATCAAAAATAGCTATTTCTAATATATATAGGCATACAAAAGTTAAAAGATTTTTTTTAAAAAGGTACGCAGCTGTCGGTCACTTTAAGATTAAAAATGGATCTAATACAGCGTTTTTGCACCTTAAAAATATTTTCTCTCTCGCTACAGTTGCCCCAGAATTTGCCAAACCTCAATACAGAAACAACTAGACTGTGGTATGCTATCAATACTGTTTTTTTTTTTTTCTGGGTGGGAAATCATCAAATAACTTCTCCCGCTCTGGGTGGAGCGAGAGGGCGTGTCAGACTTTTACTGATTAAAACCCACCCGTGTTCCCTCAGTTGCCTGTGTGCCAGGGGCGGCGGTATCTCTTTCGAACAACCCGCACCCCCGGCAGGCATCGGCCCTTGCGGGCCCCATCAGTTGCTGCTGACATCTCTTTGAGGCGCGCGTGGAACACAACGCGCCGTCGACTCGGGCTTGGTCCTTACCGGACAGCGAGCTACCCATTACTCGCCGTCCGCAAGCCCGTGCCTACGGTGGCCGGGAATCAGCCCGGGATTCCCGACGCCCAGGGCGTCTCCTGCGAAGGGCAAAAATCAAAATCAAAATCAAAAGTCATTTATTCAAATTAGGCTGAGAATCAGCACTTTTCGAACGTCAAAGTACATGAGACAGTCCCCCAAAACGCCCACCCTTCAACGGCCACGGCTGTGAGGGCGCATGTACTGCATCTCCCTCACGTGCGCCGCCTCCCTCTTTGCGAGCATAACTGCTTCGCTGAAGGAGGCGACTGCCAGCCATGCCCTCTCGCTCCGTACCATGGCCTGGACCAGGGTCGGACGCGAGAGATCGCCGCCGCCGATCACCTCCACGAGGACACGGCGTTGCTCCGCCCAAGCTGGGCAGACCTCCACCGTATGCTCCACCGTGTCCTCTGGGCGATCTTCGCAATGGAAACACCCGGGCGTTTCCTCCCGCTCTATCCGAAACAGGAACCTCCCGAAACAGCCATGTCCGGTGAGGACCTGTGTCAGGCGGAAGGTGAGGACGCCATGCCGCCTCTCAAGCCACGCCTCAAAGAGGGGACTTACCGCCGCAATCGTGGCGTGCCCAATGCTATCAATACTGTCTGAACGTTAACATTTTTGGATAAACTATAATTATAATGCATATGCAGCTGAACTGCAATTTATAAATTGTTCAAGCGTACTATTGCCATTAGCTTCATAAAGGCTTCTTCAAACAGGCGCGTCGCGACAGCGCGACGCGACACTTGTAGAACAATTTTCATGAAGTTTTCATAGAAATTTTTCTACGAGTGTCGCGACGCGACCGTCGCGTCGCGCTAGTCTGCACGAGCCTTAAGACTCTTTATTATGACATTTAACTATCAAAGTGCTGTCATCAGCAAAACGGATCATTGTATTTGGCATTTGGCTTGGCAAATCATTTACATACAGTAAAAATAATAATGGGCCGACTACGCTGCCCTGTGGGACACCAAATTTGATATTTCTTGTAGTAGAGGCATACTTTTCTTCTTTTTTTGTTTTTACAGACTAGAAATTTCTCTAAATTGTTTGCGTCCTTTTAGGTAAGTTTTAATAAGATTAAGCACTTTTCCTCGTATACCATAAGTTTCAATTTTATTTAAAAGTATGTCATGATTGACAAAATCAAACGCTTTTGATAAATGATTGATTAAAGCACATACAAGTATTTTTTATCAACATTTGGTATTATGATGTTCAAAAACTCGAAAATAGCTATTAAATACCATTATAGCCATATTACGACGTGAGATTATGTATGTGTGTGTGTATTCTACACAGTAGCAAAGACTAAACCCCGCATATGAATCTATTAGAAAATAAGAAGAACAAAAGAACGATCGATGGATTGTGCGACAGTTAATTAGGCTAAAAAGGGGGTGAACGCTGAGATAACAGCTGGTCGAAAAGCTCACCCATGTGCAGTGGACGATGTCTTTCATGAATATATCAACTAAGTAGATTCACAGTATTGTCTATCGTTCAATGAGAACAGAAAATGCTATGATGATGACAAACTCATCTAAATTCCATCACATTAACCGTTAAAAAATCATTTACGTATGTCAAGATGCCAACTCTTATTAACATTTTATCGACGTGCCAATAACTTTAGATAACTAGATACAACTAGTTTTTCATAATCCTAATAACTATAGATGTGCCAATCTTAGTCTGAAAATTCTTGATCAGTGCAGTAATCTCAAGAATTATTGTACCGATACTGATGGCATTGTGCGGTTTTGCCAGTCTTCAAAATTGTGACAGCATGCATAAATACAATAGTTCTCTGGTCATTACCTACTAGCCATTTGCTTGTTCCATAAAAGTGATAGATTTCATTTATTGCATATTGCTTGATCAATCATGCTTTATCGTGTAGGTAGGTATATATAATTACTTACCTATCAACCGTCAAACTTTATGCGTTGTCTTGCTATAGTAGGTTCTATTATCATAATCTACTAGGCCCTCTTTTAAGGAATCATTCTTGGGGTTGTGCTTCACTTTTTGCATCTTCTCATCTACCTTGGTTAATTCACTGATGTTGCTCTAGTAAAATAGAAACAATTGCTATCGGTAATTTAATTGTCAAGCATCTTCTATTTTATATTGTTATCGATACAGACGATATACGTAAGTTGCTCGGAACAGCTCCAACATATTTCTCTAATTGAATTCTCTAGGCATCTCATTTCCAAGTATTTTCTAGCATCCGTAGTTTTTATGAGTATAATATTATTTTATCGCCCGTTCTACTTCCGCTCTTAGCGATAAATCACACATTAGTATCTCGATTCATTAGTAGGGTGTTACCATCAATCAACCTACTCCATTTGATCGTTATTAATTACCAGGTATTTCTAATTCCACGTCCATCATGATAATCACTTGATGACTTGATCACCTCCGATTATCTTGTGCTCTTGTATCTACTTCTCGAATTCTAGTCCTGCAATTCAAACTCAAACTCAAAGCATTTATTTAAAATAAACCAATTACAGGCACTTTTGAATTGTCAAGGTCGGCGAGTTAGAAAAAATGAAGCTAGTTGCCCATTCCAAAGCGTAGGTACCTATGGAGAAGAACGGGCAAGAAACTCCATGGACACTCTTTGCTAATCTGTCTTGAAAAGAGCTCTATCATTCCACCTATTCTTTAAAAATATCGCTGTGAAAACTAAGGTGAAGGGAGCTGCCATCACCCTGATGCGAAATATTGACACTATTGACAGTTCTCTTTAAGCTGGTTTCACCAAAGTTTTCACGGTGAGATATTTACGAATAGCTTGGCAGGTCCATTCAATAGGTATTCAGTCCTCAATTACATTCTCCAAGATTATCTATACTTACAAATAAATAAAATTGAAATCTCTGTTTGTAATGTCAAAATAACAGCTTTTTACTGAATGCCTATGAAAGTGTTTACGGTGCTTATAGCAAAAAAACATTTTGGTGTCTATCTATCTGTCTGTTTGTTCCGACTAATCTCTGAAACGGCTGGACCAATTTTGACGGGACTTTCACTGGCAGATAGCGGACGTTATAAGAAGTAACAGGAATAATGGAATTCTTTGCCCAGTAACACGTTCTCGCGGGACAATATCTGACATGCAAGCGACTTAAGCCACGAGCAGCACCTAGTTTTTACGTAATGTATAGTTTCCTTTCTTCCATTTCCCTTACAGTAGGTACTAAGTCCACGGCCGGCTGCCATGACAATCATTAACTGTTCTCTAGCACTATCGTTATCTACAGCAGTTGAGCGTAAAGTTTATGTGTTTATTGCACTCGTTTCTTTATCTGAGGTTATGCCCACGAAAATTTACAACACTCGTAAAAGACAAGATTTTGTCGTAGGTATTTATTTGTTGATAAGGATTTGTTTGGTAAATTGTTTAGTTGATTGTGTTTATGACGCATTAGATTGGGAAAGAAGTGTGTTTTCAATGATGTAGCAATATTCATTATTGATGTAGCGGTCGGTATCTATTAGCGGTACTTAACTTGCGTCAGCTGTCCGTTTAATTATTGCACTCCAATCTCAACATTATTTAACTTTTGAATGATAATGATGTTGACACAGCTTTTGTTGACATGTGATAAGTTTATGTATCAAAATGATCAAGTTCACATAACTATTATGGGTCTCAACACAGGTTGGATCTACTCCTCATTGCCTTCTTGCTTTCGTTTAAGCTATTTTTCCCATTTTGGCTCAATTTTGCCTTTGCAAAACTTTGTTTCTGTCCGATTGCCCGCTCGCCATGGTTCGGTCTCTTAGACCTTCTTAAGTAGCACAGATTATCTGCCATACCATCCAACATGTGGGTACGCCACGATTGCGGCGGTAAGTCCCCTCTTTGCCTGACGCAGGTCCTCACCGGACACGGTTGTTTCGGGAGGTTCCTGTTTTGAATAAGGCGGGAGGAAACACCCGGGTGCTTCCATTACGAAAATCGCCCTGAGGACACGGTGGAGCATACGGTGGAGGTCTGCCCGGCTTGGGCGGAGCACTGCCGTGTCCTCGTGGAGGCGATCGGTGGCGGCGATCTCTCGTGTCCGGCCCTAGTCCAGGTCATGGTACGGAGCGAGAGTGTATGGGTAGCCGTCACCTCCTTCTGTGAAGCAGTTATGCTCGCGAAGAGGGAGGCGGCGCACGTGAGGGACAGGCAATATATGCGCCCTCACTGCCTTCGTCGCCGCAGTGGACGCCCTGGGCGTCGGGAATCCCAGGCTGATTCCCGGCCACCGTAGGCGCGGGCTTGCAGACGGCGAGTAATGGGTAGCTCGCTGTCTGGTAAGGGCCAAGCCCGAGTCGACGGCTCGTTGTATTCCACGCGCGCCTCAAAGAGATGTCAGCACCAACTGATGGGGCCCGCAAGGGCCGATGAGACGCCAGGGGTGTGGGTTGTTCGAAAGGGATACCGCGGCCCCTGGCACACAGGCAACTGAGGTAACGCAGGTGGGTTTTAGTCAGTAAAAGTCTGACACCCTCCTGCTACACCCAGAGCGGGAGTAGTTATTTGATGATTTCCCACCCAAAAAAAACCCACCCAACATGTTGATATTTCATTTGCAAATCAACAAAACCGATTTAACGTAGAACAAAGCAAAGCAGGGCACGGTTAGCTCCAAAACATCCGTCCTCCAACCATGCAGCAGCTGTATATTTAGCGCCAGCATAAACAATCAACTATACACTTCACCACTCCAGTTTGGTTGTCATTGTCATTGATATCAGCTGAACGTCCATTTCTTAACAGGCGCTATTATCTACCTATCTTATCCTGAGTGTAGATACAACTACAATCTATTCACAGTTATTTTACCTGTGGCAACAGCAACCTAACAGCAACCTTATTGTAAGGAGTATAAGGATCACTGTGATATTCAGAGACTTGTAAGCCTTATGACAACGGCAACACTGATCACTTTGATTTTGACAGTGACACAAAATCAGAGGTAAAATGAATGTGAACGGACTGTCATGTAATGCAAGAGACTACAAATATATCAAAAATAGGGAGCGTGTAGGAGTAAAACAAAGATGGCAGACTTCACCACCATATACGGGAATAAAGAGTGGGAGCGAGCACATGAGAGGTCGTTGCTGTCTAGACCAACTTAGTAGCTTTTTCTAGATTTTAAGGAATATCTAAGTCTTCCTGTCCGTGAACCCAGACATGATTTATTTCAACCAATCATAATCCATATCAATGTTTCCTTATTTCAGGACGCGAAGAATGTGGAGTATAGGCCAATCAGAAGCGTCCTGGTGGCCAACAGAGGAGAGATCGCCATCCGAGTGTTCCGAGCGTGTACCGAACTGGGCATCCGCTCCGTCGCCATTTACAGCGAACAGGACAAACTGCAGATGCACAGGTAAGGATCTATCCAGAAGCACTCGGACTTAGAAAGGAATAAAGAAGGGCAAGATTTACAGATCACAATATGTCTTTACTTTGAAAAGTAAAATAAGCGTTTCATACGAATAAATAACCTAATCCTTAGCGAATTTATTGTGAGTAAGCGTTTAATACGAACCTTTTTCATTAATAAGGTTCATATTCGTTCGAAACTCTAACTTTACTTAACAAAGTAAATCTTCCCAGTAGGAAGTCGTCGTACTTGGTATATTATTTATTCTTCTTCTTGATTGTCGTTGCTGTGACTGATTGTCGATACAGCATCCATTAACGATCCCTACCTCTCTTTGAGCTACGTGAAATTGAAATCAAATAAGTAAACCCGATTCAAAAAATCTTGATAAAAAAACTACATAAGGCAAAGGTGAACCCAAAAATAATCCCATTTTGATTTCCTAAAAATATGAATGGACACTCGGAAATAATAAATGTGCCCCGTTTTGCGAGCCTCAAATATTTTCCATTTTGGTCTCCCTAAATACTAAACAGGTAGTTAACTACGACCATCACGGCTTTTGCGTAGTTGGTCACACTTCCAACCTAACCCATTTGGTTGGGGTGCCCTATAGCTTTACTTAGTTATTGCGTCGATCTTTGAGAAAAGGCCGGAAAGATCTTAAGAGGCGAGGCTCATTTACTTATTTTTAAAACGCGAACCTACTCATTAGGTCAATACCTACATAGAGGATCAATAAAAAAAACCCTATATCTCGGTTTTTGAAAACATTTAAATCATCGTGGAGCACAGAATATTAAAAAAAAAACTATGATAATTATAAAACATTGTGCAATGGCTATTCCAATATACATGGTATATTGTGTCTGTGTGTATTTAATTCACAGAATAATTATTAATTATTGCGAGTAGGTATCCTTATAAAAAAAATATTAATTACCTCGTACTAGCGGTAGTGGCGGTAGTTACCGCTAGCTCCACGTAATTCTAATTGAGTGAAACCCTGCTATTCAAATAATTCATTAGATTTAAGTATTACCAGGCCACTCAGAAAGTATTGCGCAAAAAAGTTTTTATGTATGAGAGACTGCTCTGTTACAATTTGAAAATATGATTATTAGTAAGTAAAGATAGGTACGTTTTAAAAATTTCCCTCCACATTGTTTGCGAGCTAATTTAAAATGTCGTGTCTCATTAAAAATGGATCTGCGCCGGGAACATTTTCGCGCTATGCTGAAACCGGACGAATCGTACGATAGACTTCAAATGGCATTCATGGATGAAGGCCCTTCTAAGGCAACCGTGTATCGTTAGTATAATGAGTTCAAGCGCGGTCAACTAACTTTGGGGGATGAAGAAAGAAGTGGTCGCCCTTTGACAGCTGTTACGGAAGAAAACGTGCTAGCAGTGAAAAATGTAATCTATGACAATAGGCGAGTTACGTATCAAGGGATTCAGCACATACTGCAGGTTGGATCCGGAAGCCTTCACGAAATTCTACACGTGCATCATCGCGTGAGGAGGATAGTTTCACGTTGGGTGCTGCACAACCTCAGGCCCGGGTGGAATGGTGCCGTGATATGAAATCATATTTACTAAGTGAAAATGTATTGTTCAAAGAAAAATAAAAAAACATGTGCAATTATGAGTTTCAAAACATTTAGAAATTACTTAATTATGCTAGTTGCAAAAACAGCTAAGTTTTGTATGTGGTACTACTACCTACAAACAAATCTGTAAGTTAACATAACCTCAAATTATTTTAGTTAGTTTTCGTTAAAGCACTATCTGGAGTACTCTCCCTTTTAAAGTAAATTTCAAGCACAGATGTGCTTATATTTTTCAGATAAGCCTGCTTGCATTTGCAATTTGCTCCTCTAATATATAAATTGCAATCAAGCTGAAAAGAAGGCGACATAAACATAAATAATTAGATAAACAAAATATTAAAATTAGTTCAGAAAATACTTTACAGTTATTTTGACATCATAACCGTTAGATATCGTGGTTTTGAGCTACAATTTTGCTAGTTATTACTGTATTTTCATGATGCCTCACTCACTTCTTCTACCATCATCCAAGACATGCCCCGACACGAAGAGTTTTTATCCTTTTGAAATATTCTGACCACGCTGATGATAATTATTAATCGGCCGGCACCCATACAAAACGATTTAAATTGAATGTAACATTAACTCTAGCATTGACGGCAATACGATGACAGATCAGAAAAGTTCCTTTTTTGACCACACCGTGGCGCTCGTGTTGATTTGTGCTGCCATCTATAGTTCGTGCACGTTCCCTATAATGTTCCCACTGCGGGGACACAGGCCTCGTCTTCGGAAGAGGGAGCGAGCCGTGATTCATCACGTACGGAAAAGTCGGCACTAAATGTTATTGTTTCTGCGTACAGTAAGTTGTAAGAAAGAAAGAAAGAAAAATAGATTTATTTGTCATAGAAACACGTGCATACAAAAAGATGAGAGCACATAAAAAACATGAAAACAACACAGATTTGTACTTGCGAACACGAAACATAAATAGACCGCCGTGACTGATACAAGGAGGTTTCCACTCAGCATGATGCTGTTCTGCGGTACCTAGTTCTGATTCATCTAGTGACTTTGAATTTGTAGTATTCACCCAATTTATATTTTACTTACAGACAGAAAGCCGACGAGTCATACATCGTTGGTAAAGGTCTCCCGCCCGTAGAAGCGTACCTCAGCATCCCGGAGATCATCAGAGTAGCTAAAGAGAACGACGTTGATGCTGTACATCCTGGTTATGGACTGTTGTCTGAGAGGTAAGCACGACTTTTTTAAATGTCATTTTCCTCAGGGTTTTACGCAGCATGCTGTAGGTATGTTGTTCCAGAGAAGCACTGGAGCAATGAAAGTGCCCAACAATATCACTGTTAGATGAAGATCGCGGAAGCAGACGGAAATGATTTATGTTTACCTAAAAAAAGGAAGGATTGCAAAACAAATGCTACAATTAAATTCTTAAATGTTAAAGCCTGCCTAAGATCTGACCATCGTGGGCTTTGAAGCTACATAACTCGCTAAAAAGTTACACATTTTGAAATACAGAACAGATATGGTAAGAATATAGCAACACTAATAACACGAATATTCTCCGTTGCGTTACAGGGCAGACTTTGCGCAAGCGATCCTCGATGCTGGTCTCCGGTTCATCGGACCCTCCCCGTCAGTGGTGCAGCAGATGGGTGATAAAGTCGCCGCTAGGAAAGCAGCCATCGATGCCAGTAAGTTTTTCTTTGATATAAAGATGTTGAAAGCCGGCCTGGCTTTCAACATCTATCTATATATTTGGAAGAAACAGTCCAGTAAATAAAACATTTAGTGCGATCGCCATTCAACGTCAATTGATCAGCGGGGTATGTGCATAACACATTACCAGTAGGAATGTCAGTATTAACAAACAGATGTGCTGCTGGGGAGTTTGTTGCGCCACTTCTTCTTCCCAGCTAAAGCACTAGTAAGTGGTGAAGGGCGGGCGTTTTGGGGGACTGTCTTATGTAATTTTGACGTTCAAAAAGTTCAGACTCTCAGCTTAGTTTGAATAAGACTTTTGATTTTGATTTTGACCGTTCAACAACATTAATTGCATTATTTTTTTTACGTTGTAGAGCAGACAATTTTTTCAAACATTTATGAAGCAATGGTTTAGAAATATCTTTCGAAATGATTCAGATTCTGATTGATAGTCTGTTGTGTAATCACGGTGCAGGATAAAACGCGAATTTACTGTTCTTGTCCTCGTAGTTATGTGGAAAGTAGCATCTCATGACGAAGATTTATGTCATGGGAACTTTGGCCTTTGGCCTTAAAGTAGTTGGTTCCACTTGTTTTGAGATACCTACGGTACAACTCTCTTACACATGGAAAAACTTGAATCTATGCTTGAATAGTTTTAGAAAACAAGATTACAAATCTTAATATTTTTTTTTAGTTTTGAATAGATGGTACACGTTACTTTTCGATATCGCGTTTCCATCTAATATGCTAAACCACAAACTGTTCCGGTATTTAATTTATACTCCATAATTTAGTTATTGTTTTCAGAGGTGCCAATCGTCCCGGGTACTGATGGTCCAATAACCACGAAGGAAGAAGCTTTAGAGTTCTGCAAACAACATGGTCTTCCAGTTATATTCAAGGTAACTAATTTCCTCCTTTTTTCCTATTGTATAATGTCATGATAATTAATGATGCAATATGTGGGCGTGTGGGTGTGTCAGGTTTAATCTGATCTGATTAATTGATAAATTAATTATTTGGGCCTTTTTTTCATCATGGTCGATAAGAAATTCTCTACTAATGCTGCTTATGCTTGGTCATGTTATTTACGTATTGTGGATATGGCAACATACGTTGCTTATCACATTCAAAAAGTTGCTGACCAAAGTATGTAAAATCATTCCGCCTTTATCATTTTATTATCTTACTAGCTTTTGCCAGCGGCTTCAACCACGTGGAGGGCGAAAATAATCCCACGGGAACCTACCATCTGCATAAAAAGGATCCTATGTGTTATTCCAGGTTACAAACGATCTATGTGCCAAATTTCATTCAAATCCGTTCAGCCGTTTTTACGTGATTGAGTAACAAACATCTAAACATACAATCTTTCACATTTACAATGTTAGTAGGATAGTACTTAGTATGGAAAACTTTCGTAAAGCGTTGGCTGTTTATCAAACTAACTTACATGTAAATAAACTTGAAGCGTAATCTTATTGGCGTATTTTCGAAAGCATACTTCAATAAATGATAAATTATTTATTTCTGTAAGTAGGTTAGTACAAACACTTTTACACGTCAATCATATTTTTAAAACTAGATGAGGGCGACGTGTCCTATGTGACTCTGAGAAGAAAGGCCGAAAAAAACTCAGAGGTCACAGTATCTTTTAAAGTGCAGACATAATCTGACCATTTCAGACACCAATCCACGTGGATTGTTGTCTGAAATGGTCGTTTGAGGAAATAACCATACAGATTGAATGGACCTGTCAAATCAGTGCACGCATTTATCAGTAATCATAAAGCTCAACTCAGAATTTGAGGAGCTCAAAGATTTGACGAACTATACCAAAGAAAGGATATTTGCAACAACATTACAACACACAACATTGTTATGCTCGCACTGACGCCGTACCTATCTCCATGCGGTTCTGTCAAAGTTAAAAGCAGCACCACTCACCGGAGCCGTATCCGGCGCAGTGTAACTAACCGCCTAAGTAACTGACAGTCAGGCAACCTGCTGTGGATTCGTGGTATCGACCTTTTGTATACAAATCATGATTCTACAATCAAAGTTAACCGCACACTGGTACGGTGTCTAGTGCAGTCTGATAACCGCCTTAATGCTATTAACTATCAGTCAGGACTCAGGACGCCAACAACTATCCTCTTCCCCTTTGAAAAAGAAAATGATCAATAATTTTCAGAAAATACTTTATATTTGAAAGCTGCCAAGCCAAAAAAACAACCATGTCATATACCAACCGTGGTAGTTGGCATATAATAATATATGTAGTTTTTTGTGGTCCTACCAATAAGACAATTTTCATAGAAAACTGTTCCAATTTCCAGGCTGCATTCGGTGGAGGCGGCCGAGGCATGCGTGTAGTGAAAGAGATGCACGAAGTCGAGTCGTCGTTCGAGCGGGCGTCGTCCGAGGCGCTCGGGGCCTTCGGGAACGGGTCCATGTTCATTGAGAGGTTTATCGAGAGGCCCAGGCATATTGAAGTGCAGTTGTTGGGTGAGGCTTTACTTACTTACATTGTTACAAAAATATTCATAGAATAACGCTTATATTCCACGAAGAAAGCTGCGGCGTTTTCGCTCCGATCTCATCCTTCCTGCAGGCTTAGCATGACGCTTTCTATCAGCGGCGCGGTGTCAATTTTTGTAAGAGAGAAGCCGAAGCGAAGTTGGTGTTATACCCTCGGTCTTCGTGAGGGTCTCAATGACACTACCTGATGGGTTCTTTACGTTTCTCGGGCTGACTTCAAAATAAAACATCGGGAACTCTACTATCCAATGTTTATTCTACCTTTATACCTTTGCCCGGTCACATTATTAAAATGTACAATCTGAATCTTATGATACGAATGCTTTATGTAATTGGCGGAGAATCTTAACACCGCCCGCGATCTATCTTTTGTACTCAAATTAAATGTGCCATGTATTGGTGCCGATGCAAACTATGATTTAGCGAGCGATTATGACGTTTTGGCGCCGGGTTAATATTTTTTTTTGTAGTATAAAGCTAAAAATAATCGTTATTGTTGTTCGAATGTTATGGTGAATTAAATACCCGTAGTGTAACTATATTTTTACTATATTTTTGACAATAGTAGCCAATATTGACGTGCCATTTTTTAATAGCGATAGAGTTGCCGATACGAATCCCCGAAGGAAAGCTGGTAGGATTTCTACCGGCTAAAGCACCATATCCTACTGTAGGAATCGTGTTATATGGTGCTTTCGCCACTGCTTTCTATTTCTACTCTACTCTTCCGACGACAAAACGCTTGTCTACGGTTTTTGTGCTAAGCCTACAGGAGTTACAAATATTCATGAATAGGGACAAATACTGTAGGACCAACTGAACTATTCAGGAATATGACAAATACTATAGGACCAACTGAATTATCCAGGAATATGAAAAAATACTAAAGGACCAACAGAATTATTAAAGAATATGGACAATAACTATAGAACCAACTAAATTATTCATGAATATAAACAAATACTATGAGACAAACTGAATTATTCAGGAATATGGACAAATACTAAAGGAGCAACTGAATTATTCAAGAATATGGACAAAGACCGTTCCGTGTCGTGCCGGACGTAAAAGAATAGCACCATCCCATTTCTTCCCGTGGTTGTCGTAGAAGGCAATTAAGGGACTTACTAGAGAATGGGCAGCAGCGTTCTCTATGCATTTTACCAGCATACTGCGATCGCCAACCCGCCTGCCAAACGTAGCGATTATGGCAAAACCTTCCTTTTAGGGGAGGCCTATGTCCAGCTGTGGACGTCTTTCGGCTGAAATGATGATGATGATGGACAAAGACTATAGGGCCAACTGAATTATTAATGAATATGGACAAACGGAATTATTACGCATGCATTTTGCTGAGTAGAAAACCTTGTCTGGGCATGCACTTTGGTCCAGCCGCTCTATTCTGTATTTATCTCATAGTGAAAACTCAGGTGAAGTGGGCTAGAAGTGAGATGTCATTCCACATAATGCTAGGGATTGCCATTATCGACAGTTTACTTCATCAAAATGTTCACTCTGTGATTTTTACAGAATATACCGGCTGAATTTCTCCTTATTGTCAGTCAGATAATGGTAAAAATATACGATTATTTTTCTCCTCAGGTGACAAGGCTGGCAACGTAGTCCATCTATATGAGCGTGATTGCTCTGTACAGAGAAGACATCAGAAAGTAGTGGAAATCGCACCCGCACCTGGATTGGACCCTGAGGTAAAGTACAATAGATTATCAAATAAATCCCCGTTTAGTTGTCCTCACATACTAAATAGCCAATTAACTGCGGCCATCTTGGATGTAACGTAGTTTGGTCACAGTTCTAACCCATTTACCCTAGCTCATTTTCTGCTATCAACATGCCAGAAACATAAGAAACACAAGGCATAATTAAAAGGCAGCCCCGGATCTTGCGGGGGGGGGGGCAAACCGGGGCACCGGGCCCCGGGTGGCAGTTTCAGGGGGCGCCAAAATCATAATATAGTGTGATTTAAATTTTTATAAACTTGCTCCACAAAGCGCCTAGCATACGGAAGCCTGATTGGCTCACCGTCGACCTGTTAGAAAACGGCGCCACACAGGCTCACACCCAATTAATTTATCTCAAACGCTAGAGAGGGGCGCCACTATCAAGTTTCTGCCCCGGTTCGAAAAAATCTTAGATCCGAGGCTGTTAAAAGCACAAAACGTTTTTAGAGTCACATTTATTTTAAAAAAGTGTACCTCTTCTCTTGGAATTTCAATAAATTTTTGCAGGATTAATTTAATATAACATCACACCTTGTTTCCCCGAAGGATTGGGCAAAGCTTTACCTATTACCCTAGTACTCCATTTCGCCAGTTATTTTTAAGTACCTTGTAATAGGGGGCGAGCCTACTGCCATCAATCGGGCATAAACATTTTTCTTATTTTTTATTAATATTTTCAGATAAGAAATAAGATGACAGACTGCGCCACGCACTTGGCTCGCTCCGTGGGCTATGAGAACGCGGGTACTGTGGAGTTCCTGCTCGATGATAAGGGCAACTTCTACTTCATTGAGGTCAACGCTAGGTATGTATTAGGTTTGAAGCAAAAATATGATTTTTGTATAACAACGCATCGAGCAGCATATTATTATGAAGACAGAGATTAAATTGAAGTAACCACGAGAATATTGTCTTGAGGGGCTCGTGGCTAAGTAACAGCCGTACGAGTCGAGCGATCAGGATAAGCTGCGCTTGCCGCGGTCGGTCCGTGAATGGGTGCCCATCTTTACGTACCGTGACAACTCTGTGCCTCGAAAATCACGTTAAGCCCTTGGTCCCAGCTGTCACCCATGGATATTAGACAGTCGTTAAAAGCCGTCAGAATCCCTAAAGCCTGACAACCGGTCTTACCAAGGGGTATCGTGTTACCCAGTTACTGGGTTGTGAAGGGCATATAGGCAGTTACTCCACGTAAAATATTGGTATTCAGCTGCATTCGGTTCAGGCCGACCCCAAAAATAAGGGTAAAAGCTTGGCCGATAATTAGCCTTGGCAAACACTATAATATTAAAAGAGTGAGTTAAGTTTTGTTCCGCATTTTGGGATTGTGTCCAGTAATAAACTAAAACAGAGTTAGTTATTGGTGTAACAACTAGTGGCATGTAGTCCATAAAGACAAAAGACACTGCCTACCCTACCTAAATCAGATAAATATTTATATCACTTTGTCAATAAACGAAAAAATCTTTATTTTTAATTCAGCTCCACCTGTCGACCGTCGGTCGTATCATTAGTATCATCTATGCAATACCCGTTCGTTCGTACAATTTGACGCAACTTCACATTGCGATGCACTAGGAGAGACACGAACTATTCGCGTCTTAATGCTTATATGTGAGCTTTCGTGGTCATGCAGATTTATTAGGTGTGCGTTTTTACGCACACAACCGTATAGGGTAGTCACTGGCTTTTTGCCAACACGACGAATTACGAAACTTACCGAAGTTTTCCGAAAAGTTGGTTATGCGACTATATTAAAAAGTAGCATTGTTTCATTGAATTGTCGCTACATAAACAACCCACTAAATCCGTTTTTTGTTGTATAATTTTTATATTCGCCATTGTTTGTTTTGATTTATTTGTTTTGGTTGTGAGCTATGATAGCAGGCGTTTAAGATTTTAACGATGATTATAGTGTGGAAAATAGATAATATTCACTGTGAAAGTTGTTAAGCTGTTGTGTGTATAGACAAAAATAAAAATAATGTGTTTCCAAAAGTATCCTTCAGTGAAAAAAAAACACGTGATCGTGAAAAGTAGTTGTACCTACACCAGATTTCCAATTAATACAAACTAAAGGTAAAGT
The DNA here is from genome assembly GCA_949091785.1 of Polymixis lichenea. Classification (NCBI taxonomy): domain Eukaryota; kingdom Metazoa; phylum Arthropoda; class Insecta; order Lepidoptera; family Noctuidae; genus Polymixis; species Polymixis lichenea. The sequence continues at coordinate 18,248,589 of OX420943.1, read as the reverse complement.
CAATCGTAAATTCAATACAAAACAATATGATTCATTTAATTGCCTCACAGGTTGCATGCTGTGTAGGTACAGCAATCGGTTATTCTGATTCTTTTGCCTTTTTTTTCAATTTTCTGCCTACCCTGTCTAAAAACTTTGTGCACGCCACTGGTAACAACATCCACTGGACATGGTCCTTCATATTACGGCACCAATGAACGGTCGAACAAAAAAAATTGCCGGAATCATCTGCATATAGAATTTGGTACTCATAATAGTTTGCTGTGAAAAGTTGAAAGATGGACTTTTTACACGCTCTCTGTTCTTATTGATGTTCAAAACGTTCAATGCGAAAAAAATTTAAGCCATTATGAAATCGCGAATTTTTTCCCGCTTATTTTAACGACAACCACCAAATTAAAAGGGTGGCCACTTTTCCAAAGGTCACGGACAGGTTTCACGTAACAATACTTTTACTTTACCCAGGTTGCAAGTCGAACACACAATCACAGAAGAAGTAACCGGAATCGACTTGGTACAATCTCAGATCAGGGTAGCAGAAGGTATGACCTTGCCTGAGATGGGACTGACTCAGGACAAGATACAAGCTCAAGGCTACGCCATACAGTGCCGTGTGACTACTGAGGATCCGGCTAACAACTTCCAACCTAGTACGGGCAGGATTGAGGTGTTTAGGTGAGTTGTACCTTTTGACTATGTTAAATTTCATAGAGTTCATTAATTACATGAGGCATTTAGGGGGGGAGGGGTCGAGTCGAATGTCACTCAATCTCACGTGGGGGAGAGGGAGGTCGAGTCGAATATCACGTAATTAATATTTATGTATTTAGTTTCCGCAAAAAAAAACAATATAAAATTGCGAGAAAACCGGGTTAAACAAGTTTGGCCACCAATATGGGTAAATCCTAGAAAATAATATCAATCGCGGTTATGCAACGCCACAAAGTAGCACAATAGCTCCCGATTGTTAAACCGCCACCAGCCAGCTGAGCCAGCCAAACGCAGCGCATAAATCCTTCGCAAATAAGCACAGATTAACGTTTTTACACTGAAAATACGCATTTTGAAATATCTCACGTCAGATTGTGGGGTGGGGGGAACGTCGAGCCAAATCTCACGACATCTCACCTGAGGGAGGGTGGGGTTCGAAAATTGCCATTACTGCTTCACGTAATTAATAGACCACCCCATATTGGTATGTAAGGAAAAGAATTTGGTGTGAAAGTAAATTGGACCTTGTGTCTTGTGTGTTAGGTTTTAAGTTTGAGTGGAAAGAAAAAAATGTGTGAGGGTAAATTGAACGGTTGAAAGGTAGGACTGATACACGGAAAAATGTGGAGATTGTGACTAAAGGAATAGATAAAACAGTGTGAAATTTAATTATTATCGATAATGTGCATTTTACTCTAAGGTCTGGTGAGGGTATGGGTATCCGTCTGGACTCGGCTTCTACATACGCCGGTGCCGTCATCTCGCCCTACTACGACTCGCTTCTTGTCAAGGCAAGTATTTTGAAGACTGACACCAATTTGTGTACATGACTTACTGAAATTGTACAAGGGCAACCAACTTCACAGAACTAATCTGTGCAAATAAATAAAATTGAAGTGTCTGTTTGACTGTGTCTATCTTTCATATACATTTAGTAAAAAAAACTTTTTACTGAATGTATATGAAAGTATTTGTGTTCGGTTTTTGTTCCGTCAGTCTGTTTGTTTGTTTTGGCTAATCTCCGAAACAGCTGGATCGATTTTACGGGACTTTCACTAGCATGTAGCCAATGGCGTAAGTAGGGTGGGGCAGCCAGGGCAATATCGAAGGGGGGCGCAAAAAGTCGCCAATTATTAAATAAACAAGAAAAACATCAATAAACCATTTCATATTGTTGCCGACCTCTATCTAAGAAATCTGACGAGCTACTCGAATATACTGTGCAGTACGGGGATGAAAGCGTATTTCCAAATCTGCCTATTTCTATTCAAATTCTCTTAAAATTGCAGCATTGCAAACGATTTTTTAGTAAGTTGAAATTAATACCATCGTTATTGAAGAGTTAAAATTAGTCAAGAAAGGTTATGCGACCTAGCTTTGCTCAGTGTAGACCGAGAAGATAATTTACGAAGGGGCGCAAATGTGGTGCGTGCTCTAGGCGCCATTTTCTATTGGTACGCCCCTGCATGTACCTGATGTTATAAGGAACATAATTATGCTATTAGTTGCATGTTTCCCGTGGGATAATTTACGACATCCACGCGGGCTTCGCCCGCACACCAGATCGCAGCTGATATCACTACATAGTATAAAACAAAGTCGCTTTCTCTGTCCCTATATCCCTATGTATGCTTAAATCTTTAAAACTACGCAACGGATTTTGATGCGGGTTTTTTAATAGATAGAGTGATTCAAGAGGAAGGTTTATATGTATAATACACCGACCTCCACGCGGGCGAAGCCGCTGGCAAAAGCTAGTATTTAATAAGATAATGTTACAACTTGACAAGTCTATATGGCAGATTGCTTTAGTAATTTGTGCAGAAGTCCGTTATTTATAACTTTAAATTTTAAACAAATCAATTTCAATATGTATTCTACATACTTTTATAACAAAATTTATCCTACACAGGTAATCTCCCACGCCCAAGACCTTCCATCGTCAGCCGCTAAGATGAACCGCGCCCTCCGAGAGTTCCGTATTCGAGGCGTCAAGACCAACATACCATTCTTACTCAATGTACTGGAGAACCAGAAATTCCTTAATGGTAAGTAATGGGGAACATTTACCGGATTATAAAAATTAAGGAAAATCGATAAATAAAAAATCGAAAAGTAGAATAATATCGTTTTTCGCAACATTTTATCATTGTCAAAGACTACCACCGCTCAGTAATACAGGGTCGTATTTTTTATAAAAAGGTCGATTTCAAAAAATCAAATAATATGGCATTTTAGCTGTCTCCAAAATGGTGCTCATATCCCTTCCGGTTTCGACTATCGGTTTCGGATTTCAACCTGAAGTCTCAAAACGAAAAGATAATTTTATCCTGTAACTCTCATTATGTGAAACAAAAAGTACAAAAGCTATCTTAAAGAAGTGAGACTTTAGTATTGCCGTGTGCAACTGTACGGATTGGCAAAACTTAACATGAAATTATTTACAAAGTAGCCGCCCAACAACTGGGGGAATTTGTTTCAACGCGAACCTTCTAGTAGCGATCTGCACAATAAAACATTTATTCCCTTCACAGGCGCCCTAGACACATACTTCATCGACGAGAACCCTCAACTCTTCATGTTCAAAGCCTCCCAGAACAGAGCCCAAAAGATTCTGAACTACCTCGGACAAGTCATCGTCAACGGCCCCGCAACTCCTCTGGCCACTAAAATCCCTCCTGCAGTCGTCAAACCTTACATTCCAACGGTACCGCTGGGTAAGTTTTTCACAAAATGTAGGGAAAGATAAAATCGACGTGCTCCATTTTAGGTGCCGTAGAAGGTCAAATAATGAGTGTACGTAAGGTGAGATTTAAAAAGGTGTTTTAGCATATAGTTTATGTTTGATGTTTAATGGTGTAGTTGGGTGATAGATTTCTAATAAATGGGAATAGTTTAGCATTATTTTTAAAATAATTGTGTTTTAACGCTAAAATGCCAAGAACAATGAAAGTTCATTTTAAACCAATTGGAATATTAACTTGGATTTTGCATGAGCAAAAAAAACAAACATTAAAATTGCTATTAATAAAACTGGCAATTATTAACATCATGCAACATTTAGCACGGAATTAAACGGTTTTGTCCACCATTAACAAAATTAATGGCCATCAATGGAGGATGAAGTTTTGTGAAAAAAAAGAGAAGCTAATTTAAACAACTTTGAACGATTTTTTCCAGTTTTACGCAATGGGTATGGTAGGTTTCTAGTTGAATTTATAAAATAAGCTATATTTTGCGATATTATACTAATATATGAGCAATGTATAACCAAAAGCTTCGCCTATTTATTTAGCAAATTAATTATAATAATTATATTTGGGACACGCCTCATGCCATTGGAGCACGGGCTATTAATAAGAACTTTATTTTATGTTTTATACATTATTATGACTAAAATTTCATGCTTCATTATTTTTATTTTTTTAATATAGAATATTTTGATTTATTTTATTGCCATTAATTTTGTCTTTAATCCTGTTTGTGAACTCACAGGAGATACACTGATTATAAAAGTTATGCACTACTTATAAAATAGCTTGCTTCACATATAAAAAAAATATATTTTATTTCAAATAATATACTTGCCGCTTTTTATTATGCCACGCCTCCATCCCCCGAAAAGGCGTTATTATAGTAAGTACAGAAAATTATTATTTACAAAACGACACACACATAACACTGCTATTTTATAAGCGCTACAAAACTTTAATGATCACAAGATTATATAATTGATGTTGTATTTCTGTACTGGAAGTCATTGCCATTATTTTTAATTGCACGTCACGCATTCCCGCACAGTCATTATTTCAGTTAACATGTTTTTCAGACCTATCCCCTGAGGCTATTAAAAGACAAGAACTAACAGGGGAGAATACAGGTGAGCCTACTTTATGTTCTAGATTTAGCTTCGGACTAGTGATGGAATAAAGCAGTCACATTTTTGTGGCTGCTACATTCAACTATTATTATTGCCTTGTGGCATTAAGTCCGCCCACTGTAGTACATGAAGTTTAAATAAATAAAATTAAATGCATAGGAACCGTTGACGATAGCGGTCATGTTCTGGCAAAATGTAATACAAAAGCACCCGAAAAAAAGCGCATGGTACGCTACTGCCTTGTTACAAATAGCAAATAACGTAGCATTCGCCGTAGCGCGCAGTAACTAAATTATACGTGCTACGGATTTCAATGAAAAATGACAATTACGTCCATGACTACTTCGAACTCATTTCAGGGTTGTGTTATTTTTAAGCTTCGCCCGATCATTTTCTTGGTTGTGGTGTAAAAGCTTTGTACATATTCCAGAATGGAATGTGCCTTGTGATTAATATTTTCAATGTTTCTATTATGTATTTTATTTATTTTGCTTTTTTAATTATGATATTTTAATTTAATTTGCCAATCGAATCTTACACACGACAAATTTTTACAAGGCTGTATCCAAAGAGTATAATAATGCTGTATCTCGGTAGTGAAAAATTTTGAATACGGAGGAAGTATAGATAAAAAAATATCGCCTAAATAGACTATACCTACATTTGCATGTATTAAAATATAACTAAAAAGCAGCAATAGTGAACTAGAGTGTTTTAAATAATACAGTTTTACGAATTTCGCCTAATATCGCATGGCAATAGAAGGAAAATAAAAATAATTAATTTTATGTACCAAAATCAGGGTTTGTTAACATTACATTGTGTGATCGTTAGAAAGCGATAGAATTTATATTAGATGCTTTTAAAAACATCCTTATTCGGTCGGTATTTGTAAAAAGTAAGTCTTTTCTTAGATAGCCCAAAACAGCCAAATCAGAATGACGTCTAGTAGTACACACGTGCATACATTTTCTTGAGCCAATCCGGTGAACGATCTGTCTCGGAAACCGAAGAAGATATAAGATTAAAACTAGCCCTCTATAATGAAAACTAACTAAACATACCTTACCAAAACCTTACAGCCGTCCAACCGCCGAGAGGTTACAAGCAGATCCTCAACGAAGGAGGTCCTGAAGCCTTTGCGAAAGCCGTCCGTCAGAACAAGGGTCTACTTCTCATGGACACGACCTATAGGGACGCCCATCAGTCTCTATTGGCGACTCGAGTGAGGACACATGATCTTTTGGCTGTGTCCCCGTATGTGGCCCATAACTTTAGCAACCTGTACTCACTTGAGAACTGGGGTGGAGCTACCTTTGATGTAGCTTTGAGGTGAGTTATAATAATCTCTATATATAAAAATGTATTCCTATTTTCCTTGGTCACGGCGTCACAAGTGAACGGTTGGAGCAATTTTGCTAATTCTTTTTTGTTGTGTTTATTATTGTCAGGAGAAGGTTCTTATGAAAGAAAAAAAAAAGAAAGTCACGTGTAACATAGGTATATTCATAGTTAGCAGAGATATAGCTTGGGATATATGGAGAAGAACATTATGCTACTTTTTTACGCGATAACCGACGCCGACGTCCACGCGGGCGGAGCCGCGGGCAAAAGCTAGTTCAAAATAAGTTCTTATTTATATCACTACAATTCTCAGCCAAGATTGACTAACTGCCTTTATTAGGTCTTCCAATATTAGAGTTCAGCAATTGTTATAATAATTTAGAATGAAATGATTTTGGTTTTAGTTATTCTATAAGCCATGATTCCAATATCTGACCGAAACCAGAGGGGCAATTCTCGTAATTTTAAGAACGTTCACAGTCTGATCTTAGTCTCGATCTGTCAAAAATACCTCAAGTTTCCATACAGTTTTGACAAGTCTTTGACATTTGATTGTCGCTGAGATGAGACTGCGTTTAGATTTTGGACGTTTTTAATTAAGTACGAGAATTAGCCTTCAGGTCTCTCCCTACGAAAAGAAGGTTTCTATATTAACAAGGTTCCTTTCCCAGGTTCTTGCACGAGTGTCCATGGGAGCGTCTCCGCGACATGCGTCAGATGATCCCCAACATCCCCTTCCAGATGTTGTTGCGCGGTGCAAACGCGGTCGGTTACACCAACTATCCCGACAACGTGGTGTTCCAGTTCTGTGATATGGCTGTGAGTTTACAGACATTTTTTTATATCGTAGAAAACAATAGATTGAAAATTCATTCAGATAAAATCCGCTAACACTAGAATGGTGAACCTTCTACTCAAAACTTTTAGATTAAACTCTTATAAACTTTTTAAAGCATTTCCAATTTTTGCTGCTTGGACCATTAAATATAAAATATAAACAACAAAAAAAAAACCTACTGAATTATAGGAAAAAAGTATCGTATTTACTTATGTATGTGTTGAAACCGCAAATGGTTAACTAAAACCCCCAACCAACGTATGCATTACAACTTTATTTCAAACAACAGGTCAAAAACGGCATGGACATCTTCCGAGTCTTCGATTCCCTCAACTACCTTCCGAACTTGATCCTTGGTATGGAAGCCGCAGGTAAAGCCGGTGGAGTAGTGGAAGCCGCCATCTCTTACACGGGTGACGTGTCAGACCCTAACAAGAAGAAGTATGACCTCAAGTACTATTTGAACTTGGCTGATGAGCTCGTGAAGGCTGGTACTCATGTGCTGGCGATCAAGGATATGGCAGGGTTGTTGAAGCCTCAGGCTGCTAAGTGAGTGAATTGTATTGATTGATGCGTGTAACTAGCAGATTTCTCTCTATTTCTGCATTCCATCAAACATCTAGGCAAATGCCACGTACTAAACTGCCTTAATGGTTTTCAAGTGAAAGCAAAGAAATATGTCTGAAACTATATCGTTAACCTAAAGAGTTTGATGGAAGAAAATTCTTTACTATTTTTGGGCTTTCCACCACTTCGAGAATGACAAAGAAAAGCGAACAGAACGGTAGATGAGGCTTTTAAATATCGCTATGGAATAGAGGGACCTAAAGTTTGGCGCACCTAAACACGAAATAATAATTTATTAACTTACTCATTCATATTCTCCCCTCAGGATGTTAATCGGCGCGATCCGCGACAAGCACCCGGACGTGCCCATCCACGTGCACACGCACGACACGTCGGGCGCGGGCGTGGCCGCCATGCTGGCGTGCGCGCAGGCGGGCGCCGACGTGGTGGACGCGGCCGTGGACTCCATGTCCGGCCTCACCAGCCAGCCCAGCATGGGCGCGCTGGTGGCGTCGCTGCAGGGGACTAGCCTGGATACTAGTGAGTTTTGTTGTAGCCTATAACCAGTTTATAACATTCTAAAACCACAAAAGGTCATTGAAATGTTGCGCTTCGCTGCCTTACGCATTAAATATTACTTGAGGCTTTTGAACCAAATCTTGGACTATGAACCCTTTGTATGCCAGAACGTAGATCAACGCGACACACAATGGCTTTTTAATTGTTTCTGTCTGTAATTACCGGCATTCTACCGGTTAAGCACAGTCCGCTGCTGCATGTATCAGATATTAAAACCTTCAACTCTGCACATTTGGGTGACCAGTAGACCACAACTAAAACCTCTTTAAATGGAGTGGTCAATGGTCTTTATCGGTTTGTAAGAATGAAGTGCCATACCCGTATACCAACTTTTTTAATTTAATTTAAATTATACTCTGAATATCCTAAAGTGGTGTAAAAAACCAGAATGCGAACCCAGCTGCTGTTTACGCTATAAGAACCTCATTGTTTTCCAAAATCACGTTAAAAACAATATTTGGAGACCCAGATATTCGAAGAATCATTTATCAATTTAATCCTTTCCTCCCTACAGAGATCGCCCTCCAAACCGTATCAGAATACTCAGCATACTGGGAACAGGCACGTACCCTGTACGGGCCCTTCGAAGCCACAGCGACCATGAAGTCCGGCAACGCAGATGTATACCTCAACGAGATCCCCGGAGGACAATATACCAACTTGCAGTTCCAAGCCTTCTCGCTTGGTCTTGGCAGCCAGTTCGAAGAAATTAAGAAGGCTTATAGGTAAGATTTTGAAGGTTTTTGATGAGGTCCACTTGGTTGTCTTCCTGAGGACTTGGAAGGAAGCACATACAGATGGAAGGAATGTAGAGAAGTCATAGCTCGCTAGTAAATAGGCAGATAATTAAAAAAAAAAATAGTTAGGACATCGTTGTAGTGTCTCATGACAGCGTGCCTGTAAATATTTTATCATCAAAGGTTTGGGGTCATTATAATTGCTTAGTGGCAGAAGTACTAATCGCTATAATTCTTTTTCGAACGAATATCAGATAAGTCAATCTTTTTATTGTATGTGCTGATAAACCAATGTGGAATTTATTTGCTGTTCGTGTACTTCAATAAATAAATATAACGCCAAAACTTGCGACTACCCGACTACACCCCATTTTACTTTCCAGGGAAGCCAATCTCCTTCTAGGAGACATCATCAAGGTCACTCCATCATCGAAGGTCGTGGGAGACCTGGCCCAGTTCATGGTGCAGAACAAGCTAACAGCAGACGAGATCAAAGAAAAGGCTGAGGAGTTATCATTCCCTAAGTCTGTTGTGGAGTACCTGCAGGGAGCCATCGGTATTCCTTATGGAGGATTCCCTGAACCACTCAGGTAGGTTTTATAGGTTAGTTATTTTAGGGGCCTGTTTCACAGTTTCATATAGGTTTATTAAAACTTATCTGGAAGGATGGCCATACTGCATATATTATGCCTGTTATAGCACGGCACTCAAAACAGTTTTGTACTATGAAATTAACTTAATTTTGGACCTGTCTATGCATTGAAGATCGGATTGTGTATTTCTACTAGTCTTATATTTCTAACTTACGGCTAAAAGTGAGAGAGAGCCCTATAAGTGCGACAAAATATATATTATGATCTGCACATGTAAAAACCTGTACTGTTTTTTCTAGATCTCAAGTGCTGAAGGACATGCCGAGAATCGCGGACAGGCCGGGCAAGGAGTTAGAACCTCTGGACTTCGAAAAACTGAAATCAGACCTCAAGGAAACGTATCCTGAGGTACCTAAGCAATTATCAAAATATTTGGCTAAGAAAAAAAAGTCTCGAAAACACTGCACACTTCACCATTTCAGTTTTTGAGCTGGGTACAATTGACGCAAGACCCCAGTAGTACGACTCTGCCAGACAAAAAATAATAGCATAAAGATTGTATGCACCAATAAGCATTAGAAAAATAATTGTTATAGAAGCTTGAGTTATTTACGACAGCGGTGGCCGCACATAACGGCCATCATTAAAATGGCATCAAGGCTTCGCTTTAAGGTGTCAAAAAACGCTCTTTAAGGAAACACCAACTTACTTTCATAAATAACGTTTTAATGACGTCAATCGGCAGTCTATTGCGGACACTCTGTAGCGGCCCAAGGGAAACTCTAGCTTAAGCGCAACCTCGTTACTATAAGTTCATTTCTGAGATAAAATCCGATCAATCATACTAATACAAAGTTCGCTCGGACGTAAACATATAGTGGCGGGATTTAATCGCGCACTGGATTTTCGACTCTCTATGTTGAACCGAGGATTGAAAATCCAGCAGAAAAAAACACTGTTCGATCTTCAAATCTTGGCGCAAAGCAGTGTGTTGAAGATCCAGAGTCAAAAAATTCAGCCGCTTTTTTTTCCGTGCGAACGTGGACTTACTCTTCCTAATCTTAAAATTGTTAAATTCCTAATTGTAAAATTATGTTATAATATTATTTTCACTGTTTCAATATTTTCAGGTGACCGACCAAGATGTCATGTCTGCGGCCATGTACCCACAAGTTGCGAATGACTTCTTCCGAATCCGTGACAAGTATGGACCGGTCAAGCATTTGGACACCAAGACTTTCTTGACTGGACCAACTGTAAGTACCACCAGGTTTGCTATCCCACTACATTGTTAGCAGTGGTGAATGGCGTGTTTAACTATTCCAGTGGCAGCCTAAGTAGGCAGACCAAGCAAATGGAGCAAAAAAATATTACAAGAAATCCTTGGTAAAAAAAAAATGTAAACATCAATTTCTTTTTACTCACTTCAGTAACTTCATCCTTCGTTGACACTTTCCAAGACAAACATTTTTCGTGCGTTGACGTTTTCGTTCTGACTTTTTACGACCACCACAAATATCCCAAAGATGAATGATATTGATACACTAAATAAATAATGTATCGGACATGTCATTTTTTGGATACCCGTAGTGGCTTTGATAAAAGCCTTTTTTGCTCTCACATCACTACCCGCATTTAAAATAACTACCTATTATCTACTTTGGGTTTGTTAGAAAAAGAAATTGCTGTGATATGTGCCTGCCCATTGCCCAAAGAATCTATCTGTTAAAGTAATTTAATTAAAGAGTTGTACTGCCAGTGGGTATATAAAGTAAAAAAAATCGTAAATCTGAAAGTGGCACGAATAACTGAAGAGTTGTGTGGAAATCGGTTGTCATGGTATAGGCATGTGATTTGGAGGAATGTGAAAGATGTTGTGGGAAAAGTTTTGAGTTTTGAATGTAGATGGCTATACGAGTAGCAAAGAAACGATGGATGGATTGTGTGAATGATGATATGGATAGACGGGGTGTGACTACAGAGGTGACGACTTATGGAGAAGAGAACTGTGGAAATGATGATGACTGCCAGTGTGTATTACGTACATTTGTGAACAAGCTATATCTATTCATTGGATTTTTTTAATGAGAATAGTTCCCAATTGGATTTTCAAGTTGGGTGAATAATTTCACAGTGTTTGATTATTTAATTATGCCAAAGCTGTTTTTAAAGTTATCCAGCATTGTAAGTTATTTATTTTTTTACTTTCACACTAAAATTTTCTTTTTTACGACTTTTTATTGATTTGTAAGTACGTTATGCCAAAATTCAAATGCCACATAATGCTGTGTATGCCTCTTGATGCTGCTTGTCAAATGGCAAATTCAGTGTCAGGAGGCAGTGCTTCTCAATGTACCTAGTAAATCCTGAGGATTTGCTGATAAAATAAAATGAATCACATCAGTTCATTATACGCGGCGACCAATAATTAATAGAATATGGTGCTCGAGCGCCTGCGAAGATCACTGACTAATGTGTAAAAACCGATTTCTCACCGTTGTTGAGTCCTGTCAGGAGCTCTAAATGGAATGAGGTGGCTATTTTAACATGCAAAGGCCAGATGAAACGAAGACCATTGATTTGTGCACCCAGAGACCAGCGCCAAGAACATGCCAGGCACGTATCTAACTGTACTCTGCCCCACACCATGACAGACTGGTAACGGCGGTATATGATAAGAGTAACGTTCTTTCTGTCATTTATACAGTCTTTTATGGTCATCTGGTGCTCGTAGGGCAAGCTTTAGTCAATGTACAAAACATTAGTACATAGGACACTCGGTCTTTTTACAGTCATTATGATGAAGAGGTTTTCATGGGCACTGGTGCACAATATTCTACCAACTTAAGGTCCAAACGGGTAAAGCACAAATTCATGTTTCCTTTTTACAGCAAATCTTCAAGATTTATGAGGTACAATCGCGGACACAGCGTCACTTTTCAACCTTATCGCTTAAGGCCTAAGGGTGAAAAGTGATTCACCGCGGTTGAGCATTACAGCCAGAATTAAGTTTGTCTTTCGACAATATTAACAAGCTGGCTCAAGCGGCCTATGTACCGTTTTGTACAGGGTTCGATTCTCAACTCTCGGCGCCGAGCAGAGCGTTGAAGATCCAGTACGCGAAAAAATCCCGTCGCGATTTGATTCCGTCCGCATAAAAAAGAAAATTTTACAAGTTAATAAAATAAAATTAAGTTAAGTAACTTGAGGAACTTTAAAAACAGCTTTTTGGAACGAATCTAATGCATTTCAATTAAACTAGAGAAGCTATCTGGCATCTATTCTCATTAAAAATCCCAAAGAATAAGTTTGGTTTAGTCACAAATTGTACCTATGTATGAGTGTTTTTATTTATAAATGCAGCTTTCTTTTTGAAGATATATATCCAAAACCTCTTTGTAAAAAGTTCCAGATCGTTTTGAATTTTCCAACACCCCATTTTCTATTAAAATTAAAGAAAAATCAGTTAAACGCTTTTGTCCTTGTGTGTTTCGTAAATATTTGTGGATGCGTTTTAGGGATGAAAATGATCTTTCAGCAGATGAACTAGTAACTGGCATTGTGACTATTAATTTAGCTAAACGCATGACTTCAGGAAAAACTTGGTACATATTATTATCAGATAAATGATCTATTGTTTGTAAAGGATTCAATTCTTTGAATTGGTCGCTTCCATAAATACATTTAAGCTCACTCTGCAAACGATCGAAATTAAAATTAAATGAGCTATAGTGTGCTTTGAAATCATCAAACTAAGTTTGAGGAAAATCTGTAGAATATTTTGCATAATTTTCCTTGGAAAGCAACTGTAAAAAACTAAGATTTTTAATATTGCTATGTCTATTGCGCGACTCCATTAGTATGTTGTCAATAATACCTGTAAAAATGCGCCTATAATACATTTTCATGTCATCAATATTGCGTTTGCGTTCGGGTGGGCCGCGCTTTCTTTCAGCATATTCATAGATCTTATCAAAATCGTCTATGTATTGGCTTACAAAATTTTCAAAAATATTTACTTGTCTCATGCAAAAGTTTATGTCGTAGGTCCGCGTCTGCAAAATATTATACAGAAAATCAGATTTTTCAAAAATTTATTAGACTTATTTCAAAGTCTTCGAGATTAAATAACATTGAAGTGGTTTGGGACAAAGTTTCCCCACCCCAGGAATGGGGATCAGTTACAATATTATCAATAACTTGTGTCAAATGATCGACTTCATGCAAAATAAAATTGACTGACCGAGAATTATACATCCAATCAGTAGGAGTTGCGTGTGGTATTTTTTCTGCATCAGCATACTCATTGTAAAATGCTTGTCGTTTTGTACTATTGTTAAAAAAGTTGCTTAATGATTCTATAACATAAAAAAATCTTTTAGTTTCACACGTTTCACAGGTTTTTGATAGAACTATATTAAGATTGTGGGCGGAACACCAGACATATAATGCATGTGGACATTGCTTTTGAACAAGCTCTCGAACTCCAGACATGACGTTAGCTCCATCATATGTCTGAGCAACTAATTTGGAAGAACAATCATAATTGTCTAAAGTATCTAAAATAATCTTACTGAGCGCTTGAGCTGATTGGTCACAGCTATTAACTATGAAACCGATAAATCTATCCACTATTTCATGATTATCAAAATAACGTAAAATTAAAACAAGTTGCTCTTTAAGTGTCCAAGAACGACATCATATTTGGCTAATAATTCTATCATTCCCACGAATCTTTCATTTAAAGATAACTCTGTGTGACTCTGTTTCATCATAAGCTGTAAAAGGTAGCTCATCTTGAGCTCTAACAGGCAGCTCCAGTTTACACAAGACACAAGTTACATCAATTAACCGGGTAAAAATACTTTTATTACAGTCGACTTTAGCATTATGGCGCTCGATGTCCTCTTTTGACTGTTCGCCTAAACCCATTTCTTTATGATTATGAACAAAAAGAAAGCATTGCCATACACGCCTGTTATCCCGTGTCATTCCACACACATTTCGAATTAGCGAACAAGAGACAAGGATGACAGAACAAAAGATTAGAATGGCGGCACCCAGTTATCCAGGTATAATCATCATAATATGTTAAGTTAAAACGTTTAAGATATTTACCCTTTTCTTTATGAACTAAAGAAAGATTTGGAGTTGGTCTACAAAAAGATACTATTTTTATTTTTCAACCAACGAAAATTTACTAATGGAGTTTGCACGTAATTTATACAAGCAAATGGCATCGTCGCCACAAACTAAGCACTGGAACTTATTCATATTCACCGCAATTCCTGTTTCTAACAAGCCACAAAATTACAACAGAAGAAAATAATGAATTTTTACATTAGCGCGCGCCTATGTGATTAAGTGAGTATACAGACACTGACAGTGACACTAGTGGTAGTGACCAGTAGCAGTACCAAGTGCCAAATGGTCAATAGATTATATATTTTTTTAAATTTGTTTTGCTTTCGCACAGTTTGTGAATTTGTCACGTAATAGATTGGCAAATCGTATATATTCTCTGTCTACGCATTTTCGCAATTATTGTTATTTTAAGAGCTTAGATCTATACCTGTTCTCTGTCAACTATAAACTTGGCAGTGGCAGCAGTGAATGAATGTTGCAAAAGTGAAATTCAGAAAAACATGAGACTTGCCAGGTATTCAATATTATATACCACCATAGAATTCATGAGATTTTTTCAATTTCCTTACATTCTTGAAGTGGACAAATCTCATAAATGACGCTTACAGGCTTCTACAAACAGGCGCGACGCGAGTCTCGTAACAATTTTATGAAAACATCATGGAAATTGTTCTACAAGTGTCGCGTTGCGCCTGTTTGTAAAAACCTTAAGTCGTCCTTTTGTGCTAAATTAGTTAGTTCATGTCTATACCTATAGAATTTCAGCACAATTTTGCAGCACTTATTAACTTTTGTTTCCTTTTGATTCATGTAAAAAAAAAAAATTCTAGAAATTGTATATAGATGGTACACATTAAACTTGGACACCGTTGATGTGCTATTTACATGATTATACAAGACACGAAACTAGCTAGATCCAGTCTAAAAGACATCATTTTCAACAGGTTGGCGAAACGATAGAAGTGAAGATCGAGCGCGGAAAGACGTTAGATATCAAGACAGTCGCTGTGTCAGACGAGATGACAGCGGCGGGAGAGAGGGAGGTGTTCTTCGAGCTCAACGGACAGCTGCGCTCTGTGTTCATTAGAGATGAGAACGCCAGCAAGGTGAGAGATATTATGTCTCCCATAAAAGACTGTAATGTCCGACTTAAGGTTCGGCGTTGACCAGATTCGGCCGCAGTTTCGGTTTCCACTAAAATTTGGCTGAATCTTCGGCCTGGCCGATACTGGTGTTCAATAACTGTTGGTTTTGATAGAAGATTGACACATAAAGCGATACCGTAGACTTAGTAATGGGGCCCCGTTTGCACCCTATTTGTACAGACTATATCGTCCCCGTAGAGCGAAAAGTAATTAAGTCGAAAAATCGTGTTTTGAGATTTGATAGTCTTTGCAGGCAGCAAAGACTATCAATATCTCAAAACACGATTTTTCGACTTAATTATACATACATATGACAATTGAACATGAACCTTATGCTTATGTGGTAAAGTTGAAAATTTTAGAGATTGGGATAGCTTGATGTGGTGGCGCATGTACCTATAACAAGAACAACCAAAAAATAAGTGTTTGCTTATACATAGATGTCATAAGTTCTTAACAGACATGCATGCTGCTTTAAATATCAGAGAGTATTGATTTATTCGTTTTCTGGAAGATCGATACAAGCTCTAAGGGTAACCATCGATGCATCTTAACGACTCTGCGTTCTGTCACAATAGCAAAATCACACGTTTTTCAGCGAGCGTTTTGCCATCTCGTTCTGATTGTGTACGGCTTAAAAATTTCGTTTTCTAACTACGCTTACCTAATTGTTTGACGGAGATATACCCAAAGCTTTGTCGCTATATCTAGCTTCCGAAAACCGATCAATTCGCTAATTGCTAATCGGATCGACATGTGCTGTTTAGACAATGGATAACTTCCCCTTATAAGGTTTATCTATGGTTCAATATTATCTACCATTTAGAAGATGTAGGTACCTACAGTACTTACAAATATCCACTAAATACTTTTTATTTCCTAGGAAATGAAAATCCACCCGAAGGCAATCAAAGGAGACAAGAACCAAGTTGGAGCGCCCATGCCAGGAACAGTACTCAGTAAGTATACCTCAAATTCCACACTATCAATCACAATCGGAATCATGTTGAAGTATATTGCTTATCCACTGCTTTATAAGTTCGAAAAATTTGTCTGCTCAACGACGTATACGATGCAATGAATGTAAGTCAAAATAAAAGCCTACTGTTAGTATGCCACGCAATTAACCGTCAAAATATAATCTGCGACCGTAACAAACATGTAGGCAGTGGCGGATTTACCAGCAGGCTGTGTAGGCTGGAGCCTAGGGCGGCAAATTTTAGGGCGGCGGCAAATTTGACTATTATTTATTTTGCCTTAAGGAAATGTAAAAAAAAAACATTATTATATACGCGGAGAAAAGAAGTCTCGAAAATTGTACAAAATTACAATATTTTAGTACCTACCGTTGGTAGTACAGTTGGTATACCGAATACTCCAATGTCTGTATATGAAAAATTACTAAACGCTAACTATACTAACTACTAACGTATAAAAAGACAATAGTAAAAATGTTTTTTTTTTAATATTCCAATAGCGTTTCATTATTACAATTTAAGAGTTAGTAGGGGCGGCAAAAATGTAATAGTTTACTGGCGGCAAATTTGTAAATCCGCCACTGAGAGTTAGTAGGGGCAGCAAAAATTTTATAGCCTAAATGTGTAAATCCGCCACTGCATGTAGGTACTTATTTGCCTACATCAGAACCATCAATACAACTCTCTAAGTTAGAAATGTCCACCAATGACATGATTTAGTGTAATTTGAATTTCGAGAGTTGTATTGACATTTTCAATTATTATCATTCAAACACACAATATTTTGTGGTCGGGGATCATATTTTAATCAACATACATTCTGACATCTGCAAACGCGGGCTACCTTAGCTCATCCCCCTACCTATGCTTATAGATTGCCCACGGCCATGGTGGACATAAGAGACATATTAACCTTTTAATTTCCCCACAGCAATCAAGGTGAAAGAAGGCGACAAGGTCGAGAAAGGTCAACCAATCGCAGTCCTCTCCGCCATGAAAATGGAGATGATCGTGCAAGCACCCAAAGCGGGAACAGTCAAATCAGTTTCCATCACCAACGGACAAAAACTAGAAGGAGACGACCTAATCTGCACCATCGACGACTAAACGTATAGTCAATTTTTGAATGACAGCTTTGTGATAAGACTTAATAATCCGGCACAAAATCAATTTCGCAAAAAAAGTGAATTATGATTTTATATAGAATTATTTAGCATTTTAATCGTAGTTTTAAGATTAAGAGTGTTTTTATATTATGAATGTTCCGTTGAATCATTTTTTTAAATTTTAATGAAAAGACATTGTTTTATATTATAAAGAATGATGATGAATGGGTTTACACTTTGTATATAAAATGTGATATTACACTATTTAATAGTGTCAATTTACAGTGACTTAAAAGCATCACAGTACAAAAGTGAATGGAAATTAGTTTTAATATATTATGGAAAATATCTTGGAAAATCGAATTGTTATTGTCAGGAGTGAAATATATAAGGATGTAATGGAACATGGAATGATGGAACGTGTAACCAGGGTGTAATGTTAGGAGCCTCACAGACTGAATTCAACACTCTTACGCATTAATAAAGGGTAGAACTTTAAGAGATTTTTACTTTCGATAAAGGCACATTTCCACATACAGTCTTGCACAACCTTTCTTGCTTGTACACATAGTAACTTGGCAAGTATAAACATATGTATACCTGCTACGCAGTTTTCTTGCAAGTTTTTATCGCACAGGCGCCTACAATTCTCAAAAAAGGTTCGTCGTATCTGAAAATGTGGCCTTACAGTACCTACTATACAGATTATGAAACCCTGCAAGGTTTAAAGGTTGAATCTCTGAGAGCATTTAACCTATTATTTATACATTTTACGTTTATAACATACTTTATGTACCGATTAGTTACAATAACATCATAATTCAGTCTGTCAGGCATTAGAAGAGTATGGACACGTCACAACACTTTATCCCTTTTGGTTATAACCTGTGACCTCTCTGTACTTATTAAGTTATTGTTATTATTTGGTTATCGTGAAACGATTCGAGATCCGGTGCTCATTTGTTATTCATTATTTGTTAAATTCCTAGCATCACTGTTTTATATAATAAAATATTTTTTATTTAATGAACCTTTATATTTTATTTATGTAGGTACCTACTTCATCAATATTTGTAGGCGTGAGCCATAATGGTTAGTAAATGTATAAGTAAATAAAACTCCATTAATATAATTCAAAAGTATATTTCTGTATTCATTCGATAATACAATATTTTCCATCCCAATCGTAACATTGATTCATATACAGCTACAAATACTCGATACAATGTTAGTGTAAATCAATGTATATGAATTGTTAGACAACATTTACGACAAAAGAAAAAGTTTACAACTAAATGTAGTCTTTAAACTTCGATTAAATTACGTTTGGGGCGACCGAACGGCCTTTTAATATACAAACAGACCTGATTTACGGACGAAAGAATCTAGTTTTTATATATTTTTCGCAGATATTTCTTTTGACTTTCTTTTCTTTTAATAATTCTTAGTATCAACGTCTTAAAGTGCTAACGTACAATTTTGCACTCTATGGCAGTTCGTTTCAATACAATGTCAATAAAAAATCCTCTGAGGTGCTGTCTGGTCTGCGCTAAGCCTTGCCAGATTGTCAGACGGAACGATGGTACACCTGATCGCAAGGGTATACGTAAGACCGTAATACCTTATGAGATTATCAATGAATTGCCATTGCATTAAGGGCGCCAGCATAGCCCGCAAAATTCAAATTTTCTACATTTTATCGCAATTTGCAGGTCGGTATGATGGCGGCAAGTAAGTTGATTAAAAATAAAATTCGCGACCGTAATAAATACGGGTTTACAGAATTACAAAATGAACGACTGTTTCATAAAATTTTAATTCAATGGGATTGTTTGGAATTGTTTTAATGATTATATAATATTAATAAAATTGCACAAAACGTAACAAAATTTGAATTACGCAAGCTACCTTAATATCCCCCTTAAGGCTAACTTGATAATCCTACACCTTCCTTTTGCTGAAAGTTCCTAATTATTATACATCATACAAGTCCATGTTTTTTCGTCAGTAAAACGTAACAATAACAAACTGTTCTGGCATCGACACATCATCCATCTTGCGCGTTTGGCATCCGATTCTCGGCTATTCAAACATCAAACTGTGAAATACTAAGTACCTACATTTTAGTGAAAATGTCATAATTTTCGAACGCCTGCATTTGTTGGTTACCTCCACCCCGGCCTCCTTTCTCAAGTATTTGTATGTGTGAGTGGCACCAATACCAAATGAATGCAGGAGTCAGCCCACGTACAGACGCCAGCACATCAAGTCACCCCAAACTGTCAAATATTCCCAATTACATATATATGGCAATTGAACATGATCATAAGCTTATGTCATAAAGTTCAAAATCTATAAAAGAAATTTGACAGATTGAGGTAGCTTGAGTTGCTGGCGTCTGTACCCACGGACGTAATAAAATCACGGCGGGATTATTTCACGCAATGGATCTTCAATGCATTGCTCCGATATTTCGATTTTCGTCGCGCCGAAATGCACTCTGTTGGATGCTCAATGCGCGAAAAAATCCCGCCGCGATTTTATTACGTCCGTGTGAACGTCGACCTATAGAATATACATCTACAGTAATTTAATAAGCTTTTTAAAAAAAATTGGCCAAAATACAGTAATATAAAACTAAGAACGTATTCAACAGGTACGAGGTGCATTCAATAAGTACCTAGCCTCATCGCCAGAGGGCGCTGTAGTTTCAAAAGAGTTTTACCACAGTGTAGCACATTCTTTTTTCAAATTTTCATTCCAATCCCTTCATATGTTTTAATTTGACAACTTATGGAAGCGAACGTGTCGATCGGTTTTACAAAAATGGAAAAAGAGCAATATCGTTCGGTGATTCGATTCCTATTTTTGGAAGGGAAAACGCGCATCGAAATCAAAGAGCGCTTGGATGCTGTGTACGGTGACTCTTCTCCATCGATGGCCACCGTCAAGAATTGGTTCAACGAGTTTGCACGTGGCCGTACGTCGGTTTTTGATGAACCACGTCCAGGTGCACCGAAAACAGCTGCTACGGAGGAAAACATTTAAAAAATCCATGATCTCGTATTGGCAGATCGCCGATTGAAAGTTCGGGAGCTAGCTGAGACTGTAGGCATTTCAGAAGGAACAGTGCATCATATTCTTCACGAGGAACTCGGCATGAGAAAGCTGTCGGCGCGATGGGTGCCACGTTTACTCACATCAGAAAACAAGCGCAACCGTGAGACCATATCGGAGACGTGTTTGGCGCTGTTTAAGCGGAATCCAGCGGAGTTTTTGCGTCGTTTTGTGACCGTCGATGAAACCTGGATCCACTGGTACACACCAGAGACCAAGGAGCAATCAAAACAATGGATCCAGACCGGGGAACGTGCTCCAAAGAAGGCGAAAACTGTAAAATCGGCCGGAAAAGTTATGGCCACCGTTTTCTGGGATTCACAAGGTGTGATCTACATCGATTACCTCGAGAAGGGTAAAACAATTACAGGGCTTTACTATGCCGATTTATTGGGCCGATTCGACGCCGAATTAAAGAAAAAACGACCCCATCTGGCGAAGAAAAAAGTGCTGTTTCGAAAATTGTTTCGAAATTGGTCGAATTACGCTACGAATTGCTGCCCCATCCACCGTATTCTCCAGATTTGGCCCCTTGTGACTTCTTTCTGTTTCCTAATCTGAATAGGTATGGATCGAATGAGGAGGTCATCGCCGCCACGGAGGCCTATTTTGCAGAGTTTGACAAAAACTATTTTTCGGACGGATTAAAAAAGTTGGAGAATCGCTGGGCTAAGTGTATCGAACTAAAAGGAGACTATGTTGAAAAATAAATTCCCACTTTTCCAAAATTTTCGTTTACTTTTTGTAGGCTAAGTATTTATTGAATGACCCTCGTATATTGTCTAACTTTTAATTAATCATATTCGTTCAATGGCTTCTTTATTACATTTAAAGTAACTGACAAAGATAAAATCAGATAAATGGCTCTTAATTATGTAATTATAAGTTACTTTTACATATTTTTATAGTAGGTAGGGTAAATTGCGACCTTGGTTGTAGCGACCATTGAGCTGGAGCGACGTTAAATCTAAGTCCCTTGAATTGAAAGCATACTTTTGTACAAAATTCATGTGGCTATAGCGACTTTGTATGTAACGTCGAGTTCGGGTGTATGCAATTGTTTTTAATGGATCATTTGTAATAAATTCCTAAAAATACCATGCAGATATTACGACTGGAGTCGGCCGCCAAAGATACAAAGAGCTTTCTTATCTTTACATCCACACAGATGGTCAGCAACTGTGGCGACCTATACCTTTTGTTTATAGATACAGGGCCCGATCTAGCTATTTAGCCGCTCCAGGCAAAAATAATATTCGCCGCCCTTTATACTAACACCATAATAGTCATGAGCTTGCTATTCCAAAGATGGGATGACATATGTGATATTGTTTTAATTGTACAATATTCAAATACGTTAGTCTACTACGGCTTTTAAACAAAGATACAAAAATGCACGAGAGTATGTTTGTACTTATATATGTACAAATTTTTCAGGGTGATAGTACCCGTGAAATTGACCAACTTTTTCCCTAGGAACATGGGTCGAAATATGAAAAAAAAAATCCGACCTCCCATACAAAATCGATCAGCTGACTATATTGATTTTGCATGGGATGTTCGATTTTTTTTCTTCACATTTCGTACTTATTAACAAACTACTGGAAATAATTACTCCCTTCAACCATTGTGGGGAATAGGTACCCGTCAAACATAAACGGAACGAAAAGGGCTGCCAGTTCATAAATGTAAAATCGATATAAAAATCGGAAGAATTTCTTTGTATTCTCAAGCCGAAAATCATTACATATCGAAAAATTGGTTCCTTCTTTCCTATTTAGCTATTTCTTCTTCTTTCTTTCGGCTTGACTTGCTTAAGTGCTGTCTTATATTTTCTTAGGAGATAGCATTAAGAAAATTATAAAACAAGACAGCATTTTAAAATATGTTGGTCCGTCTTAGAATTTACTGCCGCCAAAGTAGAGTTTTTTTTTAAAGGAAAGTACAATTTATGCGTTCGATGAATCTAAAAATGAATTATTTAAAATTTGGAAACAAGTCGAGCATTTTGCTGAAAATCCTGGGATTTCTCTGGAACCAGGGTATCAAAAAGGGCCAACAGTTGGCAAAAGCACTTCTATTGGCAAACGCAGTAGACGCCAAATTGTTCTCTAACGCATTGGAGGATGTGTTTAAGTCGCTGAACTGGGAAGGACGCAGCATTAACATCAACGGCGGGTACATTTCACACTATGACATTTGCAGATGACATCGTCATACTGGTTGAATCGCTGCATGACTCGCAGCAAAGGCTGGATGGCCTAGTTGATTCTTCTGTACGCATTGGTCTCCGAATGAACTTGTACAAAACCCAGGTTATGTTCAACGTGCACGTTACTCCAGGACTAAGTGCTCTCGAGGTGGTTCGAGAATACCTCGCACAAAATCTACAGTTTGGTTAGAACAACTTTGAGAAGGAGGCTAACAGAATAATTCAGCTGGGCTGAGCTGCGTTTGGGAAGCTTCGTCTAGTCTTCTAGTCACGCCAAAAGATTTGTCTTCAATCAGTTCGAGCTGCCTATTATGACCTACGGAACCGCAACGTGAACACTTACGGTACGGCCTCGTCCATAATTTCAAGGTCGCATAGCGAGTTATGGAATGAGCTATGCTTGGAGTCCCTCTAAGTGATATATTGTGGAAATTAGGCGATCCGGCAGAGAACCAAAGTTGTCGACATAGCTCACAAAATAAGCAAGCTGAAGTGGCAATGGGACGGCAGTAGATGTTTCTTGAGTGAAGACCGCGAATCTGCAAACGTAAGCTTGGATGCCCTCAGGTTAGGTCGAGCGATCATCACCGTAGGGTGGCTGGTAGTAGCTGAATGAGAGTTGCCGAGAATCGAGCCGCATGGCGTGCCATTGGAGAGGCCTTTGTCCAGTAGTGGAGTGCTGTAGGCTGATGATGATGATGCAGCGGATAAAAACCTGGCTGAGGACAACTGCGCTGCAAAATCGTATTTGAATACGTCTTCTGCATAGACAATGATATAATGAAGAATACGATAACCCCTGAGACAGTGTTGAACCGATTCTGTGAAAAACATAGGAACCACCACACTCGGGTGTGATATTTGTTTGTGTTTTTAATTTCGTCAGTCGTTTAATTAACGTAAAAATTGATAAACGTTGTTGCATCAAGAAATGTTTAATGAATCATATGAGTAGGTAAATATAACTCACAGAGTATCTGCATCAATAGCTGTGATCAATACTTTGCTATCGTTTGACCACATCTCGGGTGTGACATAGTTTGGTTTGTTTGTGTTTAATTTCGTCAGTCGTTTTACTGACGTAAAAATGGATAAACGTTTTTGACTTGTTGCATCAAGAAACGTAATTAATCATATTGTGGAATATCATTTCACAGCTTTCCGTCACTAAATGAACTTAAAAAAATGGTTGGGTGTAGTTCCCGTGTCAAAAACAATGACTAAGGATTTCGTTGTATGCAGCCTACACTTCAAACCGGATAACTTTTATACTGTAAACTCAAGACAAATGTTAAAAGCAGATATAGTGCCATGCATATTTCCAGTGACGAAAGATCCACTCGACTCAGCCTTAAACTCCGAAATAGATCCGATCGAGCCGCTTGACTTTTGTACTGTAAACTCAAAACAAAATGTTAAAAGCAGATATAGTGCCATGCATATTTCCAGTGACAAAAGATCCACTCGACCCAGCCTTAGATCCGATAGAGCCGAAAGAAAATCCACCAAGAAAAGAGACGTTTCCTGGATTTCAAGTCACAGTGGATGAAGTAAAAGTACCTGGACAAGAAAAACTGAGCGAGAAGCCATCTTTGCAGATGCCTGGAGACATCTCGACATCTCTCCAGTTACTTAAGGCAATGAGAGACCATCACAATGGCGTCACAAATCCAATTTCCGCAATTGGAAGTTCCGAGTGAAAACGTTACTGGAAAAGAACGGAAACAAAATGACGCCACGGCAAGAAATATCATTGTGCAATGTCTGCCGGACAGATACATAGAAATCATGGAAGGCGGCAAGGCGGCTGCAGGTATGTAACGGTATGTTCAAATTACTTGAAGAATATTTCGAGAAACAGCGTGCTTTACAAACTACATTTACGTAGAAAACTGATAAACTTGAAATGCACAACGAGTTCTGAAAACCACTTTTTAGTTTCTAAAGAGCTAATGACGGAGCTGGAAGCTTCTGGCTCAAAAATAGAGACATTGGATAAAATTTGTTACTTGCTATCATCGTTACCTGAGCAGTATGAACAAGTTATAACCTCCATAGAAACAATGGGCACTCAAAAAAGAAATATCTGTTTAATTTGTCAAGGTGCACCTGCTTGATGCTTTATCTCCTAAAGCTAATGGAGAAACATTGGATGAAATATTTTCGTAAAGATAAAGGTCTACAGTTAGAGACAACAATCCGCACCCGCCACAACAGAATGGAATAGATGAGACGATGAATCGGCAAAAAAAAATCAAAAGTCATTTATTCAAATTAGGCTGAGAACCAGCACTTTTCGAATGTCAATATTACATAAGTCAGTCCCCCAAAACGCCCGCCCTTCACCACTTCCTAGTGCTTTAGCTGGGAAAAAGAAGTGGCGCAACAAACTCCCCAGCAGCACAGCTGTCTGTTTAGTTAGATAGACTTGATTCTATACATAGGTAGGCAAAGTAATCAATCCTCAATCAGGCCTCTATACAACAAGGCAAGGAGTATCATAAATGAGAGTAATTTACCAAAACAATTCTGGGGAGAGGCAATAAGGTGTGCTGCTTATCAGTTCAATAGATGTCCCTCAGCAGCTGACGTGGAATATACCTACAGATATAAGATTTGGGAGGACAGATCTTACAAAAGTGAAAATATTTGGAGCAAGAGGATGGATGGTAAATATACCAAAACAAGACAAGCTAAGCAACAGAGCAAAAGAAGTTAGAATGGTTGGGAATGCCATGACCTTTGGGATCCTGTCAATAATAACGATATCAAGAGATGTTAGATTTGATGAAAATGATATTCGCTGTGAAAGCAGATAGAAAAGGTTGAGAAAAGATATTATGAAGAAAAGCACGAGAGTATCAGAGAATCAGAGGACATAATGACAGAAAAACGAAAACAGGAACAAGATATGAGAGACCAAACCAAACCACGACTAATTCGTGGAAATTCGAGTCGGGCGCGTTGCAAGCTCTGTCGAACGCTGCTAGTGAGATTTACAAAAAAAACGGAAATGGATAGTAGTGAGACTCAGACGAAGAGATTGAAAACAGCAACATTTAACACAGCAGAGTAAGGCTTAAAAAGAGTCGAAAAAGCAGTTGAACCCCGTCAAAAGATTCACCGGTGAAGCTCGACCAGAACCAACCTGGCTGCGACGTCAGTAAAAGATGTCCTGCCCCCCTTCCATAGATAAATATCACCCGTCTCTCCACTAGTCCAATGCCTACTCTAGGATGTATATCCGGCACGGCTCGCAATCCTTTCCTTCCCTACCATCATAGCAGCCCTCGGTCTACTCCTTGATATGCAATGGTATCTGTAGCACCATTAAACATGAGGCTTCAAGGGCTAGTGCAAATCTT
This sequence comes from Polymixis lichenea, assembly GCA_949091785.1. NCBI lineage: Eukaryota > Metazoa > Arthropoda > Insecta > Lepidoptera > Noctuidae > Polymixis > Polymixis lichenea. Next base: position 18,222,273 of record OX420943.1, on the reverse strand, counting down.
GGGGTTCATTCGATTAATCGAGTCTGGTCAAACCACGCTGGGGTCGGTGCATTTCCTTCATTTATTCATTCATAGTAGGTAAGTATAACTCAGCACTTAGCATTTAGTTTAGTCAACCTAAAGATTTTTGATAAATTCGATTAAAAAAAAAACTATTAGAGATGTGAAAAATAAAGCAAAATACAAATTTTCCACATAGACAGCCGTAATTTTTAACGATACATATATCTCTGAAACATATCACAATAGAATCTAGGACATCAATAACGTGCTATATAAATACTATAATAAAAAATCGGATGACCAAAAGCGCAAAGAATTACAAAATTTAATTTCCCATATGAAATAAGGCTGCGTTTCCACTGCGCTAGACTTGCAGAACTACAAATAGGATAGCATTATCCAGCAATTGTAACAACGTTTGCTAAATTACCTTTGCATCAGTGGATTCGCCCCCCTATACCGTCAAACGGGGTAAATAGGGGATGCAAGGGTGAATCGGGACGAAACTTTAAAGGGATTTTAACATTTAAATAATATAGACTGTTACCAAAACGAACTCTAATGTGTTCACTATATTATAATTTATTTCAGTTTAATTTATTTAATTTTAAATTATTTCAATTTGTTTTTATTTAATTCTAATTTATTTTAATTTAATTCAAATTTATTTTAATTTAATTGTGATTAACATATTTTAATTTAAATACAATTGATCTCTTCACGACTAACATAGTTTTTTTAAGATAACGTTGTAACAAAATATGGACAATTTAATAGTCTGAAATAAACGTATTTTATTTTTATTTATAATTAACGATTAAATGCCCTTGTTGGTGACAAACTATATTATTTCAACGTAAAAATCTATTTTAAAGTTTTGTCCCGATTCACCCGTCCATCCCTATTCATCCCGTTTGTAGGTATGCTAATATACAATAGACTATAAACCGAAAACGCTCTAGGAATCAATTTGCACTCGTAGAGCTACCCCGTGCCAGCAGGGAAATTTTGAAAAATAAATTGTCCATCTATAGGTTATATTTAGTCCTTTACAAAATGACAAATTTTAGCTATTTCGACGTAATAATACCGTTACATACATATTTCAATCTCATTACCGAGATTACGTCGAAACTACTAAAATAAGTTATTGAATAAAGAAACTACATCCTAGGCTTTACGAAAATCTACTATGATAATCTGGTAATATTCACACTAGTATTTCTATTAAATGAAATCTCTTCAGAAAACATTAATTCACCAATTCAGGTTTTTAAATCGATTTAAAACTCAAATATGAATATGAATATGAATATTATCAGTACCAATAGACTATGTAATCTTAGCCTAATTGGGCAAATCGTGCCATATCCCAGATTATAGGCAAGAAACATTTATTTTTGCCTCCTCTCCTAGTCAAACTTGCTACATATTTGTAGCAAATCTCGTTATACCAAAATATTTAGTAACCTTTGAACATAAAGACTAATATCGTGTGCATAGATAACTAAGCTAATCTCGTAGAAAATTAGCCTCAGATTCTTAAATTGAAAAATTAGTTTAAAGTTGCCGTTATACCCAATGATGCATGTAAGTATTTAAGTAGGTAAATCCAAGCATTTTAACATGAACTTTGACTGATCAAAGATTACATATTAAAAAATATACCAACAAGCGTAGTGTTGGTTCCTAAACTATAATTTAAAACTAGAAGTGAGAGAAAATAATTATACACTATTAGAGACAAAGGAAATATTAAAGCTATACAACTAAATTATAGACAAAAGGAATGAGCAAATAAGAAAGATATGTCACAACATAATAACTAACAAATACGAAGTGAAGAACGTACCTCGAAGTCTTAAAGGAGAGAAAACTTTTTATGACTTGCGTAATTTAGGAGCGTGGGAGGGCTGGAGTCACGTGGCCAGCGGTTAGCAAAACAAGGGCGGATTGCGACAACCTTCTTGCACGTAACTCTAATATTGTTTCTCCTTTTTTATTTTTTATTTTATGGTTTCTTAAGGGAACGATGTTGTCATCATCCTAAAGTATTGTGTTATGGGAAAATATGGCTTCTGGCGTGGCAAAAGATATTGAAAGCAGTCGACTTTTCTTGTTACCATCAAAAGGCTTTTTGTTATGCTAGCTACATTGTTCGGCATCGCTAGGTACACTGTTTCAAAGAATCTTTTCCGTCACTTGCGAAACCATATAATTTCCAAAAAAATCCACCCTTGTTTTTCACCTAACCGCAAGTTTTGGCACTCTTTCCGTCACTAAGTTGATGCAATATTTATAGAAATTAAGAAAAGAAACAGCCTTAATTAAACAGTCGTTAAAAATAAGAGAAATTAGGAATAATATAATTTATATCACGCTCAGCGTTGACCTGGTATACCTAGAAATTTTACAAAATCTCCGTTACGAAAGCTACCGTATAACTTTCATAGCATTAAAGGTGTATCTACGTTACCAGTTGATAATTACCTTAAAAGTTATAGACTTTAAATAGATTGACATAATTAAATCTTGGAATACAAAATAATGTCAAAAAATATGATTTCTAATAAACATAGCAAGACCTACATTGATTACAGGAATTGAAATAAACTTTACCTATCTTTAAATATCTGGCCTAATTTAAACACTCGAAATTAAACTTAGGAGTTTTAAAGAAAAGCCGATCTACTTTCAACTTAACACAAAACTTCCCTGAAGCTATAAACGATTCGATTATGAACGCGGAAGTAAATTTCAACCCGCGTAAATACAGTTGATTCAATTTCAACTGCGCGTAATTCCGCAAAACAGCGGGCAAACTCAATCTATTTCGCCAGGGTGCAAAAGTGACTTATCAATCGTATGTGAGAATGTATCTACCAAATCTTGTGGGGTCATGTCACAGAATCTTTGCGGTATGTCCAGTGTGTCCTCGATGGAGTTCACAGAGTTTTGATCGCTTAGAGACAGGCTCGTGTCTGTGTCGTCGCCATAGCAACGACGCTTGTGGTCTGACGGAAAGTTGTGGTAGGAATGTTCGACGCGAATCGCTTGCATTGTGTTGCTGTAAAGAGAAAATAATGTTTCAGTATTAAGTGTTGATGATATGTTAGATTTTCTGCCCTAAAATGTGTTCCCTACTTTCATATTACTAAACTATACCTGTTTTGTATTATCTTATCTTTTCAATGACAAAACATGCTAATTGATTTTGACTATTAAATATATCAAGGCTAAAAGAGATTATGGTAAAACTATTCAAGTATTGTGTATAACATATTCTAATTAACTTTTGACTGGACAAATTACTAAGAAAATAAAAGAACATTTCAAATCTAAAGAAATACCATTCATACATTCAGAAAATTACTTTTACCTTTTTTACAAACAGACGGATTATAGTCACCTGGTTTTCCTAAGAACAGGTCGCCCCATTTCCACTTGAAGTTCTAAGGAGTACAGCTTAGCTAGTGACTCCAGCTTTTCCTTCTCCTCGGGATCATTCAAACTTGGCAACTTCAACTCAGTTTGGCACGAGTCTTGGAGGAACTTGGAAAGCTGTTCATTAGCAGCACTCAAGATTAGGAAACCAGGTCTTTCGTCCCTTATTCTGCGACACCCAGCTCTTATTTCTCTCACTTCAGTCACTATAGCATTACCCATTGAATGCTCACTATAATAATGATCGCTTTGCGGAGATTTCTCGCTCAAATTCAAGTCACTCGATGATGTTTTCTGTAGCGAAAAATTCGTGCGTGGCGTCTGGTTAAACGATTCATTCTGCTGCCCCGATTTCTCCTGAAAGGCCTGAAAAGACTGAAAAAACGTCTCGTTCGCGTTTTGACCAGATACACCAGCGTTTTTTATATCGCTGAAACTGCTGAAGGAGGAATGCGGTTGGAGTATGTCCCTGTTTTCCTTTGAGATAGCCTCGTCTTCTAGATCGACTACAGTTTTGGAATCGGACATCATTGCGTCATCGTCGTTTCCCGAATCGACTTTAGCCCTTTTCTTCTTGAACCTATTCTTGCAACTAGCCCACCCACTCTTGACGAGCAACTTCTCCTTCTTCAACCTTTTTGGCGGCGGCATGTTACTGGCCGATTTAGGAGAATTGTTAGTTACGGATTTCGAAGTTTTGAACGTGAGGCTTTTGTTAAAGACTTTCAGCTCTTCAATGCCGGGCCAGTCAGTGAGTTCATCGTCTCCTTCTCTATCGCTATCATTTGTTACCACTCCATCGGAATCACTGCTGCTCAGTGAACTTGATTCGTTCCCCGCAAAATCCATCCCGCTGATAGAATCATCAAACATCAAAGGATTTCTTAAGGATGGAGGGTGAGTCTTGTTCAACATCTTATATTTCCGGTGGTATTTTCCATCAAAGCTGTTCTTCCCCGAGCTGGTTGCAGGGTTGAAGAAAGGTGGTAAGTCTGTCGTTATTTTGTACCCTGTTAATTTAGATAGAGTCGGTGTACCGTTTTTGGAAGAATTCTTATACACGAAGTTGAAACTTGAGCTTCCTGGCAGTGAAGGAGTGTTTGTGAGTGTAGTCGGTTTTGTGCCTTCTGCATTCTGAGATTTGAGTATAATTTTGCCTGGCTGCAACACAAGGTCTTTTTTAGGGAGATCCGTATCATACTTTCTTGATTTAAAGTCGGTTTTAGAGAAGTATGCAGACTTGGATGAACATCCACCACTGAATGACCTCTCCCTCATCTCGCAAACATCCCCTTTGTCCCGATGAGACCATTTCCTCTTGCCGCAGAACGCGTTTCTGAAAAAACAGCTAACAAGCCAACACATTGAGGATTAGTAAAACTTTCCTTGTGTAATAATAGTTATGTAAATACTTAACATGAAACAATGCAAAGACCATATCCCAAAACAGTTGATTCAATAGTGGGAGTCTGGGTACTAATAAATTGGAACTCAGGATAACATTTCCCAAGTTGCAGGGTCTAAAGAAAATATAATTGTCTGTGATATTTTGTTTTCATGGAGAAACAAAAAGTAAAAAAACAAGACAACACTTTCTTCGCAAATGTGAAGCGACTATTAATCTTATGATGATGTTTGGTAATATAGGAATAATATACTATTTTATAACATAACTGTCAGATTTTAAATTAAATGAGTGATTAACAGTAATTACTTGATTAGGAAAGTAATGCATGCAGTAATAAAGCAAAATTGCAAATAAAATTTTGATCATGATGTGGATATACTAAAGCAATTAAAACGTAGCATTTTAGCATTTTTACTGATTTATGTTATAAAAGATAGACATGCCTACGAGTTTCCCTTTGAATTTTTTAGTATAAAAGAAATAACATTGGAGAAGAGAGTTTTTTGTTGGGAGGGAAATCATCAAATAACTTCTCCCGCTCTAGGTGGAGCAGGAGCGCATGCCAGACTTTTACTGACTAAAACCCACCCGTGTTCCCTCAGTCGCGGTATCTCTTTCGAGCAACCCGCACCCCTGGCAGGCATCGGCCCTTACGGTCCCCATCAGTTGGTGCTGACATCTCTTTGAGGCGCACGTGGAACACAACGCGCCGTAGACCCGGGCTTGGTCCTTACCGGACAGCGAGCTACCCATTACTCGCCGTCTGCAAGCCCGCGCCTACGGTGGCCGGGAATCAGCCTGGGATTCCCGACGCCCAGGGCGTCTCCTGCGACAACTAAGGCCGTGACAGCGCACGTACTGCCTCTCCATCACGTGTGCCGCCTCCCTCTTCGAGAGCATTACTGCTTCGCAGAAGGAGGTGACCGCTACCCATGCACTCTCGCTTCGTACCATGGCCTTTACCAGGGCCGGACGCGAGAGATCGCCTCCGCCGATCGCCTCCACGAGGACACGGCGGTGCTCCGCCCAAGCCAGGCAGACCTACACCGTATGCTCCACTGGAGAAGAGGGTTCATAACAAAATAAATAAAATAATACCATATGAGTATTACCTTTCAGGTTTCGTAAGTGTCTTGTGCTTATTAACTTGTATCGCAGGAGACAACACTTGGCTCTGGAGAATGATTGTAGCAGGCAGTGCATTGGGCTGAAAAAATAAGCATTCATCATTCAGACATTTTGACACTTAAATTTGATAGTTTGGGATAACTTGATATGCTGGTGTCTTTACCACTAATAAAAAAGGTTCTATAGCATTTCTTAACTTACCTCAGTAGTCACACTCAAAATCTCAACAGGTGGTGATCTCTTCCCATCTGTATACTCCACGGGCATCTTCTTATACTTCCGTTTCCTCCTAGCATTAGCTGGTCTGGTCGGCGAAAAGTTTTCATTGAATGAATCTGACTCAAAGTTCCCAATCTGACAGTAATGCCTAGATTTTAGGCTGGATTTGTGCAAGCTGAGATGGGGATCGTCTGAGTCTGATAATGGCTGGGTAATGAGTGGGGCCTGCGGAGGACTGCTGGAGCTCCCATCTTCTACGAGGCTCACTGTTACTACGGCTGCTGTAAAGATTTTGTGGATGTAAGCACTGAGGAATTTTAAAAAATGGCTTTTTTTAAAGGACATTTTTAAAATGAGAGATTTAGTTATGCTCAACAATTAAATTACAACAGGAATAAAGCACAAGTAATTGATTATCCTTTTTATATCTCTTCCTTTCTCTGCAATCTGTTGAATCGACATTGTACTAAAGATTATACAGGACAAGTTTTTATACAGTGCGCAGAAATTTTTCATCGCTTATACAAAAAAAAATCAACTGTTTCATAGAAAATTGCAATACCTATGCGGTCAAAATGTATGGAACGCCTGATTTTTATTTGTATAACTGATGAAAAATTTCTGAGCTGGGGGTGTCTAGAATGATATGCTGAATTCATAGTTACAGTTTGCGCACTGGATCAAAACTTATCCTGTGTTTGTGCATGGAACAATATCCATTGATGGATGATGATGATTGGAGACGGAGACTAGTATTAAACAAACCATATTAAGTATCAAAATTTTGGAAAAAAAAGCCAAATAATAAAACATTGTCAGTAAAATTAAAGTAGTAGTTCTGGTTCTGGGGAATACTATGATTCATGAATTACAGACAAAATAATTCCTGATAGTATGGTACAGTCACTTCGGTTTGTATGTTGGAATTTACTAAGTGCAGTGACTCAATAGAGTGCTCACTAGCTGCTCCTCGCAGTTTCACTCGCGTATGTTTCGGTCTATGGGAATAACGGAATAATAGGAAAGTATAAGTATTTATAATATTACTAGCTTTTGCCAGCAAATTGGCCCGGAGGTCAATGTAATATAAATATACCCCTTCTTCTTGAATCACTGTCTATTAATGAAAACCGCATTAAAATCCGTTGCTTAGTTTAAAATCTAAGCACACACACAAAAAGCGACATTGTTTTACCATATGTAAAGACATGAAGGAAAAAGGAAGAAAGTTAAGGTTAATTATATCAAATCCATCACAATATATAATAAATATTATGAAAAATACTTCCAGAATCACTCTCAAATTCTGTAATTTTTTTAATGTATAGTAACATCAAATTGAATAAACTCCTATGCAAGTCAACTAAGCATAAAAATGTTTCATTTATTCGTCTAAACAATGCAAAAGTTAGAATTTACACAATAGCTTGGCAAGATTTCAAATGTTTGACACAACTAGAAAATAATTTTGTTGGCTCCAAAATAAAATAGTGTGATGGATATTAGTTCTAATTTTATTTTTATTGCTCTAAAATTACCATTTATCATTTTAAAAACTAATGAGTACTAATAACAAAATATACCAGGTGCACTAACAAAGAATAGGTGTACTGATATAAAATAATCAATGAATAAATCCTTGAATGAAAATTAGAAGCAAGGTACTCACGTAGGTTTCCGGCAGATCTAGTCCGTCGGCGGAGGCCTAGCTTCCTCCGCTCCTGCCTGCCGCAGTTACTCTCCTCCAGAGCCAGGTTAAGGTCATGAGACAACCTCTCCATCGCCCCTAATGACCCTCAAGCAAACCCATATCGTGCCATTAGAATCTAGAACATACGATGCACCGGCTCACTTTGTTTACGCCACCTCGACTTTTATGACCTACTTCCCACCTGCCCTTTCACAAATTCCAAGAGTAAATGACACAATCAACTCAAAAACTAAATAAACACAATCAAAACAGCAACAACAGCAACTTAACACACGGGATCACAACAAAAGTGTACATTTTGTATGTCCTTCCCGAATCTAATTTTTAATATTACTATGCACGAATACTTTCTACAGTCACAAATATGAAACATAGAATTTCAGTCAATTAAAGTTATCATCCACTTTCTTTTACCAATTTTTTTGCAGTGCATGATTTTGACAAAAAATAATAAATATCACATCACGTCTTTCTCGACATTCGATGAATGAATGGAATTAATAAATCTGACCACAGATGTAGTAAAAAAAAATGTGATCTCAGTAAATACCCGACGTAGTTAGAAGTTGATAAGGCCGTACACACATCGCAGAGTTACAGAACATAATTATATACACGGCTGACGGCTTATCACACAGTACAGCAGGGCCGTTTTACCAATGATATATTTTATTAAAAGTAAAATAGGGTTTTTACTTTACATAAATTGATTATTTTGCACATCAGATAGTAGCTCACAGTCTCGCACGCACCCGGCTAACATAATAATTTATCTTTCTGAACATACACACAGTGCGAATTTGACTGCTTTTTAACCTACTTCCAAAAGGAGGAGGTTCTCAATTCGTCGGAACCTTTTTATTTTTTATGTTTGTTCCCCGATTACTCGAAAATGGCTGGACCGATTTGGATATTTTTTTTTGTTTGTAAGGTTATACTTCCCAAGTGGTCCCATGATCATCAAATCAGGATCTGATGATGAGATCCTGGAGAAATAGAGAGAACTCTTCAAATTTTATAGGCCCACTTGAAACAATTTGTGTAGTTTTTGGAAGAATACTTTCTCGGAGTGGTTCCATTTTAATTTGGTGAAGATCTGATGAAGAACTTCGGAGATAGGCAACGGAACTCCTCAATAGCAAATGGACTGGGATTGCTGAAATCTCATGTCTGTCTATTGTTTACACCAGTTAATAACATAACATTACGCCGGTACGCTGTGAAGGGGTAAGCACATGTGAACCACTAAAAAGTGAAAAATAAAAAAACTTTTTTCAAAAAAATAAACAATCGACTTCCAAAAAAACACTAAAAAGTGAAAAATAACTTTAATTTCGGAAGGCGGTGACAAAAAAATAAAATATATATCCAAAGTCACCGACTTCCGAAATTAAAGTTATTTTTCACTTTGTAGTGTTTTTTTGGAAGTCGGTTGTTTATTTTTTTGAAAAAGTTTTTTGTGACAGTAAAATTAGAAAAAGAACTACACAGTGTAAAAATATTACAAGAAAGGCAAGGACGAGCAACGCGACAATCAAGGAATAAGGAGTACGACGTATAAACTAAAAAATAAAATTCGAATGGAGGCAAAAATATAATATTGAATAAAAGCTGGTAGTAGAAGGTCCTAGAAGGTCGACCATTTATCTTATGATATAAGAACTACCTACTCTATAAATCAACATACAACGAACCAAGACAAATTGTGCTAGAGACATCCAACTTTACAATGGCAGTAGCTGTATATTGTCTGTAAGGCTGCATAAAAAAGTACTCTGTGGCTGGCTGAGCTCGCACGCTCAAAGCTTGCACTGACTAATCAACTGCCGATACAGGGTATTTTACTCTATGTTAGAAAAAATCGGCTTAGGTAAAATGCAGTCGGAAAATGGCCATGAAACAACAAAATAAATTACAATTAAAGGATTTTTTTTTTAAATCTGTTTTTGAACACCATGAAATAGTAGCCGCCATGTTATTACGTCAAACGCAGGGACGGGTACCGTTACTAATAAAATACCGGTAAAACCTACCAAAACAACCTACAAAAACTACCAAAACATTTCGTTCCCTTCCGTTAACTATTTAACTTTAAAATTACCGTTAAATCATTTGATTTACCGGTATTTAAGTAACGTTACCAGTATCGTTACTTCACTAAAATCTAACAAGACGCAACATTTTGTACGACGTGGCCAAACCGAACCAAGCACTTCGTGGCCTTGCGTTTGGCTCTTCTAAGCGGAGTGGCAACAGCGCATATTATGACGATCGGAAAGATATGAATACGATAAGACTCACGGTCGCACGTTTCATTTCATAATCAAACATCGCGTCGCTTACGCCAAACGTACCTACGTCTACTGCCTTTGATTTATCAGCTAGCTGTTTGTGTAAAAAATATTAATATGGGCTGAAAGAAGTGTTATTATTATAACTATATTGTTACTTTTTAATTAGTCTTATGTCTGTATGTAGGTACAGTCGACCACACATCTCTGGATACAATATTAAAACCTTTCTCATATCTAACGTGCCTCATACAGGCGCTGTCAAGGTAAATTTTATTGTTTCCAGAAATATACTAAAGTTTACACAACTTACTATATTTTAGTTTGACAGCACTAAGATGTCACTGAGATTAGTTTAGTGAAAAAGGCAGTTTTGCTATTCTGAATTAGACGTTTTTCTCAAATCTGATTATTTTTAATCGCGATTAAAATGTTGTGGAATAAAATTAGTTGTCATGAACTAAAATTCACACCAACACTTCGACTTCAGGTGTAAAAACAGTATTGTATCTGTTTTTCCTTTTCTTTTGCTTATATCTCGAAAATGGTGTGTCCTATCGCAAAAATTATGAAAATTTTGACCCTCTTAATGGAACCCATAAACCTCTAAATCTCAAAATGTAGGTAAAAATGCTTATTTTCCATACAAAAAGTGAAAAATTCCATACAAAACACACCGCCACTGGCGCCCCTGCGCGCCTCCGGCTCTAAATAAAATTCACAGGGTAGGGCAAACAAGTATCACGATGCGATGCAAAAAAAATATCACGTGGAGTCGCGATTGTCAAATACGATTTTAGATGAGTCAAAATTACTTTTTTTTTTTTTTGCAGAATACCTTTAAGATTCTCATAGCCTACACTAAACAAACTTACTAAACTATCACTTAGTTAGTTTAGTTCGGTGTACAAGAGAATCGGCACTAATATTGTTTACACGCCGAAGGTAGTCATTCATGATTTCAGTTTTCGTGTTGATGGCCCTGCCACCCTGTTTATTATAATGTTCTGCAGCACAGAAACAATATTATATGCACACCGAAAGATGCTAGTCCCCACATAGTTAGAAAGAGATAGACATATAAATTACCGGTATAAGTATGGTTACTTTTACCGATACTAATGCTGGTAATTAGATAACGTTAACTGACTGTGGGTATCGGTATTATTAACATAACTTTTATTTCGTTAACATAATGGTAATTGGTAACGGAATATATAAAATACTGGTAATTCAGTCCTTGGTCCTACGGCATGTTAAATAAGCAACTTTGTACTTTAATTAGTTTTCGTAAGCAAAGTAATGTTTATTTAAATAATATTTTAATTTCAGGAACAGCAAACCAACGATAAGTAGAAGAATAAGTCATTTTTTATTAAATTAAAAACAATTGTCTTAAAAAATATCAGCGCATTTGTTTTTATAGCAAATTACCGTCATACCCACAGAGCAATATGGCGTCCACTGCGTCCAGCGTACAATTTGAACATGTAAAATTTAAATGCATTTTTACGGCACTAATCGTTTAAATAAAATGTGTCTTTTTTGTAGTTTATTAGCACTCTAGAATCAAATTAAGATACTTTTCAAAAATAGGTGTAACACCCTATTCAGTAAAGCCTCACGCTAATTTGACGATAATCATGATCGTGTATGGCCGCCCTATTCGATTCCATGCTTGGTAACCCAACATTGCTAATGGTTATACCTGGAACGTCAAGTAAAAAAAGAAAAAACCGTTGTGGCTTTGCTTTGCAGAAGTTAGTTGTCAATTTTTGCGCCAATTTCATTATTATTTTTATTTTGTTATTCGCTCTCGCTTTCTACTTTGCACGTGAAACTTTGTTTGAGGATACCATCTATCGTTATTATACAGAGGTAATGTATTGAAAACGAATTTATTTTAGAGATTTTTACGTTCTACCGTTATTACTAGCGTCATTGTGAACGCTATTTTCGTAGATCATTATTTACATAGAAACTATGATGTAAACTACAAATTTTGAGTTTTACTTTAACCCAATACGATAATTAAAATGTTGTAGTAATTCCAGGGATTTTGCTACGAGATTCAGTTATTTCTTGCTATTACAATTGTGCGGGTAAAATCGAACGGAAGCAGCTAACCAGGTTGTTTATTTTTGCTTATTTATCTCTGATGTGGTCTCCACATGGCGTATCGAGACTGCTAGGCCTCACTCGGGATCACGAGTGACAACCCCTAAGACGACCTCACTGACCCAATATCGTCATATCGAGTAGCTCACGTTGATTCTGACCCCAACCAAAATGCTTATCAAAATTATATCAACCATCATTAGCTTGCCCTAGATATACGTAACTGGGGCAAGTTAACAGTAGTTGATAATTTAAATGTATGGGAGATCAACTTCTTGCTTAATATTAGTGATTGGATGGAGATGTCCAATCACTGATAACAAGTTGTGTAATCTTCAAAAAATAAATACGTTAGGACTTCCCTTAAATCTCAAAAATTTCTTAGTTATTAGCCATATATGTACAGGTACCAAGTAGTTCCCAATTTAGTTCTCAGACTTACATTAATGCGTACTGAGCATAATGTGGAAAACTAGGTGTATTAGAAATAAGACCCAATGGGGGTATTAATTACTTCTACTTATTAGGTATTAATTCTGGTATTCGAGCCATTATATTTTTTACTGTCATGTGTTCTGTTAGATTATATTGTAACTGTATTATACTAATTTTCCAGCGCCAATGGAGGGTGCGGTGACACCAGAGGGAGGGCGGCGCACCCGTGCAGCCCTCGCAGAGATCCCAGTCCGGCTTGATCGCCTCCGTGTCACCCCTCTACAGCCTGTCACTAACATCCGGGAGCGCTCCCCAGCCCTGCCTTCTGGGTACCTCAGTCCGGCACCATCGCCTGACGAACTGCTGATTCAGCAGAGAGGTATAACAAATTGAATTCTTGGTTTTCAATCCTTCCACATGCTTTATTTTCAACTAATTGGGTTACTGTTTAAAGTGATTAAACAAATATTATAGTGGACTATTATTTACAGACATTCACTACTCAAACTTATAGATTTCACAATTACTTTGCTGCTATTGCTATAAGTTTGAAAAAATGAAAGAAAATCTTTGACTGAGTGCACAATTTTGTAAAATGAAATGATACACCAAACCTAAATAAAGGGTCGCAGGTCGGCGAGTAGATGTGTAGAGCGCTTTAGCACTACTACCAACATACTTCAAAATGCGGTAGGTCCCATTTGTTCTATGGAACATGACGTAATAGAACAAATTGAGAAAATATTGTCCCTATTTGTACTATAGAACAGTTTGTACTTTTTCGTCTCAAATTGTTCCATAGAACAAAGTAAGTATATAAACTTCTTGGTAAACTGGCCACTCGAGAATGATTTGCTACCACTTGTCTTAGTGACATTGATGATTAGATGGTTACTCACCGACAGAAATTTTAACGAATTTTGAGAGAGCTGCAGTCGTAGGGTACTCGCTTCTTTATTGTTGTTTGTTTACAATGATTGGATTGGATCTTTGCTAATCGTAATGGAAATAAACGTAAATTTTGATAGTTTGAATTTTCTGCAACGGGGTCGTGGAAAAGTTTTACAGCAAGGTGATAAAGAATATTACCTACAGACAAATTATACTAGAGAAATGTCATTATGGCGATGTAAAAAAAACATTAACAGGGACAGGTACATATTAGAAAACCGGCTACAGTTAACTGTTGGAGAAATTAGCGTAGAAATGTTTTTGAACAAAACTATTTATTTGTTGACTCATTAAAGAGCACACTGGCCGTGCACAAAATAATTCACAAAAAATAAGTGAAAATGTCAATACTTGTTTTGAACAAAACTAAAAGAATCTAAATTAAAATGAACAGGCTTGAAGTAATCCGTAAATTGTTCTCAAAACAACCAAACACTATAGATGAAATGGCTTTGACAAGTTTGCTTATGTACATGAAATCAAATATTGATTGTTGTCTCAATAACCTAAATATTTGAAAATATGTATTTTATGTTAAAACAGTTGCAGTTACCAAAAACAATCTTGATAGATTTATTTTTTTACACTCTGCAAGATTACAGTGTAATTATGAGTGAAGGGGGTATGTCATCCACGGGCCGTTGCCAGGACTGCCTACATCTTCGGTACCCGATGCATAATGACTATGAACCCATCAAAATTTATGATTTATATTGTAAATTTTGTGCTGGAGAACTCTTTCTACAAAATAAGTATTTTCCGGGGACTATTTAATTTAAGAATATAATTAGCGGTAAGAAGAATTGTTTTTAGTTTGTAGTTACAGAAACACGTATTGTTTAACTGCTGTTTTGGTTTTATTTTTGAAATTAAATATAATATGTAGTGAGTAGTTTATTTTTTTTGATAGTTGACTGTACCTGGTATTAACGTCAGTGATTAATGTCATTCACGTCTTATTTAACTCATCATGGAAGAATTTGGGAAAAGCGATTCCCATTTAGTTCTGTGCGTTCACAGACAAATAAAAACAGGAGCAAAAGCTAGTATGTAGTTCTATAGTACAAATAGGGACAATATTTTCTCAATTTGTTCTATTACGTCATGTTCCATAGAACAAATGGGACCTACCGTCAAAATGTTGAATCATTTAGCATACTGAAAAGATTGAAGCCACTTTTACCATTACTGCAAGCACACTTAGTGAAACTACAATAAATACTATTACTCAATGCTTGTTTGAAGGAAATTCTGGTATAAAAACAAAATTCTTGTGGATGTTTTTTTATGGGAAGAAACTTTGTATTATTCTTTTAGAAGCTTACAAATTATGCTGCTAAAAAGGATAAAACGAAGTTTCTAGTGGAATAAGGTTTAGGAATTGAATAGGAAAATTATCTTCATCAATAAACACCTTGTCGTCACAAGGGAAGGTCTCGGTTGAATCGCTCAAGACCGAGAAGAGTGAAAGGAGAACAGAAGGCCTTTGCCATCAAAAATACATGAACATCCTCTAATTCTTCAGAAACCTGCAAGAATAGGCTATACAACAGCAATGAAGATAGTTACTCTAGCATAATTTTAATATTTAATATGTCTTTTTTACACTTGCTTCTTTATGGAAATATACATTTACGATTTAAGGATTATGTGTGTGTTCACTACTAAAACAATAAGCTAAATTCTTTCAAGCAACCTTTCGTTTACAGGCCGCAAACGTCTGCCAGTAACATGGTCGCCGGACATTGAACTGAAACGCAACTCCTCATTTCACTCCACCATACGCACACCACCAAAAGACAACCACTTGTCACCCTTGAAACTCGGCGTCACCCTTCGCTCTACTCCACGAAAGCGGTTGTTACTTGACACCGAACGCATACCACTAACTCCCGAAAAGATAGACTTTACCGACATTAGCACTCCTCAGAAATTCAAGATCACCAGCCCCATTAAAAGCACCCCACCAATGAAAAGGTGTAGACTGGAAAGAACATTGAATACCGAGTTCAAAGGACCTATTGATACCGCCCTAAAAGGCTTGAGCCCTACCCAGCTCATTCATATGATCAAAACCATCACATACAAGCACCCAGAAATTGAACAGGAGATCAGGAATGATATGCCGGTCCCAGACCTATCGCCTCTTGAAGAGAGACTGAGTTATTTGAAGGGCAATATCTTTAAAAGTCTCCCGACGTCTCGTCTTACTTCTAGAACTGATTCCCCAGCATACTCTCGGGTTTCTACCCATTTGGCTGCGTTCAAGAAGTGTGTCGTCGAACAAGGGAAGGTCTTGGTTGAATCGCAACATTGGGAGTCAGTACTCCAGTATGTTTTTCTAGCTTGGAACTATGTCAAAGCTACTCCTGTTTGGGACAACCACCCACATAATGCTCAAAGAAAACAATGCTTTAAAGCTCTTACAACTTTTTGTATGATTGCATTAAAAAAAGGTGGTATGCATAAAGAAATGTTGGTGGATGTGCAGGACAAACTGCAAGGAATGGTTGCAGACAGTGAAGAAATATCGTCATGTTTGAAATATGTGCAAGGTCAATTACAAGATTTCTTGTAATTTCTATCCTTTACAATGGTTTTATAAGGTCGAGAATGGTGTTCTAACAGATTCTGTAATTGTTAATATAAGACTGATACAGGTACATCCACATCAATGAACTATTGATAAATACGTACAAAAAAAATAAAAAAATATATTATCCATAAATTTGTTAAAAACGTCGTGTTACTGTTAACTTGCTTTTTATTGATGTGGCATATAATCCTTGTTTTCTTTTTTCTTCTGCTTTTTCTAAACATATTGTTTAAACAAATATGGAATCTGATTTCTTTTAAGTTCATTATTACCTCAATTAAGATTGTAGATGCAATCTTTTAATTTCTTTTATTGTTTTATTATTGTGTCTCCCTTTTTGTGTCCACTACAGAATATGAGACTTCATATTACTTTATACCACTATAACAAATGATTCTTGAGGATACTTAGTGACCAATTCCCTAATAAATCTCTCAATAGTATTTGACATCCTAGAAAGTGGTAGTCCATAACAGGACGAATTTTTACAACATAATTGTTGAACTCATTTTGTATAAATGAAATCATTGCCGTTTAATCTAAATTAAATTGTTTATTAATTGAAAGTATCATTTTAATTATAAATCAATGTCGTGTATGTATTCCCAGTAAGTAAAAAAATGTGCCTTTCATTGCATTAAAAAAAAATGATAATATTTTTAATATCAAATGTTTTTCTCTTTATGAAATCTTTTAAATTTAAGATAATTACGCGTAATGTAAATGCACTTTGGTAGAGTTGAAAGGAATCAACAAAAAATTTGAAGTAATATTTTTAAACAAGTTTTCCATATTTTATGGATACTTTTGATTCTTTTCAATGAAGCTGTGACAATACCAAGGTATTCATACTGTGGTTATGTATTTGCAAGTTTGGATATTACTACTTAAAGTATTATTTTCTCAGCTTTATATTTGTGATTATACCTAAAAGTATAGAATTGATTGAAAATATTCCTACTTAACCGGCATAGCAAAAAAGGGTTGTTAAAATTATACTTACTATCTTTTGGATTAAGTGTTATTGATAAGCTACTTGGTACAATATTTTTGACTAGAATATCTATGTTTTGGCTAAATAAAAGTTAATGTTATGCCTTTTTCTCGCAAGTGATTGACAAAATATCACACGATATTGTTAGTTTACATATTTTTAAGGTTAAATAAACTGTTTTATGAATACTTCGCGTTTGTTTTTCAATTAATTAAATACAGTAGGCGTTACCAACTTTTAGAAAAAGAGCGAAGTAGTAGAGCGTCGTGTCTGGCACTAATTTCTGTGTCTTTTTTTTTGGGTGGGAAATCATCAAATGACTTCTCCCGCTCTGGGTGGAGCAGGAGGGCGTGTCAGACTTTTACTGACTAAAACCCACCCGTGTTCCTTCAGTTGTCTGTGTGCGAGGCGCCGCGGTATCTCTTTCGAACAACCCGCATCCCTGGCAGGCATCGGCCCTTGTGGGCCCCATCAGTTGTTGCTGACAGTTCTTTGAGGCGCGCGTGGAACACGACGCGCCGTCGACCCGGGCTTGGTCCTTACCGGACAGCGAGCTACCCATTACTCGCCGTCCGCAAGCCCGTGCCTACGGTGGCCGGGAATCAGCCTGGGATTCCCGACGCCCAGGGTGTCTCCTGCGAAGGCCACGGCCGTGACCAGGGCCGGACGCGAGAGATCGCCGCCGCCGATCGCCTTCATGAGGACACGGCGGTGCTCCGCCCATCCGGGCAGACCTCCATCGTATGCTCCACCGGTGTGATAGTCTTTTTAGCCGGGCTTACATTATTAAACTAGTGTCGTAAAACAGTAGCACGACTGCTCCGTTTCGGGCTATAGCTATCAAAATGAATGAATCAGATTTTTTGTTGTTTTGATTTTTTGTTTCCATATTATTGCACAACAAAAAGTAATGTTATATTTTCTTATCTTTACATTTTCCTTTTAAGTTTCATTTGTGTGCCAATAGTTCCTTAACAATTATGTAAGTAGTGTAAAATATAGATCACGACGTGATTCGTGATCTACATGTAGGTAATCTCTTTTTTTTTTTTCACTACCTGTTTATGAGATGTTTGTGTAGCTGTTAGTATTCCCGAATGATAAATAAATAAACACCTGTTTTTGAAAAGCTAATAAAGGAGACTAGTCACGTTTCATATAAAGTTGGGCCCAAATTTCAAGTCGGGGAAGTCATATCATTTAAAGCAGCAATTTTTCAGCTGATTTTTAAATTTTGAAAAATCTGGTAGAAATAAAATAAGTATAACTACCGATTGGCGAAAATGTATATATCCATGGATTTTGGGCCTATTATGGCTGATGTCCTCCTTCAAGTAACACACTGTCATATCTCATTAACACGCTTTTATTAGCTTCACCTGTATGTTTGTTTGTAAGCATGTTTGTAACCGACTCCTTTGGACTTGATTTTGACCCACTTCAAATGGTCAGATTTCATTTAAACTTTGTCGACTTATCGAGGACCGATGACAATTCAATGATTTCATAAATTTATTCCATATCTAATTATTTAATGTTAATAAAAAAATAAAAAAACTGAAAGATCACACTTTTGTAGTTAGCAGAAGTAAAATAAATACTTAATAGATTAGATAATCTAAAAACACGCTTTAAAAACCAAACTAAAAAATCAGAAAATAAATTTAAAAAAGCGTGGGGTGCTTTTTGAGGTATTTTTATAATCAATTAATATCAAACACCCCACGCTTTTTTGAGATTATTTTCTGCTTTTTTAGTTTGGTTTTTAAAGGGTGTTTTTTTTAATATTTTTAATGCCTGCTCAGATTAGTTGGCTGAAATAGTTGTTTTATTTCTATATTCGTGTTATTTGAATTTATCAGCCTTTCAAAACCGGGCGTTAGTTAGCTATATCACGAAACAGAACCAGGCAAGCTACTTACTCTTTCACGACAATAGATGCAAAAGGTATTTTAAACCATTTGTTTTTTAAAACTATTTATAACCATAGTTAGCGGTTTAAAATATTTATTTTATTTTATAGAATGCACTAAGGCTAAGCTAGACCACACCTAGGTACCTACTCCCTGATTTAGGATATAATATCAAAGGCAATAAAAATAATATACATAGGTACTTACATCCTAAGAATATGCACTGGCTGTGTAAAAACCTAATCAGACTATTTTTTTATCGATACTTTGCTTTTTCTTAGCTTTCTAAACTGTATATTTTAACAAATACACGTCAAGATTGTTTTCATGGTATTTAAGTACGCCTGCGTACTTCACAGTTTCTAAACTAGCTTTAAATAAAAGTACTAATAATCCCTTGCCTCCATTCCATAAGCCATTTTATATACCTAGTATAGAGAATAACATGTTTATCTACATCACCGAGACATAATGATACCTACGGTAATTTACTAACGACTTAATTACCGACTTTTATTGAATCGGCAACCTAATGATTACGATACCGACTAATTACATTAAGTTCTTAATTATGGCTCATTATCATTTTTTTATTAACTAATTAGAAATTACCCATAGAGACTTATAAAAAGGGTTTCAATTTTTTTTTTAAATCATAACCCTTTTGGATCGCAACGAGTGCTAGTCTCAGTAGTGAACATATTTTGTCCTAAAAAAATATAAATTAAAAAGAAAATGGAAGAAATTGTGTATTTTATCTCAGTTGAGCTCCTAAATATTGTTAACGGCAAGCAAACTGGGCAAAACCGCAGAGGTAAGTTAAACATTTTATTTCATACTTAAATATTTGTAATTTATTTAAATAACCGAGTAACCGTTTTTATGTGTAGGTCTACCGAAATATAAAGGCATTTTTATTGGTACTTACTTACAATATTAAATTTAGAAAAATCAGGATGGCGCCATGTTTGTAAAATTAGATAACATAGAAATTGTAGTTAGGTACAATTACACCTACAAAAATAGGTAATAAATGTATCCTAGCTGTGTGATGGGTTTTAAGTTAAATTACCTAAATCCTAGTAGTTTGGTACAAGCAGGGAAATTACCTATTTGCTTTTCTGACTTTACCTATTTTTAGAAAGTGTTGAAATGGTTTAAATAGTTAACTATGTACAGACGCCAGCACATCAAGCTACTCCAATATGTCAATTTTCTTTGATAGATTTCAAACTTTATCACAAATAAATAAGGTTCATGTTCAGTTGGGAAAATTTGACAGTTTGGGGTAGCTTGATGTGCTGGCGTCTGTACAGAAGACGCCAGCACATCAAACTACCTCAATCTGTCAAATTTCTTTGATAGATTTTCAACTTTATAACCGACGCATTAGGTTCATGTTCAATTGGGAAAATTGCCGGTTTGGGGTAGCTTGTAGTGTTGGCGTCTGTGCCTGTAGGTAAACTATTGAGGCGTGTCCCTAACAGGTCTGTTTAAATCATGCTTAAAATATATTAGGTATTAATGGCTTTTTCCTTTTCCAGGTATCAAAGCGACGCCGTATGTGAAAATGGAAAACCTTACACTTACACCGGATTCAGAGTCTTCCGACTCATTCGACTCAACAGATCATAAGAGTTCTTCTGAAAAGATGCCATCGAAAACAATTTGGATAACACCAAGACTACGTCGCACTAAAGGGGTGGATTTCCCAAGGAGTAGGCGTATCAATTTCGATTTATCTGAAGATGTGGAGAAGGATTGAAAGGAGTGAAGAATTTAGTTTTTTTTTAATGCTTGAACTTTTAGAAAAGATAACTGGTCATAAGCTTGTACCTGCGCCCAGTTTTAAAATCTTAATGAATTATTTTTAAGTACATCTAACTAAATTAATCTGAGTATTAACCCTCATATTTATAAAATTTGTAAAGTTAAGTAATGATTAGCGTCTGTTTAACCCTACATTTTGTACGTTTAAACATCTCATATCTTTAAGCACCGTTTATGAATAAGGGGGTGAGTGTTTTGTTTTAAGTGGTAGGTATGTACCTAGTTGTACATTTTGTTTTTTATTTATGGTACCTAATATTTTTCCATTAATATTTAAAATACTGATGCTAGTATTAAGATTAGCTACAGTGCCTGTAAATAATTGGTTAAGTCCATTTGGATGTTCTGTAATTTATTATATTTTAATAAATTATTTTAAGTACCTATATTATAGAACTTATTTTTTTTATTTACCTTTTGAGTCTGGCACGTTTACTTTCCATGAGCAATTTTACCAATGAGAACTGCATAACCTATCTCTCGATTACTAAAAATTTGTTACAAATAGTAGGGTCTACTTCTGTATCGTTTCGATATTAAATGGCGGCCACAGATTTTAGTTATCGAAAGAAATGTAAGTAAAGTACTCATTGGTAAAGTTGCTATGGAAAGTAAAGATTCCACAGTTGACCGTATAGGTACCTATGTTTCGAGTTTTTTGAGGGACTCGAAAAATGTATCTATACTGACCATTCACCACCTATAATGTTTAGATAGAAAAGGATTCAAATATCCCCTCACTAGGTCATGTTATCGGCAGGTATTGTACCGGTACCAAACAAATATTCCCGTAAAGGTAGAGTAAGCAAACTTACAAAAATAACTTTAAGGTTGCTCACCGTACGAGGTTAGGTACGCAGTAGGTATAAATATGAAATTTATGCGATAGGAGGTACCTGAATTTGATACCGGTACTTGTGAAGAGGAATACCGGAACCCGTCTGCAACCGGTACCCAGGTTTCAAAATGGCAAGAACCGCTAAATACCTGCCGGTTCCAAGCCCCTACAATACCGTATTTTAGAAGAAGTTCGACTGCTGAGACGAACTTTTAATTCTCACCTTTCTTTTTGTCACAGGAATGATGGCAGTCTCGTGCTAAAACTGGACATATCATAGGTATTTAAGGCTAGGTACTCACTCAACCGCCGCGCACCGGAAGACGTAGAGTGGGAAGGCCTCCCACAAGGTGGACCGATGACCATGTGAAGGCCGCGGGAATCCGCTGGATGTGGGAAGCACAAGACCGGTCGAAGTGGAGGAGCCTGGGGGAGGCCTATGTCCAGCAGTGGACGTCTTTCGGCTGAAATGATGACTCAACTCAAAACTCAACACTAAAGAATTTATATCCATTATACAATTTACTTTTGAATTGTCAAGAAGTAGGTCAGTCAGAAATATGTAGCTAGTTGCCCATTCCAAAGCGTAGTAGGTAGATCCCTACCTATACTTACCCATGGAGAAGAACGGGCAAGAATTTCCGTGGGTTACCCATATTGTTACAAAATATTAGTATCATCATGTCGCACTGTTATGCTTCCAATTGATTTATTCTTCGTTCGGCCCACTGAGTTTTATTCTACTTAAAAAAAAATCCTGGGTCGTCCCAAACAGTAACTTCCTGCGTCCCATAGTATAATTTTACTTATTTTATTCCTGCTTCGTCCTATATTGTATTCCTTCTACGGCCCATATTTTTTTTGTATATGCCAAACTTACTTTTTTGTACAATCGGCAAAAACGGGGTTACGTATTATGTTCCCTTCAAAATGGTTGAGCTGAGTGGTGCTAATCTATACGTAATGTTCGTGAACGGGCGCCATACGGACTGGTCATTTCATAGCTGCCGCGGCCTATTTTAATTTCTAAATTTTCATTTGATTTTTGTTTTTAATTACGGACGCTTTTAATGTGCACCTCTTTTTACATCGTTCTCACATTTTATAATTTGAACATAAATGATGTAACCAACTTTCTGCAACAAATTGTTAATAGCATTTTCATGATTTAAAAAGAGTGTCCATGGAGTTTCTTGCCCGTTCTTCTCCATAGGTACCTACTACGCTTTGGAATGGGCAAGTAGCTTCATCTTTCAGACTCTTTGACAGTTCAAAGTGGCTGTAATTAGTTTATTTGAAATAAATGCTTTGAGTTTGAGTTTGAATTAAATACTAGCTGACCCGGCGAATTTCGTACCGCCGCAAAATCAATAAATGTTGTGTTGTCTATCAGCAGAACATCTTGAGTCATTGCGCATAATCTCCTACCAAGTTATGACAACTTAATAAATACTTCGAAGGCATAAAGCGTTTTCTAGCTGAAACACAAGTTAGGTGAGCTCCTTCCGATTTATGATAATCTGGTACTTCGAACGAAAAAGCGTTTTCTAGCTGACAAATCTATGTTAGGTGTGATCCTACCAGCCCCGGATTTACGATTTTTTCGAACCAGGGCAGAAACTTGATAGTGGCGTCCCTCTCTCCAGCGTTTGAAATAAATTAATTAGGTGTGGGCCTGTGTGGCGCCTTTTTCTTACAAGTCGACGGTGAGCCAACCAGGCTTCCGTATGCTAGGCGCTTTGTGGAGCAAGATTATATTTTTAATCACACAATATTATGATTTTGGCGCCCCTTGAAACAGCCGCCTGGGACGGGTGCCCCGGTTTGCTCCCCCCCTAGATCCGGGGCTGGCTCCTACCGA